>QXEO01000073.1:0-600000 GCA_007115705.1 Dactylis glomerata
CTCAGCTGTCTGCAATGTGCACACAAGATACTGTATCTGCATCACGCATGTATTTCTCGAGTATGGCGCCCATCTATTGCTGGATTACACCTTGTATGATCGATTCTTCTGGAATAAGAAAAAGCTATGTCCAATTAGTCTCGGTGGCTCCGGTGCACACACGGTCCACTCAAAAATGCAACTTCACTATCTCTGCCAAGACGGACTGCTCAGAGGCACTGGAGATGATCAAAGAGAGCACCCCAAACACTTCAGTTTATGCATTATGTATTTCTGTCATTAGAGAGCTTTTGAAAGAGAGAAATTTTGCTTTAGTTAAAATTAGCCGTGATGCAAATGTGGCTAGCCATGAGCTTGCCAGATTAGGTAGAGTAGTTTACCATCGGGCACAGGTGTGGCTAATGAATTTCCCCGTGGAAAGTTCAGATGCTATCACCAATGATTGTAATTTCTCAAAGTTTAATACATAATCTCTTTCACCGCAAAAATTGCAACTCCACTATCTCTTCGGTCTATTTGTTGAAGATTCATGCTACTATTTTACAGAATAACGCTCTCATCTCAGTTTTTACACCCACATCAGTTTTATATCTTCAGCCATAGATCCAAATCAGGAAACAACCCAAAACTTATCAAGTTTTATATGATTCATACAAAAAGATACATCACAGAACTCTTAAGATAATAAGAAGTATATCATGATTCAACATCAATAATTTTCAACAATCCGCCTCAGTGGCTCCGGTGCACACAGTCCACTCAAAATTCAACTCCATATGTAGCGCCTGGCACTATCTCTGGTCTATTTGTTGGAGATTTCTGCTGCAGTTTTACTGAATAACCCTCCCACCTTAGCTTTTAAGCCCACTGCAGTTTTGTATATCACCCCAAAACTTATGAAGCTTTTATATGATTCATACAAAAAGATACATCACAGATCTTTAAGATAATAAGTATACTAGCACAATACCCGTGCGTTGGAATAGGTTAATAATTAATAAATTGGCTCAAAGAGGGGGATAGAAATACCAAATTCTTTTACCAGAAGGCGTTGTTGAGGGCAAAGAAAAATAAAATAAATAAGCTGTAGGATGAGGAGGGCGTCTGGATTGATGCGCCCTCTGGTATGGAGAGAATGACAACATCTTATTTCAAAGAACTGTTTACCCGGGATCCCTCTCTTAATTCTGATATTTTAATCGATCTTATACAGGAAAAAGTGTCACCGGAAATTAATACAGACCTGTGGAAGGACTTCATGGACGAAGAAATTGGTGTTGCATTATTCCAAATTGGACCTCTCAAGGCACCAGGGGTGGATGGCTTTTCGGCACGGTTTTACCAAAGAAATTGGGGTACACTAAAGGAAGAGGTAATAAATGCGGTAAAGCTCTTCTTTGTGAATGGACAGATTCCAGAAGGAGTAAATGACATGGCCATTGTTGTCATACCAAAACCAGCCGGAAACACTGAAATATTTTTGCCCCATCAGCTTATGTATGGTTATCTATAAAGTTATTGCTAAGTGTATGGTGAATAGACTACGGTCTATACTGGGGGATATTGTGTCTATCAATCAAAGTGCCATCATACCTGGGAGACTTATCACTGATAATGCCCTTGTACCGATTAATTGAGTGCCCGCATTTCATCGAGCACAACATGAATCAAGAAAAGAATTTCTTTGCTTACAAATTGGACTTATCAAAAGCTTATGATAGAGTGGATTGGGATTTTTTGAGGAAAGTGATGCAAAGGTAGGGTTTCTCTCATCGTTGGGTGGACTGGATAATGTCATGTCTCACCTCGGTGAGGTACAAGGTAAAATTTAATGGTACCCTCCTGGATTCATTTTCGCCTTCTCGGGTCCTCCGGCAAGGTGATCCCCTATCTCCATTTCTGTTTCTATTAGTTGTTGATGGTCTCTTAACTCTCCTACAATGTGAGGTTAACTCTAATGGCATCGAACCTATGAAGATATGTCGACGAGCACCTGGAGTCTCTCACCTTCTATTTGCAGATGATAGCCTTCTATTTTTAATGCAAAACAACACCAAGCTGTGAGGGTGAAGGAAATCCTAGACCTGTATGCCTCGAGTACTGGACAACTGATCAACCCAAATAAATGCTCTATCTTCTTTGGTGAATATTGTCCTTTGTAGCAAAGGAATGAAGTAAAGGAAGTGCTGAGTATTACGCAAGAATTGTTTGAGCCAAAATACCTAGGTTTACCTACTCCTGAAGGGCGCATGCATAAAGGTAAATTTGAGAGCCTGCAAGCAAAATTGGCAAGGTGCCTTATTGAATGGGATGAAAATCATAAATCACAAGCGGCAAAGGAGTTTCTTATCAAAGCCGTGGCCCAAGCTATTCCCCTCTATGTCATGAGAGTTTTTAAGTTGCCCCTTGGCCTTGCGATGAGCTAACCAAGTTAATTTGGAGATATTGGTGGGGAGCAGAGAATGGAAAGAGGAAGACACATTTGATTGGTTGGGACAGTAAGCTCAGGCCAAAGTCACAGCGAGGCGTGGGCTTCCGTGATATGCGTCTTTTTAATCAAGCTCTTCTAGCAAAATAGGCGTGGTGCCTTTTCCGATTTCCTAACACCCTTTGCACTCAGATCCTAAAGACCAAATATTACCCTAACGGTGTTCTAATTGATACTGTCTTCAAGGAAACGGTTCACCCATGTGGCGTGCCATCGAGCATGGACTAGAGCTGCTGAAGCTTGGCGTCATATGGCGAGTGGGAAATGGTGTCCAAATACGAGCCTGAAGGGATCCATTGATACCTCGCGAAGGGAATCAACACCCTCAGTCAGTACATGGCAGATGTCTCTTGCGTTGGGAGCATATTTCCTTAACCCTAATGGCACCTGGAACAAAGAGCTAATACAGCAATACTTTGACTATGATGAGGCAGAGGTGATCCTCCAAATTCAACGGTCGAAGCGAAATGAAGCATATTTCATAGCTTGGCAACCAGATAAGCGAGAGATGTTCACAGTTAAAAACTCTTTGCATTGAATATAAAAATGCAAAACCAAAATTGGGGTGCTGCTACTCTGAGACCTGATGGGGTGCGACCTCTCTGGAAGGTGATATGGAAAAACGTGCCACGCCCAAGGTTAAAATTCTCACGTGGAAGATATGTCGTAATGCCTTGGCCACTCAAATAAACATGGCCAGACGTGATATGGCTACCTCCAACCTATGCCAAATTTGTAGACAAGAGGCTGAAGATACTTTCCATGTTTTTATGCGCTGCCCCTATGCTCGATCCTTGTGGCTTGCAATGAAGTGTGGGATTTGCTGAATGATGATATTATCAGACCCACTGATGCGGAATGGCTTCTCAGATCACTGAACGAAATAATAGAAAACCATAGAGTAAGTATGATGATAACACTCTGGCGCATTTGGCATAACCATAATGCGATCATGCATGAAAAACCGTGTCCAAGTATAGAAGGTTCCCGCCGGTTCCTGATGAGCTACCTGAATTCTTTGTTGATTATAAAAAAGTTCCCTGCTGCATCGGTGGAGAAAGGCAAAATGGTTGTAGATCAGACAATTGGATTCCATTCAAAGCATGCTAGTGGGGAGGGGCAACAGAGAAGTAAGAAGACTTGGAAAGCACCCTTCACTACCGGAAAATCTGCCTTTTCCGTGTGCCGACCCGTTGCCGTGGGTCGACGCACGGCATTAAAACCTATGCCGTGAGCCAGCAGGTCCAGCTCACGGCAAAACAAACGCTCACGGCGTATCTAAACGCAGCACACGGTGAAAGTTCAGCCCACGGTAGACTGCGGCAGAAACTCACGGTAAAACAGTGCACACGGCGAAATAAGCGAGAAGCACACGGCAGATCAGAACCCACGGCAAACTGTTGCTCTGGTCCCACATTCGCGGCCGGTCTAACGGCTCGGCCTGACGGACGCCATTTGCCGTGAACTTTACAGTCACGCACGGTAAACTGTTGAATTTGCAATTTCCCGCCATCGTGGCAAATATTGCCTCGCAAATTTAAAATTATCACCGCGCAAATATTTAAAATTTGGAATATGTCAGTACCCACTATTTGCCGTGAGCTTTCCAGAAAGGCACACGGCATAGACACATTTTGCCGTGTGCTTTGGTGGCCGGCACACGGCAAACCCTTTATTCTGCATATTTCTCCTATTATTTCTGCACATTTATTGCACCTACGATCCATATATTAGTTTATTTTTACCCATATATCATAGGTCCCCATGTAAGTTTTTGAGGGATTTTGGCGCCTCCGGGGCATTCCCCCCTTGAAACACTGGTCTGCGGGCCCACCGGCATGCCGCTGTGTGGGCCCACTAGCCCACCGGTGTGCCGCCGTCCGAAAATTGTCCATGGTTGCATCGCAATCAGAAGAAAGGGAAACACACGAAGAAAACTCAGAAGACTAGATAGGGATCAGAACTTGTGTATCTCAATATGGAAATCACTTTCCCATTTATTTTTGTGTAATGATGTTACTGTATGTATGGAAATCACTTTACGCAACATTGTTAGAGGAGATGGATTCTTTCACGGGCTTGCAGGGAAATTTTTCTGAGGCGGAGCTTCCAAAGATGCCGTAGGGCGTGAGCACCAACGACATCTTCGAGAAGCTCCACCACGGGAGATTTCCCAACCCTTTACGCAACATTGTTAGAGGAGATGGATTCTTTCACGGGCTTGCAGGAAAAAAATTCTGAGGCGGAGCTTCCGAAGATGCCGTAGGGCGTGAGCACCAACGACATCTTCGAGAAGCTCCGCCACGGGAGATTTCCCAACCCTTTACCCAACACAGTTAGAGGAGATGGATTCTTTCACGGGCTTGCAGGGAAATTTTTCTGAGGCGGAGCTTCCGAAGATGCCGTAGGGCGTGAGCACCAACGACATCTTCGAGAAGCTCCGCCATGGGAGATTTCCCAACCCTTTTCCCAACACTGTTAGAGGAGATGGATTCTTTCATTGGCTTGCAGGGAAATTTTTCCGAGGCGGAGCTTCCGAAGATGCCGTAGGGCGTGAGCACCAATGACATCTTCGAGAAGCTCCGCCACGGGAGATTTCCCAACCCTTTACCCAACACTGTTAGAGGAGATGGAGTCTTTCATTGGCTTGCAGGGAAATTTTTCCGAGGCGGAGCTTTCGAAGATGCCGTAGGGCGTGAGCACCAACGACATCTTCGAGAAGCTCCGCCACGGGAGATTTCGCAACCCTTTACCCAACACTGTTAGAGGAGATGGAGTCTTTCACGGGCTTGCGGGGAAATTTTTCCGAGGCGGAGCTTCCGAATATGCCGTAGGGCATGAGCACCAACGACATCTTCGAGAAGCTCCGCCATGGGAGATTTCTCAACCCTTTACCCAACACTGTTAGAGGAGACGGAGTCTTTCACGGGCTTGCAGGGAAATTTTTCTGAGGCGGAGTGATACGTCCAAAACGTATCTACTTTGCCAAACACTTTTGCTATTGTTTCTCCTCTAATTTGTGAGTTTTGAATACAACTAACACGGACTGACGCTATTTTCAGCAGAATTGCTCTGGTGTCTCGTTTTTGTGCAGAAATCCAACTTTCAGTAAAAATTCGGGAAAAATCATGAAAAATCCTATTTCACCAGAAGACCCACGGAGCCAGAAGACAGGAGGGAGAAGAGGCTCGAGGGGCCGTCACGCATAGGTGGCGCGGCCCATCCCTGGCCACGCCACCCTGGCGTGAGGGGGCCCCAGCACCCCTCTCGGCCGCCCCTCTCGCCTACATATACCCCCTGACGACATAATATCAGGGAGACGACGTTTTTCCCAGATAGACTTCCGCTGCGCCGCCGCCATCAGAAACCGCGATTCGGAACCAGAAACTCCGTTCTGGCACCCTGCCGGGACGGGGACTCAGAGGAGATCTTCATCACCATCACCACCGACGCTCCTCCATCGACCATCCATGACTTCCCCATCCATGTGTGAGTAATTCCCCCGCTGTAGGTGAGGGGATGGTAGGGATTGGATGAGATTGTTCATGTAATTTGATATGAGATTGATAGGGCATAGTGCCTAGTATCTTTATTTAGTGCCTATGACATTGTTGCAACTTGTTGTGCTTAATGCTTGTCACTTTGGGCCCGAGTGCCATGATTTCAAATCTGAACATGTTATTATTTCTATGATGATACTTGTTATTTATGGTCTTACCTACAAGTTGTATACACATATTGTTGTCCGGAACCCGAGGCCCCAAAGTGACAGAAATTGGGATAACCGGAGGGGATGGCTATGATGTGAGGATCACATGTGTTCACCGAGTGCTAATGCTTTGCTCCGGTACTCTATTAAAAGGAGTACCTTAATTACCAGTAGTTTCCCTTGAGGCCCTGCTGCAACAGGCTGGTAGGACAAAAGATGTCGTGCAAGTTTCTCCTTGCGAGCACGCACGACTATATACGGAACACATGCCTATGATTGTTTGTACTAGGATGCTTTATCATTATTTATTTGCAATGCCTTTGTCTCATTGATTTCATGAATTATCTTATCCATGCAACGCCCGTAATCCATCCCTATGCCTACAGTATTTGTTCCTACTGTTTACAACTGTTACTATTACCGCTGCTATTTTACTATTGCTGTTACTGTTTCACTACTGTCACCACTATAAAACTGTTGCTACTGATAAACCACTGGGAGCAAGACTGTTTCCAGGTGCAGCTGAATTGACAACTCATCTGTTAAGGCTTACATATATTCTTTGGCTCCCCTTGTGTCGAATCAATTAATTTGGGTAATACTTCCCTCGAAGACTGTTGCGATCCCCTATACTTGTGGGTCATCACGGAGCTTCCGAAGATGCCGTAGGGCGTGAGCATCAACGACATCTTCGAGAAGCTCCACCACGGGAGATTTCCCAACCCTTTACCCAACACTGTTAGAGGAGACGGAGTCTTTCACGAGCTTGCAGGGAAATTTTTCCGAGGCGGAGCTTTCGAAGATGCCGTAGGGCATGAGCACCAACGACATCTTCGAGAAGCTCCGCCACGGAGATTTCCCAACCCTTTACCCAACACTGTTAGAGGAGACGGAGTCTTTCACGGGCTTGCAGGGAAATTTTTCCGAGGCGGAGCTTCCGAAGATGCCGTAGGGCGTGAGCACCAACGACATCTTCGAGAAGCTCCGCCACGGGAGATTTCCCAACCCTTTACCCAACACTGTTAGACGAGATGGAGTCTTTCACGGGCTTGCAGGGAAATTTTTCCGAGGCGGAGCTTCCGAAGATGCCATAGGGCGTGAGCACCAATGACATCTTCGAGAAGCTCCGCCACGGGAGATTTCCTAGCCCTGTCCTCCATCCATGGGGATGAAACTCTCCTGTACTTCTAGGTTGGCTTGTTGAGCTGCTTGCCATGGCGTATCGATGCTCCTTTTATAGGCACGGCGCCGCTTCTACATTGTCTTGTTCCTCCGACAAGGCATCGTGCTCTACATGCTTTATCTCATCGAGCAGTGCATCCACCCACGCGTACTTATCCTGCCGACAACTTTCCACCGCTTCGAGAAGTGCATCCAGCCACACGTCCTTATCCTGCCGACAACTTTCCACCGCTTCGAGCAGTGCATCCACCCACGCGTCCTTATCCTGCCGACAACTTTCCACCGCTTCCCGCCTCCGTCTTCCCGCCATTTTTCTTCCCGCGCTTTCCACCGCTTCCCGCCTCCCGCCTATTTTCTTCCCGCGCTTTCCACCGCTTCCCGCCTCCCGCCTATTTTCCACCGCTTGCCACCTATTTTCTTCCCGCGCTTTCCACCGCTTCCCGCCTCCGTCTTCCTGCCATTTTTTCACTATATATATGTAGGCTTGGCCTCCATTTACATATCACATCTAGACTCATATCTGCAAACCTCATCACTCTCTCCCATGGCTTCCATCGTATCTCTAACCCCCCAGGAGGCGGAGGCGCTTTGCGCCTCAAACTACCCCTGCCCGCCGGGCTACCGCGTCCCCACCGGCTGGATGCTGAGCGTCGGAGGCATACCGGTCCCTCCTGACCCTATAGGTGTGGCGCGCCAGATGGCCATCATGAACCACTACTACTTCGAGCTCACGCTAGAGCAGCGGAGGAATCCCCAGTGGCATCCCAACTACAGCCCGACTTGGGACGGCTTCTTCATCAATCGGCGTGAGAGTGCGCTTGCTAGGCACGAGGAGGACGGCCCGCCTCATTCAAACTTCAACGAGGTCGGCCGTCGGCTGTGGTGGTGCGGCCGGACTCTCCAGAGCGTCATGGCCTACCGTGGCCCCCGCCTGCGCTACCCTCAGTCTCAGCCCACGCGTGCTCACCCGCCGAGGGTTGACTACCGCGACCCCGATGCCAGCGACGACGACGTCGGCGACTACGACGACTACAGCGGTGATGTTTATAGGGCTAGGCACGACTATGACTAAATCACTCCAACATTCGAAAACAAGTTCGGCCGATTGTGACTTAATCTGGCCATGTATCTTAATTTTCAGTTGAGATATGTACTTTAATTCCAGTTCAATCGTTTTCCCGCCCTTTTCTTCCCGCCCTTTTCCTCCCGCCCTTTTCCTCCCTCCCTTTGTCTTGTTTTCCTGCCCTTTTCTTCCCGCCCTGTTCCTCTTGCCCTTTTCTTCCCGCCCTTTTCCTCCCGCCCTTTTCTTTCCGCCCTTTTCCTCCCGCCCTCTTCTTCCCGCCCGTTTCCTCCCACGGACGTAGCGTGCCGCCGTGCCAACCCTGGCTAGTAATATTAAGAACCAGGGTACAAAGCAACAGAAGGCCGTTGAAAATACGTGCAAATATGTCATATATATAGTGTAACAAAAACAGCAACAGAAAAATCAAAAGAAAAATAAAAAATCCTTTGGTACCGGTTGGTGGAGAGAACCGGTACCAAAGGTTAAACAGCAAAAGAAAAATCAGAAGAAAAATAGAAAAACACCTTTGGTACCGGTTGGTGTAGTGAACCGGTACCAAAGGTCACCTTTCGTACCGATTGAAGAAATCCAGGGGGTAGACCGCGCGGGTGCACCGGGCTAGGGTTTCACCATAGATCGCGCTTCGGGGGCTATGCATCGCATGAAGCTTTGCTTCCCATGTACATATGACATAACTAAAGGAAAACAAACACACTAGCCCACCGGCGTGCAGCCCACCGGCGTGCAGCCGTCCGAAGAAATCCAGGGGGTAGACCGCGCGGGTGCAGTGGGCTAGGGTTTCGCCGTAGATCGGGCTTCAGGGGCTATGCATCGCATGAAGCTTTGCTTCCCATCTACATATGACCTAACGAAAGGCAATCAAACACACTAGCCCACAGGGGGGTAGACCATGGGTGAAAAAATGGGACTCCGCACCGTCTGGCCGCGAGCGGGAGTTTTCATGCGCCGTCATTTCATGCGGGTCCCGAATCGGACATAACTAATTAAAAAAATCAAAAAAATGTGAAACCTTCGTGAGGCATCATTTTATGTGACCTAGAAGTCAGAAAAAAATTCAAACCTAAGGTACGGCAATATGCTAGTGCAACACATGAAGTGCATTATATTGGCTGATGTTGGGTGGGTACTTTGCCGTGTGCTGAGGGTTAAACACACGGCAAAGAACACATTTTTGTGCACACAGCCGTGTGCTGGCACACGGCAAAGAAGTTGGCCTAGGAAACCAATATTTAAAATTTGCAATCTGGCAATACTTCCACACTTTGCCGTCGGCTCTCCACAGGAGCACACGGCATAGACAAGCTTTGCCGTGTGCTTTTGCTTGAGGCCCACGGCAAAACCTTTATTCTGCACATTCTCTTATTTTTTCTGCATATTTATTGCACCGAGGATCCATATATTAGTTTATTTTCACCATTATATCATAGGTCCCTATGTAAGTTTTTGAGGGATTTCGGCGCCTCCCGGGGCATTCCCTCATGAAACACTGGTCTCTGCGGGCTCACCGGCAGGGGTTGATGTCTACGCACTTCTATTCTTGTAGACACTTGTTGGGCCTCCAAGTGCAGAGGTTTGTAGAGCAGCAGCAAGTTTCCCTTAAGTGGATCACCCAAGGTTTATCGAACTCAGGGAGGAAGAGGTCAAAGCTATCCCTCTCAAGCAACCCTGCAATTACGATACAGAAAGTCTCTTGTGTCCCCAACACACCCAATACACTTGTCAGATGTATAGGTGCACTAGTTCGGCAAAGAGATAGTGAAATACAAGTAGTAGTGATGATTATAAGTAGCAAATGTGGTCTGAAATAAATATCGCTGCGAGCAAACATGTAACAAAACAGCAAGTAAACGGTGTGCAATGCTTGGAAACAAGGCCTAGGGATCATACTTTCACTAGTGGAAACACTCCCAACAAATATAACATAATTGAACAAATAAACAACTTCTCTTCACTATGGTACTCTGAATTACTCTCCTATTGAACAACACTAATCATTGCGTAGGGCTACGAAGCACTCCTTAAAGTTCATCAAGTACTTGACAAACACCACTCATAGAGATATTCAAATCAGATCACAACTCAAGATAGATATTATTGCAACTTAGACCAAGTAATAACACGGTGCACACACTGTCAACATTACACCATGAAAGGAGGAATAGATCACTTCAATACTATCATAGCGATAATTATTCTCATAATCCATAAAAGATCACAATCGTAGCCTAGACCAAGTACCACCATGATGCACGCACTGTCACCGTTACACCATGGCAGGAGGAATAGATTACTTTAATAATACTACTAGAGTACACATAATATCTGAATAATAACATCTACTTGTTCAACATAATACAAAGCTCACGATCACATAAAGATCACATCATGGGAGAGAGAGGTGAACCACATAGCTACCGGTAGAGCCCTTAGCCCCGGGGATGAACTACTCCCTCCTCATCATAGGAGACAGCAAGGTTGATGGAGATGGCGGTGAGGTCGATGGAGACGGCGGAGACGGCGATGGAGACCGATGGAGATGGCTCCGGGGGCACTTCCCCGTCCCGGCAGGGTGCCGGAACAGAGACTTCTGTCCCCCAAAATTTGTCTTTGACGGTGGCGGAGCTGCGGAACTGTTCTTGGAAAAACGTCGACTCCTTTAGGGTTTTCCGTCCCGAGGCTTTATATAGGCGAAGGGACGTCGTCAGGAGTGGCCCCAGGCCTCCTCACACCTAGGCGGCGCAGCCAGGGCCTGGGCCGCGCCAGCCTAGTGTGAGGCTGGCATGTGGCCCCTCTCCTTCGCCTCTTCGGATCTCTGGAAGCTTCCGGGCAAAATAAGACTTCAGGAACTTGTTTCGTCCAATTCCGAGAATATTTCCTGTGTATCACTTCTGAAACACAAAAACAGCAGAAAACAGAGAACTGGCACTGTGGCATCTTGTCAATAGGTTAGTTCCGGAAATCGCATAAAAACGCCACGAAGTATAACAAAACACAAGGCAAATGGTGTAAAAACAAGCATGGAGCATCAAAAATTATAGATACGTTTGAGACGTATCAGCATCCCCAAGCTTAACTCCTGCTCGTCCTCGAGTAGGTAAGTGATAACAAAAGAAATAATTTTTGAGGTGACATGCACCTACACAATCTTGATCATATATGTAAGCATTGTGAGCTGGGATCATAAGAACTTAAAACATGGGCATGAAAGATATAATCTTGATAATAAGAACTTAGCAACCATGTTGTAAACATGCAAATGAACACAAACAAAAGATCATGAAAATGAAACAATGAAAGTCAAACGTGTGTTCGAATCATAAGGAAAAACATACAAGTGGTTTTCAGCTTGTCCTTAAAAGAGAGCAAAACATAAATGCATAGGACACCTTCAAGTTTAAGAGGGCGACTAGATACAAATAATTTGAGAACAAGTGAAACCAACAATATGAATCAATCAATGAAAACTTTGGGACAATGCACATTATACTAAGAATGACAACTATGCTCTCTTAATGGTGCATAAAGATAGAAGGTGGTGACTCAACAAAAAAGTAAAAGAAAGGCCCTTCGCAGAGGGAAGCAGTGATTAAACATGTGCTAGAGCTTTTCATTTGTAAAACAGAGAGATAAAAATTGGTTTTGAGAGGTGGTTGTCTTTGTCAACGACTGGCAATGGGGTTCTTACTATCTTCCATACAAAAATAAAGCAAGTTTTTGAGAGAGAGATTGGCACTTTTGTGCTCTTTTATAAAGCTTGGCACTCCTCCCCACCTTTTTTTCCTTTCTCAAACCATGGCTAACCGATTCCATCGGGTGCCCACCAACATTCACATAACATGGAGGAGTGACTTTTTTCTTTTCTTTTTTTTCTCTTTTTTTTTTCTTTTTGGAATAAGATAATATGGAAGATAGCAAATCCGACCACTACGCCCCCATGAGCTGAAAACAGTGTCACAAATTGAGAAGTATTTTGAAGGTTTTTTTTAAAGGTAGCACATGAAAATTTACTTGGAATGGCTTGCAAATACCATGCATAGGAATTTATAGTGGACACAATGGCAAACTTGGTTTTTAGGAGTTGGATGCACGAGTAGAGCTCATACTCAGTACAAAATGAGGGCTAGCAAAAGACTGGGAGCGACCAACTAAGAGAGCAATAACGGCCATAATCATGCATAGCGACAAAGCGACATTAAAAGAAGCATAAGATGGCATCAAAAGTCAAAAACTAAATGATCATAGAGGCTATTGGCAACTTTGTAAGAGTCTAACATGTGTGAGCATGCGCCAAGTCAACCCAAATAAAGCATCAAGGAGAAAACCAAAATAATGCTTCCATACAATAAAAACAACGCATAATTTTTTCAAAGGCTCATTAAGCAATCTCAGTTATTTGAGACAAGTCATGCTACAGCAAAACCACTAAGCATACTATCAAAAAGACATCAAGCACGGCATGCAAAAGCCTAAGCCGCAGTCTATAGAAGCTCCTTCTTGTACCACTTTTTTGCATAAAACTTTTTCTCTTTTCCAACACCATTCGAACTTTTTATAAACACCTCTTTTGATGAAAACCAATAAAGATCAGAGGCAAAAATACACCTTGATGAAAAGATATAACAAGATCTGAACACAAATCAAGGTGAAAAACAAAGGCTAAACGCAGTAGCAGAAAAAGAGAATACTCGTTGAACGATAAGAGTGAAAACTAGAGTGTTCTTGGCAAATGAAAAGCGAGTTCATCTCCTCCAAAAGAAACATGATGTGATCTAACAATTTATTGCAGCAAAGTAAACTAAACTAATACTGAAAACAAAAACAACTGACGCTCCAAGAAAAACACATAGTGCATGAAGCAATAAAAATATAGTGTCTTGAAAGGTGACCTGATTTTTGCCGATGAAGAAGGGGTGCCTCGGGGGCATCCCCAAGCTTTTATGCTTGTACTTCTTGGATATTTCTTGGGGTGCCATGGGCATCCCCAAGCTTGAGCTTTTGTCCATTCTTCATCTCATCTCATCATTCTCCAATCCTACACTTGAAAACTTACTTCATACAAAACTAAACACAATTCTATTAGCAACATTAGTGTAAGCATAGTAATGAATCAACCCTTTTTGCTTCAGGTTTCAACACAAAACCACCACATATAAAGAATAAACTACTGTAGCAACTTCCCCAAAAGTTCCGTGATCAAAAGAATTCAAAAAGAAAGCGATAAAGCGGCAAACACAAATATTGGCAGAAATCTGTCAAAACAGAACAGCTGATAAAGGTCGAATTTTTAGAGGGTTTTCTGTTACTCAAATCAAAAAGTGTTCAACTAATTAAAGTTTGGATATAACCTGGGGCATATGCACAAGAAATCTCAGGTCCAAAAGATATACAGAGAATTTTCACGAATTTTTACGGTGCAGCACCGAAAACTGTTTCAGGACAGCAACATCCCCAAATCTTACCTCACTCAAATTAGAGGCTTCTCTTGGCACAACAACGAAATAAAAAAGATAAGGAGCGGTTATTACAGTAGTAATAACTTCCAAGACTCAAATAAAATAAAAAGTACTGAAAATAAACAATGGGTTATCTCCCAAGAGTGCTTTTCTTTAACGCCTTTGAGCTAGGCGCAGTAGTTTGCAAAGATGCTCATGTGGGCGCCATATAAGAGCTTGAAGCAATAGAGAGCATCAAAAAGCAAGTATGGAACATATTTAAATATAAACCACTTCCTATGAAAAATAGTCTTGTAAAGAGACAAGTCATAAGAGCGCAAAGTAAAAAGCATAGGAAGGCAAAACAAGTACAACTTCAAGAATTGCAACATAAAGAGGGGAAACTCAATATTGTTGAGATCCATCAAACCATGTTTCCCTCTCTCATAATAACTTTCAGTAGCATCATGAATAGAATTAACAATATAACTATCACGTAAAGCATCCCTACCATGAGCCACATGCATAAAAGGATTAATACTCCCCACATGAACAATAGTAGTAGGAGCAGATTCAACAGAATAATTATTCTCATCACCATAATCATCAAAGACAGGACAGGAGGCATATTGTAATCATAACTAATTTTATCCTCAATAGTAGGTGAACTGAAAATATTATACCCATCATCATAACCATTATAAACTAGAGGTTCAGTATCATCACAAGCTAGAGAACTACTATGTCGCAAAGCATATTCATCAAACATATCATCATAAGAAGGAACATGGATAGCACTAATGGTACAACAATTATTAACCTTAGAATTGGTACCAAAAAGATTTTCAATATCAAAAGTAGAGTGCTTTTCCCAATCATGATCACTAACATATGTAACAGGCATGAGAACGTCATCCCAATCAGCATTATCATAATCTGTAGCAAGATCATAACGCTTAGGGGAAGATACCGTGTCCTCTCGCCTCTTACTCCTCTCCTTCTTATTCTTCTTCATACTCTTCTTACTCTCTCCTTTAGGAGGGAGAGACTTGAAGGGCATCTTCTCCACATATTCTCTAGGAGGGAAAGGCATCTTCTCCACATAATCTGGTTTGCTGACAGGAACAACAGAAGAAACTTTGGAGGATTCCTCCTCTCTATTAATAAGATTGAAACATCTATTAGTCCTGTCATAGCTTGGCAAAACATCATATTTTATAAGATCTTGTAAGTAAGTATTTGCAAGGCAATCTTTAGCACAATAGAGACGACAACCACGAAGGGTACTATTAATATCAGCATCTCTCATATCAACCAAAGAAATCTTTCTAGATATCTCTTCACAATTCAAAAACAAGGTAAGCTCATCATGTTGATTGAGAGTAATCTTATCATCACAATACAAATTTGCGGTACTCGTTCAATTAATTGGGCATTGAAAATTAAAGTGACCCTTTTCACCGCAAAATTCACAAAGAAAAGGATAAAGCTCACAAACCCTTTCACCAAGCACATCTAGATCCTTGAGCCACATACCGGTTTCTTCATTTGCGTGGGTGACACAATAATCTTCCTTGTTGTAACTCTGTTCACAAGGTCTATGTACTCCACAAAAATTAACATGCTTATAAGAAATAGTACTTTTAGAAGTTTGAGCATGTTTATTGCAATCATCAATAACAATATCACTTTCTATGCAAGTGTCCTTAAAAGGTTCATGATACACGTCCCCATTTCCTTTAGGAACATTCATATGGGAAGCAAAGACTTTAAAGCAATCAACCATAATTTGAGGATCAAGACCATATTTAGCACTAAGCTCTTGAAAAGTAGCAGTTTTAGCGAAAGACTTAATGCAATCAAACTCATAATTCATACCTGATCCTTTACCTTTGTCGCTATCCCAACCTTCAATATTGTTTTGAATTGTCTCAAGCAGACCCCACTTGGTGTCGACATCCTTGCTTGTGAAAGACCCATCAAAGCATGCATCTAGATAGTCCTTGTAATGTCCTGAAAGCCTTGCATAAAAATTATTAATAACAATATTACGAGGAAGATCATGAATAGGACATTTGTGCATTAGTAACTTCAATCTTCCCCACGCTTGGGCAATGCTTTCTCCCTCATGCGGATGAAAATTATAAATGTTGTTTCTATCTTTATAAACCTGACTAGAAGGATAGAATTTAGAATAAAAGAGAGGTTCAATTTCCTCCCAGTCAATAGATCAACCATCTTGGAGCAGTCGATACCACTCCTCAGCTCTGCCTTTTAGTGATAAAGAGAATAGATTCTTCTTAACTTGGTTCATTGAAATACCTGCACACTGGAACAACTCGCATAATTCATGTATAAAGAGCAAATGATCACCATGATGGACAGTTCCATCTCCTAAATAGCAGTTATCCCTAACACATTCAACAATCTTCGTAGGTATTTTAAAAGGATGAGGAGAACAAGCATCATTAGAAACATCACATATGGGAGATAAAATATCATCAGAACCAGCTTCCCCAAGCTTAGACTTTTCCATAGCATTAGCATTAACGGTATTCAAAGCATTCGTACTAATAACATTGCTATGCGAAATAAGCTCCAAAGGTTTTTCAATTTTCTTTTCAAACACTTCATATCTAAACTCAGGAAAAAGACTACAGAACTCTTTGTTTTCCATTAAGCCTAACTAGTGAAAATAAAAACAAGAAACAAAAAGATGTAATTGCAGAATCTAAAGGAAATAACTTCGAGCACTCACACAGGAGGATGCGAGTACCTTTTACCTTACCTCCCCGGCAACGGCGCCAGAAAAGAGCTTGATGTCTACGCACTTCTATTCTTGTAGACACTTGTTGGGCCTCCAAGTGCAGAGGTTTGTAGAGCAGCAGCAAGTTTCCCTTAAGTGGATCACCCAAGGTTTATCGAACTCAGGGAGGAAGAGGTCAAAGCTATCCCTCTCAAGCAACCCTGCAATTATGATACAGAAAGTCTCTTGTGTCCCCAACACACCCAATACACTTGTGAGATGTATAGGTGCACTAGTTCAGCGAAGAGATAGTGAAATACAAGTAGTAGTGATGATTATAAGTAGCAAATGTGGTCTGAAATAAATATTGCTGCGAGCAAACATGTAACAAAACAGCAAGTAAACGGTGTGCAATGCTTGGAAACAAGGCCTAGGGATCATACTTTCACTAGTGGACACACTCCCAACAAATATAACATAATTGAACAAATAAACAACTTCTCTTCACTATGGTACTCTGAATTACTCTCCTATTGAACAACACTAATCATTGCGTAGGGCTACGAAGCACTCCTTAAAGTTCATCAAGTACTTGACAAACACCACTCATAGAGATATTCAAATCAGATCACAACTCAAGATAGATATTATTGCAACTTAGACCAAGTACTAACACGGTGCACACACTGTCAACATTACACCATGAAAGGAGGAATAGATCACTTCAATACTATCATAACGATAATTATTCTCATAATCCATAAAAGATCACAATCGTAGCCTAGACCAAGTACCACCATGATGCACGCACTATCACCGTTACACCATGGCAGGAGGAATAGATTACTTTAATAATACCACTAGAGTACACATAATATCTGAATAATAACATCTACTTGTTCAACATGATACAAAGCTCACGATCACATAAAGATCACATCATGGGAGAGAGAGGTGAACCACATAGCTACCGGTAGAGCCCTTAGCCCCGGGGATGAACTACTCCCTCCTCATCATAGGAGACAGCAAGGTTGATGGAGATGGCGGTGAGGTCGATGGAGACAGCGGAGACGGCGATGGAGACCGATGGAGATGGCTCCGGGGGCACTTCCCCATCGCGGCAGGGTGCCGGAACAGAGACTTCTATCCCCCGAAATTTGTCTTCGACGGCGGCGGAGCTGCGGAACTGTTCTGGGAAAAACATTGACTCCTTTAGGGTTTTCCGTCCCGAGGCTTTATATAGGCGAAGGGGCGTCGTCAGGAGTGGCCCCAGGCCTCCTCACACCTAGGCGGCTCGGTCAGGGCCTGGGCCGCGCCGGCCTAGTGTGAGGCTGGCCTGTGGCCCCTCTTCTTCGCCTCTTCGGATCTCTGGAAGCTTCCGGGCAAAATAAGACTTCAGGAACTTGTTTCGTCCAATTCCGAGAATATTTCCTGTGTATCACTTCTGAAACACAAAAATAGCAGAAAACAGGGAACTGGCACTATGGCATCTTGTCAATAGGTTAGTTCCGGAAATCGCATAAAAATGCCACGAAGTATAACGAAACACAAGGCAAATGGTGTAAAAACAAGCATGGAGCATCAAAAATTATAGATACGTTTGAGACGTATCAGGGGTAGACCGCGCGGGTGCACTGGGCTAGGGTTTCACCATAGATCGGGCTTCGGGGGCTATGCATCGCAAAACCTTTGTTTCCCATGCGTTAGGTCACCGGCGTGCCACCGTCCGAAGAAATCCAGGGGGTAGACCGTGCGGGTGTAGTGGGATAGGGTTTCACCATAGATCGGGCTTCGAGGGCTATGCATCACAAAACCTTTGCTTCCCATCTACATATGACCTAATGAAAGCCAAAGAAACACACTAGCCCACCGGCGTGTCGACGTCCGAAGAAATCCAGGGGGTAGACTGTGCGGGTGCAGCGGGCTAGGGTTTCGCCATAGATCGGGCTTCGGGGGCTATGCATCGCAAAAAGCTTTGCTTCACATATACATATGACCAAACGAAAGCCAAACAAACACACTAGCCCACCGGCGTGTCACCGTCCGAAGAAATCCAGGGGTAGACCGCGCGGGTGCAGCGGGCTAGGGTTTCGCCGTAGATCGGGCTTCGGGGGCTATGCATCGCAAGAAGCTTTGCTTCCCATGTACATATGACCTAACGAAAGGAAAACAAACACACTAGCCACCGGCGTGCCGCCGTCCGAAGAAATCTAGGGGGTAGACCACGTGGGTGCAGCGGGCTAGGGTTTCGCCATAGATCGGGCTTCGGGGGCTATGAATCGCAAAACCTTTGCTTCCCATCTACATATGACCTAACGAAAAGCAAGCAAACACACTAGCCCACCGACGTGCCGCTGTCCGGAGAAATCCTGTGCCGTAGACCGTGCGGGTGCAGCGAGCTAGGGTTTCGCCATAGATTGGCTTCGGGGGCTACGCATCGCGAAAAGCTTTGCTTCCCATGTACATATGACCCAAAGAATTCCAAACAAACACACAAGCCCACCGGCGTGCCGCCGTCCGGAGAAATCCAGGGGGTAGACCGCGCGGGTGCAACGGGTTCAGGTTTCGCCGTAGATCGGGCTTCGGGGGCTATGCATCGCGAAAACCTTTGCTTCCCACATACATATGACCTAGCGAAAGTCAAACAAACACACTAGCCCACCGGCGTGCCGCCGTCCGAAGAAATCCAGGGGGTAGACCGCGCGGGTGCATCGGGCTAGGGTTTCACCGTAGATCGGGCTTCGGGGGCTATGCATCGCAAAAAGCTTTGCTTCCCATGCATGTACATATGACCTAATGAAAGGCAAACAAACACACTAGCCCACCGGTGTGCCGCCGTCTGGAGAAATCCAGGGGGTAGACCGCGCGGGTGCAGCGGGCTAGGGTTTTGCCGTAGATCGGGCTTCGGGGGCTATGCATCGCGAAAACCTTTGCTTCCCATCTACATATGACCTAACGAAAGGCAATCAAACACACTAGCCCACCGGCGTGCCACCGTCCGGAGAAATCTAGGGGGGTAGACCGTGGGTGAAAAAATGGGACTCCGCACCGTCTGGCCGCGAGCAGGAGTTTTCATGCACCGTCATTTCATGCGGGTCCCAAATCAGACATAACTAATTAAAAAATCAAAAAAATGCAAAACCTTCACGTGGTGTCATTTTATGTGACCTAGAAGTGGGAAGAAATTCAAACCTTGAGAAAAAATGATTACCAGAAAGTCCCTTCACATAAATGACCTATCACGTTCGAGGTTGCATGACTTTTAGGTTAAATAAGCTAGATTCGGCCATGAGCATGTCATAGTTTGTCGGAACGAGGCCATATCGGACACGCGCGTGGCCCTTGGGATGTCGAGGAACGCCACGAAGGTCGATTCTCGTTTGGTCTCACAAAAAGTCCCTTTTCCATTTTCGGAGTGCCGAAATAGGGTTTTTTTGTGAAGCAGCTACCGAAACGCGAAATTGAAAGGTGGGAACGACACCCCACATTAATAGTAGACCATCTGGGATACGCATATCAGCTCTCGTTTTGTTGCGGCAGACTTTGGAGGTATATTCTGAATTTTGCACAAGTTCCTGCCGATTTCGTTGGAAGCGGGGTGGTTTTGCACTTTAGAGGTAAAAAGTAAACCTCCTGATTTTTTGCAAAAATCATTTCTGGATCCGCAACATGTTATTTCTTCACTAAACAGTAGGTGAAAAAAGGGGGCTGCGCACCGTCTGGCCGCGAGCGGGAGTTTTCGTGCGCCGTCATTTCATGCGGGTCCCGAATCGGACATAACTAATTTTAAAAAAAATCAAAAAAATGTGTAACCTTCGCGTGGCATCATTTTATGTGACCTAGAAGTCAGAAAAAAATTCAAACCTTGAGAAAAACTGTTTACCAGAAAGTTCCTTCACATAAATGACCTATCACGTTCGAGGTTGCATGACTTTTAGGTTAAATGAGCTAGATTCGGCCATGAGCATGTCATAGTTTGTCAGAACGAGGCCATATCGGATACGCGCATGGCCCTTGGGATGTCGAGGAACGCCACGAAGGTCGATTCTCGTTTGGTCTCACGAAAACTGCCTTTTCGATTTTCGGAGTGCCGAAATAGGGTTTTTTTGTGAAGCAGCTACCGAAACGCGAAATCGAAAGGTGGGAACAACACCCCACATTAATAGTAGACCATCTCGGATACGCATATCAGCTCTCATTTTGTTGCGGCAGCCTTTCGCTGGAAGCGGGGTGGTTTTGCACTTTAGAGGTAAAAAGTAAACCTCCAGATTTTTTGCAAAAATCATTTCTGGATCCACAACATGTTATTTATTCACTAAACAATGGGTGAAAAAAGGGTACTCCGCACTGTCTGGCCGCGAGCGGGAGTATTCGTGCGCCGTCATTTCATGCGGGTCCCGAATCGGGCATAACTAATTTAAAAAAAATCAAAAAATGTGAAACCTTCGCGTGCCGTCATTTTATGTGACCTAGAAGACAGAAAAAAATCAAACCTTCACATGTTGGGTACTTTGCCGTGTGCTGCAGGGTTAACACACAGCAAAGTACCCATTTTGTGCACACAGCCGTGTGCTGGCACACGGCAAAGAAAAAGGGCTGGAAACCCTAATTATGTGCTTTGCTGTGTGTTATTTCTTGCTGCACACGACAAACATCGGGCACACGGCAAAGTCATCGATTTCATCTCCTGTCGGCGCCCCTGTCCGAACCGTTTTCCCCATTTCTTCTTCCCCGCGCCACCACTCTCTCTCCCCACGATCCGCCGCTGCCGCCGCCTCTCTCTTCCCACGAGCAACCAGCAAAACGTGCAAGAAAGGAGTCGCAGCAGAGTCAGCCAGCGGGAGGATTTGATGCTGGGTTTGATGCATGCTTAGATGTGTTCATTGATGCAAATGCGCCTGAAAACCCAAATGCAGAGGAGGGGGAGACACCACAGGAGGCGGAGACAAGTGAGGAGCCGGAACAGAGCACAAAGAAGTTCTACGAGGCTGTGTTTGCTGCATAGAAACCCCTTCATCCACATACAGAGGTTACTCAGTTGGATGCCATGGCTCGCCTAATGGAATTCAAGTGTCAGAGTAACTTATCCAGAGACAAGTTTGATGATCTTCTGGTTGTCATCAGCAGCATTCTACCGAAAGGGCACATCTTGACCAAAAGCTTTTATGAGTTGACTAAAATCCTCAAATCACTGAAGATGACATATGAGAAGATAGACGCTTGTCCAAAGGGATGCATGCTGTTTCAAAAAGAACATGCTAATGACAGCTATTGCATCCATTGCAAATCCTCTAGGTACTTTGAGGTCAAATCTGGTGATGGCACGAAGAGGCAGACTGGGATTCCCCAAAAGATCCTCCGTTATCTTCCATTGTTGCCGAGGCTCCAACGGCTTTTCATGACGGAGGAAACTGCCCAACAGATGCGATGGCCCCTTGAGGGGAAACGATACAAAGACAAGATGATACATCCGTCAGATGGTCAAGCACGGCAGAACTTCATCAAGAAATATCCTTTGAAAGCGGGCAACCTGAGGAGCGTAGCAGTTGCGATATCAACCGATGGGTTCAATCCATATGGCATGTCAGCTACAACATATAGTTGTTGGCCCGTGTTTGTTATTCCCCTGAACCTCCCTCCTGGCGTAGTCATGAGATCTGAGAACATGTTTGTGTCAATGATAATCCTGGGGCCGAAGTACCCGGGAAAGAACATGAGCGTGTACCTTGAGCCGCTAGTGGATGACTTGCTTGTTGGGTGGGAAGATCGTGGGTGCAAACATACGACACCGCAACAAAGGAGCACTTTGATATGTTTGTCTGGTACCACACATCCATGCATGACCTACCGGCACGTGCGTTGTTCTGCAGCTGGTGTACACATGGGAAGTGGCCTTGCCCGGTGTGTAGGCAGGCTGTGACTTTCTTTCGGCTGAAGAAGGGTGGCAAGTATTCTTGTTTTGATGAACACCGAAAATTCCTTGAGGCGAATCATAAATATAGGAGTGACACAAAGAACTTCAAGAAAGGTGGTGTTGTCCATACTCCACGTCCACATGCATCTGCCGACCGGCAAAGATACCAAGGCTGAGTTAGAAGCTCTCGTGCCGAACACCGATGGGAAAGGTTTCGTGGGATACGGGGAGACACACTAGTGGACCCACATTCCATGCTTGTGGAAGCTTCCTTACTTCGAAGATCTCGAGCTTCCGCACAATATTGATGTAATGCACACCAAAAAGAATATCAGTGAGGCCCTTTTGAGCACAATTATGGACACCGAGAAGACGAAGGATAACATTAAGGCTAGAATCGATCAACAAGAATGGTGCGATAGGCCAAATTTGGATCCACAGCCTCCCAGAGTCAAAGGACCCAGGTGGACCAAGCGAAAGGCCCCGTTCTGCCCTTCAAGGATAGAAAGGAGGGAAATATTCCAGTGGATCGTCGACTGCTTGTTCTTCCCTGATGGGTATGTAGCTAACTGGATGAGAGGAGCAAACCTGGAGACGTTGCGAGTGCATGGGCTCAAGAGTCATGACTATCATGTGTGGCTTGAGCGGATAATGCCCATCATGATTCGAGGCTATGTCGATGAGCAGACTTGGCTAGTGCTCGCGGAGTTGAGCTATTTCTTCCGACAGCTTTGTGCTAAGGAGTTGGACCGTGAAGTGGTTAAGAAGCTAGATAAACAGGCACCCGAGCTGCTTTGCAAGCTAGAGATGCTCCTTCCACCAGAGTTCTTTAATCCGATGCAACATATGATCTTGCATCTCCCGAAGGAGGCGTTACTGGGGCCCACTGTGCAGACCCGTTGGTAGTATGGCCCTGAGAGATAAACAAAGAAGCTTCGTGAGCAAACAGGCAACAAATGCAAGATCGAGCCATGCATAGCCGAGGCAACACTTAACAAGGAGGTGTCAAACTTCACGACAAAGTACTATGATGAAAACATTCCCACTCAGCACAATCCAATCCTTCGTTACAATGCCGCCGACCCTGATGATGTACCCAAGCTTGGCATCTTCATAGGGCTAGGTGGCACATCTAGAGGCTCGAAGAGGCACAAGATAACGAATCCCGAATGGGGCTTAATCCACTCGTATGTCTTGAAAAGCATGGATGAAGTGAAGCCATACTACAAGTAAGTGCTCAGTACTTAGTTTTTCACACACATTCACTCGTTAGTCCGTGGCTAACACTTCCTCTTTTTCATTGCCATAGACAATTCACCCAGAAATATTGGAAGCTAAGGAGGGATCCATTTTTGGAAAGCTCACGACATAGACACATTTTGCCGTGTGCTTTGGTGGCCGGCACACGACAAACCCTTTATTCTGCATATTTCTCCTATTATTTCTGCACATTTATTGCACCTATGATCCATATATTAGTTTATTTTTACCCATATATCATAGGTCCCCATGTAAGTTTTTGAGGGATTTTGGCGCCTCCGGGGCATTCCCCCCTTTAAGCACTGGTGACGAGGGGTTAACTCGACAAATGTTCTAGATGAAGGACTTAGGATCGGGGGAAGAGGGCGTTGGATGAACTCGAAGAGAAAGTTAGTCGAAATAGGTGTGTGTCGAAAGTAAACTTGGGTGTTCAACCTGGCTTGCTTTCAATCTGCCCTACACCGTCCCCTCCTGGCCCCTATATATAGGTGGCCAGGTCTTAAGGATCGGGTAGGGTCCGATACAGATTACAATGTCGACATACGGTAAGAACTCGTATCTCGACTATTATTACAATTGGGCCTAGCTTAACGGGCCTTAGGGGTACTCAACTAACGGGCTCTATTAACTATACCCTTGTCAGTAGCCCCTGAGATTCTACCAGAATTGCAGATTCGGGTTGAATCTCTAATCTTTAAATCTTCGACTTGATCAATTCTTCGACTTCTTTCAAATCTTCGACTTGGTCTTTCGACTTACTTTCATGATATTTTTTTGCAAGGGGTTTTGATGAACAAGCCTAACAACTCTGACGGATCAAGAGGTCAGTTAACTGCCAGAACAGATACTTGTCACCTACTTCAAATTCAATCCCCTTGGACTTGAATTCGGGATACCGGTCAAACCCATTCTTTTGCCGCATTTAGGACTTACAAAGAATGAATCCCAGTGATTCTCAGGGTACCCAGTGCGTCCACCAGGATTTTCTTCGCGTCGTAGACACGGATACATACCAGCAGAGCACATCCATGTGCATATACCAGGCCACACAGGACAGATCCTGGGGTCTTACCTTCGTGATAAATCACGGCATTCGAGTTTCGTTGCGATAACGCAACTCGAGAATCTTATGTCGCAGCCAAGTTTTGACTGATAAAATCAAAGAATTTCGAATTTAAATTAACTTCTTCCAATTCCCTCCCGATGGGAGTAGTCTCTCTTTATTTGGTCGACTATGTAATCGAAGTTCGCATGATAATCTTTCTTCATCTCCATCATTGATTATCTTATCCTCTATCGGGTGCGCGCTCAGCGCTCCCGATGGGAGTAGCCCCCGAGGCTATGTTTGAATACTTGTAGTTGAGCATAGGCTCAAAAATTTCATTCATCTTCTTTCTTGTAGTATATCCTATTTACAAGCCCCTGAGCGCAAGGCGAGGTCTTGTATATCGTGCAACCATACTCTCCCCTTTATTTTTCTTCGTTGGTACTTATCGTCTGCTACGTGCAGAATTTAACTCTTTTGTAGAATACGCTTATGGGCTTTGCTTATCACGAAAGCCCAGTAATACGTACTTATAAATTAAGCACCTTCTAGCAAGGGGTAAAAACCCTAATCAGATTCCTCCTCCGCCGCATCATCTTCTCTCGTCATCTAGGGTTTCTAGCCTTCCTCCTTGACCATATGGCTGACGCAGATGGTTCTCGTTTGAACCTTGGCTCTCCGATGGCGCCGCGAGGTCAGGGCCGCTCTCGTGGAAGCAAAAACAAAACAACTCCGGCTGTCGCAGGATCATCATCGGCCGCTCCGGTTAAACGCTGATGTCTACACACGCTTCTGTTCTTGTAGACAGTGTTGGGCCTCCAAGTGCAGAGGTTTGTAGAACAGCAGCAAGTTTCCCTTAAGTGGATCACCCAAGGTTTATCGAACTCAGGGAGGAAGAGGTCAAAGCTATCCCTCTCAAGCAACCCTGCAATTACGATACAGAAAGTCTCTTGTGTCCCCAACACACCCAATACACTTGTCAGATGTATAGGTGCACTAGTTCGGCGAAGAGATCGTGAAATACAAGTAGTAGTGATAATTATGAGTAGTAAATACAATCTGGAATAAATATCGCTGCGAGCAAAGATGTAACAAAATAGCAAGTAAACGGTGTGCAAAGCTTGGAAACAAGGCCTAGGGATCATACTTTCACTAGTGGACACACTCCCAACAATATAACATGATTGAACAAATAAACAACTTCTCTCCACTATGGTACTCTGAATTACTCTCCTATTGAATAACACTAATCATTGTGTAGTGGCTACAGAAGCACCCCTTAAAGTTCATCAAGTACTTGACAAACACCACTCATAGAGATACCCAAATCAAAGCACAACTCAAGATAGATATTATTGCAACATAAACCAAGTACTAACACGGTGCACACACTGTCAACATTACACCATGAAAGGAGGAATAGATCACTTCAATACTATCATAGCAATAATTATTCTCGTAATCCACAAAAGATCACAATCGTAGCCTAGACCAAGTACCACCATGATGCACACACTGTCGCCGTTACACCATGGCAGGAGGAATATATTACTTTAATAATACCACTAGAGTACACATAATATCTGAATAATAACATCTACTTGTTCAACATGATACAAAGCTCACAATCACATAAAGATCACATCATGGGAGAGAGAGGTGAACCACATAGCTACCGGTAGAGCCCTTAGCCCCGGGGATGAACTACTCCCTCCTCATCATAGGAGACAGCAAGGTTGATGGAAATGGCGGTGAGGTCGATAGAGATGGCGGAGACGGCGATGGAGACCGATGGAGATGGCTCGGGGGCACTTCCCCGTCCCGGCAGGGTGCCGGAACAGAGACTTCTGTCCCCCGAAATTCGTCGACGGCGGCAGCGGAGCTACGAAACTGTTCTGGAAATTTTGCCAAATCCCCTAGGGTTTTCCGTCCCGAGGCTTTATATAGGCGAAGGGGCGATGTCAGGAGTGGGGCCAGGGGCCCTCACGCGATGGCGGCGCGGCCAGGCCCCTGGCCGCGCGAGCCACGTGTGAGGGGGCCTGGTGGCCCCTCTCCTACTCTCCTTCGGATCTCTGGAAGCTTCCGGGTAAAATAAGACTTCAGGAACTTGTTTCGTCTAATTCCGAGAATATTTCCTGTGTATCACTTCTGAAACACAAAAACAGCAGAAAACAGGGAACTGGCACTGTGGCAACTCGTTAATAGGTTAGTTCCGGAAAATGCATAAAAGTGCCACTAAGTGTAACGAAACAGTAGGCAAATGGTGTAAAAACAAGCATGGAGCATCAAAAATTATAGATACGTTGGAGACGTCTCAAGCATCCCCAAGCTTAACTCCTGCTCGTCCTCGAGTAGGTAAGTGATAACAAAAGAATAATTTTTTAGGTGACATGCACCTACACAATCTTGATCATATATGTAAGCATTGTGAGCTGGGATCATAAGAACTTAAAACATGGGCATGAAAGATATAATCTTGACAATAAGAACTTAGCAACCATGTTATAACATGAAAAAGAACACAAACAAAAGATCATGAATAATGAAATAATGAAAGTCAAACGTGTGTTCAAATCATAAGGAAAAACATACAAATGGTTTTCAGCTTGTCCTTCATGGAGAGCAAAACATAAATGCATAGGACACCTTCAAGTTTATGAGGGCGACAAGATACAAATAATTTGAGAACAAGTGAAACCATGATCATGAATCAATCAATGAAAACTTTGGGACAATGCACATTATACTCAGAATGACAACTATGCTCTCTTAATGGTGCATAAAGATAGAAGGTGGTGACTCAACATAAAAGTAAAAGAAAGGCCCTTCGCAGAGGGAAGCAGTGATTAAACATGTGCTAGAGCTTTTCATTTGTAAAACAGAGAGAAAAAAATGGGTTTTGAGAGGTGGTTGTCTTTGTCAACGACTGGCAATGGGGTTCTTACTATCTTCCATACAAAAATGAAGCAAGTTTTTGAGAGAGATTGGCACTTTTGTGCTCTTTTATAAAGCTTGGCACTCCTCCCCACCTTTTTTCCTTTCACAAACCATGGCTTACCGATTCCATCGGGTGCCCACCAACATTCACATACCATGGAGGAGTGCCTTTTTCTTTCTTTTTTCCTTTTTTTTCTTTTTGGAATAAGACAATATGGAAGATAGCAAATCCGACCACTACGTCCCCATGAGCTGAAAATAGTGTCACAAAACGAGAAGTGTTTTGAAGGTTTTTTGAAAGGTAGCACATGAAAATTTACTTGGAATGGCTTACAAATACCATGCATAGGAATTTATAGTGGACACAATGGCAAACTTGGTTTTTGGGAGTTGGATGCACGAGTAGAGCTCATACTCAGTACAAAATGAGGGCTAGCAAAAGACTGGGAGCGACCAACTAAGAGAGCAATAATGGCCATAATCATGCAAAGCGACAAAGCAACATTAAAAGAAGCATAAGATGGCATCAAAAGTCAAAAACTAAATGATCATAGAGGCTATAGGCGACTTATTTTGTAGTCAACATGTGTGAGCATGCGCCAAGTCAACCCAAATAAAGCATCAAGGAGAAAACCAAAATAATGCTTCCATACAATAAAAACAACGCATGATTTTTTCAAAGGCTCATTAAGCAATCTCAGTTATTTGAGACAAGTCATGCTACAGCAAAACCACTAAGCATACTATCAAAAAGACATCAAGCATGACATGAAAAAGCCTAAGCCGCAGTCTACACAAGCTCCTTCTTGTACCACTTTTTTGCATAAAGCTTTTTCTCTTTTCCAACAGCATTCAAACCTTTTTGAGGAAACTCTTTTGAGGAAAACCAACATAGACCAGAGGTCCAAATACACCTTGATGCAAAGATAAAACAAGATCTGAACAAAAATCAAGGTGAAAAACAAAGGCTAAACGCAGTAGCAGAAAAAGAGAACACTCGTTGAACGATAAGAGTGAAAACTAGAGCGTTCTTTGCAAATGAAAACGAGTACATCTCCTCCAAAGGAAATTTGTTGGGGTCCAACCATTTATTGCAGCAAACAAACAAACTAAACCAACTAAGAAAACTAAAATGACTGACGCTCCAAGAAAAACACATAGTGCATGAAGCAATAAAAATATAGTGTTTTGAAAGGTGACCTGATTTTTGCCGATGAAGAAGGGGTGCCTCGGGGGCATCCCCAAGCTTTGACGCTTGTACTTCTTGGATATTTCTTGGGGTGATGCATGGGCATCCCCAAGCTTGAGCATTTGTGCATTCCTCAACTCATCTCATCATTCTCCAATCCCTACACTTGAAAACTTCCTTCATACAAAACTAAACACAAATCTATTAGCAACATTAGTGTAAGCATAACATATAATCAACCTCTTTTTGCTTCAGGTTTCAACTCAAAACCACCACATATATAGCAAATACTACTGTAGCAACTTCCCCAAAAGTTCCATAATCAAAAGAACTCAAAAAGAAAGCGATAAAGCGGCAAACACAAATATTGGTAGAAATCTGTCAAAACAGAACAGCTGACAAAGGTTGAATTTTTGAGGGGTTTTCTGTTGCTCAAATCAAAAAGTGTTCAACTAACAAAAGTTTGGATATAACCTGGGGCATATGGAGAAGAAATCGCAGGTCCAAAAGATAAACAGATAATTTATACGAATTTTTACGGTGCAGCACCGAAAACAGTTTCAGGACAGCAACATCCCCAAATCTTTACCTCACTCAAATTAGAGGCTTCTCTTGGCACAAAAACGAAATAAACAAGATAAGGAGCGGTCATTATAGTAGTAATGACTTCCAAGACTCAAATAAAAGAAAAAGTACTGAAAATAAAACAATGGGTTATCTCCCAAGAGTGCTTTTCTTTAACGGCTTTGAGCTAGGCGCAGTAATTTGCAAAGATGCTCATGTGGGCGCCATATAAGAGCTTGAGGCAAAGGCACCATATAGGAACTTAAAGCAATAGAGAGCATCAAAAAGCAAATGTGAAAGACATTTATATCTGAACCACTTCCTATGCATAGGAATCTTGTAAGAAAATAAATCAACGAGGCACATAGTAGTAAGCATGGATAGATAAAACAAGTGCCACTTCCAGATTTGCAACATAAAGAGGGGAAACTCAATATTATTGAGATCCATCAAACCATGTTTCCCTCTCTCATAATAACTTTCAGTAGCATCATGAATAGAACTAACAATATAACTATCACATAAAGCATCCCTATCATGAGCCACATGCATAAAAGAATTAATACTCACCACAGGAACAATAGTAGTAGGAACAGAATAATTATTCTCATCACCATAATCATCAAAAACAGGAGGCATATTGTAATCATAACTAATTTTCTCCTCAAAAGTAGGTGAACTGAAAATATTATACTCATCATCATAGCTATCATAAACTAGAGGTTTAGTATCATCACAAACTAGAGAACAACTATTTCGCATAGCATACTCTTCAAACATATCATCATAGCAAACTTTCTCCACTAAAGCTGGGGAACTAAAAATATCATGCTTAACAAAACCAGCTTCCCCAAGCTTAGACTTTTCTATAGCATTATCAACAACGGTGTTCAAAGCATTCATACTAACAACACTATTAGCATGCAAATGAAGCTCCAAAGGTTTTTCAAATTTCTCTTCAAATCTAAACTCAGGAAAAATACTAAAGAACTCTTTGTTTTCCATTAAGCCTAACTAGTGAAAATAAAAACAAGAAACAAAAAGATATAATTGCAGAATCTAAAGGAAATAACTTCGAGCACTCACACAGGAGGATGCGAGTACCTTTTACCTTACCTCCCCGGCAACGGCGCCATAAAAGAGCTTGATGTCTACACACGCTTCTGTTCTTGTAGACAGTGTTGGGCCTCCAAGTGCAGAGGTTTGTAGAATAGCAGCAAGTTTCCCTTAAGTGGATCACCCAAGGTTTATCGAACTCAGGGAGGAAGAGGTCAAAGCTATCCCTCTCAAGCAACCCTGCAATTATGATACAGAAAGTATCTTGTGTCCCCAACACACCAAATACACTTGTCAGATGTATAGGTGCACTAGTTCGGCGAAGAGATCGTGAAATACAAGTAGTAGTGATAATTATGAGTAGTAAATACAATCTGGAATAAATATCGCTGCGAGCAAACATGTAACAAAATAGCAAGTAAACGGTGTGCAAAGCTTGGAAACAAGGCCTAGGGATCATAGTTTCACTAGTGGACACACTCCCAACAATATAACATGATTGAACAAATAAACAACTTCTCTCCACTATGGTACTCTGAATTACTCTCCTATTGAATAACACTAATCATTGTGTAGTGGCTACAGAAGCACCCCTTAAAGTTCATCAAGTACTTGACAAACACCACTCATAGAGATACCCAAATCAAAGCACAACTCAAGATAGATATTATTGCAACATAAACCAAGTACTAACACGGTGCACACACTGTCAACATTACACCATGAAAGGAGGAATAGATCACTTCAATACTATCATAGCAATAATTATTCTCGTAATCCACAAGAGATCACAATCATAGCCTAAACCAAGTACCATCATGATGCATGCACTGTCACCGTTACACCATGGCAGGAGGAATAGATTACTTTAGTAATACCACTAGAGTACACATAATATCTGAATAATAACATCTACTTGTTCAACATGATACAAAGCTCACAATCACATAAAGATCACATCATGGGAGAGAGAGGTGAACCACATAGCTACCGGTAGAGCCCTTAGCCCCGGGGATGAACTACTCCCTCCTCATCATAGGAGACAGCAAGGTTGATGGAGATGGCGGTGAGGTCGATGGAGATGGCGGAGACGGTGATGGAGACCGATGGAGATGGCTCTGGGGGCACTTCCCCATCCCGGCAGGGTGCCGGAACAGAGACTTATGTCCCCCGAAATTCGTCGACAGCGGCGGCGGAGCTACGAAACTGTTCTGGAAATTTCGCCGAATCCCCTAGGGTTTTCCGTCCCAAGGCTTTATATAGGCGAAGGGGCGATGTCAGGAGTGGGGCCAGGGGCCCTCACGCCATGGCGGCGCGGCCAGGCCCCTGGCCGCACGAGCCACGTGTGAGGGGGCCTGGTGGCCCCTCTCCTACTCTCCTTCGGATCTCTAGAAGCTTCTGGGTAAAATAAGACTTCTGGAACTTGTTTCGTCCAATTCCGAGAATATTTCCTGTGTATCACTTCTGAAACACAAAAACAGCAGAAAACAGGGAACTGGCACTGTGGCAACTCGTTAGTAGGTTAGTTCCAGAAAATGCATAAAAGTGCCACTAAGTGTAACGAAACAGTAGGCAAATGGTAGCAAAGCATGGAGCATCAAAAATTATAGATACGTTGGAGACGTATCAAACGCCGCCCCGGCCGTCCACCTGGTAGCAAGAAAAAGCCCAAGGTGACTAGCGCTGCCCCAGGTTCAAGCGCTCCTCCTCCTGCTGCTCTCGCTGCTCCTACCGCTCCTCCCAGAATCTTCTCCTTTTTCTGCATTGCCATGGCGCAGTGTCGTGAGATTCAACGCCTGCCGCTGAATTTCACCAAGTTCATGGATGGGCGAGAACTGCGACGAGCGGTTCTCCGCGAACAATCTGGCGGTGGGACTCCATACGAGGTGGAGGTTTGGTATGATGGCGACGGCGAGCAGTACTTGAAGGGTGGCTGGTCGCGGTTTGCAGAAGACCACGACATCCACCAGGCTTCTTCATGGCCTCCGACTTCCACATCGGCACGTCGAAGTTTGACGTGAAGATCTATGACGGCACCCAGTGCCAGAAGAAGTATGAAGCTGAAGTCCACTAGGATCTGTTTTTTATGTAATTTCGTTTGATAATGTCCTTGCTGCCAGGTCATATGTAATGAACATTTGTACTCTATTTTGATGTTTTACTAGTACCATGAAAACAAATCATTGTTCTGAGGTACGCTATCTATATATCGGGTTCTTTGCGAACCAATTGATATGAAGAATATCGGGTTCTGTTATGAACCAAGTTGCTTGAATATTTATCGGGTTGTCTGCACAACCTTATAGTAAAGAAAGATCTCCAAGTCGCGATAAAAATTCCTTTCGTACGACCTGAGGGTTGAAGCCCCCGAGTGGAGAAGTAAAAATATTTGTACAATTTTGTCGAGTTCAACCCAAAGAACCCGACCTGTGGCCTCATGTTCTGGGTTCAGAAGGTTAACTCGAGTTTACTGATACCACTAGATTTATTCTACGCGTAAAAACGCCGTAGCTGCTCTGCATTCCATGGGTTGCTCTCGTCTTTCCCTATCTTCTTGTCTTGTAGTCGATATGCTCCTCCTGGTATTACTTCTGTGACGATGTAACACTAGTAGGGAAAACCTCTTCTGTGGCGCACCAAAATATGCATTCTGTGGCGCATGGGTGGTGCTCCACAGAATCTTCGCCACAAAAATAAGCATTCTGTGGCGCACCAGCACATGCGCCACAGAAATAAGGAATTCTGTGGCGCACCAAGCCCTAATGCGCCACAGAATTAAGAAATTCTGTGGCGCATTATGGTTTGGTGCGCCACAGAATTAGGTGCGCCACAGAATTGCATTTTAGTGCACCACAGAAATATTACAGGTTTTATACAGAACTTATTCTGTCTGGTGTATATATACAGGTATTAACAGATATAATATAGCAGTATACAGATATATCAACAGATTTCATATAGCACAATTATATATCTCCATATACAACTCATTTCAGATAGAATATTAACAGATTTCATATAGCTCCATGCATATACAACTCATCATACATATATATCTCCATACAACTCATTATCCATGCAAATTAAGTGCATCATCACAAGATACAAATGAAGTGACACCGGCCGCCGCCTACACTAGGATGAAATAGAGTACCGCTCCGACGATGGTGAGCAAGAGCGAGAGCACAATGAAGGTCTTCATCTTGCTCTTGTTTGACTGGTGCTTCCTCCACTTGGCAACCGCCTCTTGTTGAGTCGGCTAGCCTTTGTAGCAGTTGCCGCTGAACTTGTGCACCTGTTCCTTGCAGTCCGTCCACTCCTCATAGACTCCTGGAACCCGCCCCTCGAACACGACGTACCACGTCATCTCTATGGACACAAGGCATATTAGTATATAATGCAATGGAAAGAATTAGAGGGTTCACATGCATACATATTCACAAGAATTAAAGCAAGGAAATAATAATAAACCTAAAAGTCATATAGCATCGGTATCACATAAGTAATCAAGTTCAACTACATCGACTACAATAGTAATTGAAGTCCAACAACGACACTAAGCAAGTTTATTTACAACACAGTAGGCACACCGGCCTCTCGATCAACGAGACGTCTTGTTCATGGGCTCCGGGAACGGTTTGTACATGTCCTTCGTCGTCCACGTCCTTCCATCACCCTGCCTATGTAGGCGTTCTTCTATATCCCTCTTACACAACCCTCTGAGTTGGTGTAAGAGCCCCGATCTGTTGCATACATCTTCTACGATAATTTCTGATAGCTTTACTTGGATGCGATGGAAGTCTTCTCTAAGATCAGCATCGCTGATCTCCCCCGCCATTTTTTGGGGTCTCGCTTACTAGGTGGCAGACGCATCATCTCTGCATCCGCGACAAACCCTTTAAGGTGATGGAGGACATAGAAGGCCTCCTTCATGCTGTCATCTGGCTGCTTGATGCAAGGGAAGTTGATCACGTGCTTGAACCCCTGCTCTTTAGTGTCCGGCCTGATAAATTTCCCCTTCTCGTGGAAGATGCCTCCATTTTTGGAGTAGAAAAGGATAGCCTCATCGAGAACACTCCTTATTCTGTTGTAGTCTTTCTTCGTCGTTGTACTCGACGAGTCGAAGTACTGGGCTAGTGACCACTTCGGGCAAAGAACGACGAGTGTGCAGTATGTGTCCCTGCTCAACACATGCAATTTAAATGGAATGTTGGAAATGATCGGCAATGGAAGAAATATATAAGCATAAGTTACGTCGGCCGAGAGCGAATGTGTACTTACTCGGGAAAGACAGGCAGAAGAATGGTGTTCTTCTCTTTGTTCATGAGCATGAAGCTCTGGAGGTACCGCACCGCCGCGGTCCGTGTGCTTGAGCCATCCACCAGCTGGCTATCGCGCATGTAGTAGGGATCCGCTACCGCGACGTTGGGGGGTCTCTCTCTCTTGATCTTCATCTGAAGATTGATCGCGTATAGGCGAACCAAGTTATAGTCGAGCCGTTTCTAGTGAAATAGATTGAAGACGTCCTCGAACGCTATGAAGAAGATATCCGCGGGGTATGCTTGGACGAAGTTCGGGTCTGCTGCTGGCACCTTGACCGTGAACACCGGGTAATTTGGATCCTTGTCTTGAAGAAGGAGGCTCTCTAGAAACTGAATATTTTGCTGCAAACTGATCATTGGTCCACTTGCGAGGTGTTCGAGGTCCTCAGGCAGTATCAGTTTACCAGCTTCATGAAGCCGGGACAAGCCACCCGGTGTCCATGGTACCATGTCGTCGGCCCGCATCTTCTTAGGAAGAGTCTGGCTCGAAGATGCGCCCTTCTTATTTCCTCTCTTCCTTGGCTTCTTCACCTGACCTGATGGGGGTGCTTCGGGTGCTGGTGGTGCTAATGGTGGGGTTGCTTGGGGTGCTGGTGGTGATGATGGTGGTGCAACGGGTGCTTGGGTTGCTTGGGGTGCTGGTGGTGCTGATGGTGGAGCTTGGGGTGCTGGGGTTGATTCGCGTGGCTCCCCGACGATCGTCTTATGCAGCGTGTTAGGGCTGAAAATGGTAGCCGGCTTGACTTGAGCTGGATTGCCAGCCTCCGGAGGAGTGTCTTGCAGAGAAAGACCCGTGAAGGTCAAGCGCTGCGTGACTGTAGTGGGACGACCAAGTTGATCGCCGTGAGTGCGGAAGGCTTCTTCATCCATATGAGGCATGTACATATCTTGGCTGCAGGCGCCAATGTTGATGTAGGCATCGACGTCATCATCATCATCGTTGCCATCAAGCGGCGCCATGTCCTGGAAGTTAGGTGGTGGCGGTTGCGATGCCGCCGCTTGGCGTACCTTGCGTTTGGTCGACGGTCGTTGCGGAAGCTTTCCCAACAGCTGTTGGTGGCGTGTGGTGGTAGCGGCGGCGACCGCCGGTTCCTTCAGGGTAGTGGCGGCGGCGACCGCCGGTTCCTTTCGGGTGGCGGCGGCGACCACCGGTTCCTTCAGGGTAGTGGCGGCGGCGACCGCCGGTTCCTTAAGGGTGGGGCCGGCGCCGGGCCGGACGACCTTGGGCCGGATGATAGGGGAGGTGGCGCCGATGTTGCGCCTGACACTCGGAAGACCCCCCCCCCAGACAAATCTGGTTCTTCGGCCATGTCATAAGCCAACCGATGCAATTCCCAAGGACCATAACATCGTCCTCATCTGTGCCCAGAGGTTGATCGGGGGGGAGGAGGTTGTGGTACTCCACCACTACCATTGCCAACTTCACCTTCACCAAATGATCTGCAATGTTTCTGTGGTGCATAGTTCGGCTGGGCATGACAGTGCCGCTAGCAACATCCATCAACTTGCCACCGGGCTCCACCACATGCAGGAGTATGCAAGGTTCGTCCTGAGTCAGGAGCATGTTGGATAAGATCAGCGCAAGGCATATATAGTTAAAGAAGATGACGCAGAGGACTAACTAATGAGTTACCAGGTGGAGCGGCGGCGTCGGGGTCACCAGCGGTGACACTTGGTGACTTGAGTTACTGCCGCTGACGCTGGGCACATATATCGGCCCCTGTTGACCTGCCGCATTCCAAGCAGCTAACCCCTCCATCAAACCAGGGGGGATGATCTGTCGGAGCTTCTCCTGCAGCTTCTCGTCCACTAACTTACTCATCTCGGTTGGGTCCACTATTTTCTCTAGTGACTCCACCTTCTTCTTCAGCTCCTGAACCTCAGCTTTATCCTTAGTCGACCTCCTCTCCTTTCTCGACTTGGCATCCGATCCGTAGTACTCGGATACCTTCATACTTGTGCCAAAGCCGGACACACGGCCAGCCGACATCGGTGGCTTGTCGAGGTCCCGTTCCTTGTATGCGTTCGTCGCCCAGTTGAAAGGCTTGTCCCACGGTTCCGTCGACCCCTGGGACGACGGGCCAGCCGTAGAACTACCCTTCAACTCATTGTCCTTCAGACAAAGGAACTTAAGGTTAGCCCATTTGGCTTCATTGCTTAATAAGATCAGCGCAATAATAATATAGACTATCCTTACCAGGAGTTTCTCGAACTTCTTCACGTCGGGGTAATCCGTAACAAATTCCCCCGTCTCCTAGTCTAAGTAGTAGCGGGATCGGACATAGTTCCTAGTCTGTATATCCGCGATTTTTAGCCAGGGGTTTTCTTTGACCAGACGTATCATCTCGGCATCCTCCTTGTCCCAAGTGGGCTGTTTTCCTCGGTAACCGCCGCTTCCGCAACGGTGAGCCCCTAGGTTCAATTTCCGCATTTTCTTCCCCCAGGCGGTCCATTTTTTAGCCTTGTCAGTCTCTAAGGACGACTTGAATGCTTCGAAGTCTTCTCTAGAGAGTGTCGGGTCTTTGCGACTTATCTGCTCCCAGCTTTTACCTTTCTTGATCTTGTCCTTCACCCGGGTTTTCCAGCTGCTCAAGGCGGTGCTCATCTTCGTGAGCGCTAAAGAGTCCACCTTTTTATTGAACGGCTGTGGGAACGTGTATCATTGGTGAAGCTTCTAGAGGAGGGTTGCGGCCAAAGCCGCGTTGGCCTCGCTTCTAAGGTCTTGCGTGTTGAGCGGCACGGTTTCACGGACGATGCACCCTAGTTGCATCGCGTACCCTTTGGCAACCTTAGAAGTCTCCAAGGGTAGGCCACTTTCGGAGACCAACGTGAAAGGATCGGTGATGTTGGCTAGCACTTGCGGCCTCCGATCCGCCCTTGGCCTCTTCGCCTTCCTCTTCTTCTTGGCCTCCTCAGGGTTGCCGCCGCTATCACCTTCCGTGCGGTCGGTGGTCTCTTCACCGGTCTCGGCGGCGTTATCCTGGCCCTCTTCCTCATCGCCGCTCTCGGAGGCGGCCCCCCAGCTCTCGTCCTCATCGCCGCGATCGGCGGCGCCCCCCCGGCCCTCTACCTCATCGTATTCCTCCCACCATTCCTTGTTGGCCTCTCTGGCGACTTCCTCCTGGCTCTTAGGGTTAGAAGTGCCCGACATGTTTATTTGCACTTCATTAAAAAGAGGCAAATAGTTAGTACATAATGCAACGGAAAAATTCAAAATTTCGGCATGACTTTTGCTAATTTTTCTACCTATGAGTGCCCATTTCTCAACCGAAACGGAAGCGAATCAACACTTCGGGAGAAATGGGCAACTCAGTTTATTCATCCACACTTGACAACATCTCATAAGCATATATAACAGGATTATGGTCAAAATATCTCATTGCATAACACATAACAGCAGCAATATTCTCAAGATAATATGGAGTACAAAAATGACAGCAGCAATATTCTCAAGATAGAATCACAAAGTCACAGTACAAGACAATATGCAACTAATATTTGGTCAAATGACCAAAAGCAATAAAGGTTTGACATGAAGAACACTAACCTATCTAGGAGCCATGGATGAGATTTAGACCAAGACGCTGCAGTTCAAGTGAAGAGTCAGTAATACTACTCCTATACTACTCCAAGTATTGACTTTGGCTTATTGAAACATTGTTAAGAGGTGGGTAGTGCCCAGTCGAGATGTATAGTATTTACCAGGAAATTATGGCAGTTTCAGTATTCGCATTTAGTTATTTGCACATGATTCTTGTTCGATTCTAACAGCGAGCAGGCGAGCAAGCGAGGAACAGCGAGCAGGCGAGGAACATCGAGCAGGCAAGCAGTCGGGAGAAGGGCGCGTACCTAGAATCGGGCGGGGAAGGTGGTGGAGATGGCGCCGCCGAACAGGGGCCGTCGCGTGGTGCTCTCGCCGAACAGACGGTGTCGCGGCGTGCTCCTCTGCAGGGGCGGCGGCGCAACGACGGGGATCCTCTTCTACCGGGGACCGCGGGGCTTCTCCTCTTCGGGGGCGGCGGGGCTCCTCCTCTGCAGGGACAGCGGCGCGACGACGGGGATCCTCTTCTACCGGGGGCGGCGGGGCTCCTCCTCTGCAGGGGCGGCGGCGCGACGACGGGGATCCTCTTCTACCGGGGACTGCGGGGCTTCTCCTCTTCGGGGGCGGCGGGGCTCCTCCTCTGCAGGGACGGCGGCGCGACGAGAGCGAGAGGGTGGAGGGTGGAGCGAGGAGTCTCCGGCGGCTATCTAGGGTTTGCGGCCGGCTCAGTGGAGGGGAACAGAGAGAGAAGAAGCAGTGCGCGGGGGAAGGGATCGATCCCCAGTTTTACTAAGTGTCAATATTCTGTGGCGCATCTACTGGTGGGATGCGCCACAGAATTAGAGAATTCTGTGGCGCATCCCACTAGTAGATGCGCCACAGAATTTATTTCCTTTTTTTTAATTATTTTAGTTATTACTCCCTCTGTTTCAATGAATAAGGCTTATATTTTTTCTAAAAATTCAAAGAACATGAAGTTTGACCAAATTTTCATATGATGTCTATATAATATTATAGTTGTCGATAGTTTCTAAAAATATAAGCCTTATGCTTTGGAATGTGCATACACAAAAAAGTCTCGATCACACACACCAAAAAAGTCTTCTCCGTCCGGTTCCGAGCTAGCTTAGCGTTTCTTCACGATCTTCTTGCCCTTCTTGTTGGCGGTTGAATACTTTATGCCGGCCACCTTGAGATTTGTTCGTGTGAACGGACAACCTTTAGTAGGTAGGGAGGTCTTCCTTCTTACTTTACTAGTAGTAGGCATGTCGAAGTGCTTGTCGAATTCCTCCTCGATCTTCGGGTCACCGTTCTTGTCCAAGTCTTCCTCGTTTACGTCTCCTTCTATTCCTATGATGCTCCTCTTGCCCCTCCTCACGACTACACGGCTAGGCCTCGACGGGTCGGTGATGAAGAAGCATTGGTCAACTTGGCTACCGAGTACCCATGGCTCATTTTTCGCGGATGCGTTCTTCGATTTGGCATCCGGTATAACCATGGTGGTGAAATATCGGCCTTCTTTTTCGACCTTCTTGGCCCATCTCACACGGAACATTGGCACAGTCTCTCCACAGTAATTGAGCTCCCATATCTCCTCGATCCTTCTGAAAAATCTTTCCTTGATACTAGTCTCATCATCGGCGTATGATAGCATAGTTACTCCTGAGTTTTGATTTTCACTATTTCTATCCTTTTCCTCGGTGTAGAATCTGTAACCGTTGATGTCGTACCCCTGATAGGTCCTTACGTTATGCCCGGGGCCCTGTGATAAGGTTGTAAGGCCATACAAACACAGGCCAGGTGCTATGCGTGCTACTCTGGTTGCCGAACGGATTGAGTCCATCGGTGCTCATACCCAGCCTGATGTTCCTTCCGTCGCCCCCGAACCTAGGGAAGGCGATGTCCAATGCTTCCCACTGGCCAGCGTCTGAAGGGTGTGTCAGCATATAGCCCATCTCCGGATCTTCTTCGGGCTTCTCCCTTTCCACGTGCCATTGCATGAGCTTTGCTTCCTTAGGGTCCACGAAATACCGCTGCAGATGGGGAGTGATAGGAAAGTACCATACCACTTTTCGAGGTACCTTCTTGTTCCCAACCTTGTACCGTCCGTGGCCGCACACAGGACATGTGGTCATGTCCTTGTACTCCCCCCGATAAATCACGCAATCATTGATGCAGGCGTGGTATCTTTCGTGTGGTAGGTCAAGAGGGCACACAACTTTCTTGGCCTCCTCGATACTACTTGGCTATGTGTTCCCCTCCGGGAGACAATCGTGCCAGAATTTCATGTTCTTGCTGAAGCTGGAATCGGTCCATTTGTTCTGCGTCTTCATCTGCAGACAATCAAGCGTTACATGAAAGCGCGTATCCTGCGGACGGCACCCAGGAAATATCGGAGTCATCCCGTCTTTCTCCATTTGCGCCAGCTTGGCTCTCTCTGGCTGCAGCTCTGTCGTTGCTCGTCTCATGGAGGAGCAGATCTTGAACATGAGAGTCCCGCAAGGCCGAAATTAGCGGAGTCGCGCCAGAATCTTCTTCTTCATCATGATCTTCTCCGCCGGCAACTTCTACTTCATGATGAACTTCTCTGCCGACTTCTTCTTCATGATGATATTCTCCAGCGACATGTGGTGCTTCGTCATCTCGCTCGACACCATGGTCTTCATGCACACCATTTGTTGGGGCCGGCCGCGCCTGGTTGTCCTGCATGAAACCGCGCCTCAGCAGGTGCTCCTCCAGTTGTCCGGAATCAGGGTTGATCCAGCGCTCGAGTTTGCATGATCGACACGAACATCTTATCTGGCGCCTATTGTTCCGAATCATGTCCTCCTTCGCGTCTTTCTTGTATCTACTAATTCGAGCGGAACTCATCGAGAGGACCATGGTTGTCTGCAAATGGTACACATAGAGCAGAAAATTAGAACCGCAACACATGCACACACATGCATGGACCTCTCCTAAAGGTATACATAGAGCGGAAAAATTCGGCATGACCTCTCCTAAAGGTAGGACGTATGGGTAGTACAAAAATTTGCCGAAACGGAAATGAATCAACGTCTCGACAAACATCCATGCACCACACCGGCACACACACAAGCGCTTCACGTGCAACAATCATCCATACACAAGATCGACATGCGCATGCATGTCCCCTCCAAATACTCACCTTGTAGATTCGATACCGAGACGAGACCGCGATCGATGAGTTGGAGAGGAGGAGAGAGTATGGAGAGGCTTCTCCTCACCGCCAATTATGTATCAACCAAAGTAAGTACAATAAGTACCAAAGAAAGTGAAAACTATGGCCAAAATGGGATGAGAGGGAAGGGAGCTAGAGCTAGATCTAGATGGAGGAGAGGAAGATGAATGGCTTGGGAGTGTGGGAGGTGTGGGAGGTTGGCACTTTAAAGGTGTGGGACGAGCTAATTCTATGGCGCATCTGGTCAAGTGCTCCACAGACTTCCACTAATTCTGTGGCGCACCAGACCTGGTGCGCCACAGAATTAGTGGAACCAATGATTGGGGTTGGCAGGGAGTGGGCCCCACCAAAATTCTGTGGCGCATGGCCTTCTGGTGCGCCACAGAAATGTTGTATTTTTCTGGCGCACCCTGCCTGGTGCGCCACAGAATTATTTTCTGTGGCGCACTGCTGGCTAGTGCGCCACAGAATTGCATCCCACCTATAAGGGTTTTCCTACTAGTGTAAGGTCCTATCCAAGGGGACTCCAATTTGCCGTGGCTGTCTTGCCTGAGTCGCAAAACTAGGTCTCCCACCACAAAGGATCGCGGACGAACTCGACTGCTGTGGTAGTTTCGTAGACTCTATTGATACTGCGTCGCTCTTTCCAAGGCCTTATCTCTTGTTTCATCTAGCGCATCGACATCATTTTGCAATGCTTCTGTTGATGTTGTCTCATTGTAAGCCGTCACTCTTGGGGCCTCGTGTGTAACTTTGACTGGAAGCACGGCCTCTGCGCCATGGACCAGGAAGAAGGGAGTTTCTTGAGTTGCTGCGTTAGGCGTAGTTCTTAGGCTCCAAAGAACGGAGGGCAATTCTTCTACCCAAGCGCTCTTGGCTTTCTCGAGAGGTGCTAAGAGCCTCTTTTTTATCCCACTACATATTAGGCCATTGGCTTTTTCGACTTGCCCATTTGTCTTTGGGTGCGCCACAGATGCGAATTTGAGCTTGATCCCTAGTCCTTCGCAATAATTCTTGAATTCCATTGAAGTGAAGTTTGTCCCGTTGTCTGTGATGATGCTATATGGTACACCAAAACGGAATACTATCGACTTGATGAAGTTGATTGCTGCTATCGAATCTTGAGTTGTTACCGGGGCCGCTTCCACCCACTTGGTAAATTTATCGACTGCCACTAGCATGTAAACATGTCCTCCTAGCCAGGATTTGTGCAACTTTCCCACCATATCGAGGCCCCATTGCGCAAAGGGCCAGGAGAATGGTATTGTTTGTAGCTCTGCTGCTGGTGCATGCGGTCTAGATGCAAATCTTTGGCATGCTTCACACTTTCGAACTATATCTTTCGCGTCTTCGATGGCTGTTAGCCAATAAAATCCTGCTCGGAAAGCCTTTGCTGCTATTGCTCTGCTGCTAGCATGATGGCCGCACACTCCGCCGTGTATGTCTTTAGTATTATTTGTCCTTCCTGGGGCGTTACACAACGCTGTAAAACGCCGGTAATACTTTTCTTGTATAATTTCCCCTGTAACACGACAAACGCTTTTGATCGTTGAGTTATTCTCTTGGCTTCCACTGCATCTTCTGGTAATTGCTTATTTATCATGTATGCAAGATATGGCTGCATCCAGGTTTCTTCTATCATCATGACCTCCTCTGGCTCCGACGTAGCCCCCGAGTCTGCTGCAGTAGTCGAGCTTTTTCCACTTTTTATTGATCTTTCTACTATTTCTTCCCAAAATACTCCGGACGGCACAGGTAAGCACTGTGACCCGATATTTGCTAAATTGTCGGCTTCTTCATTACTATTCCTGCTTATGTGCGAGACTTCGCATCCATCGAATGTTCCTTCGAGATAATGATATAAATTCTTGTAGGCCATCATGTTGTCATTGATTGTGTCACATCTGTTCATAACTTTGTGGACAACGAGGTTAGAGTCTCCAAATATTTTTAGGCGAGTTGCTCCACATGCTTTAGCCATCTTCATTCCGTGCAACAAAGCCTCGTATTCTGCTTCGTTATTAGAGGCCTGTGGAAAGCTCATCCTTAAGACATACTTCAATTTGTCGCCGTGGGGCGATATCAAGACCACTCTTGCGCCTTGGAGTCTTTTAGAACCATCGAAGTACATTGTCCAAACACTGGATAAGTCTGGTGGTCCCGTGCTCTGCAGCTCCAGCCACTCTGCCGTAAAATCTGGCAAGACTTGCGACTTAATCGCCTTCCTTTTTTCGTACGTGATGTCCATGGGAGATAGCTCGATTCCCCACAAAGAGACACGTCCTGTTGCTGAAGGATTATTCAATATATTTGACAGTGGCGCTTCATTGACCACTATAATTGGGTGTACCGCAAAGTACTGTCGCAGTTTTCGTGCAGTTGTGAAAACACTATACGTGAGTTTCTGATAATGCAGGTAGCTCTATTTTGTTGGAGATAATACTTCACTGATGAAATATACCGGCCTCTGGATGCCGTGGGCTTTTCCTTCTTCACTTCTTTCGACTACTAATACTGTGCTTACCACCTGGTGGGTTGCGGTGATGTAGAGTAGTAGTGGTTCTTTTTCTTTTGGTGCGACCAGCACTGACGGCGTGGAAACCACTTTTTTCAACTGTTCAAAAGCTGCATCTGCTTCTTCTGTCCATTCAAATTTATCATCTGACTTCTTCATAAGTGCTTAGAAAGGAAGCGCCTTTTCTCCCAATCGAGAAACGAAGCGACTTAATGCCGCAACGCGTCCTGCGAGTTTCTGTACGTCGTGCAGCTTCGTGGGTTTCCTCATTGTTAAAATTGCTTGAATCTTCTCTGGATTCGCCTCTATTCCTCGTGCCGATACCAAAAACCCCAAAAGTTGCCCTGCTGATACGCCGAAGGAACATTTTGTCGGGTTAAGCTTAAGTTTGTACCTGCTCAGGTTGTCAAAGGTTTCAGCCAAGTCGCTGATTAGAGATTTCTCCTCTCTTGTGGTGATGACTACATCGTCAATGTAGACTTGGATGTTGCGTCCTATTTGGCTTCCGGGGCAATTTTGCATCATCCGTTGATAAGTTGCTCCTGCATTTTTTAGGCCGAACGGCATTACTTGGTAGCAAAACACTCCGTACGGTGTGATGAAGGCCGTTTTTTCTTCGTCTTCTTTCTTCAATTTGATCTGATTGTAACCAGAATACGCGTCCAAAAAGGAAAGCCTCGTGCATCCCGCTGTTGAATCGATTATCTGATCGATGCGGGGTAGAGGGAAGGGATCCTTTGGACAATGCTTATTGAGAGATGTGTAGTCGACACATACTCTTTGTACGTCTGTGTTCTTCTTGGGTACGATGACTGGGTTTGACACCTAACTCGAAGTTTTGATTTCTCTGATAAATCCAGCGTTTTCTAGCCTGTGCAATTCTGATGCTATCGCCTTCCTTTTAGGTTGATCAAATCGTCGCAACGGTTGCTTTACTGGCTTTGCCTTGGGATCTACATTTAATGCGTGCTCGACGAGTTCCCTGGGAACCCCTGGTATGTCTGATGGACACCAGGCAAAGATTTCCCAGCGCTCACGGAGGAACTCGACGAGCGCGCTTTCCTATGCGGGATCCAAGTTCACTGCAATTGATGTCGTCTTGTTTGGATCTGTAGGGTGGACCTGGATCTTCTTCGAGTCCTGAGCTGTATCGAAAGCCTGATCTGGCAGGGATCGTCCAACGTCGGGTAGAACATTATGATCCATTTCTCCTTTTAGCCTCTCATATTCCGATGTCATGCCGAAGGTTTGCGCCATCCTATTGAATTCTCTGTCACATGTGTTGGCGACTTCAAAATTCCCCTGCACCGTAATTGTTCCTTTGGGTCCTGGGATTTTTAACGTAAGATATGCGTAATGAGGTACTGCCATGAATTTTGCAAATGCTGGGCGCCCTAGGATTGCGTGGTATTGTGATGGTCAGTCCATAACTTCGAATTCCAGCTTCTCTCTGCGGTAGTTGCTTCTACTGCCGAAGCAGACATCGAGTTCTATTCTTCCCAAAGGGTAGTTTGCAGCTCCTGGCACTATTCCATGGAAGGAGCAATCTGTTGGCTTCAGACTCGACAGCTGAGATGCACATTGCCTTTAGGGTTCTAGCATATATTAAGTTTATGCCACTCCCTGCATCCATGAACACTCTTCCGATGTCGTACCCTCCTATTTGCGCCTTTAAAACCATAGGCGAGTGGCCTGGCCTGGGAACTTTCCTCGGGTGGTCTGCTCTACTGAACTGAACTGGTTGATCTGACCACCGTAGGTACTCTGTGGTAGCTGGTGGTGACGATATTGCTAGGTTTACTTGCCTGGATATGCTCTTTCGCTCTTTCTTTGACTTGGGCACCGGTTGAATCATGGCTGATATGTAAACTTTTGACTCTAGGTGCCTTGCTAGCCTTTGCATTTGATATCCTTGACTTATGTGTTCTTCTCCTTGCCACCCTCCTTGGCTTAAGCCCATGGCGCTTTGCAGCCTTAGAAATGTTCTACAATCCTTCATCTGGTGATTTGAGACTCTTTTCCCGTCAAGATATGCGTAGTGGATTCGACAAGGTTCGTATAGTATGTCCTCGGCCGAAGGACCGGAGTATCTCGATTTTTCTACTCCTTTTGCCTGAAAACTCCTATTTTCATATCCTTCCTCTTCTTCTGCTGCGTAGCCCGCGGCTACTTGACTTCGCCTTCCTTGGTTATCCCGGCTGCAGTGTCGTCTCCTTTGTCTACTTATTCTGTCGACTTCTGGTGAACGTCCTCTTTTGTTATTATATCCGTCCTCTCCATCAGCGAATCTGTTGGCTTGTTCCATTAGCTCAGCTACTGTCGTAGGTCTTGCTCTTCCGATTTCTTCCACGAGATCTGAGCGACGAAGTCCGGCCGTAAAGGCGTCTATTGCTCGCTCGTCGGAGACGTCCTCTGCTAAGTTTTTGATTACACTCCAGCGTTGTATGTAAGAGCGTAGAGTTTCGCCTTTCCTTTGCACACACGCCTTGACTTCCTCTAATGATGATGGGCGCTTGTATGTTGAGCGAAAATTTCTTGCGAATTGACTTTCGAGTTCTCCCCAACTTCCAATGGATTCGTTGGGTAGAGTATTCAACCAGGACCGTGCTGCGCCGGTGAGGTGTAGCTGCAAACTTTGCATTGCAGTCGCTTTTGTTCCCCCTAATATCTGTACTGCCTGCAAATAGTCCGATAACCATAGGGTAGGTTCTTGCGACCCGTCATACTTATGCTGGTCATGTGGCAGTTTGAATCCTTTGGGTACCCGCGTTTTGCGAACCCTGCGGGTAAAGCATAACGCGCCCATCTCTTTATCGTCGTCTTCATAATTCTCTTCCCTCCAGGCGTGGCATGATTTATTTACTAGAGCTTGTGCTATTATATTTCTTGCGTCTTCCTTCCTCTTATGCTGCCTTTCCTCTTCTGATGACTCGCTATACTCGTTATCTGTGAAGTTGTATCTGAACTTCTCCTTTTGATTTTTCTTGTAGCTTGTCGACTTCGTCTCTGGGCCTTTTTCCCTGATCTTGCTTTTTACTATTCCAAGGCTTCGTATCGCGGCTCGGTGCATATCTTCTTGCGGATCCCCGGGTTCTGGCCTTGTAGTCAGTAAATACACATGTGCCGCTACTAATGCTGCTTCTGGCGTCTCTTGTGCAAAGTCATCTTCCTCCTCTTCTAGCTGTGGGGTAGGGCTCCTTGGGTACCTTTCTTCTCTGCTGCGTGCTGTCGCCCCCTGTTGTGTTTTGGGTCTCCGCGCCTTTCTCTGCTGTACTCTGAATCTTCACTATAGTCTTCCCAGTATTCCTCCCTTGATATACTGTTATTGTCTTGAAAAACCATGTCTTTTTCCTCCCTTAGTTTCTTCCTGTGTTGGTATAATGCATACTGATATCCCATTAGAACTTCTCTTCTTGATCCTTTGGGTACTTCTGTACCATGATTGATAGCTGATTTGATCATTCTCCATTCGCCAACCGAGACGTGTACTTTCTCCTTTTCCTTTTTGTTGTGTTCTTTTATTTTGTCGACTTGCCTGTCGACCTTTTTACTTCCTTCATTGTTGTTTTCTTCTTCTGCTTCAGTGATAATGACGCATAACTGATGTACTTTGGAGACGCCGCTGCTTCCCGCGGCGAAGTCCGTTGCGTTGTTGTGCGTTTGACACGCTCTTTCTTCTGAGTAGAAATTTTCCTGAATTTTGTTGCCTTCTGCGATTGGTGCTTTTTCTAAACTGACTGGCGAGTTTACCTCGCTCGAAGAGCCTTGTGATGATTCCAACGTTTCCTCTGTTTTGGGCTTGCTCGCCGACGGATCTGGTTTCGTCGAATCTGAGAGGCAGATGAACCCGTCGGCCCGATGAGGATGCTCAAACTTCCAATTGTTAGCTCCATCTCTTGACTTCCGTCGAGTTCTGAACTGTTGTTGGCTAAAAGCGAAAAAGCCATCGAATTCATGACTCGAACGCCCAAGCTCCCCACGGTCGGCGCCAATTGACGAGGGGTTAACTCGACAAATGTCCTAGATGAAGGACTTAGGATCGGGGGAAGAGGGCGTTGGATGAACTCGAAGGTAAAGTTAGTCGAAATAGGTGTGTGTCGAAAGTAAACTTGGGTGTGTTCGCACACGAACACGTCACCGTGTACCTCCGACGTCGAGCGCGATACGCAGGACACGTCGCCGGAGGAGGCTAGCCGGAAGCGCGATACGCAGGACAATCCGGCGAGCTCTTTTGAAGACCCGAAACCCCACACGCCCGGGAGAGACCCCGTCTGGGCGCACGGCGGTGATGGGCTGCCCTAGGTCGGTTCGCCCGCCCCTAGGACTTCGCAGATTGAAGCTCTCCAACACGAAGAACACCGACGAACGATGAGCAGAAAACAAGGGCGAGAGAGAAAAAATAGATGTTTGTAGATTGGTTTTTGCGATTGTGTGTTGTTTTTCAATCGGCCGTCACCCCCCATGTATATATGGAGCGGCTGGACTTCCCGTGCAAGAAAGAAGGCTGGATTCACGTCCAAAACCCTAATTTGGGTCGAATTTGGATGGGTGGGTCCGAACTTTCCAAAACTGTTCGGACAAAAATTTATCTGTATATTCCGGGTCTGTTTTGAGGCAGTAAACGACCTCGGATCGAAATCCCGTAAACTACAAAGTTGTTCGTCTCGAAAAAAAGAAGAACTTTCATGTTGGCCACTTTTCCATCCGAGATAGTCTGAAGGGTCTTTTCCATCGATTTCTGAATTTTATCTGATTTCGGCATATACAGAGCGCGACTAGTACTTGTACTAGTCAGCCTCGGCTTTGGGCTACGAAATTACAGAAATTCGCTAGTACTTGTACTAGCTAGCCTCTGTTCCAGCTTTTTTGGTTTGACCCTAGAAATTGCATGTGACCTCGGATTGAGATGATCCAAAAACCAAAGTTGCTTGTTTCGACGAGACGCACAACTTTCTCAACTATTATTTTCTCATTTGAGGCCATCTTAAGGTATCTTCTTTGTAAGCCAAAAACGGTTGTCAACACATGCCCCCCTGTTTTTCGGCAATACTTGCGTGCCGAAAAATAACTTGCACCACATTTTGTCTAAGGACGATGTCAACACTCCATCGGCCATCTGTTCTTAGGGCGATAACTCTATATCGGCCATGTATGCTAAGGGCGATAATTGTATATCGGCCATATGTGTGTTTAAGCTTCTTGCCACACGCTCGGGTAAAACTTCTTTAGATATCTTCCATTGAGAGCTCGAGGTAATAAATTTCCCTCCATAGATTCAACCAAATATGAATTTCTAGGAACTACTCTCATGACCTTGAAAGGACCCTCCCAGCTCGGAGACCATTTGCCAAATTTTCTGTCTTTTGAACCAACTGGCAGGATTACCTTCCACACTAGGTCACCAACCTGGAAGCTCTTCAATTTTACCTTTTTGTTATATGCTCTTGCTACCCGCAATTTCTCCTTCTCTATGTCTCTTAGAGCAATTAGATGTTTATCGGCGACTTCATCAATGTTATCCATCATTAAGTTATGAAAATCCACCGCCGATAAATCATTTTGCTTCGCGAACCTCAAAGCAGCCAGATTCACCTCTACTGGTAAAACGGCTTCTTGCCCATACACGAGCTCATATGGAGTTACTTTTGTTGCACCATGCCTTGAAATCCTATGCGCCCACAAAGCTTCAGACAACACTTCATGCCATCTCCTTGGATGATCTTCAATCTTCTTCTTGATGAGCTTGATCAAAGTTTTATTGCTAGATTCAGCTTGTCCATTAACTTGAGCATAATATGGAGATGAATTGAGCATCTTTATCTTATATGATTCGGCGAATTCTTTTACTTCCTTTGCCATAAATGATGAACCCTGATCTGTGGTCAAAGTTTGAGGAACACCGAATCTATGTATAATGTGCTCAGTTATGAATTGGATCACCTCCTTATGGGTCATATTCCTGAGAGGTATTGCTTCAGACCATTTGGTAAAATAATCAGTGGCTACCAACACGAACCGATGCCCTTTCGAAGAAGAAGGATGAATCATGCCAATGAAATCCAATCCCCAACCTCTAAATGGCCACGGCTTGATAACAGGATTCAACATAGCAGCAGGAGCCAACTGAATATCACCAAACTTTTGACAAGCCTCGCATCCTTTATAATATCTGAAGCAATCATTTATCATCGTCGGCCAATAAAAACCTGCACGTCGTAGTAACCACTTCATCTTGTGCGCCGACTGATGAGTACCACAGATACCTTCATGTACCTCCCCCATAGCGACCCTTGCTTGGTCTTCATCCAAACACTTCAAGAGAATACCATCAACTGTTCGGCGATAAAGATTATCATCTATCAAAACATATTTGAAAGCAATCCGCCGAACAGCCCTATCCGTCCTCCTGCTAGGATCCTGCAAATATTCAACAATAGGCCTTCTCCGATCTTTGTTTTCACCTTGTCTCGGCATCCAGTAAACGCCGACTCAAATAAGTTATGACATGTTCCTTTCCTTCGGTCTCTTGAGTCAAAACAGCACCAATAACGCCTTCCTCTGCAGCGATATAGAGCCTAAAAATCTCTCCATGTTTGGGCGCCTTCAATACCGGCGGAGTAGACAAACAAAGCTTGATATTTTCGAATGCCTCTTGCTATTTTGCCCCCCATGTAAAATCATCATCATTCTTTAACCGAAGAATAGGGGTAAATGCATCAACCTTCCCTGACAAATTCACTATGAATCGCCTCAAATAATTAACCTTGCCAAGGAATTTCTGCATATCTTTCTTGCATTTTGGTGCTTCTATTTTCTGGATAGCCTCTATCTTCTGTGGATCAATCTCTATGCCATGTTGATGTATAATAAAACCCAAGAATTTCCCAGCCGATACACCAAAAGCACACTTCAAAGGATTCATCTTGAGCCCATACTTTCTCATCCTCTCAAAAGCTAAGCGCAAATCGGCTAAATGAGATTTGTTAGCATCCGATTTGACAACAATATCATCAATATAGACTTCAAGTATGACCCCAAGCAAATCATGAAATATTAAATTCATAGCCCGCTGATATGTGGCACCGGCGTTTTTCAACCCAAAGGTCATTACCGTCCACTCAAATAAACCAACAAAGCCAGGGCACCGAAAGGTTGTTTTGAATGCATCCTCTTCGGCCATAAAAATTTGGTTATACCCCGCATTGCCATCAAGAAAACTAATAACTTTAATACCAGAGGCATCATTAATAAGCATATCGGCTATTGGCATAGGATACTCATCTTTGGGTGTAGCTCTATTTAGATCCCTGAAATCAATGCACACCCTCAACTTGCTTGATCCTTTTTTCTCCACAGGTACAATATTAGAAATCCAATTTGCATACCTGCAAGGTTTAATAAAATTAGCTTTAAGCAAACGACCGATCTCCTCCTTGATCCGGTCATACATTTTAGGATTGAATTTCTGGGCCGGTTGTTTATAAGGTCTAAAACTGGCCTTGATAGGCAATCGATGCTCAACTAAATCCCGGCTCAAACCAGGCATCTCATGATACTCCCACGCAAAGCAATCGACATATTCTTTTAACAGCCCGATTAACATATCCTTATAATCGGCTTTCAGATTTTTGTTTACAAACGTCGGCCTAGGAATTAAACCATCTCCTATATCTACCTCTTCCAATGGATCAGCCGATGTAAAACCTTGTCCCAACTTATCCATATCATCTAATTCTTCAATTGACTCATACATATCGTTCCCACTGGACCGATATTCCACAAGCCTCTTCTGCAACCACTCTTCGTTGGGATCCATTTAAATCACATGTTTGGGAGCTGATTACTATAAATCGGCTTTAAAGATATAGGCACAAAGCCATTCTTTGTGGCACTAAGAAAATCAAAATCTGAAAGATCACGCCCCGTCAAACAAGTAGCATTAGGATGTTGCCAATCCACCAGTGAATCAGCCAAAGCAATGCACGATGAATTATCAGCATGGACTACCTCAACTTCATCATCAACCCACTGTATCAAGAACTGATGCAAAGTAGATGGCACGCATTGGTTTGCATGGAGCCAATCGCGGCCTAATATGACATTGTAATTACCTTGCACCTCAGCAATAAAGAAGGCGGTGGCCAAAGATTTGCTTCCCACGGTGAGCTCTACACTCATGACACCTTTGGCCTCAGTTTTTTCTTTACCTTCAAACCCATTAAGCACCATGTTGGTTTTCATTAAATCATTCTCATCAAGCCCCAACTTCTTGAAAACCGAATATGGCATAAGATTCACTACAGCGCCACCATCAACAAGCATTCTAGCAACCGGCGACCCATTAATGTGTCCCTTGACATATAATGGTTTCAAGTGTTTCACCGGTTCTTTTGGCTTCTCAAAGATGGCATTCTTGGGCCCAAAGTCCAGCTGTGCTACCTCCCCTTCTTCATCTACAGCATGAAATTCAGAGGGTAAATAATAAACCATATTCATATCCATACCTTCCCTAGTTGGCGAGCTTTCATAGTCCACCAATTCCTCATCATCTTCCGGTGCGGGAGTTTGCTCTAGAATTTCATCAGTTGAAGGAGGTGTAGGAGGTGGTGTAGTAATAATGCTTGTGCTCCCCTCCTGAGATGGTGTCAGAACTGTTGTGATTATCATGGGAACTGTGGTATCTTCCACTTGCTTACGTACCCACTTCTTAGAAGGCACTGGGCGAGCTTCATTCTCCACCTTCTCTTGATTCCTCATGCGCTGCAGCCTCCTTTTCTTGGTTTTTGTCAATCCAAGAGAACACCACTTAGGCTGAGTATATTTAGGGTCCCTCGGCTTGGCTTTGCTTGTGCTAGCTTCGTGATCATTAGCCGAGGATCTTGGCTGAATAGTCAGTATAGCCTCATCAGAACTAGCCGGTTTATCAATATCAACCGGCTCTTTGAGTTTCAACGCTTGTGTGCCCACTATGATTGAGCTGACATTAGGATTCTTCCCTTGTTGCTTGCCAGACTCTGAAGTTTCAGCACATGGCGACATAGGACGTCGCTCCTTCTCAGCAGCCTCTAAAGATTTTGGATGTGACCGATTAGTATTATAACTCAAATGGTCTCGAACAGGTCGAGTGATCCTGTCATGCACAGATTTCCTGGGTGCTGCCCATCCTGGATGAAAAGCATATGGCGCCATTGGGGGCTGCATCCATCCTCCATTGTAGTAATACGGTGCATATGGTGGCGGCGCCATCCATGGCCCTGGCACCCACTGACCATACGGCCTTGAGTGTCTTGGATATCTCTCTCTTGGAGGTGACCATGGACGTTTCACATGAGATGACCGGTTTGAGTTAGAACCGGTCGCTTGGTTTGCATACTTAGACATTAACATATCAAAAGTTGGCTTGATCTGCTTGCGCTGCGCCTTGACCTCATTGGTCTTCCACTTGCCAACTTCTGGACTCTTGGGCTTGATGAACTTGGCACACACATCACCTTGTTCTTTTGGTTGCCCCCCGGGTGCAGGATTTTTTATAGTGATCTTCAACGTCTCCTTGCCATCAGGTTGCTTTCCAAGAACAATCTCCCTTCCCAAGACCTTGTTATTTTCCTTGTTGTTCCTGGGTTCACCAACAACAACATTATCTTTATTAGCAGATCCGGCCGTCTCTGGCCGAATTAAGACTTTCTTTCCATGCAGCTCCAAAGTATTCATTGGGAATGGCTGCTTGTCAATTTGCATATCAACAAAGCTCAATCGTCCATCATTGATAGCCGATTGTATCTGTCGCCGAAAAACATTGCAATCATTAGTAGCATGAGAAAATGAATTATGATATTTGCAATAAGCGCGCCGTTTTAACTCCTCAAACGGCAGTATAGTGTGAGACAAACGAATGTATTTATCTTTTAACATAGCATCAAATATACTATCACATTTGGCTACATCAAAACTGAATGTCATCTCATCTTCACGATTCTTGCAAATCGGCTTAAGAGCATCACAAATATAAGGTTTGGCCTTTGAGGGCCAAACAAATTCTGCAGCATAAATATCAGCCTCATCGTCTGAATTTTCACTATTATATCCAACAGTATTTATGCGAGGACGATCAGACTTTGACCTATGCATATCTTTTGTTTCTTTGCCTCGGCTTTCTTGGGCCAGAGCCCTTTGCAAAACTTGACTAACATTTAAGAACTCATAACCTTCAATTTTTTCTTTAATGTAAGTTCTTAAACCATTGAGCACTAAGTCTGCCATGTCTCTTTTAGTAATTACTAAACTGTAACATCGGTTCTTAGTATCTCTAAATCTTTTGACATAATCAGTAACTGACTCATCATGCTTTTGTTTAACCGATGTAAGATGTGACAACTTAAGCTCATTATCACCGCTATAAAAATGCTCATGGAATTTATTTTCTAGGTGATACCAAGTATTAATAGAACCATAAGGTAAAGCAGAAAACCATGAAAAAGCAGTACCAGTTAAAGACAAGGGAAACAAACGCACTTTTAAAGGATCACTATTGCCAGCTTCTCCTAACTGTGCTAAATATTGACTAACATGTTCCCAAGTCGTTTTACTATCTACCCCATTAAATTTAGCAAAATCAGGCACTTTGTAACCCTGGGGGTATGGTAAAGAATCAAAATATTCTGGATAAGGCTTTTGATACATCCGGCTTACAGGCTTCGGCTCAATTCTGAAGTTATCATAGAACATCTTCTGCAATTCTGACCTAAGTGTGGCCATGTTTTCGTCTATGGCAGACGAATTTGTTTGTGGTACTTGTGCAGGAACAACAGAATTATTAGCCGTGGAGTTTACTCGCGCTGCTGGTACCGAATTAAAATTCGGCGCCGTGACTGTGGCTGCAGGACGTGTGGCCTGGTTCGGCGGAATTGCCGAATAAGGCACACTTCTAATAGGAGTATGGTATGTTGGCGCGGTTACAATCTGACCATCTTGGCTAATGTAAGGATTCATCGGCATGCCCTGAGGAAACACCGATGTGCTAGGTAATGTATGGCTAGGGTTTTCAACAGCAGCATTAGCACTAACATTACCAAAAGTATCATGAGGCTTATTATTACTAGCTTTTATGTATTCTATCATAGCATCATAGGCTTGACGACTTGATTCAGTAGCATAATGATTAATTGCAGCCAATTGATCACTAGAAAATACGCTAGTACTTACAGAGGGCTCGGCTGGATCGCCGAGCATTGGTGGAAGTTGGATGTCTCCAAGCGAGGTGACAGCCCCATGGCGGTCCTTCTTGAAGCTTGCAAGGAACATCTCCCTATCTTCCTCCTCTTGCCTCTTCTTCAAAGCTTCGAACTCCTCCTTGCGCTTCAGCTCCAGCGCCTCGAGTTGCTCTAGACGCTGCTTCTTCAGCGCCTCATAGGATTTGCGTTGATCCGCCGAAAGATCATCAAAACTAGGCTTGATGATGTTTTCGGCGATAACTTTAGCAGGCTGGGGTATACCGCTCGACATGATGATCTTCCCCAGCGGAGTCGCCAAAAAGTGTGTTCGCACACGAACACGTCACCGTGTACCTCCGACGTCGAGCGCGATACGCAGGACACGTCGCCGGAGGAGGCTAGCCGGAAGCGCGATACGCAGGACAATCCGGCGAGCTCTTTTGAAGACCCGAAACCCCACACGCACGGGAGAGACCCCGTCTGGGCGCACGGCGGTGATGGGCTGCCCTAGGTCGGTTCGCCCGCCCCTAGGACTTCGCAGATCGAAGCTCTCCAATACGAAGAACACCGACGAACGATGAGCAGAAAACAAGGGCGAGAGAGAAAAATAGATGTTTGTAGATTGGTTTTTGCGATTGTGTGTTGTTTTTCAATCGGCCGTCACCCCCCATGTATATATGGAGCGGCTGGACTTCCCGTGCAAGAAAGAGGGCTGGATTCACGTCCAAAACCCTAGTTTGGGTCGAATTTGGATGGGTGGGTCCGAACTTTCCAAAACTGTTCGGACAAAAACTTGTCTGTATATTCCGGGTCTGTTTTGAGGCAGTAAACGACCTCGGATCGAAATCCCGTAAACTATAAAGTTGTTCGTCTCGAAAAAACGAAGAACTTTCATGTTGGCCACTTTTCCATCCGAGATAGTCTGAAGGGTCTTGTCCATCGATTTCTGAATTTTATCTGATTTCGGATATACAGAGCGCGACTAGTACTTGTACTAGTCAGCCTCGGCTTTGGGCTACGAAATTACAGAAATTCGCTAGTACTTGTACTAGCTAGCCTCTGTTCTAGCTTTTTTGGTTTGACCCTAGAAATTGCATGTGACCTCGGATTGAGATGATCCAAAAACCAAAGTTGCTTGTTTCGACGAGACGCACAACTTTCTCAACTATTATTTTCTCATTTGAGGCCATCTTAAGGTATCTTCTTTGTAAGCCAAAAACGGTTGTCAACAGGGTGTTCAACCTGGCTTGCTTTCAATCTGCCCTACACCGTCCCCTCCTAACCCCTATATATAGGTGGCCAGGTCTCGAGGATCGGGTAGGGTCCGATACAGATTACAATGTCGACATACGGTAAGAACTCGTATCTCGACTATTATTACAATTGGGCCTAGCTTAACGGGCCTCAGGGGTACTCAACTAACGGGCTCTATTAACTATACCCTTGTCAACTGGTCTATGGGCCCACCGGCATGCCGCTGTGCGGGCCCACTAGCCCACCGGCGTGCCGCCGTCTGAAGATTGTCCATGGTTGCATCGCAATCAGAAGAAAGGGAAACACACGAAGAAAACTCAGAAGACTAGATAGGGATCAGAACTTGTGTATCTCAATATGGAAATCACTTTCCCATTTATTTTTGTGTAATGATGTTACTGTATGTATGGAAATCACTTTACGCAACATTGTTAGAGGAGATGGATTCTTTCACGGGCTTGCAGGGAAATTTTTCTGAGGCGGAGATTCCGAAGATGCCGTAGGGCATGAGCACCAACGACATCTTCGAGAAGCTCTGCCACGGGAGATTTCCCAACCCTTTACGCAACATTACTAGAGGAGATGGATTCTTTCACGGGCTTGCAGGTAAATTTTTCTGAGGCGGAGCTTCCGAAGATGCCATAGGGCGTGAGCACCAATGACATCTTCGAGAAGCTCCGCCGCGGGAGATTTCCCAACCCTTTACCCAACAATGTTAGAGGAGATGGATTCTTTCACGGGCTTGCAGGGAAATTTTTCCGAGGCGGAGCTTCCGAAGATACCGTAGGGCATGAGCACCAACGACATCTTCGAGAAGCTCCGCCACGGGAGATTTCCCAACCCTTTACCCAACACTGTTAGAGGAGATGGATTCTTTCACGGGCTTGCAGGGAAATTTTTCCTAGGCGGAGCTTCCGAAGATGCCATAGGGCGTGACACCAACGACATCTTCGAGAAGCTCCGCCACGGGAGATTTCCCAACCCTTTACCCAACACTGTTAGAGGAGATGGATTCTTTCATGGGCTTGCAGGGAAATTTTTCCGAGGCGGAGCTTCCGAAGATGCCGTAGGGCGTGAGCACCAACGACATCTTCGAGAAGCTTGGCCACGGGAGATTTCCCAACCCTTTACCCAACACTGTTAGAGGAGATGGAGTCTTTCACTGGCTTGCAGGGAAATTTTTCCGAGGCGGAGCTTCCGAAGATGCCGTAGGGCGTGAGCACCAATGACATCTTCGAGAAGCTCCGCCACGGGAGATTTCCCAACCCTTTACCGAACACTGTTAGAGGAGATGGAGTCTTTCACAGGCTTGCAGGGAATTTTTTCCGAGGCGGAGCTTCCGAAGATGCCATAGGGCGTGAGCACCAACGACATCTTCGAGAAGCTCTGCCACGGGAGATTTCCCAACCCTTTACCCAACACTGTTAGAGGAGACGGACTCTTTCACGGGCTTGAAGGGAAATTTTTCTGAGGCGGAGCTTCTGAAGATGCCGTAGGGCGTGAGAACCAACAACATCTTCGAGAAGCTCCGCCACGGGAGATTTCCCAACCCTTTACCCAACACTGTTAGAGGAGACAGAGTCTTTTACGGGCTTGCAGGGAAATTTTTCAGAGGTGGAGGTTCCGAAGATGCTGTAGGGCGTGAGCACCAATGACATCTTTGAGAAGCTCCACCACAGGAGATTTCCCAAACCTTTACCCAACACTGTTAGAGGAGACGAAGTCTTTCACGGGCTTGCAGGGAATTTTTTCCGAGGCGGAGCTTCCGAAGATGCCGTAGGGCGTGAGCACCAACGACATCTTCGAGAAGCTCTGCCACGGGAGATTTCCCAACCCTTTACCCAACACTGTTAAAGGAGACGGAGTCTTTCACGGGCTTGCAGAGAAATTTTTACGAGGCGGAGCTTCCGAAGATGCCGTAGGGCGTGAGCACCAACGACATCTTCGAGAAGCTCCGCCACGGGAGATTTCCCAACCCTTTACCCAACACTGTTAGAGGAGATGGATTCTTTCATGGGCTTGCAGGGAAATTTTTCCTACGCGGAGCTTCCGAAGATGCCATAGGGCGTGACACCAACGACATCTTCAAGAAGCTCCGCCACGGGAGATTTCCCAACCCTTTACCCAACACTGTTAGAGGAGATGGATTCTTTCACGGGCTTGCAGGGAAATTTTTCCGAGGCGGAGCTTCCGAAGATGCCGTAGGGCGTGAGCACCAACGACATCTTCGAGAAGCTCCGCCACGGGAGATTTCCCAACCCTTTACCCAACACTGTTAGAGGAGATGGAGTCTTTCACGGGCTTGCAGGGAAATTTTTCCGAGGTGGAGCTTCTGAAGATGCCGTAGGGCGTGAGCACCAACGACATCTTCGAGAAGCTCCGCCACGGGAGATTTCCCAACCATTTACCCAACACTGTTAGAGGAGATGGAGTCTTTCACGGGCTTGCAGGGAAATTTTTCTGAGGCGGATCTTCCAAAGATGCCGTAGGGCGTGAGCACCAACGACATCTTCGAGAAGCTCCGCCACGGGAGATTTCCCAACCCTTTACCCAACACTGTTAGAGGAGACGGACTCTTTCACGGGCTTGCAGGGAAATTTTTCCGAGGAGGAGCTTCCGAAGATGCCGTAGGGCGTGAGCACCAACGACATCTTCGAGAAGCTCCACCACGAGAGATTTCCCAACCCTTTACCCAACACTGTTAGAGGAGACGGAGTCTTTCATGGGCTTGCAGGGAAATTTTTTAGAGGCAGAGGTTCCGAAGATGCCGTAGGGCGTGAGCACCAACGACATCTTCGAGAAGCTCCGCCACAGGAGATTTTCCAACCCTTTACCCAACACTGTTAAAGGAGACGGAGTCTTTCACGGGCTTGCAGGGAAATTTTTCCGAGGCGGAGCTTCCGAAGATGCCGTAGGGCGTGAGCACCAACGACATCTTTGAGAAGCTCCGCCACAGGAGATTTCCCAAACCTTTACCCAACACTGTTAGAGGAGACGGAGTCTTTCACGGGCTTGCAGGGAATTTTTTCCGAGGCGGAGCTTCCGAAGATGCCGTAGGGCGTGAGCACCAACGACATCTTCGAGAAGCTCTGCCACGGGAGATTTCCCAACCCTTTACCCAACACTGTTAAAGGAGACGGAGTCTTTCACGGGCTTGCAGAGAAATTTTTACGAGGCGGAGCTTCCGAAGATGCCGTAGGGCGTGAGCACCAACGACATCTTCGAGAAGCTCCGCCACGGGAGATTTCCCAACCCTTTACCCAACACTGTTAGAGGAGATGGATTCTTTCACGGGCTTGCAGGGAAATTTTTCCTAGGCGGAGCTTCCGAAGATGCCATAGGGCGTGACACCAACGACATCTTCGAGAAGCTCCGCCACGGGAGATTTCCCAACCCTTTACCCAACACTGTTAGAGGAGATGGATTCTTTCACGGGCTTGCAGGGAAATTTTTCCGAGGCGGAGCTTCCGAAGATGCCGTAGGGCGTGAGCACCAACGACATCTTCGAGAAGCTCCGCCACGGGAGATTTCCCAACCCTTTACCCAACACTGTTAGAGGAGATGGAGTCTTTCACGGGCTTGCAGGGAAATTTTTCTGAGGTGGAGCTTCTGAAGATGCCGTAGGGCGTGAGCACCAACGACATCTTCGAGAAGCTCCGCCACGGGAGATTTCCCAACCCTTTACCCAACACTGTTAGAGGAGATGGAGTCTTTCACGGGCTTGCAGGGAAATTTTTCTGAGGCGGATCTTCCAAAGATGCCGTAGGGCGTGAGCACCAACGACATCTTCGAGAAGCTCCGCCATGGGAGATTTCCCAACCCTTTACCCAACACTGTTAGAGGAGACGGACTCTTTCACGGGCTTGCAGGGAAATTTTTCCGAGGAGGAGCTTCCGAAGATGCCGTAGGGCGTGAGCACCAACGACATCTTCGAGAAGCTCCACCACGAGAGATTTCCCAACCCTTTACCCAACACTGTTAGAGGAGACGGAGTCTTTCATGGGCTTGCAGGGAAATTTTTTAGAGGCGGAGGTTCCGAAGATGCCGTAGGGCGTGAGCACCAACGACATCTTCGAGAAGCTCCGCCACAGGAGATTTTCCAACCCTTTACCCAACACTGTTAAAGGAGACGGAGTCTTTCACGGGCTTGCAGGGAAATTTTTCCGAGGCGGAGCTTCCGAAGATGCCGTAGGGCGTGAGCACCAACGACATCTTCAAGAAGCTCCGCCACGGGAGATTTCCCAACTCTTTACCCAACACTGTTAGACGAGACGGAGTCTTTCACGGGCTTGAAGAGAAATTTTTACGAGGCAGAGCTTCCGAAGATGCCATAGGGCGTGAGCACCAACGACATCTTCGAGAAGCTCCACCACGGGAGATTTCCCAATCCTTTACCCAACACTGTTAGACGAGATGGAGTCTTTCACGGGCTTGCAGGGAAATTTTTCCGAGGCGGAGCTTCCGAAGATGCCGTAGGGCGTGAGCACCAACGACATCTTTGAGAAGCTCCGCCATGGGAGATTTCCCAACCCTGTCCTCCATCCATGGGGATGAAACTCTCCTGTACTTCTAGGTTGGCTTGTTGAGCTGCTTGCCATGGCGTATCGATGCTCCTTTTATAGGCACGGCGCCGCTTCTACTTTGTCTTATTCCTCCGACAGGGCGTCGTGCACTACATGTTTTATCTCATTGAGCAGTGCATCCACCCACGCGTCCTTATCCTGCTGACAACTTTCCACCGCTTCGAGCAGTGCATCCACCCACGCGTCCTTATCCTGCCGACAACTTTCCACCGCTCCGAGCAGTGCATCCACCCACGCGTCCTTATCCTGCCGACAACTTTCCACCGCTTCCTGCCTCCGTCTTCCCGCCATTTTTCTTCCCACGCTTTCCACCGCTTCCCGCCTCCCGCCTATTTTTTTCCCGCGCTTTCCACTGCTTCCCGCCTCCCGCCTATTTTCCACCGCTTCCCGCCTATTTTCTTCCCGCACTTTCCACCGCTTCCTTCCTCCGTCTTCCCGCCATTTTTTCACTATATATATGTAGGCTTGGCCTCCATTTACATATGACATCTAGAATCATATCTGCAAACCTCATCACTCTCTCCCATGGCTTCCATTGTATCTCTAACCCCCCAGGAGACGGAGGCGCTTTGCGCCTCAAACTACCCCTGCCCGCCGGGCTACCGCGTCCCCACCGGCTAGATGCTGAGCGTCGGAGGCGTACCGGTCCCTCCTGTACCTCTAGGTGTGGCGCGCCAGATGGCCATCACGAACCACTACTACTTCGAGCTCACGCCAGAGCAGCGGAGGAATCCCCAGTGGCATCCCGACTACAGCCCGACTTGGGACAGCTTCTTCATCAATCGGCATGAGAGTGCGCTTGCCAGGAACGAGGAGGACGGCCCGCCTTGTTCAAACTTCAACGAGGCAGGCCGTCGGCTGTGGTGGCACGGCCGGACTCTCCAGAGCGTCATGGCCTACCGTGGACCCTGCCTGCGCTACCCTCAGTCTCAGCCCACGCGTGCTCACCCGCCGCGGTTTGACTACCGCGACCCCGATGCCAGTGACGATGACATCGGCGACTACGACGACTACAGTGGCGACGTTTATAGGGCTAGGCACGACTATGACTGAATCACTCCAACATTCGAAAACAAGTTTGGCCATTGTGACTTAATCTGGCCATGTATCTTAATTTTCAGTTGACATATGTACTTTAATTCCAGTTCAATCGTTTTCCTGCCCTTTTCCTCCCGCCCTTTTCCTCCCGCCCTTTTCCTCCTGCCCTTTGTCTTGTTTTCCCGCCCTTCTCTTCCCGCCCTGTTCCTCCCGCCCTTTTCTTCCCGCCCTTTTCCTCTCGCCCTTTTCTTTCCGCCCTTTTTCTCCCGCCCTCTTCTTCCCGCTCATTTCCTCCCACGGACGCAGCGTGCCACCGCGCCAACCCTGGCTAGTAATATTAAGAACCACGGTACAAAGCAACAGAAGGCCATTGAAAATACGTGCAAATATGTCATATATATATAGTGTAACAGAAATAGCAATAGAAAAATCAAAAGAAAAATAAAAAAATCCTTTGGTACCGGTTGGTGGAGAGAACCGGTACCAAAGGTTAAACAGCAAAAGAAAAATCAGAAGAAAAACACCTTTGGTACCGGTTGGTGTAGTGAACCGGTACCAAAGGTCACCTTTTGTACCGGTTGAAGAAATCCAGGGGGGTAGACCGCGCGGGTGCAGCGGGCTAGGGTTTCGCCGTAGATCGGGCTTCGGGGGCTATACATCGCATGAAGCTTTGCTTCCCATGTACATATGACCTAACTAAAGGAAAACAAACACACTAGCCCACCGGCGTGCCGCCGTTCAAAGAAATCAAGGGGGTAGACCGCGCGGGTGCAGCGGGCTAGGGTTTCACCGTATATCGGGCTTCGGGAGCTATGCATCGCATGAAGCTTTGCTTCCCATCTACATATGACCTAACGAAAGGCAATCAAACACACTAGCCCACCGGCGTGCCGCCGTCCAGAGAAATCCAGGGGGGTAGACCAGTGGGTGAAAAAATGGGACTCCGCACCGTCTGGCCGCGAGCGGGAATTTTCGTGCACCGTCATTTCATGCGGATCCCGAATCGGACATAAATAATTAAAAAAAATCAAAAACATGTGAAACCTTCGCGAGGCGTCATTTTATGTGACCTAGAAGTCAGAAAAAAATTCAAACCTAAGGTACGGCAATATGCTAGTGCAACACATGAAGTGCATTATATTGGCTGATGTTGGGTGGGTACTTTGCCGTGTGCTGAGGGTTAAACACACGGCAAAGAACACATTTTGTGCACACAGCCGTGTGCTGGCGCACGGCAAAGAAGTTGGCCTGGGAAACCAATATTTAAAATTTGCAATCTGGCAATACTTCCACACTTTGCCGTCGGCTCTCCATAGGGGCACACGGTATAGACAAGCTTTGCCGTGTGCTTTTGCTTGAGGCCCACGACAAAACCTTTATTCTGCACATTCTCTTATTTTTTCTGCATATTTATTGCACCGAGGATCCATATATTAGTTTATTTTCACCATTATATCATAGGTCCCTATGTAAGTTTTTGAGGGATTTCGGCGCCTCCCGGGGCATTCCCTCATGAAACACTGGTCTCTGTGGGCCCACCGGTAGGGGTAGACCGCGCGGGTGTAGTGGGCTAGGGTTTCACCGTAGATTGGGCTTCGGGGGCTATGCATCGCAAAACCTTTGTTTCCCATGCGTTAGGTCACCGGCGTGCCACCGTCTGAAGAAATCCAGGGGGTAGACCGCGCGGGTGTAGTGGGCTAGGGTTTCGCCGTAGATTGGGCTTCGAGGGCTATGCATCGCAAAACCTTTGCTTCCCATCTACATATGACCTAACGAAAGCCAAAGAAACACACTAGCCCACCGGCGTGTCGACGTCTGAAGAAATCCAGGGGGTAGACCGTGCGGGTGCAACGGGCTAGGGTTTCACCATAGATCGGGCTTCGGGGGCTATGCATTGCAAAAAGCTTTGCTTCACATATACATATGACCTAACGAAAGCCAAACAAACACACTAGCCCACCGGCGTGTCACCGTCTGAAGAAATCCAGGGGGGTAGACCGCGCGGGTGCAGCGGGCTAGGGTTTCGCCGTAGATCGGGCTTCGGGGGCTATGCATCACAAGAAGCTTTGCTTCCCATGTACATATGACCTAACGAAAGGAAAACAAACACACTAGCCACCGGCGTGTCGCCGTCCGAAGAAATCTAGGGGGTAGACCGCGTGGGTGCAGCGGGCTAGGGTTTCGCTGTAGATTAGGCTTCGGGGGCTATGAATCACAAAACCTTTGCTTCCCATCTACATATGACCTAATGAAAAGCAAGCAAACACACCATCCCACCGATGTGCCGCTGTCCGGAGAAATCATGTGCCATAGACTGCGCGGGTGCAGCGAGCTAGGGTTTCGCCATAGATCGGGCTTCGGGGGATATGCATCGCAAAAAGCTTTGCTTCCCATGTACATATGACCTAACGAATGCCAAACCAACACACTAGCCCACCGGCGTGCCGTCGTCCAGAGAAATCCAGGGGGTAGACTGTGCGGGTGCAACGGGCTAGGGTTTCGCCATAGATCGGGCTTCGGGGGCTATGCATCGCAAAAACCTTTGCTTCCCACGTACATATGACCTAACGAAAGGCAAACAAACACACTAGCCCACCGGCATGCCGCCGTTCGAAGAAATCCAGGGGGTAGACCGTGCGGGTGCAGCAGGCTAGGGTTTCACCGTAGATCGGGCTTCGGGGGATATGCATCACAAAAAGCTTTCCTTCCCATGCATGTACATATGACCTAACGAAAGGCAAACAAACACACTAGCCCACCGGCGTGCTGCCATCTGGAGAAATCCAGGGGGTAGACCGCGTGGGTGCAGCGGGCTAGGGTTTCGCCGTAGATTGGGCTTCGGGGGCTATGCATCGCGAAAACCTTTGCTTCCCATCTAAATATGACCTAACGAAAGGCAATCAAACACACTAGCCCACCGGCGTGCCGCCGTCCAGAGAAATCTAGGGGGGTAGACCGTGGGTGAAAAATGGGACTCCGCACCGTCTGGCCGCGAGCGGGAGTTTTCATGCACTGTCATTTCATGCGGGTCCCAAATCGGACATAACTAATTTAAAAAAAATCAAAAAAATGCGAAACCTTCGCGTGGCATCATTTTATGTGCCCTAGAAGTGGGAAGAAAATTCAAACCTTGAGAATTTTTTTTTACCAGAAAGTCACTTCACATAAATGACCTATCACGTTCGAGATTGCATGACTTTTAGGTTAAATGAGCTAGATTCGGCCATGACCATGTCATAGTTTGTCAGAACGAGGCCATATCGGACACACACGTGGCCCTTGGGATGTCGAGGAATGCCACGAAGGTCGATTCTCGTTTGGTCTCACGAAAAGTGCCTTTTCCATTTTCGGAGTGCTGAAATAGGTTTTTTTTTGTGAAGCAGCTACCGAAATGCGAAATCGAAAGGTGGGAACAACACTCCACATTAATAGTAGACGATCTAGGATACGCATATCAGCTCTCGTTTTGTTGCGGCAGCCTTTGGAGGTATATTCTGAATTTTGTGCAAGTTCCTGCCGATTTCGCTAGAAGCGGGGTGGTTTTGCACTTTAGAGGTAAAAAAGTAAACCTCCTGATTTTTTGCAAAAATCATATATGGATCCGCAACATGTTATTTCTTCACTAAACAGTAGGTGAAAAAGGGGGGCTGCGCACCGTCTGGCCGCGAGCGGGAGTTTTCGTGCGCCGTCATTTCATGCGGGTCCCGAATCGGACATAACTAATTTAAAAAAAATCAAAAAATGTGTAACCTTCGCGTGGCATCATTTTATGTGACCTAGAAGTCAGCAAAAAATTCAAACCTTGAGAAAAACTGTTTACCAGAAAGTCCCTTCACATAAATGACCTATCACGTTCGAGATTGCATGACTTTTAGTTTAAATGAGCTAGATTTGGCCATGAGCATGTCATAGTTTGCCAGAACGAGGCCATATCGGACATGCGCGTGGCCCTTGGGATGTCGAGGAACGCCACGAAGGTCAATTCTCGTTTGGTCTCACGAAAAGTGCCTTTTCCATTTTCGGAGTGCCGAAATAGGGTTTTTTCTAAAGCTGCTACCGAAAAGCAAAATCGAAAGGTGGGAACAACACCCCACATTAATAGTAGACCATCTGGGATACGCATATCAGCTCTCGTTTTGTTGCGGCAGCCTTTGGAGGTATATTCTGAATTTTGTAGTAGTTCCTGCCGATTTCGCTGGAAGCGGGGTGGTTTTGCACTTTAGAGGTAAAAAGTAAACCTCCAGATTTTTTGCAAAAATCATTTCTGGATCCACAACATGTTATTTATTCACTAAACAGTGGGTGAAAAAAGGGTACTCCGCACCGTCTGGCCGCGAGCGGGAGTATTCGTGCGCCGTCATTTCATGCGGGTCCCGAATCGGGCATAACTAATTTAAAAAAATCAAAAAATGTGAAACCTTCGCGTGGCGTCACTTTATGTGACCTAGAAGACAGAAAAAAATCAAACATTCGTGTGGCGTCATTTTATGTGACCTAGAAGACAGAAAAAAAAATCAAACCTTCACATGTTGGGTACTTTGCCGTGTGCTGCAGGGTTAACACACAGCAAAGTACCCATTTTGTGCACACAGCCGTGTGCTGGCACATGGCAAAGAAAAAGGGCTGGAAACCCTAATTCTGTGCTTTGCTATGTGTTATTCTTGCTGCACACGGCAAACATCGGGCACACGGCAAAGTCATCGATTTCATCTCCTGCCGGCGCCCCTGTCCGAACCGTTTTCCCCATTTATTCTTCCCCGCGCTGCCACTCTCTCTCCCCACGATCTACCGCCGCCGCCGCCTCTCTCTCCCCACGAGCAACCAGCAAAACGTGTAAGAAAGGAGTCACAGCAGAGTCAGCCAGCGGGAGGATTTGATGCTGGGTTTGATGCGTGCTTAGATGCGTTCCTTGATGCAAATGCGCCTGAAAACCCAAATGCAGAGGAGGGGGAGACACCATAGGAGGTGGAGACAAGTGAGGAGCTGGAACAGAGCACAAAGAAGTTCTACGAGGCTGTGTTTGCTGCACAGAAACCCCTTCATCCACATACAGAGGTTACTCAGTTGGATGTCGTGGCTCGCCTAATGGCCTTCAAGTGTCAGAGTAACTTATCCATAGACAAGTTTGATGATCTTCTAGTTGTCATCGGCAGCATTCTACCGAAAGGGCACATCTTGACCAAGAGCTTTTATGAGTCGACTAAAATCCTCAAATCACTAAAGATGACATATGAGAAGATAGACGCTTGTCCAAAGGGATGCATGCTATTTTGAAAAGAACATGCTAATGACAGCTATTGTATCCATTGCAAATCCTCTAGGTACTTTGAGGTCAAATGTGGTGAAGGCACGAAGAGGCAGACTGGGATTCCCCAAAAGATCCTCCGTTATCTTCCATTCATTGCCGAGGCTCCAACGGCTTTTCATGACGGAGGAAACTGCCCAGCAGATGCGATGGCCCCTTGAGGGGAAATGATACAAAGACAAGATGATACATCCGTCAGATGGTCAAGCATGGCAGAACTTAGTCAAGAAATATCCTTTGAAAGCGGGCAAACCGAGGAGCGTAGCAGTTGCGATATCAACCGATGGGTTCAATCCATATGGCATGTCAGCTACAACATATAGTTGTTGGCCCATGTTTGTTATTCCGCTGAACCTCCCTCTTGGCATCGTCATGACATCTGAGAACATGTTTGTGTCGATGATAATCCCGGGGCCGAAGTACTCGGGAAAGAACATGAGCGTGTACCTTGAGCCGCTAGTGGATGACTTGCTTGTTGGGTGGGAAGATCGTGGGGTGCGAACATACGACGCCGCAACAAAGGAGCACTTTGATATGTTTGTCTGGTACCACACATCCCTGCATGACCTACCGGCACGTGCGTTGTTCTGCGGCTGGTGTACACATGGGAAGTGGCCTTGCCCGGTGTGTAGGCAGGTTGTGACTTTCTTTTGGCTAAAGAAGGGTGGCAAGTATTCTTGTTTTGATGAACACCAAACATTCCTTGAGGCAAATCATAAATATAGGAGTGACACAAAGAACTTCAAGAAAGGTGTTGTTGTCCATACTCCACATCCACATCTGCCGACCGACAAAGATACCAAGGCTGAGTTAGAAGCTCTCTTGCCGAACACCGATGGGAAAGGTTTCGTGGGATACGGGGAGACACACCAGTGGACCCACATTCCATGCTTGTGGAACCTTCCTTACTTCGAAGATCTCGAGCTTCCGCACAATATTGATGTAATGCACACCGAAAAGAATATCAGTGAGGCCCTTTGGAGCACAATTATGGACACCGAGAAGACGAAGGATAACATTAAGGCTAGAATCGATCAACAAGAATGGTGCGATAGGCCAAATTTGGATCCATAGCCTCCCGGAGTCAAAGGACCCAGGTGGACCAAGCGAAAGGCCCTGTTCTGCCCTTCAAGGATAGAAAGGAGGGAAATATTCTAGTGGATCATCGACTTCTTGTTCTTCCCTGATGGGTATGCAGCTAACTGGATGAGAGGAGCAAACCTGGAGACGTTGCGAGTGCATGGGCTCAAGAGTCATGACTATCACGTGTGGCTTGAGCGGATAATGCCCATCATGATTCGAGGCTATGTCGACGAGCAGACTTGGTTAGTGCTCGCGGAGTTGAGCTATTTCTTCCGCTAGCTTTGTACTAAGGAGTTGGACCGTGAAGTGGTCAAGAAGCTAGATAAACAGGCACCCAAGCTGCTTTGCAAGCTAGAGATGCTCCTTCCGCCAGGGTTCTTTAATCCGATGCAACATATGATCTTGCATCTCCCGAAGGAGGCGTTAATGGGGTCCACTATGCAGACTCGTTGGCAGTATGGCCCTGAGAGAGAAACAAAGAAGCTTCATGAGCAAACAGGCAACAAATGCAAGATCGAGCCATGCATAGCCGAGGCAACACTTAACAAGGAGGTGTCAAACTTCATGACAAAGTACTATGATGAAAACATTCCCACTCAGCACAATCCAATCCTTCGTTACAATGCCACCAACCCTGATGATGTACCCAAGCTTGGCATCTTCATAGGGCTAGGTGGCACATCTAGAGGCTCTAAGAGGCGCAAGATAATGAATCCCGAATGGGGCTTAATCCACTCGTATGTCTTGAAAATCATGGATGAAGTGAAGCCGTACTACAAGTAAGTACTCAGTACTTAGTTTTTCACACACATTCACTCGTTAGTCCGTGGCTAACACTTCCTCTTTTTCATTGCCATAGATAATTCACCCAGAAATATTGGAAGCTAAGGAGGGATCCAACAGAAGAAGAAGATAATGATCTTTTTGTAAACGGTGGTGGTTATGGTTTCATTAGCTGGTTCTCAACATTGGTAGCTTTCTATATAACTTTCTCGTAGTGCTTACATTACTCGACGACTTCTCCTACTAAACTTTCCCTGCTGAACATGTAGGCAAAAAATGACCAAGAGATGAGACTCGAGTTGAGACAAATTGCCAGGGGCTTTACCTCACCCGTCAATGCATTTCATGCTTATGACGTCAATGCGTATCGTTTTCATACCCATGAGTACACAGAACGCCGGGCCAACCGGAAGACAACAAATATCGGGGTTTTGTGTGAAGGCTCGGATGGGCTCCATTACTATGGTAGAGTCGAGGGTATATACGAGCTGAATTATGGTTTCAGCAAAGGGCTTAACCCCGTTGTATTCAAGTGTCACTGGTTCGACCCACAACGGGTGAAACGGAAACCTGAAATAGGCTTGGTCAAAGTTGAGCGAAGCTCCGTTTATGAGGGAGATGATGTATATATTTTGGCTACCTAGGCCTTTCAAGTATTCTATCTCCCGTACCCATGCAAGAACCCCAAAAAATGACTTCAGGGTTGGGATGTTGTGATCACGGTGCTGACGCACAATAGGCCGCCTAAGCCAGACCAAGACGATTACCGTCACCTTGACCCCTCGACATATGATGGCGAGTTCTTTCAGGAGGAAGGGGTTCCAGGGAAATTCACTATCAACTTGGCGACTGATGATGACATGGTCGTAGACGGTGAAGAACATGACGAGGTTGAGGCAGAAGACATTATGGATGATGTAGTTGAGGAGGTTCAGAACGCACAAGACTTGACTTTGCTTGAATGGTTCCATGCAGGCCTTGACAAAGATGATCCAACGATACCACCTCCAGATTTCTTGCCTGATTATTGGTGGGGGGTGATAGCAATGACGAAGCAAGTGGCCCGTCGGTTATTCCCGGTGATATCGAAACGGGCTTCTGAAGTTCTTAGCGACCTTATGTAATAGTGATTTGTAAAAGTAGCCTATTATTTGTGAGAACTCTTTGTAATAATAATGATTGTAAGAACTCTATTTGTGTGTTAATTATTTGCATTGTATGGTTTTGTAAGAAATCTATGCCATGTTGTATTTTTAATTATGTGCTTTACTTATTTTTCTTCTTTATCTATATCATTTGATTTACTCATGTGTAATAATGAAGATACTATTTTTTTGTGAATGCAGGTGTTTCCAACATGCCAGGAGGGGGCGCAAAGGAGGAGCGGGACTACTAAAGAAGGCCATGAAGAAAGTTAGGGGCTTGAAGACTATTCTTACGCAGTCTGACCCGACAGGCTCCACTTCACCCCCACGGGCAGCTAGTCCTCCAGCCCCTTCAAGGCGTCAGAGGGGTAGACGGCCACCTAGTCCTCCCCCAGTCGAGGAGGTGGTGGAGGACATGGACGTTGACGAGGACGAGGAGGAGGAGGACGAGGAGCAGGTGGAGGAGGACGTGGACGTTGCTGAGGACGAGGAGGAGAAGGAGGAGTAGGTGGAGGAGGAGGAGGAGGACGAGGACGACGACGACAGGATCTGGGAGCCACCGGAGGTGTACGTTGAGACGGTTGATTCGATGCCTTCTGAGCCTGGGACACGTGCCCCTTACCAGCGTGGGGTCTCCGAGCTCCCTACCATTGACGAGTGGAAGGCAACCAGCGGGTTTGTTACGCTTATCCTGAGAGGGGAGAGGTACCTACTTTCACAATCATATGTTTTCACAACTTTTCATCACTATTTGCTCATATCGTTTTTGGTTGTTCATTGTGCAGGTCCTTCATGTACAAGGAAGGCTACAAACTGCGTGCCTACTCGAGCATCCTTGGATGCCTTATTAGGAAGCACTGGCTGGGTTTGTGACCATGCCTAATGGTCGCACCGAGATAGCTTGGACTTGGGTCCACTTCGCTTACGTACCCGATCCAGATGGCAAATACGGGAGGAGGCTCAGGAACTGTGGATCTAGGATGCTCCGTGATTTCTGGGTAAGTTAACTTTAGTTCTCGTCATTCGGTAATTCTTTTTCAAGAGCCTACATTTTGTCACTTTCTTCCACTGATGCCTTTTTTCTCACTTTTTTGCATCCTTGTAGACCTAATTTCGTATGGATCCTGATTTTGAGAGGGAAGATTGCATTCAGGTGGCCGGCAGGATAGCGCGGAAGAAAGTGACCGATATGCACTACGAGGGGCGTATTTTGTCCATCCGCAATTGGTACACCGAGAAATGCAAGCTCCCGATGAAGAAGGAGCAAGCCCGAGAGATCATGGACTTCCAGCTGTGGCAGTACTTGCAGGTACTTCCATTTCCCGTATTATGGACTTGGTGACCGCTGGATGTTTTTCATTAATATGTGTATTTTGTGCATATGCAGTCCCCTCCTCCGTACGTAGGTCACACCAGACCTCAAGTTTGGCGCGCGATGGTCTATCACTACACAAGCGCCGCATACAAGAGGAAGCACGCAGAACAAAAGCTGAGGAGAGCCGAGATGAAAGGTGGATCACACACGCAAGGCAGCGTCGCCCTTGGCATCGTCCAGGACAAGAAGGTGAGAAAATGCATTGCCTTAACCTTGATCATCATGTTCTTCCTTATTCCGCAAATGCATTCATGTATCTTTGTGCTATCTTTTGTAGGACAAGGGGATAGGCTCGACTGCATCGCTGTTCAGGATATGGGGCGACAACCGCAAGAAGAAGGACAAGAAAGATGGGAAGATGAAGTGGGTGAGCGAGATTGCCGAAGCCAAGGACAAGGCGTACCGGGCCAAGTATGCGGAGATTCATGGCCCCGAGGCAGACCCCGACATCGAGCCATTTGACCCCGAGGTTGCCATGTGTGCGGGAGAAGACAAGAAGCATGGCCGCTTGTTTGTCTGTGATGGGGCGGTAGATCCTAAGGCCATCCCGTCGTTGAGACAGATCAACCGTGGCAAGACAAGCTCCTCGCCTGCCGTAGAGCCCCGCCCGACGCCGTCGTCTATAGCCATTGACGCGATACGGGTATGTTCTCCTTCCTTAGTCATCTATACTTCATTCCATGTTTTCCATTGCAACATCCATGACCTTCGGATGACACAACGTAGGCTCAATTGGAGGCTGAGAAGGCACAGAGGGAACAGGCCCAGGCCCTCCTTGCTCAGCAGCAGCAGATGATGATGCAGCAGTAGCAGATGATGATGTGGATGAACCAGAGGCTCAGTGCCCACGATGCCCACTTATCGGTGAGTTCTCACTCATATAACCTTAGACGAATCATAATTCCATACACCTTACCCGCGCATGCTTGATTTGCAGGCCTCTCTACCGGCTGGCACCACTCTTCCTACATTTGATCCACCTCCCTTTGACTTCAACACATGGGTAAGTTCTCGCTTGTATTATGTGCCAATCTCAAAATACCACATGTCTAGTTCGTATTGACTTAGGATCACAATTTTCTATCTTGTAGCTACATGCCTCGGGTGGATCCAACAACGCGGAGGTCGGTGGGTCATCGGGTCAGAATGAAAATGACATGATGACGCCTCCTACGGGAGGACTGCCTAGCTTCAACAACCCGCACGTCGCTCGCCGGCTTTGACTCCCGGTTAGATCTCAAATTCTACTTAGTTGTCAAATTTCTACACTTAGCGCAATCTTCCCTTAGTTTCCATGTCCATTTAGTGACTTGTAGTTTCCATGTCCATTTAGTGACTTTAGTTGCCATGTCTATTCTTACATATTACTTGTCAAAAATACTTGCTAAGGGTAGAGATACAACACTTGTAATTTCCATGTGCATTGTTGCAAACACTTGTAGTTGCTATGTCCATTTAGTAACTTGTAGTTTCCATGTGCATTGTTATAACACTTGTCAAAAGTACTTCATATGTATACTATGTCATATGACTTGTGAATCTCATGTTTTTGCTTTCAAACTTGTAGGATGTGCATGAAGGATGAACTCGTAGATCTTCCGGTGTTGGGTTCACATGGAGCTTGTATTATGCACATATTTGTGATGTTTGAACTTATTATGCACTATTTAGATGTTTGAACTTACTATGCACTATTTGTGGTCTTGGAGCTTGTATTATGCACTATTTATCATGTTTGAACTTATTATGGAGCTTGTATTATGCACTATGCACTATTTGTGCCCATATGTCGTATTATGGAGGTTATATTGTCGTCTGCTATTGTTTGCAACTGTTATATTGTTATCTATATTTGAATTGCAGGGATTCAAGCAAATACAGAACAAAATGTGAAAAAACTAGGGCTTTGCCGTGTGCTAGCACATGGCAACGAAACCATATGTCCTCTGCCGTGTGCTGGCACACGGCAAATATGCCACGCATCGACAACCTGTGCTCTCCTAGCTGCTAATCTGCTGCCAACCTGGGATGTCCGGCACACGGCATAGAAAATGCACACGGCAAAATGCTAAGGCAAGGCACACGGCAACAGCGAGCATACAGCAAAGGCACGGCACACGTCAACGGCGAGCACACGGCAAAAATGCGCAGGCTCACGGCAAAACCTAAACCCACGGCAAACTGTCGACCGTCGAGCACACGGCAAACTCAAGATCACGGCAAACTGTCACCTGAATTTCTAGATGTAGGCTCACAGCAAACCCTAAACCCACGGCAAACTGCACTCCCGGCCCACCCCGGGCCTCCGTCGACGTCTGGAAGGCGTTAGGCGCTTTACTTTCCCGTGTGTGCGGCGGCAGCACACGGCAAATACTTCACCGTGGGTTTTCGGAGATGCGCACGGCATAGGCAGTTCGCCGTGGCATTCATTGCTGTGTGTTGTTTGCCGAGAGCAAACACACGGCGAAACATTTGCCGTGGGCTTTTCCTCTTTCGCCGTGTGTCGCAGGCACACGGCATAGGCAGGATCTCCGGTAGTGCTTGATGGGACAAGCTAAATTGAACGATGATGGGGCGTACTCAAGCAATAGAGGGGCTGGCATTGGCATGGTACTACGCGGCCACCAGGCACTGTCATCATGGAAGCATGCCAGAGCTGCGACATTGCAGGGATGCAACGGAAGCGGAATTGTGTGCTATCGAGGAAGGATTAAAGCTTGTCATGCAATGGTTGCAATTGCCGATCTCTGTCAAGAAGGACTGCTCTGGAGATGATCAAAGAGAGCACCCCAAACACTCCAGTTTATGCATTATGTATTTCTGTCATTAGAGAGCTTTTGAAAGAGAGAAATTCTGCTTTAGTTAAAATTAGCCATGATGCAAATGTGGCTAGCCATGAACTTGCAAGATTAGGTAGAGTTTACCATCGGGCACAGGTGTGGCTAATGGATTTCCCTGTGGAAATTTCAGATGCTATCACCAATGATTGTAATTCTCTCAAAGTTTAATATATATCTCTTTCACCGCAAAAAATGCAACTCCACTATCTCTTCGATCTATTTGTTGGAGATTCGTGCTGCTATTTTACAGAATAACGCTCCCACCTTAGTTTTTAACCCACCGAAGTTTTGTATCTTCAGCCATAGATCCAAATCAGGAAACAACCCAAAACATATCAAGTTTTTACATGATTCATACAATAAAGATATATCACAGAACTTTAAGATAATAAGTATATCATGATTAAACATCAATAATTTTCAACAATCCATCTCGATGGTTCCGGTGCACACAGTCCACTCAAAAATTCAACTCCACATGTAGCAGCCGACATAATCTCTGGTCTATTTATTGGAGATTCCTGCTGCAGCTTTACTAAATAACCCTCACACTTTAGCTTTTAAGCCCACTGCAGTTTTGTATATTACCCCAAAACTTATAAAGTGTTTTTATGATTCATACAAAAAGATACATCATAGAACTTTAAGATAATAAGTATACTAGCACAATACCCATGCGTTGCAACGGGTGAATAATTATATTTTTTGCGAGAAAAAAGATTTTTTGGTAAAGGCATAGAGTGTACGGCAGGTAAGACACGTGAGCATACGGCGTGGGGGTAAGCCTAGGCATGAGACGAGGTAAGTGAAACGATGCTCTACTGGGCAATTTGGATAGGAGCAAGATAGAGGGTAAAGTGCAATGTGGCGACCATAGAATCTTCAACAGTTCCTTGTTCTTGTACATTGCAAAGTGGCCTGTAGCTTCGAGCATCCATGGGCTGTTGTTTATGCTATATATTTTCTTACCGTGTGATGTCTATGCACGCGTCTGTTCTTGTAGACAGTATTAGGCCTCCAAGTGCAGAGGTTTGTAGAGCAGCAGCAAGTTTCCATTAAGTGGATCACCCAAGGTTTATCGAACTCAGGGAGGAAGAGGTCAAAGCTATCCCTCTCAAACAACCCTGCAATTACGATACAGAAAGTCTCTTGTGTCCCCAACACACCCAATACACTTGTCAGATGTATAGGTGCACTAGTTCGGCGAAGAGATAGTGAAATACAAGTGGTAGTGATGATTATAAGTAGTAAATGTAATCTGAAATAAATATCGCTGCAAGCAAACATGTAACAAAACTGAAAGGAAACGGTGTGCAATGCTTGGAAACAAGGCCTAGGGATCATACTTTCACTAGTGGACACACTCCCAACAAATATAACATAATTGAACCAATAGATACTATCATCAATATGCAACTCAAAATAGTTCTCCAATGGAAAACAAAAACTAATCATGCGTAGGGCTATGAAGCACTCCTCAAAGTCCGTATGTACCCAAACTAGATTGTCCCACACTATCACCGTGAACGCACTAGATGGTTCCAACAAACACCAACAATTCATAGAAACATTAACAAAAAAATACACATGATGCATACACTAGTCCCCTTTACACCATGATACGAGGTATCTCCGGGGAGTATAATAATAAAGCATAGGAGTAGCATAATATCTGAATAATAACATCTACCAATTCAACTAGATACAAAGCTCATGATCACATAAAGATCACATCATGGGAGAGAGAGGTGAACCACATAGCTACCGGTAGATCCCTCAGCCCCGGGGGAGAACTACTCCCTCCTCATCATAGGAGACAGCAAGGTTGATGGAGATGGCGGTGAGGTCGATGGAGACGGCGGAGACGGCGATGGAGACCGATGGAGATGGCTCCGGGGGCACTTCCCTGTCCCGGCAGGGTGCCGGAACAGAGACTTCTGTCCCCTGAAATTTGTCTTCGACGGCGGCGGAGCTGCGGAACTATTCTGGGAAAAACGCCGACTCCTCTAGGGTTCTCCATCCCGAGGCTTTATATAGGCGAAGGGGCATCATCAGGGGGCTGCCAGGGCGCCCTATCAATAGGGCAGCACGGCCAGGGGCTGGGCCGCGCCCCCTACGTGTGTGGGCGGCCTCTGGCCCCCCTCCGGCTCTCTTTCGGTCTTCGGTACTCTTCCGGGAAAAATAAGACTTCTGGAACTTGTTTCGTCCAGTTCCGATAATATTTCCTGTGTAGCTTTTCTAAAACACAAAAATAGCAAAAAACAGGGAACTAGCACTGTGGCGAACTGTTAATAGGTTAGTTCCGGAAATCGCATAAAAACGCCACGAAGTGTAACAAAACACAAGGCAAATGGTGTAAAAACAAGCATGGAGCATCAAAAATTATAGATACGCTTGAGACGTATCAGCATCCCCAAGCTTAACTCCTGCTCGTCCTCGAGTAGGTAAGTGATAACAAAAGAAATAATTTTTGAGGTGACATGCACCATCACAATCTTGATCATATAGGAAAAGCATTGAGTGCTGAGATCAAAGAACTTAAAACATGGGCATGAAAGACATAATCTTGATAGAAGAAACTTAGCAACCATGTTATAACATGAAATAGAACACAAACAAAAGATCATGAAAATGAAACAATGAAAGTCAAATGTGTGTTCAAATCATATGGAAAAACATAGCAAATGGTTTTCACCTTGTCCTTCATGGAGAGCAAAACATAAATGCATAGAACACCTTCAAGTTTAAGAGGGCGACTAGATACAAATAATTTAAGAACAAGTGAAACCAACAATATGAATCAATCAATGAAAACTTTGGGATAATGCACATTATACTCAGAATGACAACTATGCTCTCTTAATGGTGCATAAAGATAGAAGGTGGAGACTCAACATAAAAGTGAAAGAAAGGCCCTTCGCAGAGGGAAGCAGTGATTGCAAGTTTTATAAACCTTCAAAAATTATGGTACTTATCGGCTTTGATCTCTCATTGCCCCCATCATAAGCATCTTGAATGATTAAAGTTAATGCGAGAACACTTATGCTGCATATGCTTGACAAATCATAAGTTGAAAACCTCATGTCCCGTGAATACGAGTACCCAAACCTCATGCTACTTTACTTAGAGTCCTAAGCAAGCTCTTGTCATTGTAAGTATACACGTATCATCGAGAATCGCCAACGGGGTACCTCCGTGCCCAATGACATGGAACAAGCCCACATCAAAATGATAGGACAAGCTGACAATGAACACCTTGACATCTCTTTTATTTACCATTTGTATAGCTTTTTATTTTGAGATGCGTCGTCGAATGTCCACTATGGGCATGCTGCAAATTTCCACCATGAATTATGCATGGCTTAGATTGGCAGCCCAGGCATTTCTCTAACACATATACAAACTCCATGATCCTGCAAGATTCCCAATTCATTTCACACCGCGAGTATCCATAAACAAAAGATCATGATATCAACTGAAATAAGAATGCAATATTGAAAGCTTGCCCCATGCCGGCATGGATGGGCTAATTCTCAACTTACAACTTGCAAGCATAATAACTCAACATAAGAGACCACAATGTCAAAAATTTAAGACGAGAAAAGTAAAGTGTGCCATCCGGTTCGTGAGAGCTTTACTAACCAATTTTCGCATAACACCAAAAAGAGTTTAATTTGAAGGATAGATAAAAGTAAGTCAAATGTACTTTGGAATAGCAAATTGCTAATAGGTATGTATGGTGGACACTTTGGCAAACTTGATTTTTGGGAGTTGGATGCACGAGTAGAGCTCATACTCAGTACAAAATGAGGGCTAGCAAAAGACTGGGAGCGACCAACTAAGAGAGCAATAACGGCCATAATCATGCAAAGCGACAAAGCAACATTAAAAGAAGCATAAGATGGCATCAAAAGTCAAAAACTAAATGATCGTAGAGCCTATTGGTGACTTTGTATGAGTCTAACATGTGTGAGCATGCGCCAAGTCAACTCAAATAAAGCATCAAAGGAGAAAACTAAATTAATGCTTCCAAATCTATTATCTATCTATTATATATTAAAAGTACATTATGGGCTAACCAGAAAATAGAGAAATATGTTAGAAAATCCCACAATAATTAGAAACATCTGGCCGTTAATTTGACAGCTTAACCATTGGATTAGACTTAAGGGAAAATTACCCACCACTGCCATTACAATAAACGTAACCGTGTCCCATTATTTTGTTTTTCCTTATACCATAGCCGCCATATCATGAAGTCATAACTAGATTGCTGGAGAACTTACCTAGATCGCTGGAGATTTGCCGCCGGCCGCCGCAGCCACAAACACACGCATCTTGCCGACACTGACGTATACGTAAGCCATCGTCACGTATACTCGCAGTCGCGGCTGTTGTATTGCAATCACCAGCTATCGCCGCCGCAAAGTTTCCCAGATGCAATCGTTCAATCAATCGTGGACTCTGAACCCGTTCATGCATGCCAACGTTACTGAGGTTTTCAATCTCATTCATACACCATAAAGGCATGCACACATATATGGATCGGTTGAATTAAAAATTGTGCTGCAGCTCAGATACATCGGGACGGCTAGCTCTGAGTCAGGTACTCATGATCTTCAATTTCCAAAGTTTTCTATGCCCTGACACCTCGACCAGCTGCCATTCCCGTTGCCATCGGTTGGCTGACCTACTCCAGGTACATGGAAATCAGTGATCAGAGATTTTTCTGGTGAAATCTGGGGTTCAGATTGCCTTCAGATGAGATTTCCCTTCCCTTTGAGAAAAAAAAGTTAACCAAGATCTATTTTCATCAGTCTCAATATCTCATCATGTGGATCCTCCTTTCGTCATCCTCACAGGCCATGCATGCATGACATGCGACCTGATCGAAAAGCGGGCAAACAGCCATCTACATGAAGTCTCCAACGGCAGGTAGTGTGTGGACAATAGTAGATTAGATCGGCAAGTTTGATCAGTAAGTTGTTTAATTCGTTTCAGCTAGCTAGGTGCAGAGGATAGTACTAAGATTTTAACAATTACAATAGTCAACCAAATCAGCAAGAAATAAGGCCGCATGTAATATAAGGATCAAAGTTTGCTACTGCCCTCTCCCCAGAGATAATTATTTGATAATGGTACCGCTGATTATCTTTGATTAATACATCTCTTTATGTCTTTGTTGCTCAGCAGATGTGTGCTTTCTTCTAGGATGCACTGTCAACCAGGTGTAAAACAGAGTGAGAAATCAAGATCAATGTCACCGCACTGCGGCGGCCAAAGCTCGGAACATACAGAGTTGTCGTAACAAGATTGGTTGAAAAACATTAATTCACAGCTCAGGTACGTATGTTCTTCTCACTAACCTTGCAATGATATAAATTCCTCTCTTCTCAGGTCACATGTCATATTTTGTGCAAAAAAAGTTTACATATCATATTGATACGTCAATTAGCTGATCAGCAATATTAGGTGTATGCCTTTGCTCAAGACAATATACATCAGCATTAGCTATAACCACAAATAAGATGATTTTGTTTGTTGTACTTAATTACTGACACGACATCATCAATTTCACCTCATAAAGAAATTAGTTCACCATACACCACTAACGACAAAAATAAGGATTGATCCAATACGACACTTTTCAAAACATAGATACTCAAACAGACTGTTCAAAACACATGCAAGCAATCGCCGTATTAAGAGCCAATGCAATGGAACTATATCGTTCGCATTTTCATTCATATACTTATCTTCCATTTTCTTTACACTCATAATTCACACTTGTGGATCTTAGTGTGTAAAAGAAAGCAACGGAATGCCTATATACTCTAGAAAATCCCAAAAGAAAAATATATATCCATTAATTTTCATGTTGGACAAATAGTTATTGCATTATAAATATTACCTACCAATGATACGGAGATGCATCTGACCCTAAGCCAATCTCTCTTTCTTCCGTGGAAAAAATACAACCCCGTGCTTTCTGGTGCGGCTATCAAGTCCGCCACCGCCCACCTCTCCCATTTTGTCTCCAGCCATCCACCTGCACGACTCCATTCACAAATCGGTGGAACTGAAAATTGCCAACATGCATGTCTCTAGGCATGACTCCATCAGGGACGTATGAAGCGATTTGCTGGGTAGAATTTCTAGGCACTATTTCATCCTGATGATTAGTCTCACTCAATTTTTCCTACTGAGTAACTTTCCAATGGACTGCATGGACCAGATCAAGTAGGACTCCGACCCGTCTCATGTCCCTGCCTTATTGCCTACAATGCCAGCATCAGCTATCATTTTCCCGCATGAACGTCTCCAGTGAACTCTAGATTTCCCTGCCTCCTCGCAATTAGTGTTTTTTGCTGCTCACGGGTGATTTTCATGAGGATTCATTCTTATACCTTAATTTGATTTATTTGTGCATGTTATTCCGAAATAATCATTCTATTTATGATTGTTTGTGAAGTGAGAAAACTGTAATACTTGGATTCTCAATTGACACTGAGAAACTGTCTTGAGATTCTTAATGAGAGGGCGGACAATTGACACACTTCATGCATTTTCAATTGAATATTCAAAATAGAGAAATAAACTCTCATGTGTAATCTATAAAAAAACAAGGAGAAAAATAGCACATCATTGTTAATGAATTGAAAGTGTTACGAGAGACAATTAATTTAGTTGTTGTCCATATAGCTAATCTCAAGAAAATGATTATAGGATTTATCGATTTATCAATTTGGACAGGTAGTAAGTTATTTGGATAGATCTCTTCTTCCTCAAGAGACAAGCAAAGGAACAGCCCATTGGACTAAAGGAGACCAGGTTGAAGTTCTATCATTTACACCAAGTAGTGAACCGTCAGATTGAATATATCCGCCTTCATGTAAAACAACGGTATTTCACATTTTTGACATCGGGAAATTATGTATCAAAATTGTTTGTCCTATGGCCTAGCCCAACTCCTCGAGCTCTCGGCTTCGTTGTTGATCTTTGAGTTGGTTGGTTCATGAATCTGGCATACATGATTTGTACTGGTGTGAGGAGAAAGCTATATATTTCTAGAACAATAATGTCACCAATATAATCGGTTGTGGCCATTCCTATAAAAAGGATACACTATCCTATTTTTGTGTGTTTTGCTATGACAATAAACAAAATCCAGGGCAATCTCTGCATAAGCTAGGCCTATGTCTACGTAAGTAAGTTTTCATACAAGGACAAATACACGTAGCATTTTCATTATTCAGAAGAAGAAATGGGCTTCGGATAATGGTCAATGACGAGGATAGCAAAGAGAAAGATGTGTCGCAAGAACATACTCTACAAAGAAATTTCTGAAGGTGTGACAAAAGGGCACCTACTTATATACTGCTACTTCCACTTGATGCTACTACTACTAACCATTCAACAAATATGACTACAAATTTTCTGCAGTATTTTTCAATTTATAGAAATGACATTTTTATGCTTACCAGGTTGTTATGCACTACATGGCAGGAAGAATATTATCTAATTCTTTAAAAATTCATGAGAGGCATGCACCACAATTTGATGTAATTAGTTAACAATTTTTTCTAAAATCTTTAAACGTGATTACTTCCTTTGGTGATGATGGAATTCGGTAAGCTTGTGATTTCTTATGATGATATCTATACATAATCTAGGTTTGAGAAAGTATATTCTTATTCTGATACTTTTAGTCTATACTCTTAAACAAACTGGATAATACAAAATGCTCATCGCATCAAATCTTTAAAAATTTAAAGGTTCAATTATATTACATAGTATAACTGCATGAGCCTATATTTATGAGAACACGCACACATTATAAACTAGATAGTGATGCAATCAATCTTGTGTGGTGCCAAGTCTTATTGCGTCTTCATATTTTCCAGATGTATGAAAGAAACGATCTAAATTTTAAGTGGGAGATTAGCTTACCTCAATCAGGAGAGCGCAGGGAGCACAAACAACATTGCAGGCGGAAGACTGAACAATATTAGTCATCGTTCGTTGCTTCTGGCTGGTCAGCAATCAGCACTATGATGCGATTCCTCCATGTTTCCATGTGACATGCGCTGGATGAGGCCAAGGAAGATATCTAGATCGAAGCGCTAGAAGACGACCTTATCATGAAAGCGCAGTGGACCTCGGAGGACAATATGAAACTGTTGTTGAGATTGAATAAATTAAAAAAGGTGAGAGAAAGAAGACAAAAAATAGCATCCTGTGATATCAGAAGAACAATATCACAAGAGAATGTATAGGTATACTTCCAGTGCACAACTTTAATTGAAAAAATGCAGGCTGATACAATTTCATGGGATGGGAGCGTCCTACCTGATTCATAACAATAACACGCATCAGCCCTCTGTCTTCTCCAAATAGACGCTCGGCGACCTGCTCTGCAATCCTAAAGCTCCTAGACGAACCGAAGGTGCCTAATCCTCTTCAGCCCGGATGTCCTCCATGGTCCTCCGACGGAAGTTACTCATGCTCCATTTATAGGCTCAACAGATTTTCGAGATCTGGGAGGAGCAGAGACCGTCAAATTTGGCGAATTCCTGGGAGCGGAGACAATCCAATTTGGAGACCAGCAGAAGATAAAAAAAATTAGAAGTGGTGCGGTGAGCAATGGGGAAAAAGGATAGTGTGACAGAAGGGAGTTACTGTAGTGAAAATATAACCATTGTTTTCTTCTACCAGATCACAAAACTTAGACATCGCAAAACAAGCACCTGCATGGGACCACGAACACATAAAACTCAGCCAAAATGAAGTGAGCAAATTAAGAGCGTCTAAACTATTCATATAAATTAATATCCATGAAATTTAGAACCATATAAACATAATTTCTTACCAAAGAGTATTACAAGATCAATTGAGTAGTAATTTGCGCATACCCTGTGATTAGAAAATTAGAAAATTCAAAAATTACAACTAATCAAAATTAACAAAATATTAATATTTATCTTCATGCCAACAAAGAATTACAAATTAAAATAATGAATTATTAATAAATTGAACATGCCATCCTATGATTAAACTAAATAGCGAATTTTATTAGGCTGACTATAATCTGTTCAACACATTTAAATTTACCGTTAAGATGTCGCCCGCGCATGTGCGCGGGCCACTTTGCTAGTAATATAAACAACGCATGATTTTTTCAAAGGCTCATTAAGCAATCTCACTCATTTGAGACAAGTCATGCTACAGCAAAAATCACTAAGCATACTATCAAAACGACATCAAACATGACATGCAAAAGTCTCAGCCGCGGTCTAAACAAGCTCCTTTTTGTACCATTTTTTTTTTGCATGAAACTTTTTCTCTTTTCCAACACCATTCAAACCTTTTTGAGGAAAACCAACATATACCAGAGGTCCAAATACACCTTGATGCAAAGGTAAAACAAGATCTGAACAAAAATCAAGGCGAAAAATGCAAGCTAAACGCAGTAGCAGAAAAAGAGAACACTCATTGAACGATACGAGTGAAAACTAGAGTGTTCTTGGCAAATGAAAAGCGAGTTCATATCCTCCAAAAGAAACATGATGTGATCCAAAAATTTATTGTAGCAAACAAAGCAAAACAAAACTGAAAAAAAAAGCAACTGACGCTGCAAGAAAAATGCATAGTGCATGAAGCAATAAAAATATAGTGTTTTGAAAGGTGACCACATTTTTGCCGATGAAGAAGGGGGTGCCTCGGGGGCATCCCCAAGCTTTGATGGTTGTACTTCTTGGATATTTCTTGGGGTGACATGGGCATCCCCAAGCTTGAGCTTTTGTCCATTCTTCATCTCAACTCATCATTCTCCAATCCCTACACTTGAAAACTTCCTTCATACAAAACTAAACACAATTCTATTAGCAACATTAGTGTAAGCATAGCAATGAATCAACCCTTTTTGCTTCAGGTTTCAATACAAAACCACCACGTATAAAGCATATACTACAGTAGCAACTTCCCCAAAAGTTCCGTGATCAAAAGAACTCGAAAAGAAAGCGATAAAGCGGCAAACAGAAATATTGGCAGAAATCTGTCAAAACAGAACAGCTGACAAAGGTCGAATTTTTAGAGGGTTTTCTGTTGCTCAAATCAAAAAGTGTTCAACTAATGAAAGTTTGGATATAACCTGGGGCGTATGCACAAGAAAATTCATGTCCAAAAGATATACAGAGAATTTTCACGAATTTTTACGGTGCAGCTCCAAAAACTGTTTCAGGACAGCAACATCCCCAAATCTTACCTCACTCAAATTAGAGGCTTCGCTTGGCACAACAATGAAATAAAAAGGATAAGGAGCGGTTATTACAGTATTAATAACTTCCAAGACTCAAATAAAAGAAAAATTACTGGAAATAAAACATTGGGTTATCTCCCAAGAGTGCTTTTCTTTAACGCCTTTGAGCTAGGCGCAGTAATTTGCAAAGATGCTCATGTAGGCGCCATATAAGAGCTTGAGGCAAAGGCGCCATATAGGAACTTAAAGCAATAGAGAGCATCAAAAAGCAAATGTGAAATACATTTAAATCTGAACCACTTCCTATGAAAAATAATCTTGTAAAGAGACAAGTCATGAAAGCGCAAAGCAAAAAGCATAGGAAGGCAAAACAAGTACAACGTCAAGAGTTGCAACATAAAGAGGGGAAACTCAATATTGTTGCATAAAACCATGTTTCCCTCTCTCATAATAACTTTCAGTAGCATCATGAATAGAACTAACAATATAACTATCACATAAAGCATCCCTATCATGAGCCACATGCATAAAAGAATTAATACTCCCCACATGAACAATAGTAGTAGGAGCAGATTCTACATAATAATTATTCTCATCACCATAATCATCAAAAATAGGAGACATATTGTAATCATAACTAATTTTCTCCTCAAAAGTAGGTGAACTGAAAATATTATACCCATCATCATAACCATCATAAACTAGAGGTTTAGTATCATCACAAGCTAGAGAACAACTATTTTGCAAAGCATATTCATCAAACATATCATCATAAGAAGGAACATGGATAGTACTAATGGTACAACAATTATTAACCTTAGAATTTGTACCAAAAAGATTTTCAATATCAAAAGTAGAGTGCTTTTCCCAATCATGATCACTAATATAGGTAACAGGCATGAGAACATCATCCCAATCAGAATTATCATAATCTATAGCAGGATCATAACGCTCAGGGGAAGATACTGTGTCCTCTCGCCTCTTACTCCTCTTCTTCTTCTTCATACTCTTCTTACTCTCTCCTTTAGGAGGGAGAGACTTGAAGGGCATCTTCTCCACATATTCTTTAGGAGGGAAAGGCATCTTCTCCACATAATCTGATTTGCTGACAGAAACAATAGAAGAAACTTTGGAGGATTCCTCCTCTCTATTAATAAGATCAAAACATCTATTAGTCCTATCATAGCTTGGCAAAACATCATGTTTTATAAGATCTTGTAAGTAAGTATTTGCAAGGCGATCTTTGGCACAATAGAGACGACAACCACGAAGGGTGCTATTAATATCAACATCTCTCATATCAACCAAAGAAATCTTTCTAGATATCTCTTCACAATTCAAAAACAAAGTAAGCTCATCATACTAATTGAAAGTAATCTTATCATCACAATACAAATCTGCGGTATTCATTCGATTAATTGGGCATTGAAAATTAAAGTGACCCATTTTACCACAAAGTTCACAAAGAAAAGGATAAAGCTCACAAACCCTTTCACCAAGCACATCTAGATCCTTGAGCCACATACTGGTTTCTTCATTTGCGTGGGTGATGCAATAATCTTCCTTGTTGTAACTCTGTTCACAAGGTCTATGTATTCCTCAAAAATTAATATGCTTATAAGAAATAGGACTTTTAGAAGTTTGAGCATGTTTATTGCAATCATCAATAACAATATCACTTTCTATGCAAGTGTCCTTAAAAGGTTCATGATACACATCCACATTTCCTTTAGGAACATTCATATGGGAAGCAAAGGCTTTAAAGCAATCAACCATAATTTGAGGATCAAGATCATATTTAGCACTAAGCTCTTGAAAATTAGCAGTTTCAGTGAAAGACTTAATGCAATCAAACTCGTAATTCATACCTGATCCTTTACCTTTGTCGCTATCCCAACCTTCAATATTGTTTTGAATTGTCTCAAGCAGATCCCACTTGGTGTCAACATCCTTGCTTGTGAAAGACCCATCAAAGCATGCATCTAGATAGTCCTTGTAATATCCTGAAAGCCTTGCATAAAAATTATTAATAACAATATTACGGGGAAGATCATGAATAGGACATTTGTGCATTAGTAACTTCAATCTTCCCCATGCTTGGGCAATGCTTTCTCCCTCATGCGGATGAAAGTTATAAATGTAATTCCTATCTTTATAAACCTGACTAGAAGGATAGAATTTAGAATAAAAGAGAGGTACAATTTCCTCCCAGTCAATAGATCGACCATCCTTCAGTGTTTTATACCATTCCTCAGCTCTGCCTTTCAGTGATAAAGAAAATAGCTTCCTCTTAACTTGGTTCATTGAAATACCTGCACACTGGAACAACTCGCATAATTCATGTATAAAGAGCAAATGATCACCGGGATGGACAATTCCATCTCCTAAATAGCAGTTGTTCATAGCACGGTCGACAATTTTCATGGGTATTTTAAAAGGATGAGGAGCACAAGCATCAACACATATGGGAGATAAAATATCATCATAGCAAACTTTCTCTAGTAAAGCTGGGGAACTAAAAATATCATGCTTAACAAAACCAGCTTCCCCAAGCTTAGACTTTTCTATAGCATTAGCAATAATGGTATTCAAATCATTCATACTAATAACATTGCTATGCGAAATAAGATCCAAAGGTTTTTCAATTTTCTCTTCAAATCTAAACTCAGAAAAAAGACTAAAGAACTCTTTATTTTCCATTAAGCCTAACTAGTGAAAATAAAAACAAGAAACAAAAAGATATAATTGCAGAATCTAAAGGAAATAACTCCAAGCACTCACACAGGAGGATGCGAGTACCTTTTTCCTTACCTCCCCGGCAACGGCGCCAAAAAAGAGCTTGATGTCTACGCACGCGTCTGTTCTTGTAGACAGTGTTGGGCCTCCAAGTGCAGAGGTTTGTAGAGCAGCAGCAAGTTTCCCTTAAGTGGATCACCCAAGGTCTATCGAACTCAGGGAGGAAGAGGTCAAAGTTATCCCTCTCAAGCAACCCTGCAATTACGATACAGAAAGTCTTTTGTGTCCCCAACACACCCAATACACTTGTCAAAAGTATAGGTGCACTAGTTCGGCGAAGAGATAGTGAAATACAAGCGGTAGTGATGATTATAAGTAGTAAATGTAATCTGAAATAAATATCGCTGCAAGCAAACATGTAACAAAACTGAAAGGAAACGGTGTGCAATGCTTGGAAACAAGGCCTAGGGATCATACTTTCACAAGTGGACACACTCCCAACAAATATAACATAATTGAACCAATAGATACTATCATCAATATGCAACTCAAAATAGTTCTCCAATGGAAAACGAACACTAATCATGCGTAGGGCTACGAAGCACTCCTCAAAGTTCGTATGTACACAAACTAGATTGTCCCACACTATCACCGTGAGCACACTAGATGGTTCCAACAAACACCAATAATTCATAGAGACATTAACCAAAAAGATACACATGATGCACACACTAGTCCCCTTTACACCATGATACGAGGTATCTCCGGGGAGTATAATAATAAAGCATAGGAGTAGCATAATATCTGAATAATAACATCTACCAATTCAACTAGATACAAAGCTTATGATCACATAACGAACACATCATGGGAGAGAGAGGTGAACCACATAGCTACCGGTAGAGCCCTCAGCCCCGGGGGAGAACTACTCCCTCCTCATCATAGGAGACACCAAGGTTGATGGAGATGGCGGTGAGGTCGATGGAGACGGCGGAGACAGCGATGGAGACCGATGGAGATGGCTCCGGGGGCACTTCCCCGTCCCAGTAGGGTGCCGGAACAGAGACTTCTGTCCCCCGAAATTTGTCTTTGACGGCGGCAGAGCTGTGGAACTGTTCTGCGAAAAACGCCGACTCCTCTAGGGTTTTCCGTCCCAAGGCTTTATATAGGCGAAGGGGCATCGTCAGGGGGCTACCAGGGCGCCCTCACAATAGGGCGGCGCGGCCAGGGGCTGGGCCGCGCCCCCTACGTGTGTGGGCGGCCTCTGGCCCCCCTCCGGCTCTCTTTCGGTCTTCGGTACTCTCCCGGGAAAAATAAGACTTCTGGAACTTGTTTCGTACAGTTCCGAGAATATTTCTTGTGTAGCTTTTCTGAAAAATAAAAATAGCAGAAAACAGGGAACTGGCACTGTGGCGAACTGTTAATAGGTTAGTTTCAGAAATCGCATAAAAATGCCACGAAGTGTAACGAAACACAAGGTAAATGGTGTAAAAACAAGCATGGAGCATCAAAAATTATAGATACGTTTGAGACGTATCACCGTGTTAGCACATATACTTGTGTGTTGCACCGAAGATAGTATATCTCGTGCATTTGCCACAAGTTGATTTCTGCTGATTATTTTTCAGGACATGGAAAATTTACTGCTCAAAAGAAAATGCGTACAAATTTGAATCAAAGTAGAATTTTTAATACTAAATTTCTAATCTTCTGCTTATATTGCAATCATGGGATGTGTTTACATTACAATCACAATTGACAAGGTCAGGGAGGAACTAAATCAACCAACTCTTCCCACACTACACGCCCTAGCCCGATGAGCGCATGCTTCACTGCCTGCTGACCGGTTAAGCACTGAATCTAGAAATGAGTTTGAACTGTCCTCCGCCCGTCCCGTGTCGCCCCCGAGGGAGGCAGCGGGGCAAAACTATAGCTGCCATTGTTCAGGCCCCTCCCCACCCACATCCCGAAGGGCAGTGGGGGTTCTCCTCTAGCCGGTGGCGCTCTCAGGTAATGAACACGCGGATGTCGGGGTAGTGGCCCTAGGAGTTATGGATGCGGCGGCGGTGGGCCTCGGCGGCACGATCAAAGAGAGCACCCCCAAACACTTCAGTTTATGCATTATGTATTTCTGTCATTAGAGAGCTTTTGAAAGAAAGAAATTCTGCTTTAGTTAAAATTAGCCGTGATGCAAATGTGGCTAGCCATGAACTTGCCAGATTAGGTAGAGTTTACCATCGGGCACAGGTGTGGCTAATGGATTTCCCTGTGGAAATTTCAGATGCTATCACCAATGATTGTAATTCTCCCAAAGTTTAATATATATCTCTTTCACGACAAAAAATTGCAACTCCACTATCTCTTCGGTCTAGTTGTTGGAGATTCATGCTGCTATTTTATAGAATAACGCTCCCACCTCAAGTTTTTACACCCACTGAAGTTTTGCATCTTCAGCCATAGATCCAAATCAGGAAACAACCCAAAACTTATCAAGTTTTTACATGATTCATACAATAAAGATATATCACAGAACTTTAAGATAATAAGTATATCATGATTAAACATCAATAATTTTCAACAATCCGTCTCGATGGTTCCGGTGCACACAGTCCACTTAAAAATTCAACTCCACATGTAGCACCTGACACTATCTCTGGTCTATTTGTTGGAGATTCCTGCTGTAGCTTTACTGAATAACCCTCACACCTTAGCTTTTAAGCCCACTGCAGGTTTGTATATTACCCCAAAAATTATAAAGTTTTTTATATGATTCATACAAAAAGATACATCATAGATCTTTAAGATAATAAGTATACTAGCACAATACCTGTGCATTGCAACCTATCAATAATTAAGTTTTTTGCGAGAAAAAAGATTTCGTGGTAAAGGCATAGAGTGTATGGCAGGTAAGACACGTGAGCATATGGCGTGGGGGTAAGCCTAGGTGTGAGACGGGGTAAGTGAGATGATGCTCTACTGGGCAATTTGGATAGGAGGAAGATAGAGGGTAAAGTGCAATGTGGCGACCATAGAATCTTCAACAGTTCCCTGTTCTTGTACATTGCAAAGTGGCCTGTAGCTTCGAGCATCCATGGGTTGTTGTTTATGCTATATATTTCTTACCGTGTTAGCACATATACTCGTGTGTTGCACCGGAGATAGTATATCTCGTGCATTTGCCACGAGTTGATTTCTGCTATTTTTCAGGACCTAGAAAATTTACTGCTCAAAAGAAAATGCGTACAGATTTGAATTAAAGTAGAATTTTTAATACTAAATTTCTAATATTCTGCTTATATTGCAATCATGGGATGTGTTTACATTACAATCATAGTTGACAAGGTTCTATAGGCAGGGAGGAACTGAATCAACCAACTCTTCCCACACTACACGCCCTAGCCTGATGAGCGCATGCTTCACTGCCTGCTGACTGGTAAAGCACTGAATCTAGAAATGAGTTTGAGCTTGACTCCACCCGTCCCGTGTCGCCCCGAGGGAGGCAGTGATACGTCTCAAACGTATCTATAATTTTTGATGCTCCATGCTTATTTTTACACCATTTGCTTAGTGTTTCATTACACTTTGTGGCGTTTTTATGCATTTTCTGGAACTAACCTATTAACAAGATGCCACAGTGCCAGTTCCCTGTTTTTTGCTGTTTTTGTGTTTCAGAAAAGTTACACAAGAAATATTCTCGGAATTGAATGAAACAAAAGCCGAACGTCCCAATATTAAACGAAGCTTCCAGAAGACCAAAGAGGAGATGGAGACGAGCCAGAGGCTGGTCTCACCACCAGGGGGCGCGGCCTAGGCCCTGGCCGCGCCGCCCTATGGTGAGACCCCCCTGGTCCACTTCTGACGCTGCCCCTTCGCCTATAAAGACCCCCGACGGGAAAAACCTAAAGACCCGATCACTTTTCCAGAAATACATCGCGATCCGCCGCCGTCGTCGACCCGAGATCGGGAGGGTCCAGAAGCTCTTCCCGGTACCCTGCCAGAGAGGGGAATCACCACCGGAGGTCTTCTTCATCGCCATGCTTGCTTCCGGCGCAATGAGTGAGTAGTCTACCTTGGACTATGGGTCCATAGCAGTAGCTAGATGGTTGTCTTCTCCACCATGTGCTTCATGTTTAGATCTCGTGAGTTGCCTTACATGATCGAGATCACCGTTATGTAATTCTACATGTTGTGTTTGTTGGGATCCGATGAATATTGGTGTTATGATTGAGTTGATGTGCTGAATATTATCTTATGTTATCTCTATGTTGTTTATGATCTTGCTTGCTCTCCGTTGTTAGTAGCTATCTTGGCCGAGTAGATACTAGTGACTCCAAGAGGGGGTATTTATGCTCGATAGTTGGGTTCATGCCTCTATTTAATCTGGGGGAGTGACAAAAACCTCTAAGGTTGTAGATGTGCTGTTGCCACTAGGGAGAAAACAATATTCTTATGTCCAAGGACATATGCTTTGTTTACATTACACACTTTTCTTAATGCAGATATCTGTTGTTCGCAACTTAATATTCACGGGGTCCTCGGATGATTCCCCGTGGGTGGATTATTAGTCATAGATGCAGTTGGATGGCAGTCTATGTATCTTGTTATAATGCCTAGAGTAAATCTCATAGTGATCCTCTTGACATATGCACATTATCTTTATTCTATCAATTTCCCAACTGTAATTTGTTTACCCAGCATGTTGTTATTTATCTTATGGAGAGACACCACTTGTGAACTGTGGACCCTGGTCCAATTTCCTTTACATTGCTATCACATGTTTACTTTACTCGCACTGTTTACTTTCTCGCATACTACTATTGCTTTCCACTCGATACGCTCATTCCTTTGTTACAGCAAACCGGTGAGATTGACAACCTCATCGTAAGTTGGGAGCAAAGTTCTTGGTTGTGTTGTGTGCAGGTTCCGCGTTGCTACTAGTTGAAGACGCGCTAACAAGAATCGTTAACGGAGCCCTTGTTGGAGTGTCACTAAGCTAGTGAGCATCACCTTCTGGAGTTCAGCTTTTTCCTGCTGGATTGACATACCTTGGTTTCATAACTGAGGGAAAACTTGCTGCTATGCTCATCACACCTTCTCTTGGGTTCCCAACTGGCCGGTCATTTACATCATCAACACCGCGCCACCAATAAGTTTTCTGGCGCCGTTGCCGGGGAATTGAAGAAGAAGAAGCTCCTACATCAACTACATTTTCCCACGTCAACTACGCGCCAGCAAAACGCCAAGCAAGTTTTCTGGCGCCGTTGCCGGGGAGAAAAAAGAAGACTTCTGCAAGGGGAGTTTCGCACGCGCATCCTTTACTTCGTCGTGTGTTATTTCTTGCTGCACACAGCAAACATCGGGCACACAGCAAAGTCATCGATTTCATCTCCTACCGGCGCCCCTGTCCGAACCGTTTTCCCCATTTCTTCTTCCCCACGCTGCCACTCTCTCTCCCCACGATCTGCCACCGCCGCCGCCTCTCTCTCCCCACGAGCAACCAGCAAAACGTGTAAGAAAGGAGTCGCAGCAGAGTCAGCCAGTGGGAGGATTTGATGCTGGGTTTAATGCGTGCTTAGATGCATTCCTTGATGCAAATGCGTCTGAAAACCCAAATGCAGAGGAGGGGGAGACACCACAAGAGGCGGAGACAAGTGAGGAGCCGGAACAGAGCACAAAGTAGTTCTACGAGGCTGTGTTTGCTGCACAGAAACCCCTTCATCCACATACAGAGGTTACTCAGTTGGATGTCGTGGCTCGCCTAATGGCCTTCAAGTGTCAGAGTAACTTATCCAGAGGCAAGTTTGATGATCTTCTGGTTGTCATCGGCAGCATTCTACCGAAAGGGCACATCTTGACCAAGAGCTTTTATGAGTCGACTAAAATCCTCAAATCAGTGAAGATGACATATGAGAAGATAGATGCTTGTCCAAAGGGATGCATGCTATTTCGAAAAGAACATGCTAATGACGTCTATTGCATCCATTGCAAATCCTCTAGGTACTTTGAGGTCAAATCTGGTGATGGCACGAAGAGGCAGACTGGGATTCCCCAAAAGATCCTCTGTTATCTTCCATTCTTGCCGAGGCTCCAACGGCTTTTCATGACAGAGGAAACTGCCCAATAGATGCGATGGCCCCTTGAGGGGAAACGATACAAAGACAAGATGATACATCCGTCAGATGGTCAAGCATGGCATAACTTCGTCAAGAAATATCCTTTGAAAGCGGGCAACCCGAGGAGCGCAGCAGTTGCGATATCAACCGATGGGTTCAATCCATATGGCATGTCAGCTGCAACATATAGTTGTTGGCCCGTGTTTGTTATTCCCCTGAACCTCCCTCCTGGCATCGTCATGAGATCTGAGAACATGTTTGTCTCGATGATAATCCCGGGGCCGAAGTACTCGGGAAAGAACATGAGCATGTACCTTGAGCCGCTAGTGGATGACTTGCTTGTTGGGTGGGAAGATCGTGGGGTGAGAACATACGATGCCGCAACAAAGGAGCACTTTGATATGTTTGTCTGGTACCACACATCCCTGCATGACCTACCGGCACGTGCGTTGTTCTGCTGCTGGTGTACACATGGAAAGTGGCCTTGCCCGGTGTGTAGACAGGCTGTGACTTTCTTTTGGCTGAAGAAGGGTGGCAAGTATTCCTGTTTTGATGAACACCGAAAATTCCTTGAGGCGAATCATAAATATAGGAGTGACACAAAGAACTTCAAGAAAGGTGTTGTTGTCCATACTCCACGTCCACATCTGCCGACTAGCAAAGATACCAAGGTTGAGTTAGAAGCTCTCGTGCCGAACACCGATGGGAAAGGTTTCGTGGGATACGGGGAGACACACCAGTGGACCCACATTCCATGCTTGTGGAAGCTTCCTTACTTCGAAGATCTCGAGCTTCCGCACAATATTGATGTAATGCACACCGAAAAGAATATCAGTGAGGCCCTTTGGAGCACAATTATGGACACCGAGAAGACAAAGGATAACATTAAGGCTAGAATCGATCAACAAGAATGGTGCGATAGGTCAAATTTGGATCCACAGCCTCCCGGAGTCAAAGGACCCAGGTGGACCAAGCGAAAGGCCCCGTTCTCCCCTTCAAGGACAGAAAGGAGGGAAATATTCCAGTGGATCGTCGACTGCTTGTTCTTCCCTGATGGGTATGCAGCTAACTGGATGAGAGGAGCAAACCTGGAGACGTTGCAAGTGCATGGGCTCAAGAGTCATGACTATCACGTGTGGCTTGAGCGGATAATGCCCATCATGATTCGAGGCTATGTCGACGAGCAGACTTGGCTAGTGCTCGCAGAGTTGAGCTATTTCTTCCGCCAGCTTTGTGCTAAGGAGTTGGACCGTGAAGTGGTCAAGAAGCTAGATAAACAGGCACCCGAGCTACTTTGCAAGCTAGAGATGCTCCTTCCGCTAGGGTTCTTTAATCCGATGCAACATATGATCTTGCATCTCCTGAAGGAGGCGTTACTGGGGTCTAGTGTGCAGACCCGTTGGTAGTATGGCCCTGAGAGAGAAACAAAGAAGCTTTGTGAGCAAACAGGCAACAAATGCAAGATCGAGCCATGCATAGCCGAGGCAACACTTAATAAGGAGGTGTCAAACTTCACGACAAAGTACTATGATAACATTCCCACTCAGTACAATCCAATCCTTCGTTACAATACCGCCAACCCTGATGATGTACCCAAGCTTGGCATCTTCATAGGGCTAGGTGGCACATCTAGAGGCTCGAAGAGGCGCAAGATAACAAATCCCGAATGGGGCTTAATCCACTCGTATGTCTTGAAAAGCATGGATGAAGTGAAGCCGTACTACAAGTAAGTGCTCAGTACTTAGTTTTTCACACACATTCACTCGTTAGTCCGTGGCTAACACTTCCTCTTTTTCATTGCCATAGACAATTCACCCAGAAATATTGGAAGCTAAGGAGGGATCCAACGGAAGAAGAAGATACTAATCTTTTTGTAAATGGTGGTGGTTACGGTTTCATTAGCTGGTTCTCAACATTGGTACCTTTCTATATAACTTTCTCGTAGTGCTTACATTACTCGACCACTTCTCCTACTAAACTTTCCCTGCTGAACATGTAGGCAAAAAATGACCAAGAGATGAGACTCGAGTTGAGACAAATTTCCAGGGGCTTTACCTCACCCGTCAATGCATTTGATGCTTATGACATCAATGGGTATCGCTTTCATACCCATGAGTACACAGAACGCCAGGCCAACCGGAAGACAACAAATAGCGGGGTTTTGTGTGAAGGCTCGGATAGGCTCCATTACTATGGTAGAGTCGAGGGTATATATGAGCTGAATTATGGTTTCGGCAAAGGGCTTAACCCCGTTGTATTCAAGTGTCACTAGTTCGACCCACAGCGGGTGAAACAGAAACCTGAAATAGGCTTGGTCGAAGTTGAGCGAAGCTCCGTTTATGAGGGAGATGATGTATATATTTTGGCTACCCAGGCCTTTCAAGTGTTCTATCTCCCGTACCCGTGCAAGAACCCATAAAAACGACTTCAGGGTTGGGATGTTGTGATCACGGTGCCGACACACAATAGGCCGCCTAAGCCAGACCAAGACGATTACCGTCACCTTGACCCCTCGACATATGATGGCGAGTTCTTTCAGGAGGAAGGGCTTCCAGGTAAATTCACTATCAACTTGGTGACTGATGATGACATGGTCATAGACGGTGAAGAACATGACGAGGTTGAGGCAGAAGACATTGTGGATGATGTAGTTGAGGACGTTCAGTATGCACAAGACTTGACTTTGCTTAAATGGTTCCATGCAGGCCTTGACAAAGATGAGCCAACGATACCACCTCCAGATTTCTTGCATGATTATTGGTGGGGGGGTGATAGCGATGATGAAGCAAGTGGCCCGTCGGTTGTTCCCGGTGATCTCGAAACGGGCTTCTGAAGTTCTTAGCGACCTTATGTAATAGTGATTTGTAAAAGTAGCCTATTATTTGTGAGAACTCTTTGTAATAATAATGATTGTAAGAACTCTATTTGTGTGTTAATTATTTGTATTCTATGGTTTTGTAAGAAATCTATGCCATGTTGTATTTTTTATTATGTGCTTTACTTATTTTCTCCTTTATCTATATCATTTGATTTACTCACGTGTACTAATAAAGATACTATTTTTTTGTGAATGCAGGTGTTTCCAACATGCCAGGAGGGGGTGCAAAGGAGGAGGGGGACTACTAAAGAAGGCCGTGAAGAAAGTTAGGGGCTTGACGACTATTCTTGCGTAGTCTGACCCGACGGGCTCCACTTCACCCCCACGGGCAGCTAGTCCTCCAGCCCATTCGAGGCGTCGGAGGGGTAGACAGCCACCTAGTCCTCCCCCAGTCGAGGAGGTGGTGGAGGACATGGACGTTGACGAGGACGAGGAGGAGGAGGACGAGGAGCAGGTGGAGGAGGACATGGACGTTGCTGAGGACGAGGAGGAGGAGGAGCAGGTGGAGGAGGAGGAGGATGACGACAGGATCTGGGAACCACCGGAGGTGTACGTTGAGACGGTTGAGTCGATGCCTTCTGAGCCTGGGACACGTGCTCCTTACCAGCGTGGGGTCTCCGAGCTGCCTACCATTGACGAGTGGAAGGTAGCCAGCGGGGTTGTTACGCTTATCCCGAGAGGGGAGAGGTACCTACTTTCACAATCATATGTTTTCACAACTTTTCATCAATATTTGCTCATATCGTTTTTGGTTGTTCATTGTGCAGGTCCTTCATGTACAAGGAAGGCTACAAACTGTGTGCCTACTCGAGCATCCTTGGATGCCTTGTTAGGAAGCACTGGCCTGGGTTTGTGACCATGCCTAATGGTCGCACCGAGATAGCTTGGAATTGGGACCACTTCGCTTACGCACCCGATCCGGATGGCGAATACAGGAGGAGGCTCAGGAACTGTGGATCTAGGGTGCTCCGTGATTTCTGGGTAAGTTAACATTACTTCTTGTCATTCGGTAATTCTTTTTCAAGAGCCTACATTTTGTCACTTTCTTCCACTAATGCCTTTTTTCTCACTTTTTTGCATCCTTGTAGACCTACTTTCGTCTGGATCCTGATTCTGAGAGGGAAGATTGCATTCAGGTGGCCGGCAGGATAGCACGGAAGAAAGTGACCGATATGCACTACGAGGGGCGTATTTTGTCCATCCGCAATTGGTACGCTGAGAAACGCAAGCTCCCGATGAAGAAGGAGCAAGCCTGAGAGATCGTGGACTTCCAGCTATGGCAGTACTTGTAGGTACTTCCATTTCTCGTATTATGGACTTGGTGACCGCCGGATGTTTTTATTAATATGTGTATTTTGTGCATATGCAGTCCCCTCCTCCGTACGTAGGTCACACCAGACCTCAAGTTTGGTGCGCGATGGTCCGTCACTACACAAGCGCCGCATACAAGAGGAAGCACGTAGAACAAAAGCTGAGGAGAGCCGAGATGACAGGTGGATCACACACGCAAGGCAGCGTCGCCCTTGGCATCGTCCAGGACAAGAAGGTGAGAAAATGCATTGCCTTAACCTTGATCATCATGTTCTTCCTTATTCCACAAATGCGTTCATGTATCTTTGTGCTATCTTTTGCAGGACAAGGAGATAGGCTCGACTGCATCGCTGTTCAGGATATGGGGCGACAACCGCAAGAAGAAGGACAAGAAAGACGAGAAGATGAAGTGGGTGAGCGAGATCGCCGAAGCCAAGGACAAGGCGTACCGGGCCAAGTATGCGGAGATTCACGGCCCCGAGGCAGACCCCGACATCGAGCCATTTGACCCCGAGGTTGCCATGCGTGCAGGAGAAGGCAAGAAGCATGGCCGCTCGTTTGTCTGTGATGGGGCGGTAGATCCTAAGACCATCCCGTCGTTGAGACAGATCAACCGTGGCAAGACAAGCTCCTCGCCTGCCGTAGAGCCCTGCCCGACGCCGTCGTCTACAGCCATTGACACGATACGGGTATGTTCTCCTTCCTTAGTCATCTATACTTCATTCCATGTTTTCCATTGCAACATCCATGACCTTTGGATGACACAACGTAGGCTCAATTGGGGCTGAGAAGGCACAGAGGAAACAGGCCCAGGCCCTCCGTGCTCAGCAGCAGCAGATGATGATGCAGCAGCAGCAGATGATGATGTAGCAGCAGCTAGATGATGATGTGGATGAACCAGAGGCTCAGTGCCCATGATGCCCACTTATCGGTGAGTTCTCGCTCATACAACCTTAGACGAATCATAATTCCATACACCTTACCCGCGCATGCTTGATTTGCACGCCTCTCTACCGGCTGGCAGCACTCTTCCTACATTTGATCCACCTCCCTTTGACTTCAACACATGGGTAAGTTCTCGCTTGTATTATGTGCCAATCTCAAAATACCACATGTCTCGTGCATATTGACTTAGGCTCACAATTTTCTATCTTGTAGCTACATGCCTCGGGTGGATCCAACAACGCGGAGGTCGGTGGGTCATCGGGTCAGAATGAAAATGACATGATGATGCCTCCTACGGGAGGACTGCCTAGCTTCAACAACCCGCACGTCACCCGCCGGCTTTGACTCCCGGTTAGATCTCAAATTCTACTTAGTTGTCAAATTTCTACACTTAGCGCAATCTTCCCTTAGTTTCCATGTCCATTTAGTGACTTGTAGTTTCCATGTCCATTTAGTGACTTTAGTTGCCATGTCTATTCTTACATATTACTTGTCAAAAATACTTGCTAAGGGTAGAGATACAACACTTGTAATTTCCATGTGCATTGTTGCAAACACTTGTAGTTGCTATGTCCATTTAGTAACTTGTAGTTTCCATGTGCATTGTTACAACACTTGTCAAAAGTACTTCATATGTATACTATGTCATATGACTTGTGAATCTCATGTTTTTCCTTTCAAACTTGTAGGATGTACATGAAGGATTAACTCGTAGATCTTCCGGTGTTGGGTTCACATGGAGCTTGTATTATGCACATATTTGTGATGGTTGAACTTATTATGCACTATTTGTGATGTTTGAACTTACTATGCACTATTTGTGGTCTTGGAGCTTGTATTATGCACTATTTATCATGTTTGAACTTATTATGGAGCTTGTATTATGCACTATGCACTATTTGTGCCCATATGTGGTATTATGGAGGTTATATTGTCGTCTGCTATTGTTTGCAACTGTTATATTGTTATCTATATTTGAATTGCAAGGATTCAAGCAAATACAGAACAAAATGTGAAAAAACTGGGGCTTTGCCATGTGCTAGCACACGGCAACGAAACCATATGTCCTCTGCCATGTGCTGGCACATGGGAAACATGCTAAGGCAAGGCACACGGCAATAGCGAGCACACGGCAAAGGCACGACACACGTCAATGGCGAGCACACTGGCAAAAATGCGCAGGCTCACGGCAAAACCTAAACCCATGGCAAATTGTCGACCGTCGAGCACACGGCAAACTCGAGCTCATGGCAAACTGTCACCTGAATTTCTAGCTGCAGGCTCACGGCAAACCCTAAACCCACGGCAAACTGCACTCCCGGCCCTCCCCGGGCCTCCATCGACGTCTGGAAGGCGTTAGGCGCTTTACTTTCCCGTGCGTGCGGCGATAGCACACGGCAAATACTTCGCCGTGGGTTTTTGGAGATGCTCACGGCATAGGCAGTTCGCCGTGGCGTTCGTTGCCGTGTGTTGTTTGCCGAGAGCAAACACACGGTGAAACATTTGTCGTGGGCTTTTCCTCTTTCGCCGTGTGTCGCAGGCACACGGCATAGGCAGGATCTCCGGTAGTGCTTGATGGGACAAGCTATATTGAACAATGATGGGGCGTACTCAAGCAATAGAGGGGCTGGCATTGGCATGGTACTACACGGCCACCAGGCACTGTCATCATGGAAGCATGCTGGGAGCTGCAACATTGCAGGGATGCAACAGAAGCGGAATTGTGTGCTATCGAGGAAGGATAAAAGCTTGCCATGCAATGGTTGCAATTGCCGATCTCTGTCAAGAAGGACTGCTTTGGAGATGATGAACGAGAGCACCCCAAACACTCTAGTTTATGCATTATGTATTTCTGTCATTAGAGAGCTTTTGAAAGAGAGAAATTCTGCTTTAGTTAAAATTAGCCGTGATGCAAATGTGGCTAGCCATGAACTTGCAAGATTAGGTAGAGTTTACCATCGGGCACAGGTGTGGCTAATGGATTTCCCTATGGAAATTTCAGATGCTATCACCAATGATTGTAATTCTCCCAAAGTTTAATATATATCTCTTTCACCGCAAAAAATGCAACTCCACTATCTCTTCGATCTATTTGTTGGAGATTCGTGCTGCTATTTTATAGAATAACGCTCCCACCTTAGTTTTTAACCCACTGATGACCCACAAGTATAGGGGATCGCAACAGTCTTCGAGGGAAGTATTACCCAAATTTATTGATTCGACACAAGGGGAGCCAAAGAATATATGTAAGCCTTAACAGATGAGTTGTCAATTCAGCTGCACCTGGAAATAGTCTTGCTCGCAACGGTTTATCAGTAGCAACAGTTTTATAGTGGTGACAGTAGTGAAACAGTAACAACAGTAGTAAAATAGCAGCGATAATAGTAACAGTTGTAAACAGTAGGAACAAGTACTGTAGGCATAGGGATGGATTACGGGCGTTGCATGGATAAGATAATTCATAAAATCAATGAGACAAAGGCATTGCAGATAAATAATGATAAAGCATCCTAGTACAAACAATCATAGGCATGTGTTCCTGTATATAGTCGTACGTGCTCACAAGGAGAAACTTGCACGACATCTTTTGTCCTACCAGCCGGTTGCAACAGGGCCTCAAGGGAAACTACTGGTAATTAAGGTACTCCTTTTAATAGAGTACCGGAGCAAAGCATTAGCACTCGGTGAACACATGTGATCCTCACATCATAGCCATCCCCTCCAGTTATCCCAATTTCTGTCACTTTGGGGCCTCGGGTTCCGGACAACAATATGTGTATACAACTTGTAGGTAAGACCATAAACAACAAGTATCATCATAGAAATAATAACATGTTCAGATTTGAAATCATGGCACTCGGGCCCAAAGTGACAAGCATTAAGCACAACAAGTTGCAACAATGTCATAGGCACTAAATAAAGATACTAGGCACTATGCCCTATCAATCTCATATCAAATTACATGAACAATCTCATCCAATCCCTACCATCCCCTCACCTACAGCAGGGGAATTACTCACACATGGATGGGGGAGTCATGGATGGTCGATGGAGGAGCGTCGGTGGTGATGGTGATGAAGATCTCCTCCGAATCCCCGTCCCGGCAGGGTGCCAGAACGGAGTTTCTGGTTCCGAATCGCGGTTTCTGATGGTGGCGGTGCAGCGGAAGTCTATCTGGGAAAAACGCCGTCTCCCTGATATTATGTCATCAGAGGGTATATGTACGCGAGAGGGGAAGTCGAGAGGGGACCTAGGGCCCCCTCACGCATGGGTGGCGCGGCCAGGGCTGGGCCGCGCCACCTGTGCGTGACGGCCCCTCGAGCCTCCTCTCCCTCCTGTCTTCTGGCTTCGTGGGTCTTCTGGTGAAATAGGATTTTTCATGATTTTTCCCGAATTTTTACTGGAAGTTGAATTTCTGCACAAAAACGAGACACCAGAGCAATTCTGCTGAAAACAGCGTCAGTCCGTGTTAGTTGTATTCAAAACACACAAATTAGAGAAGAAACAATAGCAAAAGTGTTCGGGAAAGTAGATACGTTTTGGACGTATCAACTCCCCCCAAGCTTAGCTATTTGCTTGTCCTCAAGCAATTCAGTTAACAACTGAGAGCGATAAAAGAAACTTTCACGAACACATTTGCTCATATGATGTATATATACTAACTATGTGATCAAGTACTCAGGCAATTCATAATAAGAAATATGCAACTAATGTCACCTTATAGTCAAGCAAGCTATGAAAGAGTGCCAATGCACTAATAACAAGTAACATGTGCATGAGAAGCCACAAGATTGTAATATGCATAAATGATATGAAAGAGTGGTATCCCACTTGCCTTTATTTGTGGAGCAAAACATAAATGCTGAGGCACCTCTGAAGTCCAAGGGAAGACTAGAAGTAGAAATATCAAAGATACAAGCATCAAAGTTATACCACAATTAACCGTGTTCTGGGACAAGCACATTACACTAAGAATAACAGCTATGCTCTCAAGAAGTGCTTAAAGTTAGAAGATGGTGACTCAACATAAAAGTAAACGAATGGCCCTTCGCAGAGGGAAGCAGGGATTTAACATGTGCTAGAGCTTTTCATTTGTAACACAGAGATAAAAATTTATTTTGAGAGGTGATTGTTCTATGTCAACGACTAGCAATGGGGACTTACTATCTTCCATAATAAACAAGTGAGAGCGGTTCCGAGTTCTTTGAAATTTGGCACATTGGTGCTCTTTTATAAAGCTTTGGCACTTCTCCCCACCTTTTTTTTTCTTTCTCAAACCATGGCTAACCGATTCCATCGGGTGCCCACCAACTTTCACATTCCTTTGGAGGAGTACCTTTTTTTTCTTTTAGGATTAAGATTATAATGGTCTGACCAGCTCCCTTGCAAAATTAATGACGAGCAGATGAAGCTGCCTAGTCGAAGGGTACTCAATTTAATATGGAAGATAGCAATTCCGACCACTACGTCCCCATGAGCTAAAAACAGTGGCACAAAATGAGAAGTAGTTGAAAGTTTTGAAAGGTAGCACATGAAAATTTACTTGGAATGGCTTACAAATACCATGCATAGGAATTTATAGTGGACTCTTTGGAAGACTTGGTTTTTGGTAATTGGATGCACGAGTAGAGCTCATACTCGGTACAAGTGAAGGCTAGCAAAAGACTGGGAAGCGGCAATCGAGAGAGCAATAACTATCATAATCATGCTTGCGACAAAACAAAATTAATATAGGCATAAAAATGATACAAGAACTCTGAGGCAATTTAGATCATCGAGGCTTAATTGACTTTTTGTTCAGTCATATGCATGCTTGAGCATGTGCCAAGTCGATTCAAATGAAGCTTTCAGAGGTGGATACCACAATATCATACCATACTATGAATAAAACAATGCATGCAAGCGTCTACATGACATGCTACAGGCTAATAGTAAATTGAAACTAATCATATGAGAGCAAGAACTACAAAGCATCCATTAGATAACATATACCTTACATGAACCGACTAAGCATGTCCACATAGATGAGTATATGTACAAAAATGAAAACAAATAGAGTTCATACCAGCCTCTTACCACATCTCGGATTGTCATATATCGTCATTATTGCTCTTCACTTGTGTGGCTTGAATAATATAAAGTGAATACCAAGCTCCAATGGAGTAACGGGAAACTGAACTCTGCAACAAACTTCACAAAACCGAAGAAGAACAACAAATATTTTTGGGGTTTTCGATTTTTGAAGCAAAAACGGAAGGAAATGGCAAACAAAGCAAAATATTTTTAGGTTTTTCAAGTAGCAATCCGAAAATAGCAAGTAAAACAAACCAAAGGTAGCAAACCAAAGAACCAAATAGAGAGAAACAACTGAAATATTTTTGGTCTTTTTGTGTTTTGGCAAAGCAGAAGTAAGAACTTAGAACAATAAAGAAAGTAAAACATGGATATACAAAGGTCCGACAAAATATGATATGTAGATGAGTGAATCGTCGGCGTACCTCCCCCCAAGCTTAGGCTTTTGGCCTAAGTGGAGATCAATCCCAACTCGGCCAACTCGGCCATGAGGTGGCGCCTTCGTAGTGTGACGAAGAAGCACCATCGTCCTGATATGAGTTCGAGGATGCCCTGGAGTGGTACGTGGTGAAGTGATAGGGCGGCTCCTCCTCTCCTCCTGGACCACCACGCCGTGTTGGATATTGAAACCAAGCAGCCTAAGCTGATCGTCCAACTCCACCTTCGTGCGCGACCATGGCTTCATGTGGATGCTGAACAAGTTAGGCTGAGGCAAGGGAATTTCCCTTTCCTCTCCATCAATGAATAACATCCTGTAAACTAATTTCCCTGCACAAGAGTTAGCAGTAACAAAATGATGGAGTTTCATAGCAGCAAGATCAAGCCTCTGTGGAGCCAACAATACATCATTAGGAGCAATAGAAAGTCCTAGCTCAGCAACAATGCGCGCGGCAATAATACCTCCATAAATAGGTCCCCTAGCGGCTAGGCGACGAGCAATAACAGCACCAAGGTTATACTTCCTACCAACATCAAGAGCGGCAGCTAGAAAAGCTAAATGATAGTTGGAGATATTGCTAGTGTTTTCTCTACCAAGTACACTAGTTGCAAGATAGTAAGTAAAATATCTAATAGCTGGGAGCTGAATATTTCTTATCTTGCACGCTGTGCGTTGCGGTCATCATCATTGGTCACCCCTCGGTAAAGCTCCAACAAATCAGCGGGGTGATTTTGTATCTTCTTGGCCGTTCCAAACATGGGAATACCTAAAATAGAACAAAACCTCCCCAAAGGCATGGTGATAGACTTATCATAAATCTTAAATGCAACAGAAGGATTGTAATGAGCGTTAGTAAATTTAAAACTTTCAACGAAAATCTTTGTAAGCATAGAATATTGGTCACTTTCATCTGTCATGTAAGCAGTCAACCCAACCCTGTTAATAAGGAGCAAGAAATCATCAAGAATCCCTGCATCACTCAAAAAGTTAAAACAAGGGAAAGTGGATGGATGTGCATCTCCATCGTCCCCTTCAAGGTTTGGTGACATGAGATCCTCATTATAAGACATCCTATATTGAGCAGTGGATCTTGAGGGCCTTGATGACCTTGGTGCATCACTTTCAAACACTTCTCCATATGTGAAGTTGTCCATCTCCCTTCTCTGAAATTTTTCAACAAACTCATAAAAAGTGATTTAAAGACAAGCAAGTGTAGGAGACTACTATGGTGAGTTACTAGAGAGCTATCATGCATCAAAATAACCTTCCTAAGCAATAGAACAAGCATGCATACTCATTTATACTGTCACCTACAATGCTAAAATACTCAAGAAATACTTTACCAAAAGAAATTCTACTTGGACAAGTGGAGGAGTCACATACCGGAGAACAAATGATCCAAATTTCAGCAGAAATGTTGGGCTGAGCAAGGAGATCGAAAAATCGAGGTGAAGAACAGCAAGAACTCAGGCTTGAGCAAATGGGGCGGTGTTTTTCGGGAGAGAGAAAGAACTGGGGAAGAAGAGATGAGTGAGGGGCCTGGTGGGGCCCCCTCACACCTGGGTGGCGCGGCCAGGGCTGGGCCGCGCCACCTGTGTGTGAGGTGGCGTGGCTGCCCCACCTGGTGCCTCCCAGGTGTCTCTCTACCCCATTTTTGACATAAAAATTTATAAAGAATTTTCTAGAATTTTTCGAGAAACCTTATTTTCGAGGATTTTTCAGAAATTGGCACATCGATAAAGCTCAGAAAAACGATGATAAAATGATTTCAAGCGAATCAAAACTAAGCATGCAGCAGCTCTGAGATACTCTTAATCATGCAACTTAACTGAAGGAACAAAATTTGATGAAAGTAAATACAAGTGAGGTGGAGTGGATGCGGTGAAAGCGAAATTTCGTTCATATAAAATCACTTTGTTAACAAGGTTGATCAAGTCTTGTTACCAAACTAACTTTGTATGAGGCAAAACTTTGCATTTCACTTAATGCTTATGTTACCTCAACTTTGATAGGTATAGTCCCAACCATAACAATTTGACATTCTTCCTTGGGCTTTCGCTCTGAACAAATAATTTGACCAACTTTGATGGTCTCAACATGCTTGATTGAACTTAGAGCAATCTTCCTATCAATCTTCTTGGGAAAATAAACCGTATACTCTTTGTCATTGACATTGAAAGTGACTTTTCCTTGATTGCAATTGATAACAGCACCTGCAGTGTTTAGAAAAGGTCTCCCAAGAATAATAGACATATTATCATCTTCAGGCATTTCCAACACAACAAAATCAGTTAATATTAAACAACTGTTAGCAACTTGAACAGGAACATTCTCACATATACCAATAGGAATAGTAGTAGACTTATCAGCCATCTGCAAAGATATATCAGTTGATACTAATTTTTCTAAATCAAGTCTCTTATAAAGAGAAAAAGGCCTGACACTAACTCCATCTCCCAAATCACATAAAGCAGTTCTAACATAGTTATTTTTAATGGAGCAAGGAATAGTTGGTATACCTGGATCTCCAAGCTTCTCTAGAACTTTACCATCAAAAGAATAATTAGCAAGTAGTGTGGAAATTTCCTCACTTGGAATTTTCCTTTTGTTAGTGACAATATCTTTCATATACTTTGCATAAGGAGGCATTCTAATAGCATCAGTCAAAGGAATTTGCAAAAATAAAGGTCTCATCCATTCACAAAACCTGTTGTAGTGTTCTTCTTCTTCCTTGGACTTGTGTTTCTTACTAGGAAAAGGCATTGGTTTCTGTACCCAAGGTTCCCTCTCTTTACCATGCTTGTTGGCAATGAAGTCTTCTTTGGTGTACTTTACATTCTTGTCACTCTTTTCTGGTTCTTCTTCAACTTCTTCTTTATCTTCTTTATCGGAAGCATCTCCTGGTTCAGTTTCAGCATCAGAAATAGAAACACTGTTAGGATCTTTACCTGCATCAGAGGATTCTGCAGTTGTTTTATGCTTCTTCTTCTTCTTCTTCTTAGAAGGAATATCATCACTTGAAGTGCGTTGAGAATCTTTCTCAACCCTCTTAGGATGTCCTTCAGGATATAATGGGTCTTGAGTAGCAGCACCACTTCTTGTGCGTATTTCACATGCTTGCTTCTCTCTTGCAGCATTAACTAGCAAATCTTTTTGCACCTTGGTAAGCTGATCAATTTGTGTCTGAACCATTTGAAAATGTTTAGCAAGTATCTTCACATCATTGGCGGTTCTCTCCACAATATCCTACAACTTGTTAATAGCTCTAGAATTTTCCAACAAATGGTTATGCACCATTCTATTAAAATTTTCTTGCTTAATAATAAAATTATCGAACTCATCTAAGTATTGATCAAGAGGTTTAGTATAAGGAATATCTCTTTCATCAAAGCGTTGGAGAGAGTGTACCTCAATAGTAGATGAGTGAGGGATTGGCTTACATAATTCTTCAATAGGAGGTAAATTCTTCACATCTTCGGCCTTAATACCTTTCTCCTTAAGAGATTTCTTAGCTTCCTTCATAACTTCGTCATTTAATTCAATCATCCCTCTCTTCTTCGACGTAGGCTCTGTAGATGGCGCAGGGGTTGGTGCTGGTGTTGGCTCAACTAAGGTCCAATCATCATGATTCCGGCTTATTTTAGCCATTAATTCTTCTGCTTCAGCCGGAGTTCTTTCCCTGAAAACACAACCAGCACAACTATCCAAATATGACTTAGATTCATCCGTTAGTCCATTATAAAATATATCAAGGAGTTCATTCTTAGGCAATGGTTCTTTAGGCAAAGCTCTAATTAAAGAACAAAACCTTGTCCAAGATTCAGGCAATATCTCTCCTTTTCCCTGTTCAAAATCAAAGATTTTCTACACAGCAGCATGTTGAGCACTAGCAGGAAAATATTTCTGAAAGAAAGCATTAACCAAAGCAATAGGACTAGCAAGAGATCCAGGAGACAAGCTATTAAACCAAATTTTAGCAGCATCTTTCAATGAAAAAGGAAAAATCTTAGCAACAAAGTAAGTGCGGAGCTTAATATCATCAGAAAACAAGTTACTCAAAGTAGAAAGCTCATTCATGTGCTCCATAGCACTCTCATCTTTAGTACCGCAAAAAGGAGTTTTCTCAACAATAGATATGTAAGATAAATCCAAAGAGAAATCATAATCCTTGTCTCTAATATTTATGGGAGAAGCAGCGAACTTAGGATCAGGAGACAAATTATATCTAACAGAACGTCTTGCAAGAAGTTCTTTAACATTACCTGCATTACGAGCAGCACGTGCTTCTGCAATAAAATCATCATTAAGCTCAATATAAGCATCATCATCATAATCATCACTAGAACACTCCCTAGACTCAGGTGAACTAACAGGTGTAACAGTGGTGTTTCCCAACTTAGCTCTAGCAATAGTAGCATCTAAAAAGGAACCTAGTGAACCACTCTCATCAAGCACAGTAGAAGCATCATCTAAATTATCAGTGGCATTTTCAATCTCAGCAGAAGTAGTAGCAGTAGCATGTGGGTGTGGTGGTGTAAGCAACTTACTCATAACAGATGGCGAATCAAGAGCAACAGAGGTGTTGAGAGTCGTACCTCTTCTTGTAGTGGATGGCAATATAGCAACTTTTCCATCACGAGGTTTACCCATGATGAAAGGATTGCAGCGAACAATATGAATACCAAGTGAACTTACAAATAAAGCTATGTTCCCCGGCAACGGCGCTAGAAAATAGTCTTGATGACCCACAAGTATAGGGGATCGCAACAGTCTTCGAGGGAAGTATTACCCAAATTTATTGATTCGACACAAGGGGAGCCAAAGAATATATGTAAGCCTTAACAGATGAGTTGTCAATTCAGCTGCACCTGGAAACAGTTGTAAACAGTAGGGACAAGTACTGTAGGCATAGGGATGGATTACGGGCGTTGCATGGATAAGATAATTCATAAAATCAATGAGACAAAGGCATTGCAGATAAATAATGATAAAGCATCCTAGTATAAACAATCATAGGCATGTGTTCCGTATATAGTTGTACGTGCTCACAAGGAGAAACTTGCACGACATCTTTTGTCCTACCAGCCTGTTGCAACAGGGCCTCACGGGAAACTACTGGTAATTAAGGTACTCCTTTTAATAGAGTACCGGAGCAAAGCATTAGCACTCGGTGAACACATGTGATCCTCACATCATAGCCATCCCCTCCGGTTATCCCAATTTCTGTCACTTTGGGGCCTCGGGTTCCGGACAACAATATGTGTATACAACTTGTAGGTAAGACCATAAACAATAAGTATCATCATAGAAATAATAACATGTTCAGATCTGAAATCATGGCACTCAGGCCCAAAGTGACAAGCATTAAGCACAACAAGTTGCAACAATGTCATAGGCACTAAATAAAGATACTAGGCACTATGCCCTATCAAACTCATATCAAATTACATGAACAATCTCATCCAATCCCTACCATCCCCTCACCTACAGCGGGGGAATTACTCACACATGGATGGGGGAGTCATGGATGGTCGATGGAGGAGCGTCGGTGGTGATGGTGATGAAGATCTCCTCCGAATCCCCGTCCCGGCAGGGTGCCAGAATGGAGTTTTTGGTTCCGAATCGCGGTTTCTGATGGTGGCGGCGCAGCGGAAGTCTATCTGGGAAAAACGTCCGTCTCCCTGATATTATGTCGTCAGGGGGTATATGTACGTGAGAGGGGAAGTCGAGAGGGGACCTGGGGCCCCCTCACGCATGGGTGGCGCGACCAGGGCTAGGCCGCGCCACCTGTGCGTGACGGCCCCTCGAGCCTCCTCTCCCTCCTGTCTTCTGGCTCCGTGGGTCTTCTGGTGAAATAGGATTTTTCATGATTTTTCCCGAATTTTTACTGGAAGTTGAATTTCTGCACAAAAACGAGACACCAGAGCAATTCTGCTGAAAATAGCATCAGTCCGTGTTAGTTGTATTCAAAACACACAAATTAGAGAAGAAACAATAGCAAAAGTGTTTGGGAAAGTAGATACGTTTTGGACGTATCACCCACCAAAGTTTTGTATCTTCAGCCATAGATCCAAATCAGGAAACAACCCGAAACATATCAAGTTTTTACATGATTCATACAATAAAGATATATCACAGAACTTTAAGATAATAAGTATATCATGATTAAACATCAATAATTTTCAACAATCCATCTCGATGGTTCCGGTGCACACAGTCCACTCAAAAATTCAACTCCACATGTAGCAGCCGACATAATCTCTGGTCTATTTATTGGAGATTCTTGCTGCAGCTTTACTGAATAACCCTCACACCTTAGCTTTTAAACCCACTGCAGTTTTGCGAGAAAAAAGATTTTGTGGTAAAGGCATAGAGCGTACGGCAGGTAAGACACGTGAGCATACGACGTGGGGGTAAGCCTAGGCATGAGACGAGGTAAGTGAAATGATGCTCTACTGGGCAATTTGGATAGGAGCAAGATAGAGGGTAAAGTGCAATGTGGCGACCATAGAATCTTCAACAGTTCCTTGTTCTTGTACATTGCAAAGTGGCCTGTAGCTTCGAGCATCCATGGGATGTTGTTTATGCTATATATTTTCTTACCGTGTTAGCACATATACTTGTGTGTTGCACCGGAGATAGTATATCTCGTGCATTTGCCACGAGTTGATTTCTGCTGATTATTTTTCAGGACATGGAAAATTTACTGCTCAAAAGAAAATGCGTACAGATTTGAATCAAAGTAGAATTTTTAATACTAAATTTCTAATCTTCTGCTTATATTGCAATCATGGGATGTGTTTACATTACAATCACAATTGACAAGGTCAGGGAGGAACTAAATCAACCAACTCTTCCCACAATACACGCCCTAGCCCGATGAGTGCATGCTTCACTGCCTGCTGACCGGTTAAGCACTGAATCTAGAAATGAGTTTGAACTGTCCTCCGCCCATCCCGTGTCACCCCGAGGGAGGCAGCGGGGCAAAACTATAGCCGCCGTTGTTCAGGCCCCTCCCCACCCACATCCCGAAGGGCAGTGGGGGTTCTCCTCTGGCCGGTGGCGCTCTCGGGAAATGAATGCGCGGATGTTGGGGTAGTGGCCCTGGGAGTCATGGATGCGGCGGCGGTGGGCCTCGGCGGCACGATCAAAGAGAGCACCCCAAACACTTCAGTTTATGCATTATGTATTTCTGTCATTAGAGAGCTTTTGAAAGAAAGAAATTCTGCTTTAGTTAAAATTAGCCGTGATGCAAATGTGGCTAGCCATGAACTTGCCAGATTAGGTAGAGTTTACCATCGGGCACAGGTGTGGCTAATGGATTTCCCTGTGGAAATTTCAGATGCTATCACCAATGATTGTAATTCTCTCAAAGTTTAATATATATCTCTTTCACCGCAAAAAATTGCAACTCCACTATCTCTTCGGTCTATTTGTTGGAGATTCATGCTGCTATTTTAAAGAATAACGCTCCCACCTCAGTTTTTACACCCACTGAAGTTTTGTATCTTCAGCCATAGATCCAAATCAGGAAACAACCCAAAACTTATCAAGTTTTTACATGATTCATACAATAAAGATATATCACATAACTTTAAGATAATAAGTATATCATGATTAAACATCAATAATTTTCAACAATCCGTCTCGATGGTTCCGGTGCACACAGTCCACTTAAAAATTCAACTCCACATGTAGCACCTGACACTATCTCTGGTCTATTTGTTGGAGATTCCTGCTGCAGCTTTACTGAATAACACTCACACCTTAGCTTTTAAGCCCACTGCAGGTTTGTATATTACCCCAAAAATTATAAAGTTTTTTATATGATTCATACAAAAAGATACATCATAGATCTTTAAGATAATAAGTATACTAGCACAATACCTGTGCATTGCAACCTGTCAATAATTAAGTTTTTTGTGAGAAAAAAGATTTCGTGGTAAAGGCATAGAGCGTATGGCAGGTAAGACACGTGAGCATATGGCGTGGGGGTAAGCCTAGGTGTGAGACGAGGTAAGTGAGATGATGCTCTACTGGTCAATTTGGATAGGAGGAAGATAGAGGGTAAAGTGCAATGTGGCGACCATAGAATCTTCAATAGTTCCCTGTTCTTGTACATTGCAAAGTGGCCTGTGTTGTTTATGCTATATATTTCTTACCGTGTTAGCACATATACTTGTGTGTTGCACCGGAGATAGTATATCTCGTGCATTTGCCACGAGTTGATTTCTGCTATTTTTCAAGACCTAGAAAATTTACTGCTCAAAAGAAAATGCGTACAGATTTGAATTAAAGTAGAATTTTTAATACTAAATTTCTAATATTCTGCTTATATTGCAATCATGGGATGTGTTTACATTACAATCACAGTTGACAAGGTTCTATAGGCAGGGAGGAACTGAATCAACCAACTCTTCCCACACTACACGCCCTAGCCTGATGAGCGCATGCTTCACTGCCTGCTGACCGGTAAAGCACTGAATCTAGAAATGAGTTTGAGCTGGACTCCACCCGTCCCGTGTCGCCCCGAGGGAGGCAGTGATACGTCTCAAACGTATCTATAATTTTTGATGCTCCATGCTTATTTTTACACCATTTGCTTAGTCTTTTGTTACACTTCGTGGCGTTTTTATGCATTTTCTAGAACTAACCTATTAACAAGATGCCACAGTGCCAGTTCCCTGTTTTTTGCTGTTTTTGTGTTTCAGAAAAGTTACACAGGAAATATTCTCGGAATTGGACGAAACAAAAGCCGAACGTCCCAATATTAAACAAAGATTCCAGAAGACCGCAGAGGAGACGGAGACGAGCCAGAGGCTGGTCTCACCACCAGGGGGCGCGGCCTAGGCCCTGGTCGCGCCGCTCCATGGTGAGACCCCCCCTGGTCCACTTCTGACGCTGCCCCTTCGCCTATAAAGACCCCCCGACGGGAAAAACCTAAAGACCCGATCACTTTTCCAGAAACACATCATGATCCGCCGCCGTCTTCGACCCGAGATCGGGAGGGTCCTAGAAGCTCTTCCTGGCACCCTACCGGAGAGGGGAATCACCACCGGAGGTCTTCTTCATCGCCATGCTTGCCTCCGGCGTGATGAGTGAGTAGTCTACCTTGGACTATGGGTCCATAGCAGTAGCTAGATGGTTGTCTTCTCCACCATGTGCTTCATGTTTAGATCTCGTGAGCTGCCTTACATGATCAAGATCACCGTTATGTAATTCTACATGTTGTGTTTGTTGGGATCCGATTAATATTGGTGTTATGATTGAGTTGATGTGCTGAATATTATCTTATGTTATCTCTATGTTGTTTATGATCTTGCATGCTCTCCGTTATTAGTAGCTATCTTGGCCGAGTAGATAATAGTGACTCCAAGAGGGGGTATTTATGCTCGATAGTTGGGTTCATGCCTCTATTTAATCTGGGGGAGTGATAGAAACCTCTAAGGTTGTAGATGTGTTGTTGCCACTAGGGAGAAAACAACATTCTTATGTCCAAGGACATATGCTTTGTTTACATTACACACTTTGCTTAATGCAGTTATCTGTTGTTCACAACTTAATATTCACGGGGTCCTCAGATGATTCCCCGTGGGTGGATTATTAGTCATAGATGCAGTTGGATGGCGGTCTATGTATCTTGTTATAATGCCCAGAGTAAATCTCATAGTGATCCTCTTGACATATGCACGTTATCTTTATTCTATCAATTGCCTAACTGTAATTTGTTTACCCAGCATGTTGTTATTTATCTTATGGAGAGACACCACTAGTGAACTGTGGACCCCGGTCCAATTTCCTTTACATTGCTATCACCTGTTTACTTTACTCGCACTATTTACTTTCTCGCATACTACTATTGCTTTCCACTCGATACGCTCATTCCTTTGTTACAGCAAACCGGTGAGATTGACAACCTCATTGTAAGTTGGGAGCAAAGTTCTTGGTTGTATTGTATGCAGGTTCCGCGTTGCTACTAGTTGAAGACGCGCTAACAAGAATCGTTAACGGCGCCCTTGTTGGAGTGTCACTAAGCTAGTGAGCATCAACTTCTGGAGTTTGCCTTTTTCCTACTGGATTGACATACCTTGGTTTCATAACTGAGGGAAAACTTGCTGCTGTGCTCATCACACCTTCTCTTGGGGTTCCCAACTGGCCGGTCATTTACATCATCAACACCGCGCCACCAACAAGTTTTCTGGCGCCGTTGCCGGGGAATTGAAGAAGAAGAAGCTCCTACATCAACTACATTTTCCCACGTCAACTACGCGCCAGCAACACACCAAGCAAGTTTTCTGGCGCCGTTGCCGGGGAGGAAAAAGAAGACTTCTGCAAGGCGAGTTTCGCACGCACATCCTTTACTTTGTTTTAAGTTTTGCTTTACTTTATTTTTACTTGCATCGTTTTATCAAAAACACAAAAAATTTAGTTTCCTTATAGTTGTTACTTTATTACTTTTAGTTCATTATGTTGTTCCCTAAGTACATTTTGGAGGACCTCTCAGTAGGTAGTGGTTCTATTATTGGGAAAAGTAACATCGAGGAGTTCTTTAATCATATTAGTATGCATAAAGATGTTGAGGAAAAGTCTTTGGCTGAGCTTGCTCCTAGTTATGAAGTTGCTTCTGCTTATTTAGTTCACATGTTGGAAGCTAGGTTTGCTAGCCTAAATCCTTTTATGCAACACATGTTTCTTAAGCTTCATGATATTGAAGACTCCGAAAAGAAGGCTTTTATCTTGGAAAGTTTGCATAAAGAATTTAGAGATGTTGCCATTGAAGCTAGGAAAGTTTTTAAGCGTTTTAATAAATTTGGCTCGCATGTAGAGGTTGTTGGTATAGCCAATGAAGATTTCAGAGTACCTATACCTTGTAAACTTGTAGGAATTCATGATGCTTTGGAAAAGAATTTCAATTGGATTTGTCCTGAAAATCTTTTTGATGAAAGTAGTGTACCAAAGTGTGATCATAAAGGATCTTCAAAAACTCATTTGGACACAATTCTATTCATTGTTGAAAAGACTTCTGCAATTGATCTTAATGCTTCATCACTTGATATTACTTGATTCGCACTTTCTGCGCCTAGCTCAAAGGCGTTAAAGAAAAAAACACTCTTGGGAGATAACCCAATGTTTTACTTTCAGTTCTTTTTCTTTTATTTGAGTCTTGGAAGTTATTACTACTGTAATAACCGCTCCTTATCCTTTTTATTTCGTTGTTGTGCCAAGAGAAGCCTCTAATTTGAGTGAGATAAGATTTGGGGATGTTGCTGTCCTGAAACAGATTTCGGTGCTGCACTGTAGTGACCTCACCTTTTAAAGATGAAGATCCCTGTGCTTTTCAGTGCTAGTCCCTAGATCAAATGCTAGCACACACAGTTTAAGATGTAATATCAAGAAACAAAGGTCATTTTATTACATCGCATGATCCAGCAATTACATAAAGAAACTTTACAATGCTCATAGCATAAAGCTTTCAGAGTTTACAACGAAATCAAAACTAGCATGGAGTCCTTCTTCTTTATGTGCCACAGGCGAACATGATGCGGATAGACTCGTAACCCCATTGTATCTTACTTGTCGTCAATATCTGCAACATGAAACGTTGCAGCCACAAAGGGTCAATACATTTGAATTGTATTGGCAAGTATCACAAGAAAATAAATATCCACCTAACTCTACATGCTCTTTTGGCTAAGTGGAGTTTGGTCGATTTGCGCAAAGCAAATTTTTACCTATCAAAAAAAGTTTCATCAACTCTTTATCTTCCTAGGCACACTAGAGTTTATAAGTGTTCCCATTGTTCACCCATCAAGTTTTAACATAAGAAAATTCTCTATGAAAGGATCTTTCCACCACTTCACACCAATCACTTGATGTTTGTCATCCTCAGTCCAACTACTGAAGTTTTCTCTTGAATAGTCCTTGCTGAAATCTGATCTTCACACTCTCGAGAGGTTTCTCATGTGAGCATTTTCATAGGTACAGCCATACGAAAGACCCCTTACCATGCCACATCCTTCATAGTGTACATTTTCATAGGTACAGTCATAGAGATGACCCCCTACCATGCCACATGCTTTCAAGTATTGTGTACATTTTCATAGGTACAGCCATATAATGACCCCCTACCATGCCACATACTTTTTATGTCTAGTGAGCATTTTCATAGGTACAACCATAGAGATAGCCCCCTACCATGTCACTCTTCAAAACATTCACGAATCACACATAGCTCAAATAACTCAGTTGTTTTTTTTCCAGGTGCTTCCAAAACATGGTTTTCCATGCTTAGTGAAAATATGTGAAATCCCACCCTCGAAGACTACATCACAATTAAGTAGTCTACACCTCCGATGTTTTCTCCTAACAAGGATAACTAGGGATACCCTAAATAGGACTTAACATTGCATAAGCCTAACGTTTCCTGAAAACAACTTACACATGCAAAAACATCTACTAAGTGAAAGAAACACTAAATGCATAGTAAAAACAATAGGAGTTTATGAACAAGGGTATCACTTGCCTTGGTAAATTTGGACGATGAGGTTCTTCTTTGCGAACTATTCTAGCGCTCCGAATGAGTCTAACGCATAGAAAAAAATAACACTAATAAACAACTATTGCAATAAGGAGCCAAATTAAAACACAAATACCAAAAATGTGAAACTCAATTTAACTCACAAATATATATATTTAAAAATCGTCTAAAAACATTGCACAGGAGGTGGGGAACGTCATAATTAACAATTTGCTAAAACAATTAACTTATTATGATTCATAGAACTCTTTTATGTTTGAAATAAGGTTTAAGTTTTTAAATTAGAAACAGACATTTTAATTATTCATAAACTCGTAATTTCAATACGATTTAATAGATATTAAAATTATGAAGCTAACGCAAAAAGAAACAACTTAAACGGAGTTACGAATATTTAAGTATAAATTTTCAAAGTTTGATGTTTTAGCAAATTCCATGGCGAGGTCGCGTCCTGAATCATCCGATCTGTATCTGACGGTCGTGGCGCCTCCGTCTCCAAATCTGTCCTAACTTGGCTTGTCTTCGACTCGGATTACGGCTGAGGCTCGGTGTACTCTAGCTTCGGCTTGACGACGTGGCGCAATGGGATTCAGCGTTATGCCAAATTTTAAGCGACTGATTCAAAAAAAATCTATAATTATAAAACCTAGTACCTTCGGATAGAGAATTCAATTATAAATACAATGCAAGAAAAATCATCTAAAAAGGAGCTCTATAATTAAAGTTATGAATTTTCAAAGTTTTAGTTGAGCTAGCATAAGACGTAAACAGATCGATCGATGTGCAAGAACAAAGTTGCTACCGGTTCCGCTCTAAAAATCTAATCCAAGGCGTTGATTGTAGATCTAACGAGGCACAGCATCGGTATGCAAACTACAATTTGCTAGGTACTTTCTAATGAAGGGACTTTAGCTTACAGCGGACGGACGACGGTCCCGACGACGACGAAAAAGGCGGCTCTGGGGTGATTCTCGGCGACGTTCTGCGGTGTTTCAGACAAGGGAAGTAGATCGAGACGCTCTCCTCCTCGCTGCGACTTCGCGAGTGTCAATGGCGTGGATCGGTGGCGTCTCGGGCGTACGTTTTCGTCGGCTGGACGAGTCACGGTCCGGCGAAGCTCTGGCCACCTTGTCTGCACGTACTAGGCTCCCGTGAGTGGGGAAAAAAATTAGGATGGTGAGGTGATTACTGAAAGAGGTTAACAGCGACGAAACCTTTGGGCTCAATCTCCGGTGATCTCCCGAGGTGACGAAGTTGATGACGGCGTTCAGCTCGATGTCGATGTTCCCTACGTCTTCGAGCTTGAGGAAGATGCAAACGGTGTAGTAGATGTCGATGCAGAGGCTATGACATGCTCTAATGTCTTCGGCGGAGCTCCTAGCGGCTGTGGCGAGCGGATGGAGTGACGGCGGCGTCGAGGCGGCGCAGAAAACTTCTCTAGAATGGTGCACAACTATGTCTAGGAGATAGATGGAGATTAGAATAGTACACTGTTAAAAGGATTCGATAAAAGGATCAACAGAGATGTCATACCGTCGTGATGAACTCGCAAGATCTTAAAGTAAGACGTCGATGGTACGAGCTGTAGAGTGCTTCTTAGAAAATACTTTGTGAACAGAAATGAAGGAGAACAACAAGGGGCGCTCGGTGCTTCTCTCGGTTCGACTTATAATGTACTGAGGAGGGAGATCGACAAACGTATGCCGACGGGTGGCATTCGGTTCATCTGGACGGTTTTGGAGATTAAGGAAACTATTTGAGGTTTTAATTCCCTGAATAGAACCGTTATTTATGGGGGATTAATTCCCGTATTGAAGTCGATAGTAAAGGAGGGCTGAAATTAGGGGGAAATAGAGGGAAAGTTTGACTCCATGGTTGTGTAACTTACGTGCTCGAGCTTGAAGACGATCACCAGCCCTGGCTCGGTTGGTGTGGGCTGATCGGCCAGTTCGGTCTGGTTGGACCAGGCTGGTGCAGCCCAATTTTTTTTTCTTCTTCTTTTTTTTGCTTTTGAGCTCCAAATTAATTTTAATAAATTTCTAAATTTTTGTAATATTGTTCCGAGTCCATATCTTTACTATTGGTTTGGAGTTGGTGAAGGCACTTTTGAGATACATCATTTGACTTCCCATTCTACCCCTATAACAAAATAAATAGACACACATCTCCCGCACCCACTAATTAAGAATTAATTAAGGAATCAATCAAATCAGAAATATTACCTTCCCAACTAATCAATAGTCACGCACCGTTCCATCGTTTACCTGGCGAACTCCCCGAACAGCCCTCTCCTGTTCCCCATTACCGTAGTTTCTAGATCTGGTGAGAGCAACATACCAACATCGACGACTCCCTCGAGACCTCATCGGGCAGGAGCTCTAGGATGAGTTGGCGCTGCGTCGTCTGGCGGAGGCCTGAGCACGAGAGAAGCCACGACCACCCTCAACGACCTAAGGGTGCGCCGGCCGTCTCACGTAGAGGCGCGCTGCAGGGAGCGGCGCCACGCCGGGAGATTGAGGCGGCGGCCGTGCCGTCATCAGCCGGTGGGGGCTCCGCAGGGTTCATGATGTCGTACCGGTCAGCAAGCCCCTTCTATGCCGGTATATTTCTAATCACCCCAGGCCTCCGCTTGTAGTACATCTCTGCTCTCATTGAACAGGAATCGGCCTCCTCTCCAAAGGAGTAATATGATGAACTTGACTCTGTGCTCCATATCTGCACATCAAACGAAAAAATGTTAGCATATGATATATATCAGCAAAGGTGCTTCAATCCTCCGAACAAGTTCTGATAAATTGTCCGTGTTAGCCTAGAACATTTACACTATCTCCTGTTCTAAAACAATTGCTGAAAAATAATGAAATATGAGAGCAGAGTAACAGTTTCGATTTTCATGAGAAGTTTCGAACGAGCTGTGTATGCAAGTCATGAATAGCTCTGTTCTTGTGTAGTCGATTTCCTTGCTGAAATTTGTAGTATCCTTCGCTGATGATTTTTTCTATCATTGATGGTCAGTACTTAGTTCCTGTGCTGAATGCAAAATAAGATGGAGTTTGGCACTTGTGTATTTCCTAGGTGAAAACCACTGCGCTTTATCTTTTTGATTATTATTATTACCTCTTTTTTCTGCTCAATATTCAAATTGTTATTTTGTTATCATATATTTCCTCCTTGGCTTTGCATGTTCTTGTCATTGCACTTAATCAATAAAGCAAAGATTTGATCAATTAAGTAAATTGTCTCTGGCGCATGTATGTGGCCTGAGAGAGATGAATGATACTAAGTGTATCACTATTTGTAGACTTTCTCATTCGCTTCTATGTACATCTTTTATTATATTTAACTGGTGTGTCCTTATTTCACAGTATTATTGCGACGGAGAGCCAGCCCTCGAAGTGAAAGATGGAGACATATGGCACTTCAGAACAAACAAGTGCTAAATGATCGCTGCTAACTTCTCCCCAGTTGCAAATATAATTCATTTCATTTTCAGTCCTAAACTTTACCCGGAGCCGATCTTATTGATGCAATGCACCGAATGATACTTTTGGTGGTCCATGGAATTCACTATATGGAGCAGAGCGCGTAGTTTGGAAAGATGGCGGCAGATGGCGAGGACATGACGGGGGAAGGTCTTAAATATTTAGAGGAGGCTATGGATGAGTTTGTCGCAGAGATTGACCTAATCGGCTCCGTCGCCACAAGAACAGGTTATATGCTGGAGCATGACCAGGTTATATGCTGGAGCAACGTCATTGTGAAGGTTATCCTGCGTGGTGTGTGCTTAATATAATGAATGCAGGTTTATTGATGTATCCATCGCTATTGAAGTTTATGGAATTAATGATTAATATTGCCTTGCGCAGGTGAGAAACAAGGCAATTATTCTTGACTAGCTTGGCCGGAAAGATACAAGGTGGCTATTGGAGTCGTGCACGCCCTTGATTATCAACAGTTCTCCATGGCGGGACGAGCGCCCAGTGATCCACAAGTACGTGAAGTGCTCCAGTAAGGAATAGGTGGTCACCTTGGTCATGAGGAATGACAACCAGTGATACGCTGCTTGATGTTGATTCGCCGACGATGAAGCTAGAAACATCCTCAAAACTGTCTACAAGAGCAGTATCTAATCTAAAGAGGTCCAAGGGATAGACCATAATTCATAAATAACATAGTTGGACCCCTATTTTATTTACACATGATGTCCAAATCTTCTATTAGCATTTCCACTTCAAGTTAGTAGAGTAGAATCTTAATGTTTACAGAATAGTATCTAGCTATGTGGCGATAAATTTTTTTATACGCACAAATTCTTACATGCATCATATTTACACATGTAGCAAGAAAAAAATCTAGAGGTTATTATGTGAATTTTTTATGTGTATTTTTTATACGGAAAATAATTTCAGAGGTCCGTAGCAACGCACGGGCATTCAACTAGTAGTCATATGGATACAGGTTTTTAACAAAATTCAGTTTTTAAACTAAACCTTGTATATTTGCGATAAGGATAACAAAACAAGTTAGATATGAAGTTTGAACTCCCTTCTTTAACTTATAGATTCAAATGCAATTTTTTTAAAAAAAATCACATTCCAAAATGTGAAAAAAAATTGGGATGTGACATGCACCGTAAAAATTCGTGAAAATTCTCAGAATATCTTTTTGACCTGCAATTTCTTGTGCATATGCCCCAGGTTATATCCAAACTTTCATTAGTTTCACACTTTTTGATTTGAGCAACAGAAAATCCTCTAAAAATTCGACCTTTGTCAGCTGTTCTGTTTTGACAGATTTCGGCCACTATTTGTGTTTAACTCTCGATTATGGCCGTTATTGCTCTCTTAATTGGTCGCTCCCAGTCTTTTGCTAGCCCTCATTTTATACTGAGTATGAGCTCTAATCGTGCATCTAACTCCTAAAAACCAAGTTATTCCAATGTGTCCACCATACATACCTATTAGCAATTTGCTATTCCAAAGTACATTTGACTTGCTTTTATCTATCCTTCAAATTAAACTCTTTTTGGTGTTATGCGAAAATTGGTCAGTAAAGCTCTCACGAACCTGATGGCACACTTTACTTTTCTCGTTCTTAAAATTTGACATTGTGGCTCTCTTATGTAGAGTTGTTATGCTTGCAAGTTGTAAGTTGGAAATTAGCCAAACCATGCTGTCATGGAGTAAGATTTCAACATTGCACTTCTTATTTGAGTTGATATCATAATCTTTTGTTTATGGATACTTGATACGTCTCAAACGTATCTATACTTTTTGATGCTCCATGCTTGTTTTTACACCATTTGCCTATTGTTTCGTTACACTTAGTGGCACTTTTATGCATTTTCCGGAACTAACCTATTAACAAGCGCCACAGTGCCAGTTTCCTGTTTTCTGCTGTTTTTGTGTTTCAGAAGTGATACACAGGAAATATTCTCGGAATTGGACGAAACAAGTTCCTGAAGTTTTATTTTACCCGGAAGCTTCCAGAGATCCGAAGAGAAGTAGGAGGGGGGCCACCAGGGCCCCACATACAGGGGCGGCGCGGCCAGGCCCCTGGCCGCGCGGGCCCCGTGTGAGGGCGCCTGGCCCCTCCTCTGACATCGTCCCTTCGCCTATAAAGACCCCCCGACGGAAAAAACCTAAGTACCCGATCAGATTTCGAAAACACATCGCGATCCGCCGCCGCCGACCCGAAGATCGGGAGGGTCCAGAAGCTCTTCCCGGCACCCTGACGGAGAGGTGAATCGCCACCGGAGGTCTTCTTCATCGTCATGCTTGCCTTCGGAGCGATGAGTGAGTAGTCTACCTTGGACTATGGGTCCATAGCAGTAGCTAGATGGTTGTCTTCTCCACCATGTGCTTCATGTTTAGATCTCATGAGCTGTCCTACATGATTGAGATTACCGTTATGTAATTCTATGATGTTGGTTTGTTGGGATCCGATGAATATTGGTGTTTATGATTAAGTTGCTGTACTAAATATTATCTTTTGTTATCTCTATGTTGTTTATGATCTTGCATGCTCTCCGTTGTTAGTAGCTATCTTGGCCGAGTAGTTGCTAGTGACTCCAAGAGGGGGTATTTATGCTCGATAGTGGGTTCATGCCTCTATTTCACCTGGGGGAGTGATAGAAACCTCTAAGGTGGTAGATGTGCTGTTGCTACTAGGGAGAAAACAACATTCATATGCTCAAGGGCATATGCTTTGTTTACATTACACACTTTGCTTAATGCAATTATCTGTTGTTCGCAACTTAATACTACTGGGGTGTTCGGATTGATATCCCCGGGAGTGGATTATTAGTCATAGATGCAGTTGGATGGCGGTCTATGTATTTTGTTGTAATGCCCAGAGTAAATCTCATAGTGATCTTCTTGACATATCACGTTTATCTTTATTCTATCAATTGCCCAACTGTAATTTGTTTACCCAACATGTTTTATCTATGGAGAGACACCACTAGTGAACTATGGACCCCGGTCCTATTTCCATCATATTGCTATCACCTGTTTACTTTCTCGCACTGTTTACTTTATTGCATTCTCTACTATTTTCCACTCGATACACTCATAACCTTTGTTTCAAGCAAACCGGTGAGATTGACAACCTCATCGTAAGTTGGGAGCAAAGTACTTGTTTGTGTGTGTGCAGGTTCCGCGTTGCTACTGGCCGAAGACGAGTCAACAAGTATCGTTAACGGCGCCCTTGTTGGAGTGTTATTAAGCTAGTCTGCATCACCTTCAGTCGTCACCGTCTCTCCTCTCCAAGAACGATAAACCTTGGTTTCTAACTGAGGGAAAACGAGCTACTATACTCATCATACCTTCCTCTTGAGGTTCCCAACGGGCTGATCATTCACCACGCATCAAGCTCTTTTTCTGGCGCCGTTGCCGGGGAGGAAGAGAAGACTTCTGCGAGGGGAGTTCTTCGCACACACATCCTTTACTTTGTTATTGCTTTGCTTTACTTTATTTTATTTTACCTGCATTGCTTTATATCAAAAACCCAAAAAAATTTAGAATCATTGGTAGCTGTTATTTCTTTACTTTAGTTTATCATGCTGTTCCCTAAGTTCGTTCTGGAGGACCTCTCGGTAGGTAGTGGTTCGATTATTGGCAAAAGTAACATTGAGGAGTTCTTTAATCACATTAGTATGCATGAGGAAGTTGAGGAACAGTCTTGGGTTGAGCTTGCTCCTAGTATTGAAGTTGCTTCTGTTTATCTAATTGACATGTTGGAAACTAGGTTTGCTAGTCTTAATCCTTTTATGCAATATATGTTCCTTAAGCTTCATGAAATTGAGGACCCCGAAAAGAAAGCTTTTATCTTGGAAACTTTGCGCCTAGAATTTAAGGATGTCGTTATTGAAGCTAGGAAGGTTCTTAAACGTTTCAATAAACTCGGTTCACCTATAACGGTTATTAATACAAATGATGAGGAGGCCGAGATACCTATACCTTGCAAGCTTTTGGGATTGAATGAAGCTTTCGAAAATAATTTTGACTGGATTTGTCCTGAAAATCTTTTTGATGAGAATAGTGTGCCAAAGCGTGATGGTAAAGGAGTTTCAAAAACTCAGTTGAACATATTTTCCTTCATTGTTGAAAAGATCTCTGCTGTTGATCTTAATGCTTCATCACTTGATGTTACTTGATTCGCAATTTTCTGCGCCTAGCTCAAAGGCGTTAAAGAAAAGCACTCTTGGGAGATAACCCAATGTTTTCTTTTCAGTACTTTTTCTTTTATTTGAGTCTTGGAAGTCATTACTACTGTAATGACCGCTCCTTATCTTGTTTATTTCGTTTTTGTGCCAAGAGAAGCCTCTAATTTGAGCGAGGTAAAGATTTGGGGATGTTGCTGTCCTGAAACTGTTTTCGGTGCTGCACCGTAAAAATTCGTGAAAATTCTCTGTTTATATTTTGGACCTGCGATTTCTTGTGCATATGACCCAGGTTATATCCAAACTTTTGTTAGTTGAACACTTTTTGATTTGAGCAACAGAAAACCTTTCAAAAATTCGACCTTTGTCAGCTGTTCAGTTTTGACAGATTTCTGCCAATATTTGTGTTTGCCACTTTATCGCTTTCTTTTGAGTTATTTTGATCACAGAACTTTTGGGAAGGTTGCTACAGTAGTATTTGCTATATATGTGGTGGTTTTGAGTTGAAACCTGAAGCAAATAGAGGGTTGAATATATTTTATGCTTACACTAATGTTGCTAATAGAATTGTGTTTAGTTTTGTATGAAGGAAGTTTTCAAGTGTAGGGATTGGAGAATGATGAGATGAGTTGAAGAATGGACAAAAGCTCAAGCTTGGGGATGCCCATGCATCAGCCCAAGAAATATCCAAGAAGTACAAGCGTCAAAGCTTGGGGATGCCCCCGAGGCACCCCTTCTTCATCGGCAAAAATCAGGTCACCTTTCAAAATACTATATTTTTATTGCTTCATGCACTATGTGTTTTTCTTGGAGCGTCAGTTGTTTTAGTTTTCTTAGTTTGTTTAGTTTGTTTGTTTTCTGCAATAAATGGTTGGACCCCAACAAATTTCCTTTGGAGGAGATGTACTCATTTTCATTTGCAAAGAACGCTCTAGTTTTCACTCTTATCGTTCATCGAGCGTTCTACTTTTTCTGCTGCTGCTTTTGGTTTTCGTTTTCGCCTTGATTTGCGTTCAGATCTTGTCATATCTTTTCATCAAGGTGTATTTTTGCCTCTGATCTTTATTGGTTTTCATCAAAAGAGGTGTTTATAAAAATTTCAAATGGTGTTGGAAAAGAGAAAAAGCTTTGTGCAAAATAGTGGTACAAGAAGGAGCTTGTGTAGACTGCGGCTTAGGCTTTTTCATGTCATGCTTGATGTCTTTTGGATAGTATGCTTAGTGGTTTTGCTGTAGCATGACTTGTCTCAAATAACTGAGATTGCTTAATGAGCCTTTGAAAAAAATCATGCGTTGTTTTTATTGTATGGAAGCATTATTTTGGTTTTCTCCTTGATGCTTTATTTGGGTTGACTTGGCGCATGCTCACACATGTTAGACTCTTACAAAGTCACCAATAGCCTTCATGATCATTTAGTTTTTGACTTTTGATGCCATCTTATGCTTCTTTTAATGTCGCTTTGTCGCTTTGCATGATTATGGCCATTATTGCTCTCTTAGTTGGTCGCTCCCAGTCTTTTGCTAGCCCTCGCCTTGTACTGAGTATGAGCTCTACTCGTGCATCCAACTCTTAAAAGCCAAAGTTTTCCAAAGTGTCCACCATACATACCTACTAGCAAATTGCTATTCAAGTAAATTTGACTTGCTTTTATTTTCTCTTCATATTAAACTCTTACCAGTGTTATGCGAAATTCGGTCAGTAAAGCTCTCACGAACCGGAAGGCACACTTTACTTTTTCCTGTTCTTAAAAATTTGACATTGTGGTCTCTTATGTTGAGTTGTTATGCTTGCAAGTTGTAAGTTGGATTCTAGCCCAGCCATGCTGTCATGGGCAAGCTTTCAACATTGCACTTCTTATTTGAGTTGATATCGTGATCTTTTGTTTATGGATGCCCGCGGTGTGAAATGAATTGGGAATCTTGTGAGGATCATGGAGTTTGTATATGTGTTAGGGAAACGCCGGGCCGCCAATCTAAGCCATGCATAATTCATGGTTGAAATTTGCAGCATACCCATGGTGAACATTCAACGACGCATCTCACAATAAAAAGCTAAACAAAAGGCAAATAAAAGAGATGTCGAGGTGTTCATTGTCTGCTTGTCCTGTCATTTTGGTGTGGGCTTGTTCCATGTCATCGGGCACGGAGGTACCCCATTGGCGGTTCTCAATGATATGCATATACTTACAATGACAAGAGCCTTGCTTGGGACTCTAAGTAAAGTAGCATGAGGTTTGGGTACTCGTATTCACGGGGCACGAGGTCTTCAACTTATGATTTATCAAGCATATGCATCATAATTGTTCTCGCATTAACTTTAACCATTCAAGATGCTTATGATGGGGGCAATGAGAGCTCAAAGCCGGTAAGTACCATAATTTTTGAAGATTATAAAACTTGCAATCACTGCTTCCCTCTGCGAAGGGTCTTTCTTTTACTTTTATGTTGAGTCACCACCTTCTTTCTTTATGCACCATTAAGAGAGCATAGTTGTCATTCTTAGTGTGATATGCATTGTCCCAAAGTTCATTAATTGATTCATGATGATTGGTTTCACTTGTTCTTAAATTATTTGTATCTAGTCGCCCTCTTAAACTTGAAGGTGTCCTATGCATTTATGTTTTGCTCTCTTTGAAGGACAAGCTGAAAACCATTTGTATGTTTTTCCTTATGATTTGAACACACGTTTGACTTTCATTGTTTCATTATCATGATCTTTTGTTTATGTTCATTTGCATGTTTACAACATAGTTGCTAAGTTCTTATTGTCATGATTATATCTTCATGCCCATGTTTTAAGTTCTTATGATCCCAGCTCACAATGCTTACATATGTGATCAAGATTGTGTAGGTGCATGTCACCTCAAAAATTATTCTTTTGTTATCACTTACCTACTCGAGGACGAGCAGGAGTTAAGCTTGGGGATGCTTGATACGTCTCAAACGTATCTATAATTTTTGATGCTCCATGCTTGTTTTTACACCATTTGCCTATTGTTTCGTTACACTTAGTGGCACTTTTATGCATTTTCCGGAACTAACCTATTAACAAGCGCCACAGTGCCAGTTTCCTGTTTTCTGCTGTTTTTGTGTTTCAGAAGTGATACACAGGAAATATTCTCGGAATTGGACAAAACAAGTTCCTGAAGTCTTATTTTACCCGGAAGCTTCCAGAGATCCGAAGAGAAGTAGGAGGGGGGCCACCAGGGCCCCACACACAGGGGCTGGCGCGGCCAGGCCCCTGGCCGCGCGGGCCCCGTGTGAGGGCGCCTGGCCCCTCCTCTGACATCGTCCCTTCGCCTATAAAGACCCCCGACAGAAAAAACCTAAGTACCCGATCAGATTTCCAGAACACATCGTGATCCGCCGCCGCCGTCGACCCGAAGATCGGGAGGGTCCAGAAGCTCTTCCCAGCACCCTGCCGGAGAGGGGAATCGCCACCGGAGGTCTTCTTCATCGCCATGCTTGCCTCCGGAGCGATGAGTGAGTAGTCTACCTTGGACTATGGGTCCATAGCAGTAGCTAGATGGTTGTCTTCTCCACCATGTGCTTCATGTTTAGATCTCATGAGCTGCCCTACATGATTGAGATCACCGTTATGTAATTCTATGATGTTGGTTTGTTGGGATCCGATGAATATTGGTGTTTATGATTAAGTTGTTGTACTGAATATTATCTATTGTTATCTCTCTGTTGTTTATGATCTTGCATGCTCTCCGTTGTTAGTAGCTATCTTGGCCGAGTAGTTGCTAGTGACTCCAAGAGGGGGTATTTATGCTCGATAGTGGATTCATGCCTCTATTTCACCTGGGGGAGTGACATAAACCTCTAAGGTGGTAGATGTGCTGTTGCTACTAGGGAGAAAACAACATTCATATGCTCAAGGGCATATGATTTGTTTACATTACACACTTTGCTTAATGCAATTATCTGTTGTTCGCAACTTAATACTACTGGGGTGTTCGGATTGATATCCCCGGGAGTGGATTATTAGTCATAGATGCAGTTGGATGGCGGTCTATGTATTTTGTTGTAATGCCCAGAGTAAATCTCATAGTGATCTTCTTGACATATCACGTTTATCTTTATTCTATCAATTGCGCAACTGTAATTTGTTTACCCAGCATGTTTTATCTATGGAGAGACACCCAAAGTTGTCAGAATCGCGATTCTGAATCGGATCGGAAATGCTCTGGTAGAATCGTATCGTAGAATCGAGTCGTGGAATCTAAGATTCTACCTGATTCTACCAACACTCGATTTTAAATATTTACATGAGTTGACAAAGGGTCATGAGCATTTATTTCTTAAGAGAATGAAAAAAGTAACATATAGCTCGACTTAAGTAGCATAAGTGCATACCCACAATTAGAACTGAGCGTAAGCGATATGTTTCAAACATATAGGTTCATTATAAAACATTGGCACAAATATGCAGGTTTAGCCTCACCAGACAATAGTAAACAATGCACGACATATTGTTGGAGAAGAAGAACCACTAAATATTCTAGGTCGTCAAAATTAAGATTGTTTTCTTCATTGACTATGGATGGTATAATAGAAAAATCTTTGTGGTTAATTTATAAAACAAACAAGGAAAATATCTTTTAATATTAGTAACTCCACATACATGCTTCAGTTAAATTATTGACAATATTCCCAATAACCTGTTCATGATAAGTTTCTTGTCCAAGTTATAGTTTAGATATTGCCCTAAACAGATAATGACGAAATAATTACGTAAATGTCAATTAGAAAGTAAAAACCATCAGCAAGCTAGCAAGCTGATTACTATTTACTAGTCGTAACCGATTAGCTGATTACTAATACAGGTGTTGCTGCATGACATGAACGCAGACCTTCACTTCACCCCAGATCCGATCCTAAATAAAACTAACCAGTTGAACAATTACGTGTGAAGTGCACAACCTTGTGACCTTCTTATTAGTCCCTTTCCTCCTCCACGTGCTTACCACCTTGGCATGGAGTATGTCCAAATTAGATGAGAAGTTCGAGGGGAGAGAGAGATGGACACAGCCGCCACGAACAGGATAGGATGCGCCACGAAGGCGAAGGTATCAACATATTTACGGGTTAGCACATGGGCTATCAACTGTCCATCCATCTTAAGAAAAAAGGCATGGATTAGAGCTGATTGGGCCAGACTCGTTCACGTCAGTGACTCAGCAGACGATTTCATCCGATCCCACGACTTGCAGCGCGATCCTACAACGACTCTGACCGAAAACGATTCAGCTTACGCTTTGGATCGGTTTCTACAAGTGGGATCGTAAAGTCGGCCGATTCTACGATTCTGACAACATTGGAGACACCACTAGTGAACTGTGGAGCCCGGTCCTATTTCCATCATATTGCTATCACCTGTTTACTTTCTCGCACTATTTACTTTATTGCATTCTCTACTGTTTTCCACTCGATACACTCATAACCTTTGTTTCAAGCAAACCGGTGAGATTGACAACCTCATCGTAAGTTGGGAGCAAAGTACTTGTTTGTGTGTGTGCAGGTTCCGCGTTGCTACTGGCCGAAGACGAGTCAACAAGTATCGTTAACGGCGCCCTTGTTGGAGTGTTATTAAGCTAGTCTGCATCACCTTCAGTCGTCACCGTCTCTCCTCTCCAAGAACGATAAACCTTGGTTTCTAACTGAGGGAAAACGAGCTACTATACTCATCATACCTTCCTCTTGGGGTTCCCAACGGGCTGGTCATTCACCACGCATCAATACTCGCGATGTGAAACAAGTTGGGAATCTTGCGGGATCATGGAGTTCTGATTGCTGTTTGTTGGGGAACCCCAAGAGTAAGGTTTTGATGAATATAGCAGCAAGTTTTTCCCTCAGTTAAGAAACCAAGGTATGTCCATCAGGAGAAGAGCGGACAATACGACTGAAGGTGATGCGGACTGGCTTAATAACACTCCAACAAGGGCGCCGTTTACGACACTTGTTGACTCATCTTCGACCAGTAGCAACGTGGAACCTGCAAACAACACAACCAAATACTTTGTTCCCAACTTGCGATGAGATTGTCAATCACTACAAGAGAACTCCCCCTACAGCAACAGATTTATCTGTATCTAAATAGCAATATAGGAGTTGCTAGTGCATATACCAACGGATAAAAATGTGTTGCGTTTTTGGGCGTTGCTAGGATAAAATGCAACACATATACATCTGTTGGTAACATGAGCGTTGCAGCGGAGCAACGCATACGATTTGAGTTTAGCAACCCTTGTATATGTTGTTGCTTAACCTACTGGACACTACTAGCAATAAAAAATTATAATTATAATTAAATATCAAAAATAGTTTTGGTCTTTTTTGCATCCAGAAAATAGGACTTGCCCCTTTTTTATTCTTTAGTACGAAGGTGACCTTCTGATTTATGCAAGCACGCCATTTATGTAAATTTTAAAGAACGTATCAATCAGAACTTAAGGATATACATTAAAAAATTATAAAGCTTTATTAACTGAAATTCAGAAATACAATCTGATTTACATGCATCAGTTTGACAGAAAATATGAACATTCTGTCAACTAGTTATCCATAGGCTTCGCGGAACAATTTTCTTCACACCTTAATCTAATCTAAGAAATAAAATAAAATTATCTATGTGCCTTCTGCCCCGTGGTCTGGATGTCGTCCATACAATAGCACGTCTATATCTACCTCCTGCTGTCCTGCAATAGAAAATTAAGTATGTTTAGCTCATATTTGTATAAAAGGTGTTTTCACCATTAGAATAAGAAAAATGGCCAAGATAAAATGTATGGCAAAGAACATAACCTAGGACCATAATGTCTTATTAGCTGCATAATCCAACTATCGACCAAGTAAAGTGACCCGTGAAAATTTTCCAATGCTCCAGTTGTTCAACTCACAATATTTCATTACCTGCAAAATATACCTTCTACCAGTAATTTTGAGATTAATCTCAGAAGTGAACTAGCAGTGTCAGAACGAAGAGTAATTTGACATATTTACCACAAATAAATCTGATTAACCATCTTTTGTAGCATCTGCATGTAGAAGAAATTAAAATCGTATAGCACACAAATATTATTCTGCACTGAAGACATGCTAGGAAATGCTCTTGGTCGTGACCAGTGTACAAACCTGTAATTTCTCGAAGACAAAACCAGTAGTCCACCTGATATCCTCTCCCTAGCAATAACATCGGGAGCCATCACATCCATTTCTATATTCATCCAGAACTGCAGCCTCACGCATCTACACTAAATGATGATTCAGAGGAATTATGAAGGTCAGATATATAGGAGAAGTGACGAGTAAAGGCCACAAACAGAACTCCCTGAATGATGGTTGCATCTGCGGACAGAGGACACACGAGTCGCATCATCAGTACCTCTCGCGGTACATACCTTGCAGACGGCCGCGAGGCCTCGTGGTGGCTGGGACCCCAGTTGACTTCAGGGCCTGTGAGCTCGAGGACCAAGAGATCCGTTAAGGTGCGTGCTCCCTGCACGGCCTTGGGGAATGAGAGGCGATGGATCTTGCTGCGACGGAGTTTGCCGCGACTACGAGGAGCACGAGGGTGAAGGATATGGCGATGAGGCAGCCGCGACACCGGGTTTCGGACGGCATGCGGAGGAGGAGCCCAGGAAGGAATAGATTGATCTGTGGCGGCTGTTGCTAGGGTTAGAGGTTTGTGGCTTGATTTGTGGCAGACTGCAGATAATTGAGGTTATTTAGGCTGATATAGGAATTAGTGAGCGACGGGTTCGGAAAAAAAAGTTGCGTGGGGAGTCGGGGGCGTAGTGGATGGTAGATACACATACCGGCACCGTTGCAAGCTATGTGTTGTATTAGGCCTATGTGTGTTGTAGTGAATATCACCAGTTTGCTTAAAACAAAGGTTATGAGCGTATCGGGTGGAAAGTGATAATAGTATGCGAGTAAAGTAAACAGTGCGAGTAAAGTAAACAGGTGATAGCAATATGATGGAAATAGGACCGGGGTCCACAGTTCACTAGTGGTGTCTCCCCTTAAGATAAATAACACATGCTGGGTAAACAAATTACAGTTTGGCAATTGCTAGAATAAAGATAAATGTGATATGTCAAGAAGATCACTATACGATTTACTCTGGGCATTACAACAAAATACATAGACCGCCATCCAACTGCATCTATGACTAATAATCCACTCCCGGGGATATCATCCGAACACCCCATGAGTATTAAGTTGCGAACAACAGATAATTGCATTAAGCAAAGTGTGTAATGTAAACAAAGCATATGCCCTCGAGCATATGAATGTTGTTTTCTCCCTAGTAGCAACAGCACATCTACAACCTTAGAGGTTTCTGTCACTCCCCCAGATTAAATAGAGGCATGAACCCACTATCGAGCATAAATACCCCCTCTTGGAGTCACTAGCAACTACTCGGCCAAGATAGCTACTAACAACGGAGAGCATGCAAGATCATAAACAACATAGAGATAACATAAGATATATTTCAGTATAGCAACTCAATCATAACACCAATATTCATCGGATCCCAACAAACCAAACATGTAGAATTACATAACGGTGATCTCAATCATGTAGGGCAGCTCATGAGATCTAAACATGAAGCACATGGTGGAGGAGACAACCATCTAGCTACTGCTATGGACCCATAGTCCAAGGTAGACTACTCACTCATCACTCCGGAGGCAAGCATGGCGATGAAGAAGACCTCCGGTGGCGATTCCCCTCTCCGGCAGGGTGCCGGGAAGAGCTTCTGGACCCTCCCGATCTTCGGGTCGACGGCGGCGGCGGATCGCGATGTGTTCTGGAAAATTGATCGGGTACTTAGGTTTTTTCCGTCGAGGGGTCTTTATAGGCGAAGGGGCATCGTCAAAGGTGGCCCGAGGCACCCTCACACATAGGGGGCACGGCCAGGGGCTGGGCCGCGCTGCCCTGGTGTGTGGGGCCCTCGTGGCCCCCCTCCAACTCCTCTTCGGATCTCTGGAAGCTTCCGGGATGAATAAGACTTCAGGAACTTGTTTCGTCCAATTCCGAGAATATTTCCTTTGTAGCACTTCTGAAAAACAAAAACAGCAGAAAACAGGGAACTGACACTGTGGCGACTTGTTAATAGGTTAGTTCCGGAATATGCATAAAAGTGCCACGAAGTGTAATGAAACAGTAGGCAAATGGTGTAAAAACAAGCATGGAGCATCAAAAATTATAGATACGTTGGAGACATATCAAGCATCCCCAAGCTTAACTCCTGCTCATCCTCGAGTAGGTAAGTGATAACAAAAGAATAATTTTTGAGGTGACATGCACCTACACAATCTTGATCATATATGTAAGCATTTGTGAGCTAGGATCATAAGAACTTAAAACATGGGCATGAAAGATATAATCTTGTCAATAGAACTTAGCAACCATGTTATAACATGCAAATGAACACAAACAAAAGATCATGAAAATGAAACAATGAAAGTCAAACGTGTGTTCAAATCATAAAGAAAAACATACAAATGGTTTTCAGCTTGTCCTTCATAGAGAGCAAAACATAAATGCATAGGACACCTTCAAGTTTAAGAGGGCGACTAGATACAAATAATTTGAGAACAAGTGAAACCAACAATATGAATCAATCAATAAAACTTTGGGACAATGCACATTATACTAAGAATGACAACTATGCTCTCTTAATGGTGCATAAAGATAGAAGGTGGTGACTCAACATAAAAGTAAAAGAAAGGCCCTTCGCGGAGGGAAGTAGTGTTTGCAAGTATTATAGACCTTCAAAAATTATGTTACTTACCGGCTTTGAGCTCTCATTGCCCCCATCATAAGCATCTTGAATGGTTAGAGTTAATGCGAGAACAATTATGATGCATATGCTTGACAAATCATAAGTCAAAAACCTTGTGTCCCGTGAATACGAGTACCCAAACCTCATGCTACTTTACTTAGAGTCCCAAGCAAGGCTCTTGTCATTGTAAGCATATACGTATCATCGAGAACCGCCAACGGGGTACCTCCGTGCCCGATGACATGGAACAAGCCCACATCAAAATGGCAGGACAAGCAGACAATGAACACCTCGACATCTCTTTTATTTGCTATTTGTTTAGCTTTTTATTTTGAGATGCGTCGTCGAATGTCCACCATGGGTATGCTGCAAATTTCCACCATGAATTATGCATGGCTTAGATTGGTGGCCCAGGCGTTTCCCTAACACATATACAAACTCCATGATCCCCACAAGATTCCCAATTCATTTCACACCGCGTGCATCCATAAACAAAAGATCACGATATCAACTCAAATAAGAAGTGCAATGTTGAAAGCTTGCCCCATGACAGCATGGTTGGGCTAGTATCCAACTTACAACTTGCAAGCATAACAACTCAACATAAGAGACCACAATGTCAAATTTTTAAGAACAAGGAAAAAGTAAAGTGTGCCTTCCGGTTCGTGAGAGCTTTACTGACCAATTTTCGCATAACACTGGTAAGAGTTTAATTTGAAGAGAAAATAAAAGCAAGTCAAATTTACTTGGAATAGCAAATTGCTAGTAGGTATGTATGGTGGACACTTTGGAAAACTTGGCTTTTAGGAGTTGGATGTATGAGTAGAACTCATACTCAGTACAAGGCGAGGGCTAGCAAAAGACTGGGAGCGACCAGCTAAGAGAGCAATAATGGCCATAATCATGCAAAGCGACAAAGCGATATTAAAAGAAGCATAAGATGGCATCAAAAGTCAAAAACTAAATGATCATAGAGGCTATTGGCGACTTTGTAAGAGTCTAACATGTGTGAGCATGCGCCAAGTCAACCCAAATAAAGCATCAAGGAGAAAACCAAAATAATGCTTCCAAACAATAAAAACAACGCATGATTTTTTCAAAGGCTCATTAAGCAATCTCAGTTATTTGAGACAAGTCATGCTACAGCAAAACCACTAAGTATACTATCAAAAAGACATCAAGCATGACAAGAAAAAGCCTAAGCCGCAGTCTACACAAGCTCCTTCTTGTACCACTTTTTTGCATAAAGCTTTTTCTCTTTTTGAACACCATTTGAAATTTTTATAGACACCTCTTTTGATGAAAACCAATAAAGATCAGTGGCAAAAATACACCTTGATTAAAATATATGACAAGGTATGAACGCAAATCAAGGCAAAAACGAAAACCAAAAGCAGTAGCAGAAAAAGAAGAACACTCAGTTTTTTATAAGAGTGAAAACTAGAGCGTTCTTGACAAATGATAAGCAAGGCAACTTTTCCAAAAGAAATTTGTTGGGGTCCAACCATTTATTGCAGCAAACAAAACTAAACTAACTAAGGAAACTAAAACAACTGATGCTCCAAGAAAAACACATAGTGCATGAAGCAATAAAAATATAGTGTCTTGAAAGGTGACCTGATTTTTGCCGATGAAGAAGGGGTGCCTCGGGGGCATCCCCAAGCTTTGACGCTTGTACTTCTTGGATATTACTTGGGGTGATGCATGGGCATCCCCAAGCTTGAGCTTTTGTCCATTCTTCAACTCATCTCATCATTCTCCAATCCCTACACTTGAAAACTTCCTTCATACAAAACTAAACACAAATCTATTAGCAACATTAGTGTAAGCATAACATATAATCAACCTCTTTTTGCTTCAGGTTTCAACCCAAAACCACCACATATTAAGTATATACTACTGTAGCAACTTCCCCAAAAGTTCCGTGATCAAAAGAACTCAAAAAGAAAGCGATAAAGCGGCAAAAACAAATAGTGGCAAAAATCTGTCAAAACAGAACAGCTGACAAAGGTTGAATTTTTGAGGGGTTTTCTGTTGCTCAAATCAAAAAGTGTTCAAATAACGAAAGTTTTCATATAACCTGAGGCATACGCACAAGAAATCGCAGGTCCAAAAGATATACAGAGAATGTTTACGAATTTTTACGGTGCAGCACCGAAAACAGTTTCAGGACAGCAACATCCCCAAATCTTTACCTCACTCGAATTAGAGGCTTCTCTTGGCACAAAAACGAAATAAAAAGGATAAGGAGAGGTCATTACAGTAGTAATAACTTCCAAGACTCAAATAAAAGAAAAAGAACTGAATGTAAAAACATTGGGTTATCTCCCAAGAGTGCTTTTCTTTAACGCCTTTGAGCTAGGCTCAGTAATTTGAGAAGATGCTCACATAAGAAATATGAATTGAAGCAAAAGAGAGCATCAAGGAGCAAATATAAAACACATTTAAGTCTAACCCACTTCCTATGTATAGGAATCTTGTAGGAAAATAAATCAAAGAAGCACATAGTAACAAGTATGGGTAGATAAAATAAGAGCAACTTTGGAACTTTTGATATAAAGAGAGGTGTTTTAATAACATGAGAATTCCAACAACCATATTTTCCTCTCTCATAATAATTTTCAGTAGCATCATGAACAAACTCAACAATATAAATATCACACTCATCCTCCTTTGTTAAGCATGGAGGGCTATCAAATAAGGTATTAGTTAAAGAGTTACTCTTATTGGGAGGTAGACGTGGGTAGCTCCATTCTTCCTCCTCTTGATCATCACTCTCCTCCTCTTTTTCATCCAAAGAGCTTCCAGTTTCAGCAATTTCTTCTTCCATAGGCTCCTTCAAGGTATTAGTCTCTTCCGTTGGAGAGCATCTATTAAGATATTTTAGAATATAGCCATTTTCTTCCTTGTAATTATCAAAGCAAAATGTGAGTATATCATAAACCTCATATTTATAAGGTGCATCATCAGTATTTTTAAGCAAATAAGCAAGTTCGAATGCACCCTTCCAAGCAATAAATTCTTTAATTTGTTCCACATCATAAAATTCGTAATTTCCATTAATATAAGAAGATATGGTAACATCATCATTATACTCACATTGAAAAGGGACGTGTTTATACCTTCTACAGCAACAAGATCTATCAAAGCAATAAGTAACATTATAAATAGAGCAGACATTTCTAGCAATGATAAACAATCTATTGATTTGTTCCCATAAGTGTTTCCCTTTTTGTGACACGCGGTGTTCCTCATAATAATTTTGCTGCTCTTCCGTGAACCCACCTTGCCAAAAAGATTTAGTTTCAAAGAAACCAACAATTGATAGAAAGCATGATAAAGCAAGACAATAACAGACCAACAAAAATAACAACTATAGTAGGAACTAATTTTTTTGTATTTTTGATAAAATGATGCAAGTAAAATAAAATAAAATAAAATAAAGCAAAACTAATAAACAAAGTAAAGGATGTGCGTGCGAAAAACTCCCCTTGCAGAGGTCTTCCACTTTTTCCCCGGCAACGACGCCAGAAAAAGCTTGATTGCTGTTTGTTGGGGAACCCCAAGAGTAAGGTTTTGATGAATATAGCAGCAAGTTTTTCCCTCGGTTAAGAAACCAAGGTATGTCGATCAGGAGAAGAGCGGACAATACGACTGAAAGTGATGCGGACTGGCTTAATAACACTCCAACAAGGGCGCCGTTTACGACACTTGTTGACTCGTCTTCGACCAGTAGCAACGTGGAACCTGCACACAACACAACCAAATACTTTGTTCCCAACTTGCGATGAGGTTGTCAATCTCACCGGTTTGCTTGAAACAAAGGTTATGAGCGTATCGGGTGGAAAGTGATAATAGTATGCGAGTAAAGTAAATAGTGCGAGTAAAGTAAACATGTGATAGTGATGCGTGGTGAATGACCAGCCCGTTGGGAATCCCAAGAGGAAGGTGTGATTAGTATAGCAGCTAGTTTTCCCTCAGTTAAGAAACCAAGGTTTATCGTTCAGGAGAAAAGCAGACAATGACGACTGAAGGTGATGCTTGCTAGTTTGCGACAGCTTCGGACAATTTATATATGGCGCCTCATCCAAGCTTTGCTTGCTAGCTGCAACGCGGAACCTGCACACACACAACCAAGTACTTTGTTCCCAACTTGTGATGAGGTTGTCAATCTCACCGGTTTGCTTGAAACAAAGGTTATGAGCGTATCGAGTGGAAAACAGTAGAGTATGCGAATAAAGTAAACAGTGCGAGTAAAGTAAACAGGTGATAGCAATATGATGGAAATAGGACCGGGGTCCACAGTTCACTAGTGGTGTCTCTCCATAGATAAATAACACATGCTGGGTAAACAAATTACAGTTGGGCAATTGATAGAATAAAGATAAACGTGATATGTCAAGAAGATCACTATGAGATTTACTCTGGGCATTACAACAAAATACATAGACCGTCATCCAACTGCATCTATGACTAATAATCCACTTGTGGCGAATCAATCCAAGAACTCGACAAGTATTAAGTTGCGAACAACAGATAATTGCATTAAGCAAAGTGTGTAATGTAAACAGAGCATATGCCCTTGAGCATATGAATGTTGTTTTCTCCCTAGTAGCAATAGCACATCTACAACCTTAGAGGTTTCTGTCACTCCCCCAGGTTAAATAGAGGCATGAACCCACTATCGACCATAAATACCCCCTCTTGGAGTCACTAGCAACTACTCGGCCAAGATAGCTACTAACAACGGAGAGCATGCAAGATCATAAACAACATAGAGATAACAAAAGATATATTTCAGTACAGCAACTCAATCATAACACCAATATTCATCAGATCCCAACAAACCAAACATGTAGAATTACATAACGGTGATCTCAATGATGTAGGGCAGCTCATGAGATCTAAACATGAAGCACATGGTGGAGAAGACAACCATCTAGCTACTGCTATGGACCCATAGTCCAAGGTAGAATACTCACTCATCGCTCCGGAGGCAAGCATGGCGATGAAGAAGACCTCCGGTGGTGATTCCCCTCTCCGGCAGGGTGCCGGGAAGAGCTTCTGGACCCTCCCGATCTTCGGGTCGACGGCGGCGGCGGATCGCGATGTGTTCTGGAAAATTGATCGGGTACTTAGGTTTTTTCTGTCGGGGGGTCTTTATAGGCGAAGGGGCGATGTCAGAGGTGGAGCTAGGTGGCCTCACGCCAGGGTGGCGCGGCCAGGCCCTGGGCCGCGCCAGCCTGGTGTGTGGGGCCCCTGTGGCCCCCCTCCTACTCCTCTTCGGATCTCTGGAAGCTTCCGGGTAAAATAAGACTTCAGGAACTTGTTTCGTCCAATTCCGAGAATATTTCCTGTGTATCACTTCCGAAACACAAAAACAGCAGAAAACAGGGAACTGGCACTGTGGCAACTCGTTAGTAGGTTAGTTCCGGAAAATGCATAAAAGTGCCACTAAGTGTAACGAAACATTGGGCAAATGGTGTAAAAACAAGCATGGAGCATCAAAAATTATAGATACGTTTGAGACGCATCAAGCATCCCCAAGCTTAACTCCTGCTCGTCCTCGAGTAGGTAAGTGATAACAAAAGAATAATTTTTGAGGTGACATGCACCTACACAATCTTGATCATATATGTAAGCATTTGCGAGCTGGGATCATAAGAACTTAAAACATGGGCATGAAGATATAATCTTGACAATAGAAACTTAGCAACCATGTTGTAAACATGCAAATGAACACAAACAAAAGATCATGAAAATGAAACAATGAAAGTCAAACGTGTGTTCAAATCATAAGGAAAAACATACAAATGGTTTTCAGCTTGTCCTTCATAGAGAGCAAAACATAAATGCATAGGACACCTTCAAGTTTAAGAGGGCGACTAGATACAAATAATTTGAGAATAAGTGAAACCAACAATATGAATCAATCAATGAAAACTTTGGGACAATGCACATTATACTAAGAATGACAACTATGCTCTCTTATGGTGAATAAAGAAAGAAGGTGGTGACTCAGCATAAAAGTAAAAGAAAGGCCCTTCGTGGAGGGAAGCAGTGATTGCAAGTTTTATAACCTTCAAAAATTATGTTACTTACCGGCTTTGAGCTCTCATTGCCCCCATCATAAGCATCTTGAATGGTTAAAGTTAATGCGAGAACAATTATGATGCATATGCTTGACAAATCATAAGTTGAAAACCTCGTGGCCCGCGAATACGAGTACCCAAACCTCATGCTACTTTACTTAGAGTCCCAAGCAAGGCTCTTGTCATTGTAAGTATATGCATATCATTGAGAACCGCCAATGGGGTACCTCCGTGCCCGATGACATGGAACAAGCCCACATCAAAATGATAGGACAAGCAGACAATGAACACCTCGACATCTCTTTTATTTGCCATTTGTTTAGCTTTTTATTGTGAGATGCGTCGTCGAATGTTCACCATGGGTATGCTGCAAATTTCCACCATGAATTATGCATGGCTTAGATTAGCGGCCCGGCGTTTCCCTAACACATATACAAACTCCATGATCCCCACAAGATTCCCAATTCATTTCACACCACGGGCATCCATAAACAAAAGATCACGATATCAACTCAAATAAGAAGTGCAATGTTGAAAGCTTGCCTATGACTGCATGGCTGGGCTAGTCTCCAACTTACAACTTGCAAGCATAACAACTCAACATAAGAGACCACAATGTTAAATTTTTAAGAACAGGAAAAGGTAAAGTGTGCCTTCCGGTTCGTGAGAGCTTTACTGACCGAATTTCGCATAACACTGGTAAGAGTTTAATTTGAAGAGAAAATAAAAGCAAGTCAAATTTACTTGGAATAGCAAATTGCTCGTAGGTATGTATGGTGGACACTTTAGAAAACTTTGGCTTTTAGGAGTTGGATGCACGAGTAGAGCTCATACTCAGTACAAGGCGAGGGCTAGCAAAAGACTGGGAGCGACCAACTAAGAGAGCAATAATGGCCATAATCATGCAAAGCGACAAAGCGACATTAAAAGAAGCATAAGATGGCATCAAAAGTCAAAAACTAAATGATCATAGAGGCTATTGGCGACTTTGTAAGAGTCTAACATGTGTTAGCATGCGCCAAGTCAACCCAAATAAAACATCAAGGAGAAACCAAAATAATGCTTCCAAATAATAAAAACAACGCATGATTTTTTCAAAGGCTCATTAAGCAATCTCAGTTATTTGAGACAAGTCATGCTACAGCAAAACCACTAAGCATACTATCAAAAATACATCAAGCATGACATGAAAAAGCCTAAGCCGCAGTCTACACAAGCTCCTTCTTGTACCACTATTTTGCACAAAGCTTTTTCTCTTTTCCAACACCATTTGAAATTTTTTAAGACACCTCTTTTGATGAAAACCAATAAAGATCAGAGGCAAAAATACACCTTTATGAAAATATATGACAAGGTCTGAATGCAAATCAAGGCGAAAACGAAAACCAAAAGTAGTAGCAGAAAAAGAAGAACACTCGATGAACGATAAGAGTGAAAAACGGAGTGTTCTTGGCAAATGAAAAGCAAGGCAACTTCTCCAAAGGAAATTTGTTGGGGTCCAACCATTTATTGCAGCAAACAAAACTAAACTAACTAAGAAAACTAAAACAACTGACGCTCCAAGAAAAACACATAGTGCATGAAGCAATAAAAATATAGTGTCTTGAAAGGTGACCTGATTTTTGCCGATGAAGAAGGGGTGCCTCGGGGGCATCCCCAAGCTTTGACGCTTGTACTTCTTGGATATTTCTTGGGGTGATGCATGGGCATCCCCAAGCTTGAGCTTTTGTCTATTCTGCAACTCATCTCATCATTCTCCAATCCCTACACTTGAAAACTTCCTTCATACAAAACTAAACACAATTCTATTAGCAACATTAGTGCAAGCATAACATATAATCAACCTCTTTTTGCTTCAGGTTTCAACTCAAAACCACCACATATATAGCAAATACTACTGTAGCAACATCCCCAAAAGTTCTGTGATCAAAATAACTCAAAAGAAAGCGATAAAGCGGCAAACACAAATATTGGCAGAAATCTGTCAAAACTGAACAGCTGACAAAGGTCGAATTTTTGAGGGGTTTTGTGTTGCTCAAATCAAAAAATGTTAAACTAACGAAAGTTTGGATATAACCTGGGGCATATGCACAAGAAATCGAGGTTCAAAAGATATACAGAGAATTTATACGAATTTTTACAGTGCAGCACCAAAAACAGTTTCAGGACAGCAACTTCCCCAAATCTTTACCTCACTCGAATTAGAGGCTTCTCTTGGCACAAAAACAAAATAAACAAGATAAGGAGCGGTCATTACAGTAGTAATGACTTCCAAGACTCAAATAAAAGAAAAAGTACTGAAAATAAAAACATTGGGTTATCTCCCAAGAGTGCTTTTCTTTAACGCCTTTGAGCTAGGCGCAGAAAATTTGCGAATCAAGTGTTTTCAGAAGAAGCATTAAGATCAACTGCAGAGGTCTTGTCAATAAGGCATTGTATTTCATCCACATAAGTTTTTGAAGACCCTTTGTGATCACGCTTTGGTTCACTCAGATCACAAAAAAGTTTTTTGGGACAGATCCAGTCAAAATTATTTTCGAAAGCTTCACACAATCCCAAGAGCTTGCTAGGTATAGGTATTTCGGCTCCTTCATCATTTGTACTAATAACCTTTATAGGTGAACCGAGTTTATTAAAACATTTAAGAACTTTTCTAGCTTCAATAACGACATCTTTAAACTCTAGACGCAAAACTTCCAAAATAAAAGTTTTCTTTTCAGGATCTTCAATTTTATGAAGCTTAAGGAACATGTATTGCATAAAAGGATTTAGACTAGCAAACCTAGTTTCCAACATGTGAATCAAATAAGCAGAAGCAACTTCAATACTAGGAGCTAGCTCAACCAAAGACTTTTCATCAACTTCCTTATGCATACTAATGTGATTAAAGAACTCCTCAATGTTACTTTTGCCAATAATTGAACCACTACCTACTGAGAGGTCCTCCAGAACGTACTTAGGGATCAACATGATGAACTAAAAGTAAAGAAATAACAACTACCAAGGATTCTAATTTTTTTGGGTTTTTGATATAAAACGATGCTGGTAAAATAAATAAAGTAAAGCAAAACAATAACAAAGTAAAGGATGTGCGTGCGAAAACTCCCCTTGCAGAAGTCTTCCACTCTTCCCCGGCAACGGCGCCAGAAAATTAGCTTGATGCGTGGTGAATGACCAGCCCGTTGGGAACCCCAAGAGGAAGGTGTGATGAGTATAGCAGCTAGTTTTCCCTCAGTTAAGAAACCAAGGTTTATCGTTCAGGAGAAAAGCAGAAAATGACGACTGAAGGTGATGCTTGCTAGTTTGCGACAGCTTCGGACAATTTATATATGGCAACTCGTCCAAGCTTTGCTTGCTAGCTGCAACGCGGAACCTGCACACACACAACCAAGTACTTTGTTCCCAACTTGCGATGAGGTTGTCAATCTCACCGGTTTGCTTGAAACAAAGGTTATGAGCGTATCGAGTGGAAAATAGTAGAGTATGCGAATAAAGTCAACAGTGCGAGTAAAGTAAATAGGTGATAGCAATATGATGGAAATAGGACCGGGGTCCACAGTTCACTAGTGGTGTCTCTCCATAGATAAATAACACATGCTGGGTAAACAAATTACAGTTGGGCAATTGATAGAATAAAGATAAACGTGATATGTCAAGAAGATCACTATGAGATTTACTCTGGGCATTACAACAAAATACATAGACCGCCATCCAACTGCATCTATGACTAATAATCCACTTGTCGCGAATCAATCCGAGAACTCCACAAGTATTAAGTTGCGAACAACAGATAATTGCATTAAGCAAAGTGTGTAATGTAAACAAAGCATATGCCCTTGAGCGTATGAATGTTGTTTTCTCCCTAGTAGCAACAGCACATCTACAACCTTAGAGGTTTCTTTCACTCCCCCAGGTTAAATAGAGGCATGAACCCACTATCGAGCATAAATACCCCCTCTTGGAGTCACTAGCAACTACTCGGCCAAGATAGCTACTAACAACGGAGAGCATGCAAGATCATAAACAACATAGAGATAACAAAAGATATATTTCAGTACAGCAACTCAATCATAACACCAATATTCATCGGATCCCAACAAACCAAACATGTAGAATTACATAACGGTGATCTCAATCATGTAGGGCAGCTCATGAGATCTAAACATGAAGCACATGGTGGAGAAGACAACCATCTAGCTACTGCTATGGACCCATAGTCCAAGGTAGACTACTCACTCATCGCTCCGGAGGCAAGCCTGGCGATGAAGAAGACCTCCGGTGGTGATTCCCCTCTCCGGCAGGGTGCCGGGAAGAGCTTCTGGACCCTCCCGATCTTCGGGTCGACGGCGGCGGCGGATCGCGATGTGTTTTGGAAAATTGATCGGGTACTTAGGTTTTTTCCGTCGGGGGGTCTTTATAGGCGAAGGGGCGATGTCAGAGGTGGAGCCAGGTGGCCTCACGCCAGGCCCTGGGCCGCGCCAGCCTAGTGTGTGGGGCCCCTGTGGCCCCCCTCCTACTCCTCTTCAGATCTCTGAAAGCTTCCGGGTAAAATAAGACTTCAGGAACTTGTTTCGTCCAATTCCGAGAATATTTCCTGTGTACCACTTCTAAAACACAAAAATAGCAGAAAACAGGGAACTGGCACTGTGGCAACTCGTTAGTAGGTTAGTTCCGGAAAATGCATAAAAGTGCCACTAAGTGTAACGAAACATTGGGCAAATGGTGTAAAGACAAGCATGGAGCATCAAAAATTATAGATACGTTTGAGACGTATCAGATAGCAATATGATGGAAATAGGACCGGGGTCCACAGTTCACTAGTGGTGTCTCTCCTTAAGATAAATAACACATGCTGGGTAAACAAATTACAGTTGGGCAATTGATAGAATAAAGATAAATGTGATATGTCAAGAAGATCACTATGCGATTTACTCTGGGCATTACAACAAAATACATAGTGTGGGGACCCCGGCTTACCACCCGGGATTCCCGTTATGCATACAATTCACGATCCCAGGAGACCGTCGTGAATCCACATAACAGAGTTGGCATTTCAGATTACAACATCCATTACATAACGAGTCTTCAAGTCTTACATAGCCTCTTGGCTGAATATAAAATGCCACGCAGGGCAAGGTCAACAGACATACTTAGCCATAATTAGCAGCGGATACACGCAGCGTAGTGACCCAAGTCAGGCCTACTACCCTACATGCGACTGACCGGGAAACCAGTCCTAATTCGCACCGGCGTCGTCATACTCCTCATCATCCTCCTCATAGTCATCTCCAAAGTCTGGCCAAGTTAATAGCCAGGGACAAAGCCGTGAGTACATTTTGGAATTGTACTCGCAAACCATCTAAGAGAGAAAACATTCACATGCTATATGGCTGTAGCAAGGGTTGGCTTAGTTTCAGTGACTATGTGCTACTAACTTCTCGTGTCGATATAGCATGTCCCACGACATTTCTATATCCTTATTAAAGAAGACTTTTAGAAACATTTAGTAAAATCTCTTGGAAAGGGGGAACTCCTTTGAAGAATAGATCGGTGGCCAATTGAACATGACCACCTCAAGACATCGGCAGTACCCTCCAAGTACTTCGATCCACTCCCGTGCCACGGCAGTACCCTCCAAGTACTCCGTCCGGCACAAAACTCCATTTTTCTAGAAAACCATTTATAAAACCAAAACCTGACATTGGGCAATGTAGTGATCTTCACAACCGTCCATGACCGAGGACGCGGCTATTCGAATAGTTCTACACTCTGCAGAGGTTGTACAGTTTACCCACACCATTCGATAAATCCGCCGGGATACCACCACGGACCGTCATACACAAGTATGCGGGGTTCGGATAATCGATCAAAGCCTCCATCTATCTTCCTTAGTACGGGTGCCTACCCTGTGGAGTTTACCTCCCTGGCACGTCCCGGCAGTACCTCCTCGAGAGCGTAACTCCGGCGCCACGGCGGGAGAATGCAAGTGTCTTCCGGTGGCTCGGGATATGCCGTGATATGTGTTGACCTCATTTGGTGTCAACCCGGATTCCGGGGTCCTACAGACCCTTATATAATTGTGAGGCTCCCCGCACTAAGGCAGACGGACTTCAAACTAGGCCCCGTCCCATACCGGGGTAATGTGGTTGCACGGTTTAATTGCTTCGAGCGACTACAAAGAAACACCAATGCCTTTTTCTGAAACCACTAACTCCTTTCTTCCATAACCCAAGTGTCCATTTGTCCCAAAAATCATTTAGAAAACATTTCAGTGGAGTAGATACTACTCCAAGGTTCTCGTAACCGTTTTCGAAAACTTTTCCGAGAGTTATCCCATCCTAGAGTTTTTGGCTCCACTACAAGTGTTTCTCAAAGACGTCGATGTTAATCATCGAGTCTCTATTTTTAGGGGTAAAGAGTAGGTGCTAATGGTGTCATCCTTCATGGATGATAACATCGTGACTTGTGGAGCTAAGTCGTCAACTATTTCTATCTAGGGACCAATAGCAATATAAGAAAAACGATGCATAGTAATAAGAGTAAGAGTAGAACAATGCATAGTGCCATGATAGGATTCAGATATGCAACAAGTAGATGGCTTGCCTTGGTTGGCTTGTCCCTGATCACCTTCCTCCTGGTACTCAAACACTTCACCCTCCTCCGCACAATCGTCGTTTGATTCTATCGCCGGAAAAAGAAATGAAGACACACACAATAAGCATTCATGCATACATGAAGTTTTATTCAAACAACATCACACACTCAAGCATTTGAGTAACAGAAGCAAACAAGTTTAGATAACAGAACATATATCTATTTTATAAAAGAAGGAATATTCACTAACATAATAGCAAGCAATATCTTGTTGCATGGCAACACTTATCCACAACCAAACACTTGCATGCATCAAGATCATCCTAAAACATGGCACCAACATACCTACTGGTAGCAAATCAACATTTCAGAAACATCACAATTGGACTTAGACTCAAATACTATAAAGGTGATTTAATAAGGAATTACCAATTCTAGGAATCACTAGAATAGCAAGATAATCCCTTAAATTAATTTGTAAGTTCAAAAATTCTAACAGAGGCCATTTTGGAAAGCTACTGGGATAACCAACACACCAGAAGTGGAATCATTCCAAAATAAACAATATAATGTGCACAATAAATCAATCAATGCAGAATATTGACATCACCGAATTAATTACTACAAACAATGCACACATCCTAAATTAGTGAAACCAGTTCCTATAATTCAACATTGCAGTAGAGCATCAGTGAAATTTGGAAATACCAATTTTCATTAAAAAGAAACAATAGATTTGCTTAAATATGTGTAAATCTATAGATCTACCCTATTAAATCCTCAGATAATATTTAGGAGCCTAAAAATCACACATGCAATACCAGGTGATAGACAACATTGTACCGAACACAGCAAAATTTGAATCATAATTTTCTGAGGCCTAAAACATTTTCAAACTGATTTTAATTACAGCACTCAATCATCAAATAAATAAAACACAAGAAAAAAAAGACAGGCTGGATCTGGCTAGGCCAAGCCAGATCTGGGCCGGATCCAGCCTAGCCGGCTTGCCAGCCAGCCCAGGGTGTCCGAAGGGGTACGGGCTACCCCTGGCCGTGCGATTAGAAGAAGATCCACAGCCGTCTGTCGTCGTCGTCGATGGCTGCTGCATGCACGCGAGGAGGTCGGCGCGAGCTAGGGTTTTGCAGGGAGAGGCTCACCGAGGAAGCTCCGGCTGTCAGCGGTGGCTGGATTGGTGGCGGAGGTTCTCAGAAGGGGCTACGGGTCCAGATTGCTTGCATGCAGGGCCTGCAGCTCACGCGGCGATGACGAGGTCGCCGACGTGCTCTCCGGCAGGTGGTGGTGATGGCGATGCCTGCAGGTCTCTGCAAGGCAAACGAGACTCAGGGTGAGGTCTGAGGGATGGCATAGGACACCAAGGAGCAGAGAGGGGGCAGAACGGTGACGCAGATCGACGGCAACCTTCCCCCTCGCCGGCGAGGATCTACCCGACGGTTTTGAGTTCTCCGGCGGCTGCTTCTCCTCGGCTAAGTGTCGGTGAGCTCCGGGAGGTGAGATGGAAGTGGAGTGGGGGCAAATGGGAGAGAGGAGAGGTTTCCAGAGGGTTTCCCTGGGCTTAAATCTGCAGACGTGGGCTCGGTCTAGGGTGAACCTCAGTGGACGCTATTGGGCATCGTGGGCGGTGTCTGGGGACGGCGTCGTGAGCTAGTTCTAGGGGACAGGGAGATAGCGTCGGTGGTTGGTCAGTTTGGTCGTGGTTCGGTCGAGTTCAGAGAAGGAGAGAGGGAAACGGTGCGTGGCGGTGCTGTTGCGATGCACCTCCGGGCTAGGCAGAGGTGGCATTGTGACGGCCTCTAGGTGCCGTGCAGACGTGCGTGGAGAGGGGAGGTGGACGAGGCGCAGGTGCACCGGAACACGAGGTACGCGCTGCGCTCTCTGGGCGGTCTGGTGACGTCGACTAGTCACGGTCGAGGCGCGGCGTACGGTGGTTCTCGATGCTGTCTGATTTGGGGAATTGATTCGTCATGCCATGGTGAGCCTGGCGGCGAGGTGACAAGGCAGGGGCGGACGGTGCGACCCTGCCCGTGCAGGGCGCCCACGGTGGCTACGGCGATGGCTGGGCGGGCGTGGGGTATTTGCACCGAGTCACTGCGAAGTGGGGCTGACGCTAGGGCTCTGGCAGGGTGGCGATCATTCACTGGGGGTCGTGGGCGGCGGCTGGTTGAGTTCAGAGAGAGAGAGGTTTAGCAGAGAGGGTCGTTTGCCTTGGGCTCCTCCTTTCCCCTCGCTTCCAAACTGCAAACAACAAGAAGAAGGGATTTGCAAATCTTGGGAATCCAGAAGAAAATCTCCAGCAGATCCTCTCCCTTCACTTGGTCGGTTTGCAAGAAGGAAGAAGAAAGAAAGAGAGAAAAAACATGGACTAGGGTCTTCATGGCCGAAATTCAAATTTGAATTTGAATCTTTCAAACTAGGTTTGAAAGTTGAGCTAGGATAGTTTCCAGAGGTGTCTAAGGTGCTCAAGAGCACATGACCAAAGTTTGAAAATTTTAGAGCTAGATATGCTAGGGTTTTGGAGGAACTCCTATTTTCAAATAAAGGAGCAAAAATAAAAGAAAAAGAAAAGAAAGGAGAGGTGATCACACCAATGATCTATACTAGGATTTTTGGTGTACACAAACATGAGCTAGGGTAAAAATATGTTGCATAAAATCATAGCACACTCTCTAGGTAAATAGCACATGTGTTTTAAAAGAAAACAAGGCATAATTCAAGCAAACACTCTCACATGAAATCATAGGCATACACACTTGCACACATAAAATCATGCATTCACATGATAACACCCATGCTAGCACTTCACAAGAAATCATGCATTCATGGGACACAAGCACATTGCTGAGCAGAGGTTTTTATTTTACCCAAAATAAAGTACTTCAGTAAGGGTTTAATTCCTGGTCACAAAAGTGGGGTGTTACAGACCTTCCCCCCTTGAAAGAATCTCGTCCCGAGATTCGGTAGCTAAGCGTGAAGTATTCCGGGAAATTCTCGTCGAAGATAATCCTCACGTTCCCAAGTGGCTTCGTCTTCGGTGTGATTACTCCATTGCACCTTATACATCTTGATCTTACATCTACGGGTAAGACGAACATCTTCTTCAAGAATGCGGATTGGTCTCTCCCGGTAAGTGAGGTCGGAGTTTAGGTCGATGGATGTAACATCTCAAGATTTTATCAAATTTTGGGGGAATTTTTTTTTGCTTTTGTTTTGCTTGAGATGATTGGAAATTCACAGGGATTTAAAACTTTTTGAGTCTATTTGAAAGCTTTATTAGAAAACTATTTTGAACTTTCTATTATTTTCTTGAAGAACTTCTTTGAGAAAGATCAAGTATCAAAATACTATTTTCCATCCCTTATTCAAACCTATGCAAGCTTGCTTGCAAAGGAGTGAATCACAAAGGTGTTTTATTTAGTAAAGATTGTATTTTAAAGAACTAAGTTTGAAAGATAATTTCAAACATTATTTTATAAAGTATTATCACTGATTTCTAAAAGGATTTATTTCAAACCCTATCTCCATATTTACATTTATGCAAACAAACCTCCTTGACTTGTTCATAAACTTTTATTGAAAATTCTCTTTTATTTTGAAAACTTATTTTACTACTGGTTTAGCACACTATGCTGAATATTAGAATAACTTAGGATTTTGTTTGAAGTGTTTTGAATCAAGATTGCAAAGAATTCGATTTAAATCAGAAATCAAAAAAAGAAAATGAAAAGGAAATAAAGAAAAGAATAAAAGGCCGGGGGGACCAAATTAGCCCAGCCCCAGATTCGGCCCGAGGCCCAGCAATGCGCCGTCCCGAACCGGTACGCAGCTCCTCTCTCCCCCCTCGCCGACATGTGGGACTCGGCTGTCATCCCTCACCTCCAGCCCGAAGATCACGCCGGAGACCGAGTTACTCCCCCTGTTAATTCTCCCTCTTCAATTCTCGATTAATGCCCGCCCGTTTCGTCCTCGAGCCACGCCTATAAGTACCCCGCACGCTCCTCTCTCATCTCCCTTTGATCTTTCCCGAAAACCGCCGTCAAACCCATGGCGATTCCTCGCCGGAAAACGCCCAGTACCGCGACCAATTCGAACCCTTGCCATCGAATCCGTGAGCCCGAGCCTCTGATTCCCTGCTCCTTCTTTTTACCTCTCTTCTGCGCACCCATTTACACAAATTCTTGGTTCAAAGCCGCAGGAAATCGACGGCCCCGTGCACACCCGAAGCGCCGACTGCCAGGGACCGTCTCCAATCGCCTCTCTCCTTCACGTCTGGAAGAAATCGAGCACTCGGAGGACGCCATCGTCTTCCCCGCATCCAGACGCACCTCGTCGACCTCTCCATCGCCTCCGGAAGCAACTGCTCAGTCGCCGCCATCCGATTCTAGTGCCGGAGATCTCGCCGGCGACGACCAGAAACCCTAGCCACTGTGAGCTCTCCCTCCTCTCCTCTATGAACTGTCAGATCCAAATCCTGTGGCTAGGAATAGATCACTTAACGAATCGGTATCAGTAGATCTAGGCCGCTCAGATCTCTTTTAATCCGACGCTCCACGTTGTGTATCCGACCGAACCGGTATCCTCCAATCAGAATCAGCCACATGGCGGTCTGCGATTCAAACAGAAGTCAAAATAGAATTTCAAATCAGATTTAAGCCCAATCTTGTAAAATACATAACTTTTGATCTGTAACTTGAAAATTAACAAATAATATACCGTTGGAATCCTTACGAAATGTAGAATCCAGTAATACAATAAAAATTCATATTTTATAGGTTCAATTTGAATCTATTTTCAGAACTGAATCAAACCTTCTGTTAACTAAATCAATTCATATCTTTAGTTCTGTTAATCCAAAAATTACAAATTTGTAGTCTTTGGAATCCTCTCAACTTGTAGAACATCATAGGATCAAGAAATTTCAAAGTTGATACGTGCACACACTTTGTGCATTCAAATCTATCCAAATCACTAATTTGATCATAGTTTGAATTCTATAACATTTTTTAGGATGCTTCCACTTGCAGTGACCTTACTTTACTGCAAGCTATCCAGTAGTATCACTCCCATATTTGATTGAACCATTTCGCAATCATTCAAATTCTAACATGAGGATTTGAGTAATTTCCACTATAGAGATAAACCTATACCCATTTCAGTAATGTTCCTTTCTACTTTAGTGAATCCTATATTCATACCTAGTCATCAATGTTATCTAAACAACATCTTGATCAAGATCATATTCACTTAGACCTATCTTGCATAGTACCCACTTATTCAAATTACAAATGTGTCATTTGAGTAAAGTGCGATACTTTCAATCTTAGTTTCTACCTTTGCTACTATGGTATTGATCAAATCAACATCATAGTACTTAACCCAATCCCATTTTACTCATTAGGAACCTTAAGCCATGTTTTCAAACATCATCTATACATATCCATTTCCTATAGCCATTTATTCATGTCTACTCAATCTTAGCCTTGCATTGAACTATTCAATTTGCATTTGAGTTAATTGAGTACTTCAATGTTATAAGAATCCTAGCCTAAGCTTAAGTGTAATAAATACTATTTAGGAATAATTGTTGTTACACTTATTCAATAGTATTGCTATTGCACTATTTTGTCTGTTATGTGATTTACCCACATGAGATATTCCAAGATTCAATATGCTTTAATAAAGCATAAAGACCTCACTCATTATTTTGTCTAAATCATATATGTACTCAAATTGCAATTGTGCTACTTGAGTAGAAATATGAATTCATCCCAAGACTAGATTCTATTAATGTGGAGTTGTTATAACCCGTACCATAGTATATGTTATACTCCATGTAGATCAATGAACCAGTTGAGCCATGTCCTCAAATATCAATCATTCATACCTAATCCAATGCCTACTTAGTTCTGTTCACATGTATTGAACTATTCAACTTAAAAATGTGCTAATTGAATAGTTCAAGCATTCGTAAAACCTAGCCTAGTTCCTAAGTGCAATAGATGCTATTTAAGAGTAACTGTTGTCACAATTACTCAATAGTGTTGTAGTTGCACAAATTGACTCTTGTGTAATTTACTTCACATGAGCTATTCCTAAAACTCATATATGCTTTAATAAAGCATAAAAACTTCATCAAATATATTTGCCTAGTCCAATTCGCTCTCAAATCATATTGATCTTCCCCAGCTAAGCTCTCAAATTCATATCTCACAAATCATGATCCTTTGCCATATCTTTCTATCATAACATATCAATAAACCTAAATTCTTAAACAAATACTTTAAATTGTTTGATTTGTTTGATTGTGTTGGTATGGTATGTTTATGTTATGTTATTTCTGTGCTATAGTTTGTGCGAAGAGCTACGTGCTTAGTTGAGAGAAGTGAAACGTCGTGATCTTCAAAAAGACAAGTGACACTCATATCCCCTACCTATTTTTGCTACTGCATTAGTGTGATTCAGTAGTATGCATGATAGGTGGAATGTTCAACTATTTTATAAAATGCTTAGATCCTAGTAGTGTGTAGCTATCCTTCAAACCCCACCTGTTAGGATGCTAAATACTTTGAAAAATATTGATGCCATGCTATGATCACTTGTTAAAGGTGTTTTGTGAATAAATTAAGAACTTCAACTAAAATGAAACACCTGGGTGGATTGGTTTGATGATGGAGGCGATGTTGAGTGGCGACCTGGGGCTACACATTGTGTAGTTGCTGCCCAGGCGTTCACTTGTGGATTGCCACCCAGGAATAAAGAGGTTACTATGTCTTCCATGCTTAGAGTGCTTCCAGTGCAGCCTTATGACAATATGGGCTCTGTCTTGACTGATTAGATGTGAGGGTGCAACTTGTGTGCAAGAAGTGGCAGGTAGTTGAATTGTAGGTTGGGAACGAATCTTGCCAGTTAGTTGCTCTCTCCTTCTAAAAGGTCTCGTCTCATTTTATGTATGGGCATAAAATGAGTCTTAAGGTGAAAGTGCCCAACCCCTGTAGGGTGTCAAAACTAATCGATTATTCGTGTCCTCGGTTATGGACAATTGAGTCTCTAGACATGGAATGTACGGAAGAATCTCATCACCGATTCTGAATGCTTTAAAACTTGTCTAGCAACAATCAGGAGAAGGCTCAGGGCCATACACTCCGAGGGGTGGTGGTTTCTGTACTTCAAAACTATGTTGAGTTTCGCCCAGAACTACATACCGACCAGTATGTAATGTATGGGGGTTGTCTTGACCCTTGAAAATAAAATTTTGAAAGAATGTATTAAAAAAGATTTTTAGGATAAAATTGGCTTTATGCAAATCAGCCTATGAGATCCACCAGCCAAATATCATGTAGTTAGTTCTTTCACAAAATGCCACCAAATATGTGTCATTTGCCAGTACATCATTGTACTGACCCCTCCGGGGCTGCATATTCAAACGTGCAGGTTTTATTTCGAGTAAGGAACCAGGAGTAGGATCTCGAGACTACATTCCAACATGTCTGCCTGTGGCATGTGATGAAGAATAGGAGGCTCACTGCAACTATGCTTTATACTGTGTACTCGTAAGGTTGAAGACCTATGTAACTGGATTTACGTTGTAATATTGATGCTATTGCAATGATTACTTATTTTGTACTGTGGTGCTATCTACTGATCCAGGGAATGGCACTTAACACAGGAGTTCTGCCTTTAGCAAAAGGCAGGGCGTTTACAATGGAGTTGTGGTCGATCTCGGTGAAGGTCTCGGGTTTGTTGGGAACTCGAAGGCATTTGCGGAGTTGTGACACATGGAAGACATCATGGAACTCGGATATTTTTGGGGGTAACTCCAGCTTGTAGGACATGGTGCCCTTACGGTCCAAGATCTGGAATGGTCCAATGTACCGGGGTGCAAGTTTACCTTTGACATGGAAGCGTTGCATACCCTTGAGTGGTGTGACTCGTAGGTAGATAAAGTCTCCCACATTGAAGGTGACAGGTCTCCTCTTTGGGTCAGCGTAACTCTTCTGTCGAGACTGGGCTACTTTCAAACGGTTGCGGATTAGCTGGACCTGCTGTTCGGCTTCCCTAATAACATCGGGCCCAAATACTTGGCTTTCTCCAGTCTCGGACCAGTTGAGAGGGGTACGGCACTTGCGTCCATAGAGAGCTTCAAAAGGGGCCATTTGCAAGCTAGCTTGATAGCTATTATTGTAGGAAAACTCCGCGAATGGCAGACAGTCCTCCCACTTGGTTCCATAGGACAAGACGCAGGCTCGCAACATGTCTTCAAGGATTTGGTTTACTCGCTCTGTTTGACCTCCAGTCTGTGGGTGATAGGCTCTGCTGAACGAGAGTTTTGTTCCTAAGGCCTCATGAAGTTTGTTCCAGAATCTTGAGGTGAATTGGGTGCCCTGATCAGTAACAATCACCTTGGGCACCCCATGCAGGCTAACAATTCTAGACATATACAGGTCAGCTAGGTCTCGGCCTTTATGGGTGGTCTTGACAGGTAGAAAATGGGCGACCTTGGTCAGGCGGTCAACGATAACCCAGATGGAGTCGTGACCTCGGTTGGACCTAGGTAGTCCAGTGATGAAATCCATTCCGACTTCCTCCCACTTCCACAGGGCACCTTTAATGGCTGCAGCAAACCTGCATGCCTTTGGTGCTCAGCCTTGACACGCTGGCAGACGTCGCATTGTGCGATATAGAAAGCTATCCCTCAATTCATACCGTGCCACCAAAACTGTTCCTTCAGGTCCTGGTACATTTTTGTGCCTCCGGGATGAATAGAGTAAGGGGTATCATGGGCCTCCTTCAGAATGGACTGCTTCAACTCCTCGATGCTAGGGACGCACAGGCGGCCATTATACCATAGCACACCTTCCTGGTCAATTGAAAACCCAGGTACTTCCTCTCGTTCCATCCTACGCTTGATGCCTTCGATACTCTCATGCCCCTTCTGAGCTTCTTTAATGATGTCCGTGAGTGTGGGTCGGTGACAAGGGTATAGTTAATAGAGCCCGTTAGTTGAGTACCCCTGAGGCCCGTATAGCTAGGCCCAATTGTAATGATAGTCGAATACGAGTTCCTACCGTATGTCGATATTGTAATCTGTATCGGACCCTACCCGATCCTCGAGACCTGCCATCTATATATAGGGGCCAGGAGGGGACGGCGTAGGGCAGATTAAAAAGCAAGCCAGGTTTAACACCCAAAGTTTACTTTCATAACACACCTATTTCGACTAACTTTACCTTCGAGTTCATCCGACGCCCTATCTCCCCGATCCTAAGTCCTTCATCTAGGACATTTGTCGAGTTAACCCCTCGTCAGTCAGACTTCAAGATTCACCAGGAAACCATGGCTTACAAGCTGAAGCCCAAACTTCTCGAACTCCTCGCATAAGGTTGGTTGGCTGGTCTTTAATAGGGCATTTAGAGAACAAGGTTCTCGGCTGAGGGCATCGGCGACCACATTAGCTTTACTAGGATGGTAATGAATGCCTAGGTCGTAGTCTTTGATAAGCTCTATCCATCTTCTCTGCCTCATATTCAACTCCTTCTGGGAGAAGATGTACTTTAGGCTCTTATGATCGGTGTAGATTTCACAACGATTTCCCATAAGATAGTGTCGCCATGTTTTAAGGGCATGGACAACGGCGACAAGCTCAAGGTCGTGGGTAGGATAATTCATCTTGTGGGGGCACAGCTGACGGGATAGATATGCGATGACCTTGCCATCTTGCATCAAGACACTTCCAAGACCAAGCTTGGACGCATCGCAGTAGACGTCGAAACTCTTGGTAATGTCGGGCATGGTCAAGATAGGAGCTGACACAAGTCTCTTCTTGAGCTCTTGGAAGCTCTGCTCGCACTTATCAGTCCATTCGAACTTCTTATCCTTCTTGAGTAGCTGAGTCAATGGGTGAGCAATGCTGGAGAACCCTTCTACAAACTTCCTATAATACCCGGCTAGTCCAAGGAATGCTCGGACTTCGGTGGGGTTGGTTGGGGCTTTCCTTTCCATGATGGAGGTGATTTTTGAGGGCTCAATGGATACTCCACCAGCTGAGAGTACATGGCCAAGGAATCCAACCTCTTTCAGCGAAAATTCACATTTGCTGAACTTGGCGTAAAGTTGGTGTTCACGCAGGGTCCCCAAAACTAGCCGCAGATGCTCTGCGTGCTCTTCCTTGGTCTTAGAATAGACCAAGATATCGTCGATGAAGACCACCACGAACTTGTCGAGGAACTTCATAAATACCTTATTCATGAGATTCATGAAATAGGCGGGGGCATTGGTTAGGCCGAAGGACATGACGGTGTACTCGAATAAGCCGTAGCGAGTGGTGAAAGCGGTCTTGGGAATATTGGACTCTCGGACTTTCAGCTGATGATATCCAGTGCAGAGATAAATCTTGGAGAATACTTTGGCTCCGTTCAGCTGATCAAACATGTCTTCAATCTTTGGAAGTGGGTACTTGTTCTTGATGGTTACCTCGTTGAGTTTACGGTAGTCCACACATAGTCGTATGGTACCGTCTCGCTTGTCCACAAATAGAACAGGCGATCCCCATGGTGAAGCGCTGGGATGGATAAGGCCTTTGTTGAGCATGTCAGCAAGTTGCTTCTTTAACTCCTCAAGTTATTGGGGGTTCATACGGTAGGGTCGTTGGGCAATAGGAGCTGTTCCGGGAATCAACTCAATTACGAACTCGATATCCCGGTCAGGGGGCATACCTGGCAACTCCTCAGGGAAGACGTCGGGGTACTCACATACCACCGGAACTTGATCAAGAGTCGGCCCAGAGACAGACTTCTTGTAGTAGGCTTTGCGGGATGGCATGGTGGCTACGTGCTCAATCTGAACTCCACTACTGCTGGTCACAGTTATGGCCTTTCGTGCGCAATCAATGTGCCCCTGGTACTTGGACATCCAGTCCATTCCAAGTACCACATCCAACCCTTTGGTACCTAGAACAATCAAATCCGCTTGGAACTTCTCACCGTAGAGCTCTACTGGGACGTCTCTGCAGGACAGTTAGGTCTTGACTGATGACCCAGGGATTTGTACTATCATGAGTCTATCCCTGTGACTAGGTTTCAATCTACCCTTATCCACGAAGTTCTCAGTGACAAACGAGTGTGACGCGCCAGAGTCAAATAGAATCTTTGCAGGCACGGAGTTGACGAGAAACGTACCAAGCACGACATCGGGGGCCTCTTCCGCTTCAGCTGCGTTGACATGATTCAGGCGGCCACGAGCAACATTAGCTTGACTCCTCGGATTCCGCCCAGATGGTCCATGGCCTTGACCCTGATTGGGTTTAGGCGCGCTGAGGCTCGGTGCGGATGGTTTCTTCAGGGGGCACTCCTTAGAGAAATGCCCTGGCTGACCACAAGTATAGCAGCCACTTCCTTGGCTGCGGTTGGTAGGGTTGAAGGTGTTGCGATTTCCTCCAGAAGGATTCCCGCTGGAGGGGCGGTTGCTTGAGTACTGGCAGTTGGGCCTGGGAGCCTGAGAGGCGAACCTCTGAGGGGGTGGCGCAGACCTGGATGGGGGCATGCTGCGGGACCTTTGATTGCTCGGCCCACCCTGGCTCATCATTCTCCTCTTCCGGCTTTCACGGGCAGCCTTGTTCTTGTCTTCGACCATGATAGCAGCGTCAACCAGGGACTCCAGATCATTGTAGGGCACGGCGACCAGATAGGGCTGCAGGTCTTCCTGAAGTCCATTCATGAAGTGCTCCCGCTTCTTCTCATCGGTGTCGATGTCGTTACGGGCATACCTCCCCCAAGTGGTGAACTTGTCGAGGTACTCGGTGACACTCATACTTCCTTGCTTGAGGTTGAGAAACTTGTCGCGCATGATCTTGATGAGTCCAGATGGAATGTGGGCCTTGCGGAACTTGGTCTTGAAGGCTTCCCAAGTCATCACTTGGCCCTCGGGCTGCATGGCACGGATGTTCTCCCACCATGCACCCGCTGCTCCGGCTAGGAAATGGGTGGCGTAGAGCACCTTCTCGTTCGCTCCAACTCCCACATACTCGAGCTTGTTCTCGATGGTGCGGAGCCAGTCGTCGGCGTCTAGAGGCTCGGTGGATTTGGTGAATGTTGGCGGGTTGGAGTTTTGGAAGTTCCTAAGCGTGTTGCGGGGTTCCTCATCATCATTTCCACCGTTATTGTTGTGGTGGGTGGCGATCTGCGCAAGGTGTTGGAGGGTCGCAAGGTTGGCTTGGCGTTCAGCTCGCGCGGCTTTGCGGTCCTCAAGCATGAGCCGCAGTATCTGCTCCATGCTCGGCTCAGGGGGTGGTGGCGGATTGCCTCCAGCTTGGCCTCGCGTTTCCGGAGCCATTCTGGAGAGAAGTGGTTTGGTGAGACGCATAACAAGGAAACTCATGCATGCTTAAATTAAAAGACTAACTCCAAGCATAAACATGGCATATATAGCAATCCATACATAGCATGCTCCAACAACCATACATAACATGTCCTAGCATGCATAATATATACAAGCAAAAGGGTGCCACACACGTCCAGGCACACACACATACCACACATAGTCTCATACATCAAACATAGCAAATGGTTCTAGATAGACCATACAACACCGATACGCAAAAGGGAGAAATCTAACAACTATGCGGCAGCCTACGTGAGAGGTAGAGTGGTGGGATCTACTCGTCGCCGCTAACATGGGGGACTAGCTCCTCGGGGTCCTCCTCGCTAGGAGTCTCAGGAGCGTAGAAGTCGAGGATAGCGTTGCGGTCATCACCGCTCTCGCTACCACGGTCGTCGTCGTCAGTACTAGCGGGCTCCTCGTCGAAGGCCTCGTGGTGGTCGTCGTCGCGGCCAAGTACCGCCTCGTTCTCCTTGCGGAGCTCGGCGGTCTCCTCCTCCAACTCGGACACGTGGCTCTCAAGAGAAGCCAAGTGATCCTCCAACTCGCGGACGCGCCTCCTTAGAGCCTTGTTCTTCTTCATGATCTTCCTCTTGGCAGAGAGAAGACGGTGACGTGAGAAGATAGACTCCTGGAGGTCCTCTTGAAGTACGGCGAGCTCAAGTCCCCTCTCGTCGGCGACCATCCAGACATGGTCCAGATGCTCCTGCGTGTGGTGCAGGAGAGCCTCGGTGTGGCAGAAGTGGCGGCTGAAAGGAGTGTGCGCCGCGGCCTGATGGGGAAGGCCATCGGCGTCGACCCTCCCGTAGTGCTCGTAACGAGTCCCAAGTAACTCGTCGTAGTGGAGGTGGACGAGGCGCGAGATGGCGTGACGCAGAACACGCATCAGGCCATCGCCCCAGTTGCGCTCGATTACCTCGAAGGTGAACTCCGGTGAGGTAGGCGGAACCTCCTTCCCGCAGGACCTGGCATACCACACGGATAGCCAGCTCGCGGGTGCCCTCCTCAAATAGACGATAGCCTCGCACCTCAGGACACGGATGTCCAAGGCGCGCGGCCAACTCAACCAGGTCCCTCTCGAAAACCAGCACGTCCTCGTGGGTGCCAACCTGACGGTGCGCGGTAGGAGCGTCCATCTACACAAATTTTAAAGTAGAGTTCATTAATGACTTACCCAAGTGTGCAAGATTTATACATAAGTAAAAACTTGAATTTAAATGCAAGTAATTTAAAGATGCTTAAAGAATAAGGGAAGAGATGAGAGCAATATATATTTACCTTTGATATATATAGCCATCTCTTTTAATTTCTAAGAAAATAGTTTTTGGTCCGGTCTAACGCCCATGCTAAACTAGGGTTTCCTAAGGTCAGGATGGCTCTGATACCAACTCTGTGGGGAGCCCGGCTTACCACCCGGGATTCCCGTTATGCATACAATTCACGATCCCAGGAGACCGTCGTGAATCCACATAACAGAGTTGGCATTTCAGATTACAACATCCATTACATAACGAGTCTTCACGTCTTACATAGCCTCTTGGCTGAATAAAAAATGCCACGCAGGGCAAGTTCAACAGACATACTTAGCCATAAGTAGCAGCGGATATACGCAGCGTAGTGACCCAAGTCAGGCCTACTACCCTACAGGCGACTGACCGGGAAACGAGTCCTAATTCGCACCGGCGTCGTCATACTCCTCATCATCCTCCTCATAGTCATCTCCAAAGTCTGGCCAAGTTAATAGCCAGGGACAAAGCCGTGAGTACATTTTGAAATTGTACTCGCAAACCATCTAAGAGAGAAAACATTCACATGCTATATGGCTGTAGCAAGGGTTGGCTTAGTTTCAGTGACTATGTGCTACTAACTTCTCGTGTCAATATAGCATGCCCCACGACATTTCTATATCCTTATTAAAGAAGACTTTTAGAAACATTTAGTAAAATCTCTTGGAAAGGGGGAACTCCTTTGAAGAATAGATCGGTGGCCAATCGAACATGACCACCTCAAGACATCGGCAGTACCCTCCAAGTACTCCGATCCACTCCCGTGCCACGGCAGTACCCTCCAAGTACTCCATCCGGCACAAAACTCCATTTTTCCAGAAAACCATTTATAAAACCAAAACCTGACATTGGGCAATGTAGTGATCTTCACAACCGTCCATGACCGAGGATGCGGCTATTCGAATAGTTTTACACTCTACAGAGGTTGTACGCTTTACCCACACCATTCGATAAATCCGCCGGGATACCACCACGGATCGTCATACACAAGTATGCGGGGTTCGGATAATCGATCAAAGCCTCCATCTATCTTCCTTAGTACGGGTGCCTACCCTGTGGAGTTTACCTCCCCAGCACGTCCCGGCAGTACCTCCTCCAGAGCGTAACTCCGGAACCACGGCGGGAGAACCCAAGTGTCTTCCGGCGGCTCGGGATATGCAGTGATATGTGTTGACCTCATTTGGCGTCAACCCGGATTCTGGGCACCTACAGACCCTTATATAATTGTGAGGCTCCCCGCACTAAAGCAGACGGACTTCAAACTAGGCCCCGTCCCATACCGGGGTAATGTGGTTGCACGGTTTAATTGCTTCGAGCGACTACAAAGAAACACCAATGCCTTTTTCTGAAACCACTAACTCCTTTCTTCCATAACCCAAGTGTCCATTCATTTAGAAAACATTTCAGTGGAGTAGATACTACTCCAAGGTTTTCGTAACCGTTTTCGAAAACTTTTCCGAGAGTTATCCCATCCTAGAGTTTTTGGCTCCACTACAAGTGTTTCTCAAAGACGTCGATGTTAATCATCGAGTCTCTATTTTCAGGGGTAAAGAGTAGGTGCTAATGGTGTCATCCTTCATGGACGATAACATCGCGACTTGTGGAGCTAAGTCGTCAACTATTTCTATCTAGGGACCAATAGCAATATAAGAAAAACAATGCATAGTAATAAGAGTAAGAGTAGCACAATGCATAGTGCCATGATAGGATTCAGATATGCAACAAGTAGATGGCTTGCCTTGGTTGGCTTGTACCTGATCACCTTCCTCCTGGTACTCAAACACTTCACCATCCTCCGCACAGTCGTCGTTTGATTCTATCGCCGGAAAAAGAAACGAAGACACACACAATAAGCATTCATGCATACATGAAGTTTTATTGAAACAACATCACACACTCAAGCATTTGAGTAACAGAAGCAAACAAGTTTAGATAACAGAACATATATCTATTTTATAAAAGAAGGAATATTCACTAACATAATAGCAAGCAATATCTAGTTGCATGGCAACACTTATCCACAACCAAACACTTGCATGCATCAAGATCATCCTAAAACATGGCACCAACATACCTACTGGTAGCAAATCAACATTTCAGAAACATCACAATTGGACTTAGACTCAAATACTATAAAGGTGATTTAATAAGGAATTACCAATTCTAGGAATCACTAGAATAGCAAGATAATCCCTTAAATTAATCTGTAAGTTCAAAAATTCTAACAGTGGCCATTTTGGAAAGCTACTGGGATAACCAACACACCAGAAGTGGAATCATTCCAAAATAAACAATATAATGTGCACAATAAATCAATCAATGCAGAATATTGACATCACCGAATTAATTACTACAAACAATGCACACATTCTAAATTAGTGAAACTAGTTCCTATAATTCAACATTGCAGTAGAGCATCAGTGAAAATTGGAAATACCAATTTTCATTAAACAGAACAACAGATTTGCTTAAATATGTGTAAATCTATAGATCTACCCTATTAAATCCTCAGATAATATTTAGGAGCCTAAAAATCACACATGCAATACCAGGTGATAGACAACATTGTACTAAACATAGCAAAATTTTAATCATAATTTTCTGAGGCCTAAAACATTTTCAAACTAATTTTAATTGCAGCACTCAATCATCAAATAAATAAAACACAGGAAAAAAAAGAAGACAGGCCGGATCTGGCCAGGCCAAGCCAGATCTGGGCCGGATCCAGCCCAGCCGGCTCGCCGGCCAGCCCGGGGTGGCCGAAGGGGTACGGGCTACCCCTGGCCACGCGATTAGAAGAAGATCGACGGCCGTCCGTCGTCGTCGTCGATGGCTGCTGCATGCGCGCGAGGAGGTCGGCGCGAGCTAGGGTTTTGCAGGGAGAGGCTCACCGAGGAAGCTCTGGCTATCGGCGGCGGCTAGATCGGTGGCGGAGGTTCTCAGAAGGGGCTCCGGGTCCAGATTGCTTGCATGCAGGGCCTGCAGCTCACGCGGCGATGATGAGGTCGCCGACGTGCTCTCCGGCTGGTGGTGGTGATGGCGATGCTTGCAGGTCTCTGCAAGGCAAACGATACTCGGGGTGAGGTCTGAGGGATGGCATAGGACACCAAGGAGCAGAGAGGGGGCAGAACGGTGACGCAGATCGACGGCAACCTTCCCCCTCGCCGGCGAGGATCTACCCGACGGTTTCGAGTTCTTCAGCGGCTGCTTCTCCTCGGCTAAGTGTCGGCGAGCTCCGGGAGGTGAGATGGAAGTGGAGTGGGGGCAAATGGGAGAGAGGAGAGGTTTCCAGAGGGTTTCCCTGGGCTTAAATCTACAGACATGGGCTCGGTCTAGGGTGAACCTCGGTGGACGCTATTGGGCATCGTGGGCGGTGTCTGGGGATGGCGTCATGAGCTAGTTCTAGGGGACAGGGAGATAGCGTCGGTGGTGGGTCAGTTTGGTCACGGTTCGGCCGAGTTTAGAGAAGGAGAGAGGGAAACGGTGCGTGGCGGTGCTATTGCGATGCACCTCCGGGCTGGGCTGGGGTGGCATTGTGACGGACTCTGGGTGGCATGCAGACGTGCGTGGAGAGGGGAGCTGGATGAGGCGCAGGTGCATCGGAATGCGAGGTACGCGCTGCATGCTCTGGGCGGTCTGGTGACGTCGACCAGTCACGGTCGAGGCGCGGCGTACGGTGGTTCTCGATGCTGTCTGATTTGGGGAATTGATTCGTCGTGCCGTGGTGAGCCTGGCGGCGAGGTGACAAGGCAGGGGGCGGACGGTGCGACCCTGCCTGTGCTGGGCGCCCACGGTGGCTACGGTGATGGCTAGGCGGGCGTGGGGTGTTTGCACCAAGTCACTGCGAAGTGGGGCTGGCGCTAGGGCTCCGGCAGGGTGGCAATCATTCACTGGGGGTCGAGGGTGGCGGCTGGTTGAGTTCAGAGAGAGAGAGAGAGAGGTTTAGCAGAGAGGGTCGTTTGCCTCGGGCTCCTCCTTTCCCCTCGCTTCCAAACTGCAAACAACAAGAAGAAGGGATTTGCAAATCTTGGGACTCCAAAAGAAAATCTCCAGCAGATCCTCTCCCTTCACTTGGTCGGTTTGCAAGAAGGAAGAAGAAAGAAAGAGAGAAAAAAAACATGGACTAGGGTCTTCATGGCTAAAATTCAAATTTGAATTTGAATCTTTCAAACTAGGTTTGAAAGTTGAGCTAGGATAGTTTCCAGAGGTGTCTAAGGTGCTCAAGAGCACATGACCAAAGTTTGAAAATTTTAGAGCTAGATATGCCAGGGTTTTGGAGGAACTCCTATTTTCAAATAAAGGAGCAAAAATAAAAGAAAAAGAAAAGAAAGGAGAGGTGATCACACCAATTATCTATACTAGGATTTTTGGTGTACACAAACATGAGCTAGGGTAAAAATATGTTGCATAAAATCATAGCACACTCTCTAGGTAAATAGCACATGTGTTTTAAAAGAAAACAAGGCATAATTCAAGGAAACACTCTCACATGAAATCATAGGCATACACACTTGCACACATAAAATCATGCATTCACATGATAACACCCATGCTAGCACTTCACAAGAAATCATGCATTCATGGGACACAAGCACATTGCTGAGCAGAGGTTTTTATTTTACCCAAAATAAAGTACTTCAGTAACGGTTTAATTCCTGGTCACAAAAGTGGGGTGTTACACATAGACCGCCATCCAACTGCATCTATGACTAATAATCCACTCCCGGGGATATCATCCGAACACCCCATGAGTATTAAGTTGCGAACAACAGATAATTGCATTAAGCAAAGTGTGTAATGTAAACAAGGCATATGCCCTCGAGCATATGAATGTTGTTTTCTCCCTAGTAGCAACAGCACATCTACAACCTTAGAGGTTTCTGTCACTCCCCCAGATTAAATAGAGGCATGAACCCACTATCGAGCATAAATACCCCCTCTTGGAGTCACTAGCAACTACTCGGCCAAGATAGCTACTAACAACAGAGAGCATGCAAGATGATAAACAACATAGAGATAACATAAGATATATTTCAGTATAGCAACTCAATCATAACACCAATATTCATCGGATCCCAACAAACTAAACATGTAGAATTACATAACGGTGATCTCAATCATGTAGGGCAGCTCATGAGATCTAAACATGAAGCACACAATGGAGGAGACAACCATCTAGCTACTGCTATGGACCCATAGTCCAAGGTAGACTACTCACTCATTGCTTCGGAGGCAAGCATGGCGATAAAGAAGACCTCTAGTGGCGATTCCGCTCTCCGGCAGGGTGCCGGGAAGAGCTTCTGGACCCTCCCGATCTTCGGGTCGACGGCGGCGGCGGATCGCGATGTGTTCTGGAAAATTGATCGGGTAGTTAGGTTTTTTTCGTTGGGGGGTCTTTATAGGCGAAGGGGCATCGTCAGAGGTGGCCCGAGGCACCCTCACACATAGGGGGCGTGGCCAGGGGCTGGGCCGCGCCGCCCTGGTGTGTGGGGCCCTCGTGGCCCCCCTCCAACTCCTCTTCGGATCTCTGGAAGCTTCCGGGAAGAATAAGACTTCAGGAACTTGTTTCGTCCAATTCCGAGAATATTTCCTGTGTAGCACTTCTGAAACACAAAAACAGCAGAAAACAGGGAACTGGTACTGTGGCGACTAGTTAATAGGTTAGTTCCAGAAAATGCATAAAAGTGCCACGAAGTGTAACGAAACAGTAGGCAAATGGTGTAAAAACAAGCATGGAGCATCAAAAATTATAGATACGTTGGAGACGTATCAAGTTCTTATATGTGTTAGAGAAATGCCTAGGCCGCTAATCTAAGCCATGCATAATTCATGGTGGAAATTTACAGCATGCCCATAGTGGACATTCGATGACGCATCTCAAAATAAAAAGCTATACCAATGGTAAATAAAAGAGATGTCGAGGTGTTCATTGTCTGTTTGTCTTGTCATTTTGATGTGGGCTTGTTCCATGTCATTGGGCAGGAGGTACCCTGGCGGTTCTCGATGATACACATATATTTACAATGATGAGAGCTTGCTTGGGACTCTAAGTTGAGTAGCATGAGGTTTGGATATTCGTACTTCACGGGACACGAGGTTTTCAACTTATGATTTCTCAAGCATTATGCTTCATAATTGTACTCGCATTAACTTTAACCATTCAAGATGCTTATGATGGGGGCAATGAGAGCTCAAAGCTAGTAAGTACCATAATTTTTGAAGGTTTATAAAACTCGCAATCACTGCTTCCCTCTGCGAAGGGCCTTTCTTTTACTTTTTTGTTGAGTCACCACCTTCTACCTTTATGCACCGTCTAAGAGAGCATAGTTGTCATTCTTAGTATAATGTGCATTGTCCCAAAGTTATCATTGATTGATTCATGATTTTGGTTTCACTTGTTCTTAAATTATTTGTATCTAGTCGCCCTCTTAAACTTGAAGGTGTCCTATGCATTTATGTTTTGCTATTCCATGAAGGGCAAGTTGAAAACCATTTGCTATGTTTTTCCTTATGATTTGAACACACGTTTGACTTTCATTGTTTCATTTTCATGATCTTTTATTTGTGTTCTTTTTCATGTTATAACATGGTTGCTAAGTTTCTTCTATCAAGATTATATCTTTCATGCCCATGTTTTAAGTTCTTTTGATCCCAGCACTCAATGCTTACATAGATGATCAAGATTGTGTAGGTGCATGTCACCTCAAAAATTATTCTTTTGTTATCACTTAACTACTCGAGGACGAGCAGGAGTTAAGCTTGGGGATGCTTGATATGTCTCAAACGTATCTATAATTTTTGATTCTCCATGCTTGTTTTTACACCATTTGCTTAGTGTTTCATTACACTTCGTGGTGTTTTTATGCATTTTCTGGAACTAACCTATTAACAAGATGCCACAGTGCCAGTTCCTGTTTTCTGCTGCTTTGTGTTTCAGAAAAGTTACATAGGAAATATTCTCGGAATCGGACGAAACAAAAGCCGAACGTCCCAATATTAAACGAAGCTTCCGGAAGACCAAAGAGGAGACGGAGACAAGCAGAGGCTGGTCTCACCACCAGGGGAAGCGGCCCAGGCCCTGGCCATGATGCCCTATGGAGAGACCCCCCTGGTCTACTTCTGACGCTGCCTCTTCGCCTATAAAGACCCCCCGATGGGAAAAACCTAAAGACCCGATCACTTTTCCAAAAACACATCGCGATCCGCCGCCGTCGTTGACCCGAGATCGGGAGGGTCTAGAAGCTCTTCCCGGCACCCTGCCAGAGAGGGGAATCGCCACCGAAGGTCTTCTTCATCGCCATGCTTGCCTCCGGCGCGATTAGTGAGTAGTCTGCCTTGGACTATGGGTCCATAGCAGTAGCTAGATGGTTGTCTTCTCTACCATGTGCTTCATGTTTAGATCGCGTGAGCTGCCTTACATGATCGAGATCACCGTTATGTAATTCTACATGTTGTGTTTGTTGGGATCCGATGAATATTGGTGTTATGATTGAGTTGATGTGCTGAATATTATCTTATGTTATCTCTATGTTGTTTATGATCTTGCATGCTCTCCGTTGTTAGTAGCTATCTTGGCCGAGTAGATACTAGTGACTCCAAGAGGGGGTATTTATGCTCGATAGTTGGGTTCATGCCTCTATTTAATCTGGGGAAGTGACAGAAACCTCTAAGGTTGTAGATGTGCTGTTGCCACTAGGGAGAAAACAACATTCTTATGTCCAAGGACATATGCTTTGTTTACATTACACACTTTGCTTAATGCAGTTATCTGTTGTTCGCAACTTAATATTCACGGGGTCCTCGGATGATTCCCCATGGGTGGATTATCAGTCATAGATGCAGTTGGATGGCGGTCTATGTATCTTGTTGTAATGCCCAGAGTAAATCTCATAGTGATCCTCTTGACATATGCATGTTATCTTTATTCTATCAATTGCCTAACTGTAATTTGTTTACCCAGCATGTTGTTATTTATCTTATGGAGAGACACCACTAGTGAACTGTGGACCCCGGTACAATTTCCTTTACATTGCTATCACATGTTTACTTTACTCGCACTGTTTACTTTCTCGCATACTACTATTGCTTTCCACTCGATACGCTCATTCTTTTGTTATAGCAAACCGATCAGATTGACAACCTCATCGTAAGTTGGGAGCAAAGTTCTTGGTTGTGTTGTGTGCAGGTTCCGCGTTGCTACTAGTTGAAGACGCGCTAACAAGAATCGTTAACGGTGCCCTTGTTGGAGTGTCACTAAGCTAGTGAGCATCACCTTCTGGACTTCGGCTTTTTCCTACTAGATTGACATACCTTGGTTTCATAACTGAGGGAAAACTTGCTGCTGTGCTCATCACACCTTCTCTTGGGGTTCCCAACTGGCCGGTCATTTACATCCTCAACACCGCGCCACCAACAAGTTTTCTGGCGCCGTTGCCGGGGAATTGAAGAAGAAGAAGCTCCTACATCAACTACATTTTCCCACGTCAACTACGCGCCAGCAAAACACCAAGCAGGCAGCAGGGAAAAACTATAGCCGCCGCTGTTCAGGCCCCTTCCCACACCCCTCTCGAAGGGCAGTGGGGGTTCTCCTCTGGCCGGTGGCGCTCTCGGGCGATAGACGCGCGGATGTCGGGGCAGTGGCCCCGGGAGTTATGGATGCGGCGTGGTGGGCCTTGATGTCTCACATGACCAGTTGGGAAACCCCAAGAGGAAGGTATGATGAGCACAACATTAAGTTTTCCCTCAGTTATGATACCAAGGTTTAATCGACCAGTAGGAGAAAGAAATCACTTCCGAAGGTTGTTGCTAGCTGACTTTGGCAACGACGCCAGAAAAAAGTCTTTGATGGCGTGGTGTCTGTGCCAGCAGCAACGTGGAACCTGCACACAATACAACCAAGATACTTTGCCCCAACTTGCAGAGAGGTTGTCAATCTCACTGGTTTCCTGAAAACAAAGGATTAAACTTATCGTGTGGAAGATGATATTTGCTTGCAGTAAGTAAATAATAATTGCAGAAAGTTAACGGTGCTTGTAGTAGAAGGTAATATAAATGTAAAAGAATGGACCGGGGTCCACAGTTCACTAGAGGTGTCTCTCCATAAAGATAAATAATATGCTGGGTAAACAAAATTACAGTTGGGCAATTGACAAAATAAAGAATGCAAAGCAATGCATGTACATGTCATGAAGATCACTATGAGATTCACTTGGGCATTACAACATAATACATAGACCGTAATCCAACTGCATCTATGACTAATAATCCACCCGCGGATATCATCTGAACAACCGTTGGGTATTAAGTTGCAAGCAATATATTATCGCCTTAAGCAAAGTGTGTAATGTAAACAATACAAATGTCCTTGAACAAAAGATTATTGTTTTCTCCCTAGTAGCAATATCACATTGGTACGTCTCAAACGTATCTATAATTTTTATGCTCCATGCTTGTTTATGCATTATTTGCTTTATGTTTTGTTACACTTTGTGGCGTTTTTATGTATTTTCCGGAACTAACCTATTAACGAGATGCCACAGTGTCAGTTCCCCGTTTTCTGTTGTTTTTGTGTTTCAGAAAAGTTACACAGGAAATATTCTCTGAATTGGACGAAACAAAAGCTGAAGTTCCTATTTTTCCCAACACGAGACGGAATCCAAAGCAGAGACGGAGGGGGGCCAGAGGGCAGCCGCACCATAGGGTGGCGCAGGCCACCCCCTGGCCACGCCACCAGGTGGTGTGGATCCCTAATCCACCCCTGACATCGCCCTTCCACCTATATATTCTCCTCAACGAGAAAACCCTAAGGCTCGAACTCTTTTCCAAAAAACATACTGCAAGCCGCCGACGTCATCGACGCGAGATCGGGAGGGTCCAGAAGCTCTTCCCGGCACCCTGCCGGAGAGGAGAATCACCACCGGAGGCCTTCTTTATCACCATGCCTCCCTCCGGAGTGATGTGTGAATAGTGTACCTTGGACTACGGGTCCATAGCAGTAGCTAGATGGATGTCTTCTCTTCCATGTGCTTCATGTTTAGATCTTGTGAGCTGCCTATCATGATCAAGATCATCGTTATGTAATTCTACATGTTCTGTTTGTTGGGATCCAATGAATATTGAGTACTATGTCAAGTTGATTTATTGATTTATTATCTCTATGTTGTTTATGATCTTGCATGCTCTCCGTTGCTAGTAGATATCTTGGCTGAGTAGATGCTAGTGACTACAAGAGGGGGTATTTATGCTCGATAGTGGGTTCATGCCTCTGGTAACTTAGAGGAGTGACAACAACCTCTAAAGTTGTAGATGTGCTGTTGCTACTAGGGAGAAAACAACAATCTTGTGTTCAAGGACATTTGTATTGTTTACATTACACACTTTATTTAAGGCGATAATCTGTTGCTTGCAACTTAATACCCAACGGTTGTTTGGATGATATCCGGCGGGTGGATTATTAGTCATAGATCCAGTTGGATTACGGTCTATGTATTATGTTGTAATGCCCAAGTGAATCTCATAGTGATCCTCATGACATGTACATGCATTGTTTGCATTCTTTATTCTGTCAATTGCCCAACTGTAATTTGTTTACCCAGCATGTTATTTATCTTTATGGAGAGAAACCTCTAGTGAACTGTGGACCCCGGTCCATTCTTTTACATTCATATTACCGTTTACTTTACACGCATTATTTACTTTCTCGCAAACAAATATCTTTTACCATACGATACTTTTAATCCTTTGTTTACAGCAAAACCGGTGAGATTGACAACCTCACTGCTAGTTGGGGCAAAGTACTTTGATTGTGTTGTGTACAGATTCCACGTTGCCGCTGGTGCAAAGCTACGCCCCAGATAAGGCGCCATATATAAATTGTCTAGAGCTGTCGCCAAGCCACCTCGCATCAACCTTCGAAATTGGTTCTTTCTCCTACTGGTTCGATTAAACCTTGGTTTCATACTGAGGGAAACTTGCCGTTGTGCTCATCATACCTTCCTCTTGGGGTTCCCATCTGTGTGGCTAAGCACCGCCAATCACACATCTACAACCTTAGGAGTTATTGTCACTCTCCCTGATTACTAGAGGATGAACCCACTATCGAGCATAAATACTCCCTCTTGGAGTCACTAGCATCTACTCAGCCAAGATATCTACTAGCAATGGAGAGCATGCAAGATCATAAATAACATAGACATGATAAATCAACAATCAACTTGACATAGTACTCAATATTCATCGGATCCCAACAAACACAACATGTAGAATTACATAACAATGATCTTGGTCATGATAGGCAACTCACAAGATCTAGACATGAACCACATGGAGGAGAAGACAACCATCTAGCTACTGCTATGGACCCATAGTCCAAGGTAGACTACTCACGCATCACTCTGGAGGCTGGCATAGTGATGAAGAAGGCCTCCGGTGATGATTCCCCTCTCCGGTAGGGTCCTGGGAAGAGCTTCTAGACCCTCCCGATCTCGGGACGATGGTGGCGCCGGCTTGCAGTATGTTTTGTGGAAAAGTGTTTGTCTCCTTAGGGTTTTCTCATCAAAGGGAATTTATAGGTGGAAGGACGATGTCAGGAGGTGGACCAGGTGGTCACACCACCTGGTGGCGCGGCCAGGGGATGGCTCGCGCCACCCTATGGTGCGGCTGCCCCTTGGTCCATCTCCGTCTCTCCTTTGGACTATGTCTTCGTGTCAGGTAAATAGGAACTTCGGCTTTCGTTTTGTCCAATTCCGAGAATTTTTCCTGTGTAATTTTTCTGAAACACAAAAACAACAAAAAACAGGGAACTTGCATGGTGGCATCTTGTTAATAGGTTAGTTCCATAAAATGCATAAAAATACCATGAAGTGTAAAAAAACACAAAGCAATTTGTGTAAAACAAGCATGGAGCATCAAAAATTATAGATACTAGTCATCAACCCGTGCGACTGCACGGGCTAGTACATTCTGAAAACGAAAAATATTCTTAATGGTGATTTTTTTGCTACAAAACATCTGAGATTAGATAATACATCACATATACTTATATTCAATACATAAATTTATTACTATGTTAGCTCTTGTTTCCCGCACAATGCATACACCATTAACGATTTCCTATTTTATGGTGGTTTTATATTATTGTGCTCTATGAGCTTCGGTTATCCTATGCTAGATTTTGTAATATGTACTTTGGTTTTATTCCCCTTTCGGTCAAAGATATTCTAGCTACAGCAAAGAGTTAAATGGAGATGCAAGCCTTAGATAATCCAAATAAATATTGTTGTTTTTAATCCATCCTATTGAATCGATACTTACCTAATATTTTCATAGATTATTGCAGAAACATTCACCACGTATCTATCTCTAATATTTTTGTTTTGATCCTTCTTTACCTCTATTGACTAACAAAAAAGATCAATTACCCAATTAGATAGTCTACAGAGAGTTTGTAAACAAAATCTATTGGACTATGACTTATTTGGTGTTTTCATAGTTCACCCAACATTAATAATTGATTTTAATATGAGGATAACCTATTGTGGTAGAAAAATGTTTTCACAGTATTTGTGGACTATGTCTTATCTAAACAGTTAAAAATAAAAACAGTGCACCTGAAAATAGTGACTGTGCTCTTCTTCTTCCATCCTTATTCATTCACTTTGTATCCATGCCAAACTAAAATGTCTTGAAGAAGAAAATAATTAGTAAACCTGCATCCTCCATGGACATGGACTTGTGGTTAACTCAAATTTGAGTCTGGAAGCACTGTTTAAGCTACTTGTATATCTAAATGTAGCAGTATCAGCACTTCAATATTTGTTCGTACGGCCAGCTTGCTTATTCTAGTTTTTTTTTTCCTTTTGAATATGGTAACCAATAAAAAAGCTTATCCAAAAACATACTACAGGGAGATGAACCAACTGAAGCAATATATAATGTAAATACTGCAAATATCAGTTAGTACCAAGATATAAGCTTCCCAGCGTAAACTAAATTCCCTTCCATGATGAACCCACATACAAAAATGTGAAAATCAACTGTTTCAACAATTGTATTTTCTAGACCTATATTGTCCTTTAATTTGGGTTGTATAGCATAACTTAGCACTTTAATACTAAATAATCTTCCTAGTAGGCTCACATCAATGATGTTCTACTAATTTAATACCAAATATCTAGTACTACCTCTGTTTCAAATTACAGTATCTGTTGGTATGCTATTTTATCCAACCAAAATATCTTATAATTTGGAATGCAGGTAGTACTAAAAAAACTAAGTATTTAGATAAAGCATATACAAAAATGGGATATAAGCAATAAAAGCATCATGATATACGTAGTGTTTGTAGCACAAACCTTTGTTACCTGATGACGTGAAGACCAAAAATCTTTAGTCTGAACACATGAGTTTCTAGCGACTGAACTTTTGTAAAAATGAAGTGAAAAGAAGAGAGGACATGGAATTATTTTTGAAGAAGAAAGACTGTACAAATCTGTATTATCATCCTTGAGATTTCCAAACTCCTTCAGAAGCCTTTTTGCAAATAAAATGCAAATTTCATCAACTGTGATGGAAGAATTGAAAAGCTCAACGTCAGACACATCACTATGAAACCGCTAGCTGCAAACCAAAAAAAAATGAAATGTAACAGTATTATATGTAGACAACTATTAAGAATATAGGCGTTATTGATTTCGAATGAGAAATCAGGGCATTAGTAAAGTCCACGGTCAAGGATTTTATTTGGGTCAGCTATTGGATCGACTATATGAACAAATTTCTATTCTGGTCAAGAACAGAAGCATTCAGATCAACACTACTATGAGTAACCAAGCGATTACCAGAAACGGAGCAGCACTTTTCTCCTTTTGTTGAACGTCCTAGTCTGGATTCTTGCATCACTGCATCAGCGTTTTTTTTTTTGAAACTTCACTACATCAGCGTTGTTTGCAATCAGTGGAAATAAATCCAAGATTGGATGAGAAGTGCAGAAAAAATAAAAAACGGTCCAGTAATCAAGGAACATCAAAGGAACATAAGAAAAGACTGATCTGATCGCCCACCCCGCGAGAAGGCCCGTCGTGCCTCCCTTTCTGATGCTTCACCCAACCTGACAACGCCTTTGAACTGCAAGATCATTGTAAGAGCATCCATTCATTATAGGCCTGATCATTAGCAGGAGTCACAGGTTGAGATGGGTGCAGTGACGACCGTCCATTATCTGGAGATGGTAGCTCCGCAGTTTGCTGCCATTGTGCGCAAGACCACCGTCCATTGTCTGGACCCGGCAGCCCGCAGCTCGCCGCCGTTGAGGCGCTCGAGGCACGCAAGACGAATGTCCAAGGTGTGTAGGGCAGTTCTGCAGTTTGCCGCCGTTGAGGAGCCGCACGTGAGACCTGGAGGAGGGTGACATGATCCTCAATTTCAAGGAGAGAAGATAGCTGCAGCGATCCTCATGCTATCACCAGTTCCAATGCTTGTAGAGGCTCTCAATCCGCGCGACCCTTAGAGGAGATGAGGACGGCGACCTTAGCTCCGGCAACAGATCGAGGCAACATCGCCTGTGCGGTCAATGGATCCGACTTCTCCGAGGCATGATCGATGCGTGCACTTCTAAGACTCTCGGCAAACTCGAACAGAAATTTTTAGGGTAACGCGAATACCTCTTCGGACTCACTTGTTGGATCTAACCACAAAACTTAAATCATACGGTTGTTTTCAACATTTTCTCCAGAATTGACGTGGAGGCTCGTATGGTGCCTCCAATTAGTAAATATAAGATGTTTGCGACGTATCAAGTACCCCCAAGCTTAACTCCTGCTCTTCCTCGAGTAGGTAAGTGATAACAAAACAATAATTTTTGAGATGACATGCACCAACACAATCTTGATCAACTTAAGGTAAAGCATTGCATGCTGAGATCAAAGTACTCTAAACAGGGGCATGAGAGATATAATTCTAACTATAGAACTTAGCAACCATGTTACAACATGAAAAGAAACACAAACAAAAGATCATGAGTAATAATGCATTGAAAGGTGTATGTTTGTTTGAAGCATATAGAAAACATAGCAAAGTGGTACTCAGCTTGTCCCTCATGGAGTAGCAAAACATAAATGCATAGGACACCTTCAAAGTTCAAGAGGGTGACTAGATACAAATAATTTGAGAACAAGCAATACCATAATCATGAATCAATCAATAATAAATTTTGGGACCATGCACATTATACTCAGAATGACAACTATGCTCTCTTAATCGGTGCATAAAGGTAGAAGATGAAGACTCAACATAAAAGTAAAAGAAAGGCCCTTCGCAGAGGGAAGTAGTGATTGTAAGTTTTATAAATCTTCCAAAAATTATGGTACTTATTAGCTTTAAGCTCTCATTGCCCCCATCATATGAATCTTGAGTAGGTTAAGGTTAATGCGAGTACAAATATAAGATATATGCTTGACAAGTCATAAGTTGAAAATCTCATGTCCCATGAATACGAGTACTTAAACCATGCTAATCGACTTAGCTCCCAAGCAAGTTCTTGTCATTGTAAGCATACGTGTATCATTGAGAACGCCAACGGGGTACCTCCTGCCCGATGACATGGAAACTGTCCCACATCAAAATGACAAGACAAACAGACAATAGACACCTCGACATCTCTTTTATTTACCATTGGGTATATCTTTTTATTTTGAGATGTGTCATCGAATGTCCACTATGGTTATGTTGTAATTTTCCACCATGAATGATGCATGGTTTAGATTAGCGGCCCAGGCGTTTCTCTAACACATATACAAACTCCATGAACTTAACAAGTTTCTAATTCCTTTCACACAGATAAGCATCCATAAACAAAAGATCAAGATATCAACTAAATAGGAATAAGTGCAATGTTGAAAGCGTGCCCCATAACAGCATGTCTGAGCTAACTCCCAACTTACAACTTGCAAGCATATAATCAACATAATAAAGCCACAATGGTCAAGTCTATTAAGTGCAAGAAAGTAAATGTGCCATTAAATTTGTGAGAGCTTTACTAACTAATTTTCGCATAACAAAACAATTTAATTTGGAAGATAGATAAAAGCAAGACGAATATACTTGGAATAGCAAATTGCTAATAGCTAGATATGGTGGACATATTGGAAAAACTTTGGTTTTTGGGGGTTGGATGCATGAGAAGTATTCCCTCTCAGTACAGGTGAAGGCTAGCAAAAGACTGGGAGCGACCAACTAAGAGAGCAATAACGGCCATAATTATGCGCAGCGACAAAACATTATTAACCAAAACATAAAGTGGTATCACAAGTCAAAAACCAAATGATCATAGAGACTTGAGGCGACTGGTTAAAGTCAAACATGGTGTAAGCATGCACCAAGTCAACCCAAATAAAGCATCAAAGGAGAATACCACAAAAATATGCTTCTATAAGATAAAAACAACGCATGATTCTTTCAAAGGTACATTAAGCATTCACAGTTATTTGAGATAATTCATGCTACAACAATAACAACTAAGCATATAATCAAAATAATACCAAGCATGACATGACAAAGTCTAAGCAACAGTCTAAACAAGCTCCCTTTTTGCACCACTATAAGCATAAAACGGTTTACTCTTTTCCAACACCAATCAACCTTTTTGAAACAACTCCCAAAGATGAAAACCAACAAAGACCAAAGGTCTAAACATACCTAGCTACAAAGAACTAACAAGTTTTGAATAAGAACGAAGGCAAAAAATAAAAGCTAAACACAGTACTAGAAAAAGAGAACACTCGTTGAACGATAAAAGTGAAAACTAGAGTGTTCTAGGCAATGAAAACGGAGTGTGTCTTCTCCAAAAGAAATATGTTGGGGTCCAACCATTTATTGTAGAAAACAAAACAAAATAAAACTGAAAGCAAAAATAAAGACGCTCCAAGAAAAACACATAGCATATGAAGCAATAAAAATATAGCGTCTTGAAAGATAACCTGATATTTTTGTTGATGAAGAAGGGGTGCCATGGGGCATCCCAAAGCTTTGATGCTTGTACTTCTTGGATATTTCTTGGGGTGACATGGGCATCCCCAAGCTTGAGCTTTTTTCCATACTTCATCTCATCTCATCATTCTCCTTTCCCTACACTAGAAAACTTCATTCATACAAAACTTCACACAATTCTCGTTAGCAATATTAGTTTATGCAAGATAGTAAATCCACTTTTGGTTCAGTTTCAACTCAAGTATAAGCTACAGTAGCAACTTCCTCAAAAAGTTCCATGATCAAAAGAACACAAAAAGAAAGAGATCAAGAGACAAATGCAAATAATGGCAGAAATCTGTCAAAACAGAACAGCTGGTAAAGATCATTTTGTTGAAAATCTTCTATTGCTCAAATCGAAAAGTGCAAAACTAATAAAAGTTAGATAATAACCTGGGGCATGTGCATAAGAAATCGCAGATCAAAATGACGTTCTGGGAATTTTCACGAATTTTTACGATATAGCGCAAAAATCTGTTTCACGACAGCAACTTCCTCAAATCTTACCTTCCTCTAATTAGAGGTTCTTCTTGGCACAAAAACGAAATAAAAATGATAAGGAGAGGTCATTATAGTAGTAATAACTTCCAAGACTCAACAAAAAGAAAAAGTACTGAAAGGAAAACATTGGGTCATCTCCCAAGAGTGCTTTTCTTTAACGCCTTTGAGCTAGGCGCAGAAAGTGAGAATCAAGTATTTTCGAACAAAGAAGCATTAAGACCGGATGCCTTACGTCTACCTCTCTTACCTTTGCTCTTACCTTTAGGAAAATCATGATGATTACCTGGTGGGGAAGTGAACTTCATGGTGCCTTTTCTCACATCTATTACTGCTCCCATAAGTTTTAGCAGTGATCTTCCAAGTGTGATTTGTCCCTTTCCTACACATTCAATAACAGGATAATTAGTAGATACCATTCTCCCTAGGATTTTTGTAAACACTCCTTCAGCTACTCCAATGGGCAATATAGTGGAATTATAGATAAGAGATATTTCTTCTCCATCCTCAGAAAGTCCCCAAAGATTCAAAGATTCATAAACATCCTTAGGCATAAGGCAAAATTCAGACATAATATCACAACGAGCATGAAAAGTTTCACCATTGATAGTAACTTTCACCATAGGGAACCATCTTGAGGGTTCAGAATATATTGCCACATAATCATGATGCTCGCGCAATATACCATAACAATCTTTTAAACAAGCAGTATGGGTCTCAAGAGTATTTAATCTAGCAAAAATGCTTACAAGGGAAGAATCAAAATCACTCGGTAAGCTATATACTGCAATCAACTTTTTTATAACATTGAAAGCTTGATCTCCATCGCAATGAAGGAAATCTCCTCCCGCTACAGCATCCAAAGCATATCTATAGCAAAGAACAAGGCCAAAATAAAAGCTACTAAGGATCAAGCCAAAAGTCATTTTTGGTTCAGTTTTACCATGAGAATCATAAATTCTAGACCAAGCTTCTTTAAAACTCTCTTCACTCCCTTGTTTGAAAGTGAAGATCATTTCCTCAGGTGACATAGTAGTAGGAACTAGACAAGACATAAAAGCAACTTGAAGTAGGAACTAATTTTTTTGTATTTTTGATAAAAAGATGCAAAAAAAATCAAAGTAAAGAAACTAAGCAAAACAATAACAAAGTAAAAAAGATTGAAAGTGAGAGACCCCCCTTGCAGAAATCCTCTTTCTCCCCGGCAACCGCGCCAGAAAAAGTCTTGATGTCTCATAGGACCAGTTGGGAAACCCCAAGAGGAAGGTATGATGAGCATAGCAGTAAGTTTTCCCTCAGTTATGATACCAAGTTTAATCGACCAGTAGGACAAAGAAATCACTTCCGAAGGTTGTTGCTAGCTAACTTTGGCAACGGCGCCAGAAAAAGCCTTTCATGGCGTGGTGTCTGCGCTAGCAGCAACGTGGAACCTGCACACAACACAACCAAGATACTTTGCCCCAACTTGCGGTAAGGTTGTCAATCTCACTGGTTTGCTGAAAACAAAGGATTAAACGTATCGTGTGGAAGATAATATTTGTTTGTAGTAAGTAAATAATAATTGCGGAAAGTAAACGGTGATTGCAGTAGAAGGTAATATAAATATAAAAGAATGGACCAGGGTCCACAGTTCACTAGAGGTGTCTCTCCATAAAGATAATAACATGCTGGGTAAACAAAATACAGTTGGGCATTTGACAAAATAAAGAATGCAAAGCAATGCATGTACATGTCATGAAGATCACTATGAGATTCACTTGGCCATTAAAACATAATACATAGACCATAATCCAACTGCATCTATGACTAATAATCCACCCGCCGGATATCATCCAAACAACCATTGGGTATTAAGTTGCAAGCAACAGATTATCGCCTTAAGAAAAGTGTGTAATGTAAACAATACTAATGTCCTTGAACAAAAGATTGTTGTTTTCTCCCTAGTAGCAACAACACATCTACAACCTTAGGAGTTATTGTCACTCGCCCAGATTACTAGAGGCATGAACCCACTATCGTGCATAAATACTCCCTCTTGGAGTCACTAGCATCTACTCGTCCAAGATATCTACTAGCAACGGAGAGCATGCAAGATCATAAATAACATAGACATGATAAATCAATAATAAACTTGACATAGTACTCAATATTCATCAGATCCCAACAAACACAACACATAGAATTACATAACGATGATCCTGATCATGATAGGCAGCTCACAAGATCTAGACATGAAGCACATGGAGGAGAAGACAACCAGCTAGCTACTGCTATGGACCCATAGTCCAAGGTAGACTACTCACGCATCACTCCGAAGGCTGGCATGGTGATGAAGAAGGCCTCCGGTGATGATTCCCCTCTCCGGCAGGGTGCCGGGAAGAGCTTCTAGACCCTCCCGATCTCGGGACGACAGCGGCAGCGGCTTGCAGTATGTTTCGTGGAAAAGTATTCGTCTCCTTAGGGTTTTCCCGTCGAAGGAAATTTATAGGCGGAAGGGCGATGTCAGGAGGTGGACCAGGTGGTCACACCACCTGGTGGCGCGTCCAGGGGGTGTCCTGTGCCACCCTATGGTGCGGCTGCCCCTTGGTCCATCTCCGTCTCTCCTCTGGACTGCGTCTTCTTGTCAGGTAAATAGGAAGTTTGGCTTTCGTTTCATCCAATTCCGAGAATATTTCCCGTGTAACTTTTATGAAACACAAAAACAGCAGAAAACAGGGAACTGGCACCGTGCCATCTTGTTAATAGGTTAGTTCCAGAAAATGCATAAAAATGCCACGAAGTGTAAACAAAACACAAAGCAATTGGTGTAAAACAAGCATGGAGCATCAAAAATTATAGATACGTTTGCGATGTATCAGGCCTCGGCGGCACGATCTCGACAGGAAGAGGTGGCGGCAGGGTCTACAATGTCGTCACGAGCTTCAGGAGGTTTGGCCGGCTGGACGCGGTCCGATATGGATTCGTTTGGGCTCGGCACCTAGCTGGCGCTGGAGGGTCAGGGCAGAAGCCTCGGAGATGCGGTGGAGATTGGTGGGCTGCCCGGCTATTCCCCAACGTGGTGGTCACATGGAGGCCATGGGTCGGGGAGGCTGCACCCTGATCTTGGTTCGTGGCGGCTGTGTTTGGCCACCACAATTGGCAGGCAGGCTGGGGCGCGCCGGCCCTAGTCGGCATCTACAGGATGGCGTTGTGACGCCGTCGCTTTTGGGTGGGCAAGGCGCTGGATCAGCGGCTTGTGGACGGCGGCATGGTGATACGAGGTGATGTCCTGCTGTGCGTGGAAGCCTGAGCGGCGGTCTGGGTGCGAGGTGGTGCTTCTGCTAGGCCTCTGGCTGCTAGGGCAGCGGGGGAATGTTGCTGCTGGTGGGGATGTCGTCTCTCTCGCCATTTGTTTCTCGCTTGTCCGATGGCTTGGCTGTCCTCGAGATAGTCCAGTGGAGGTGGTGTTTCATGGTTTTCTGGATGAAAGTTTTGCCCAACTTGTTTGGTGCCGGCAACAATGGCGCTTGTGGGCGTTGTTTTTTCCTCCTTGGGGGCCTTGCCCTGGAGTCCCGACACCCCTCTGTCCTCCTATCTGGGGTGAAAACCCAAATCCAGCTTGCCGGGTTGGATGACGGCGGCATCTCTGGACGTCGTGACCTCTTGGAGGGGTCATTTATTGGATCGTTGGGTGCCCTGTCGGCATTGCTTGAGCTTTTGGTTGGGTCGACATCTTCAGGTTTCATCGGCATGCAAGTGTCGCTGGCTTGTTCTCTGCGGCAGGCCCCTCGCTATTGAGCTTGAAAGGCCTAGCCGTTCCTTCGGCTCTGACTTCCTTTCCGGGGATGTGGACCGGGCTGTCGTAGTGCTTGCTGTTGCCATTGTGCTGGTGTCATCCGGTGCCGCTCCAGACCTAGTCGTGTGCTAGGTAGTATGGCCTGGTTTTCTCTGATTTTTCCTAAAAACTATGACGTGTTTGGTTTTTTCTTATCTAATTGCCCTTATAAACCGTACACGAGGGCGTCGTGTTTGTATCGATTTTCGGCAAATTTCCCTTATAAATTGACCATTTCTCTTCTTAATGAAAAGAAGAGCTCCTGTCGTTTGCTCCAAAAAAAAAGAAATGAGTTGCACAAAAAGCTTCATCTCCTTTACAATACCATGCAATAGCTGAATTTGAGGCGTGTTTGCAGTTCTTCAGAAACCAAATTAGCAGTCACTTTCCACCTGCACCAACCCCGTACAATTAGGGCATCTCCAGCGGGCCAACCCATTTAGGTGTTCGAAGCGGTCCAAAACGGTCCGTTTGGGTTGGGCCGCGGACACCAAATCCCGCACGGACAGCGCCAGTCCATTTGGATAGGGGTGCGCTGATACGTCTCAAACGTATCTATAATTTTTGATGCTCCATGCTCATTTTTAAACCATTTGCTTAGTGTTTTGTTACACTTCGTGGCGTTTTTATGCATTTTCCGGAACTAACCTATTAATAAGATGCCACAGTGCCAGTTCCCTGTTTTCTGCTATTTTTGTGTTTCAGAAAAGTTACACAGCAGATATTATCAGAATTGGACGAAACAAAAGCTGAACATCCAGATATTAAACGAAGCTTCCAGAAGACCGAAGAGGAGACGGAGCCGAGCCAGAGGCTGGCCTCACCACCAGGGGGCGCGGCCCAGGCCCTGGCCATGCCGCCCTATGGTGAGGGCCACCTGGTCCACTTCTGACGCTGCCCCTTGATACGTCTCAAACGTATCTATAATTTTTGATGCTCCATGCTTTGTTTTACACCATTTGCCTATTGTTTCGTTACACTTAGTGGCATTTTTATACGCTTTCCGGAACTAACCTATTAACGAAGTGCCACAGTGCCAGTTCCCTGTTTTCTGCTGTTTTTGGTTTCAGAAGTGATACACAGGAAATATTCTCCGAATTGGACGAAACAAGTTCCTAAAGTCATATTTCATCGGGGAGCTCCCAAACATCCGAAGACCTGACGGAGGGGGGCCACGAGGCCCCACACACAGGGGCGGCGCGGCCTGGCCCCTGGCCGCGCCACCCCCGTGTGAGGGCCCGTGGCTCCACCTCTGACAGCCCCCTTTCGCCTACATATACCCCCTGACGAGAAAAACCTAAGCCCCCGATCAGATTTCCAGAAAGAGTTCCGTAGCTCCGCCGCCGCCACCGACGAATTTCGGGGGACAGAAGTCTCTGTTCCGGCACCCTGCCGGGACGGGGAAGTGCCCCCGGAGCCATCTCCATCGGTCTCCATCGCCGTCTCCATCGACCTCACCACCATCTCCATCAACCTTGCTGTCTCCTATGATGAGGAGGGAGTAGTTCATCCCCGGGGCTGAGGGCTCTACCGGTAGCTATGTGGTTCACCTCTCTCTCCCATGATGTGATCTTTATGTGATCGTGAGCTTTGTATCATGTTGAACAAGTACATGTTATTATTCAGATATTTTGTGTACTCTAGTGATATTATTAAAGTAATCTATTCCTCCTGTTATGGTGTAACGGTGACAGTGCGTGCATCATGGTGGTACTTGGTTTAGGCTACGATTGTGATCCCTTGTGGATTATGAGAATAATTATTGCTATGATAGTTTGAGTGATTTATTCCTCCTTTCATGGTGTAAAGGTGTGAGTGTGTGCACCGTGTTAGTACTTGGTCTAAGTTGCAATGATTTCTATCTTGAATTGTGATCTGATTTGTTTATTGCTATGAGTGGTGTTTGTCAAGTACTTGATGAACTTTAAGGGGTGCTTTTGTAGCCACTACACAATGATTAGTGTTATTCAATAGGAGAGTAATTCAGAGTACCTTAGCAAAGAGAAGTTACTTGTTCATTCATGTTATATTGTTGGGAGTGTGTCCACTAGTGAAAGTATGATCCCTAGGCCTTGTTTCCAAGCTTTGCATACCGTTTACTTGCTATTTTGTTACTTGTTTGCTCGCAGCGATATTTATTTCACATCACGTTTGCTACTTATAATCATCTATACCACTTGTATTTCACTATCTCTTCGCCGAACTAGTGCACCTATACATCTGACAAGTGTATTGGGTGTGTTGGGGACACAAGAGACTTTCTGTATCGTAATTGCAGGGTTGTTTGAGAGGGATAGCTTTGACCTCTAACCTCCCTGAGTTCGATAAACCTTGGGTGATCCACTTAAGGGAAACTTGCTGCTGTTCTACAAACCTCTGCACTTGGAGGCCCAACAAGTGTCTACAAGAATAGAAGTGCGTAGACATCAAGCTCTTTTCTGGCGCCGTTGCCGGGGAGGTAAGGTAAAAGGTACTCGTATCCTCCTGTGTGAGTGCTCGGAGTTATTTCCTTTAGATTCTGCAATTACATCTTTTTGTTTCTTGTTTTTATTTTCACTAGTTAGGCTTAATGGAAAACAATGAGTTCTTTAGTCTTTTTCCTGAGTTTAGATATGAAGTGTTTGAAGAGAAAATTGAAAAACCTTTGGAGCTTAATTTGCATGCTAATAGTGTTGTTAGTATGAATGTTTTGAACACTGTTATTACTAATGCTATAGAAAAGTCTAAGCTTGGGGAAGCTGGTTTTGTTAAGCATGATATTTTTAGTTCCCCAGCTTTAGTGGAGAAAGTTTGTTCTGATAATATTTTATCTCCCATATGTGATGTTCCTTCTTATGATGATATGTTTGAAGAATATGCTTTGCGAAATAATTATTCTCTAGCTTGTGATGATACTAAACCTCTAGTTTATGATGGTTATGATGATGAGTATAATATTTTCAGTTCACCTACTATTGAGGATAAAATTAGTTATGATTACAATATGCCTCCTATTTATGATGATTATGGTGATGAGAATAATTATTCTATTGAATTTGCTCCTACTACTATTGTTCCTGTGGTGAGTATTAATTCTTTTATGCATGTGGCTCATGATAGGGATGCTTTATGTGATAGTTATATTGTTAGTTCTATTCATGATGCTACTGAAAGTTATTATGAGAGAGGGAAACATGGTTTGATGGATCTCAACAATATTAAGTTTCCCCTCTTTATGTTGCAAATCTTGAAGTGGCACTTGTTTTATCTATCCATGCTTGCTACTATGTGCCTCGTTGATTTATTTTCTTACAAGATTCCTATGCATAGGAAGTGGTTCAGATATAAATGTCTTTCACATTTGCTTTTTGATGCTCTCTATTGCTTTAAGTTCCTATATGGCGCCTTTGCCTCAAGCTCTTATATGGCGCCCACATGAGCATCTTTGCAAATTACTGCGCCTAGCTCAAAGGCGTTAAAGAAAAGCACTCTTGGGAGATAACCCAATGTTTTCTTTTCAGTACTTTTTCTTTTATTTGAGTCTTGGAAGTCATTACTACTGTAATGACCGCTCCTTATCTTGTTTATTTCGTTTTTGTGCCAAGAAAAGCCTCTAATTTGAGTGAGGTAAAGATTTGGGGATGTTGCTGTCCTGAAACTGTTTTCGGTGCTACACCGTAAAAATTCGTGAAAATTCTCTGTTTATCTTTTGGACCTGCGATTTCTTGTGCATATGCCCCAGGTTATATCCAAACTTTTCGTAGTTGAACACTTTTTGATTTGAGCAACAGAAAATCCCTCAAAAATTCGACCTTTGTCAGCTGTTCAGTTTTGACAGATTTCTGCAATATTTGTGTTTGCCACTTTATCGCTTTCTTTTGAGTTCTTTTGATCATGGAACTTTTTGGGGAGTTGCTACAGTAGTATTTGCTATATATGTGGTGGTTTTGAGTTGAAACCTGAAGCTAAAAGAGGTTGAATATATTTTATGCTTACACTAATGTTGCTAATAGAATTGTGTTTAGTTTTGTATGAAGGAAGTTTTCAAGTGTAGGGATTGGAGAATGATGAGATGAGTTGAAGAATGGACAAAAGCTCAAGCTTGGGGATGCCCATGCATCACCCCAAGAAATATCCAAGAAGTACAAGCGTCAAAGCTTGGGGATGCCCCCGAGGCACCCCTTCTTCATCGGCAAAAATCAGGTCACCTTTCAAAACACTATATTTTTATTGCTTCATGCACTATGTGTTTTTCTTGGAGCGTCAGTTGTTTTAGTTTTCTTAGTTGGTTAGGTTTGTTTGTTTGCTGCAATAAATGGTTAGATCACATCATGTTTCTTTTGGAGGAGATGAACTCGCTTTTCATTTGCCAAGAACACTCTAGTTTTCACTCTTATCGTTCAACGAGTGTTCTCTTTTTCTGCTACTGCGTTTAGCTTTCGATTTTCGCCTTGATTTGCATTCAGATCTTGTTATATCTTTTCATCAAGGTATATTTTTGCCTCTGGTCTTTATTGGTTTTTATCAAAAGAGGTGTTTATTAAAATTTCAAATGGTGTTGGAAAAGAGAAAAAGCTTTGTGCAAAAAAAGTGGTACAAGAAGGAGCTTGTGTAGACTGCGGCTTAGACTTTTCATGTCATGCTTAATATCTTTTTGATAGTATGCTTAGTGGTTTTGCTGTAGCATGACTTGTCTCAAATAACTGAGATTGCTTAATGAGCCTTTGAAAAAATCATGCGTTGTTTTTATCGTTTGGAAGCATTATTTTGGTTTTCTCCTTGATGCTTTATTTGGGTTGACTTGGCGCATGCTCACACATGTTAGACTCTTACAAAGTCGCCAATAGCCTCTATGATCATTTAGTTTTTGACTTTTGATGCCATCTTATGCTTCTTTTAATGTCGCTTTGTCGCTCTGCATGATTATGGCCATTATTGCTCTCTTAGTTGGTCGCTCCCAGTCTTTTGCTAGCCCTCATTTTGTACTGAGTATGAGCTCTACTCGTGCATCCAACTCCCAAAAACCAAGTTTGCCATTGTGTCCACTATAAATTCCTATGCATGGTATTTGTAAGCCATTCCAAAGTAAAATTTTCGTGTGCTACCTTTCAAAAACCTTCAAAACACTTCTCGTTTTGTGACACTGTTTTCAGCTCATGGGGACGTAGTGGTCGGATTTGCTATCTTGCATATTGCTTATTCCAAAAAGAAAAAAAAAGAGAAAAAAAAGAAAAAAAGGCACTCCTCCAAGAATGTGAATGTTGGTGGGCACCCGATGGAATCGGTTAGCCATGGTATGTGAAAGGAAAAGGTGGGGAGGAGTGCCAAGTTTTATAAAAAGAGCACCAAAGTGCCAATCTCTCTCTCAAAAACTTGCTTTATTTTTGTATGGAAGATAGTAAGAACCCCATTGCCAGTCGTTGACAAAGACAACCACCTCTCAAAATCAAGTTTTATCTCTGTTTTACAAAATGAAAAGCTCTAGCACATGTTTAAATCACTGCTTCCCTCTGCGAAGGGCCTTTCTTTTACTTTTATGTTGAGTCACCACCTTCTTTCTTTATGCACCATTAAGAGAGCATAGTTGTCATTCTTAGTGTGATATGCATTGTCCCAAGGTTCATTGATTGACTCATATTGTTGGTTTCAGTTGTTCTTAAATTATTTGTATCTAGTCGCCCTCTTAAACTTTGAGGTGTCCTATGCATTTATGTTTTGCTCTCTTTGAAGGACAAGCTGAAAACCACTTGCATGTTTTCCTTATGATTTGAACACACGTTTGACTTTCATTGTTTCATTATCATGATCTTTTGTTTGTGTTCATTTGCATGTTTACAACATGGTTGCTAAGTTCTTATTGTCATGATTATATCTTTCATGCCCATGTTTTAAGTTCTATTGATCCCAGCTCATCAATGCTTACATATATGATCAAGATTGTGTAGGTGCATGTCACCTCAAAAATTATTCTTTTGTTATCACTTACCTACTCGAGGACGAGCAGGAGTTAAGCTTGGGGATGCTTGATACGTCTCAAACGTATCTATAATTTTTGATGCTCCATGCTTTGTTTTACACCATTTGCCTATTGTTTCGTTACACTTAGTGGCATTTTTATACGCTTTCCGGAACTAACCTATTAACGAAGTGCCACAGTGCCAGTTCCCTGTTTTCTGCTGTTTTTGGTTTCAGAAGTGATACACAGGAAATATTCTCCGAATTGGACGAAACAAGTTCCTAAAGTCATATTTCATCGGGGAGCTCCCAAACATCCGAAGACCTGACGGAGGGGGGCCACGAGGCCCCACACACAGGGGCGGCGCGGCCTGGCCCCTGGCCGCGCCACCCCCGTGTGAGGGCCCGTGGCTCCACCTCTGACAGCCCCCTTTCGCCTACATATACCCCCTGACGAGAAAAACCTAAGCCCCCGATCAGATTTCCAGAAAGAGTTCCGTAGCTCCGCCGCCGCCACCGACGAATTTCGGGGGACAGAAGTCTCTGTTCCGGCACCCTGCCGGGACGGGGAAGTGCCCCCGGAGCCATCTCCATCGGTCTCCATCGCCGTCTCCGCCGTCTTCATCGACCTCACCACCATCTCCATCAACCTTGCTGTCTCCTATGATGAGGAGGGAGTAGTTCATCCCCGGGGCTGAGGGCTCTACCGGTAGCTATGTGGTTCACCTCTCTCTCCCATGATGTGATCTTTATGTGATCGTGAGCTTTGTATCATGTTGAACAAGTACATGTTATTATTCAGATATTTTGTGTACTCTAGTGATATTATTAAAGTAATCTATTCCTCCTGTTATGGTGTAACGGTGACAGTGCGTGCATCATGGTGGTACTTGGTTTAGGCTACGATTGTGATCCCTTGTGGATTATGAGAATAATTATTGCTATGATAGTTTGAGTGATTTATTCCTCCTTTCATGGTGTAAAGGTGTGAGTGTGTGCACCGTGTTAGTACTTGGTCTAAGTTGCAATGATTTCTATCTTGAATTGTGATCTGATTTGTTTATTGCTATGAGTGGTGTTTGTCAAGTACTTGATGAACTTTAAGGGGTGCTTTTGTAGCCACTACACAATGATTAGTGTTATTCAATAGGAGAGTAATTCAGAGTACCTTAGCAAAGAGAAGTTACTTGTTCATTCATGTTATATTGTTGGGAGTGTGTCCACTAGTGAAAGTATGATCCCTAGGCCTTGTTTCCAAGCTTTGCATACCGTTTACTTGCTATTTTGTTACTTGTTTGCTCGCAGCGATATTTATTTCACATCACGTTTGCTACTTATAATCATCTATACCACTTGTATTTCACTATCTCTTCGCCGAACTAGTGCACCTATACATCTGACAAGTGTATTGGGTGTGTTGGGGACACAAGAGACTTTCTGTATCGTAATTGCAGGGTTGTTTGAGAGGGATAGCTTTGACCTCTAACCTCCCTGAGTTCGATAAACCTTGGGTGATCCACTTAAGGGAAACTTGCTGCTGTTCTACAAACCTCTGCACTTGGAGGCCCAACAAGTGTCTACAAGAATAGAAGTGCGTAGACATCAAGCTCTTTTCTGGCGCCGTTGCCGGGGAGGTAAGGTAAAAGGTACTCGTATCCTCCTGTGTGAGTGCTCGGAGTTATTTCCTTTAGATTCTGCAATTACATCTTTTTGTTTCTTGTTTTTATTTTCACTAGTTAGGCTTAATGGAAAACAATGAGTTCTTTAGTCTTTTTCCTGAGTTTAGATATGAAGTGTTTGAAGAGAAAATTGAAAAACCTTTGGAGCTTAATTTGCATGCTAATAGTGTTGTTAGTATGAATGTTTTGAACACTGTTATTACTAATGCTATAGAAAAGTCTAAGCTTGGGGAAGCTGGTTTTGTTAAGCATGATATTTTTAGTTCCCCAGCTTTAGTGGAGAAAGTTTGTTCTGATAATATTTTATCTCCCATATGTGATGTTCCTTCTTATGATGATATGTTTGAAGAATATGCTTTGCGAAATAATTATTCTCTAGCTTGTGATGATACTAAACCTCTAGTTTATGATGGTTATGATGATGAGTATAATATTTTCAGTTCACCTACTATTGAGGATAAAATTAGTTATGATTACAATATGCCTCCTATTTATGATGATTATGGTGATGAGAATAATTATTCTATTGAATTTGCTCCTACTACTATTGTTCCTGTGGTGAGTATTAATTCTTTTATGCATGTGGCTCATGATAGGGATGCTTTATGTGATAGTTATATTGTTAGTTCTATTCATGATGCTACTGAAAGTTATTATGAGAGAGGGAAACATGGTTTGATGGATCTCAACAATATTAAGTTTCCCCTCTTTATGTTGCAAATCTTGAAGTGGCACTTGTTTTATCTATCCATGCTTGCTACTATGTGCCTCGTTGATTTATTTTCTTACAAGATTCCTATGCATAGGAAGTGGTTCAGATATAAATGTCTTTCACATTTGCTTTTTGATGCTCTCTATTGCTTTAAGTTCCTATATGGCGCCTTTGCCTCAAGCTCTTATATGGCGCCCACATGAGCATCTTTGCAAATTACTGCGCCTAGCTCAAAGGCGTTAAAGAAAAGCACTCTTGGGAGATAACCCAATGTTTTCTTTTCAGTACTTTTTCTTTTATTTGAGTCTTGGAAGTCATTACTACTGTAATGACCGCTCCTTATCTTGTTTATTTCGTTTTTGTGCCAAGAAAAGCCTCTAATTTGAGTGAGGTAAAGATTTGGGGATGTTGCTGTCCTGAAACTGTTTTCGGTGCTACACCGTAAAAATTCGTGAAAATTCTCTGTTTATCTTTTGGACCTGCGATTTCTTGTGCATATGCCCCAGGTTATATCCAAACTTTTCGTAGTTGAACACTTTTTGATTTGAGCAACAGAAAATCCCTCAAAAATTCGACCTTTGTCAGCTGTTCAGTTTTGACAGATTTCTGCAATATTTGTGTTTGCCACTTTATCGCTTTCTTTTGAGTTCTTTTGATCATGGAACTTTTTGGGGAGTTGCTACAGTAGTATTTGCTATATATGTGGTGGTTTTGAGTTGAAACCTGAAGCTAAAAGAGGTTGAATATATTTTATGCTTACACTAATGTTGCTAATAGAATTGTGTTTAGTTTTGTATGAAGGAAGTTTTCAAGTGTAGGGATTGGAGAATGATGAGATGAGTTGAAGAATGGACAAAAGCTCAAGCTTGGGGATGCCCATGCATCACCCCAAGAAATATCCAAGAAGTACAAGCGTCAAAGCTTGGGGATGCCCCCGAGGCACCCCTTCTTCATCGGCAAAAATCAGGTCACCTTTCAAAACACTATATTTTTATTGCTTCATGCACTATGTGTTTTTCTTGGAGCGTCAGTTGTTTTAGTTTTCTTAGTTGGTTAGGTTTGTTTGTTTGCTGCAATAAATGGTTAGATCACATCATGTTTCTTTTGGAGGAGATGAACTCGCTTTTCATTTGCCAAGAACACTCTAGTTTTCACTCTTATCGTTCAACGAGTGTTCTCTTTTTCTGCTACTGCGTTTAGCTTTCGATTTTCGCCTTGATTTGCATTCAGATCTTGTTATATCTTTTCATCAAGGTATATTTTTGCCTCTGGTCTTTATTGGTTTTTATCAAAAGAGGTGTTTATTAAAATTTCAAATGGTGTTGGAAAAGAGAAAAAGCTTTGTGCAAAAAAAGTGGTACAAGAAGGAGCTTGTGTAGACTGCGGCTTAGACTTTTTCATGTCATGCTTAATATCTTTTTGATAGTATGCTTAGTGGTTTTGCTGTAGCATGACTTGTCTCAAATAACTGAGATTGCTTAATGAGCCTTTGAAAAAATCATGCGTTGTTTTTATCGTTTGGAAGCATTATTTTGGTTTTCTCCTTGATGCTTTATTTGGGTTGACTTGGCGCATGCTCACACATGTTAGACTCTTACAAAGTCGCCAATAGCCTCTATGATCATTTAGTTTTTGACTTTTGATGCCATCTTATGCTTCTTTTAATGTCGCTTTGTCGCTCTGCATGATTATGGCCATTATTGCTCTCTTAGTTGGTCGCTCCCAGTCTTTTGCTAGCCCTCATTTTGTACTGAGTATGAGCTCTACTCGTGCATCCAACTCCCAAAAACCAAGTTTGCCATTGTGTCCACTATAAATTCCTATGCATGGTATTTGTAAGCCATTCCAAAGTAAAATTTTCGTGTGCTACCTTTCAAAAACCTTCAAAACACTTCTCGTTTTGTGACACTGTTTTCAGCTCATGGGGACGTAGTGGTCGGATTTGCTATCTTGCATATTGCTTATTCCAAAAGAAAAAAAAAAGAGAAAAAAAAGAAAAAAAGGCACTCCTCCAAGAATGTGAATGTTGGTGGGCACCCGATGGAATCGGTTAGCCATGGTATGTGAAAGGAAAAGGTGGGGAGGAGTGCCAAGTTTTATAAAAAGAGCACCAAAGTGCCAATCTCTCTCTCAAAAACTTGCTTTATTTTTGTATGGAAGATAGTAAGAACCCCATTGCCAGTCGTTGACAAAGACAACCACCTCTCAAAATCAAGTTTTATCTCTGTTTTACAAAATGAAAAGCTCTAGCACATGTTTAAATCACTGCTTCCCTCTGCGAAGGGCCTTTCTTTTACTTTTATGTTGAGTCACCACCTTCTTTCTTTATGCACCATTAAGAGAGCATAGTTGTCATTCTTAGTGTGATATGCATTGTCCCAAGGTTCATTGATTGACTCATATTGTTGGTTTCAGTTGTTCTTAAATTATTTGTATCTAGTCGCCCTCTTAAACTTTGAGGTGTCCTATGCATTTATGTTTTGCTCTCTTTGAAGGACAAGCTGAAAACCACTTGCATGTTTTCCTTATGATTTGAACACACGTTTGACTTTCATTGTTTCATTATCATGATCTTTTGTTTGTGTTCATTTGCATGTTTACAACATGGTTGCTAAGTTCTTATTGTCATGATTATATCTTTCATGCCCATGTTTTAAGTTCTATTGATCCCAGCTCATCAATGCTTACATATATGATCAAGATTGTGTAGGTGCATGTCACCTCAAAAATTATTCTTTTGTTATCACTTACCTACTCGAGGACGAGCAGGAGTTAAGCTTGGGGATGCTTGATACGTCTCAAACGTATCTATAATTTTTGATGCTCCATGCTTTGTTTTACACCATTTGCCTATTGTTTTGTTACACTTAGTGGCATTTTTATACGCTTTCCGGAACTAACCTATTAACGAAGTGCCACAGTGCCAGTTCCCTGTTTTCTGCTGTTTTTGGTTTCAGAAGTGATACACAGGAAATATTCTCCGAATTGGACGAAACAAGTTCCTAAAGTCATATTTCATCGGGGAGCTCCCAAACATCCGAAGACCTGACGGAGGGGGGCCACGAGGCCCCACACACAGGGGCGGCGCGGCCTGGCCCCTGGCCGCGCCACCCCCGTGTGAGGGCCCGTGGCTCCACCTCTGACAGCCTCCTTTCGCCTACATATACCCCCTGACGAGAAAAACCTAAGCCCCCGATCAGATTTCCAGAAAGAGTTCCGTAGCTCCGCCGCCGCCACCGACGAATTTCGGGGGACAGAAGTCTCTGTTCCGGCACCCTGCCGGGACGGGGAAGTGCCCCCGGAGCCATCTCCATCGGTCTCCATCGCCGTCTCCGCCGTCTCCATCGACCTCACCACCATCTCCATCAACCTTGCTGTCTCCTATGATGAGGAGGGAGTAGTTCATCCCCAGGGCTGAGGGCTCTACCGGTAGCTATGTGGTTCACCTCTCTCTCCCATGATGTGATCTTTATGTGATCGTGAGCTTTGTATCATGTTGAACAAGTACATGTTATTATTTAGATATTTTGTGTACTCTAGTGATATTATTAAAGTAATCTATTCCTCCTGTTATGGTGTAACGGTGACAGTGCGTGCATCATGGTGGTACTTGGTTTAGGCTACGATTGTGATCCCTTGTGGATTATGAGAATAATTATTGCTATGATAGTTTGAGTGATTTATTCCTCCTTTCATGGTGTAAAGGTGTGAGTGTGTGCACCGTGTTAGTACTTGGTCTAAGTTGCAATGATTTCTATCTTGAATTGTGATCTGATTTGTTTATTGCTATGAGTGGTGTTTGTCAAGTACTTGATGAACTTTAAGGGGTGCTTTTGTAGCCACTACACAATGATTAGTGTTATTCAATAGGAGAGTAATTCAGAGTACCTTAGCAAAGAGAAGTTACTTGTTCATTCATGTTATATTGTTGGGAGTGTGTCCACTAGTGAAAGTATGATCCCTAGGCCTTGTTTCCAAGCTTTGCATACCGTTTACTTGCAATTTTGTTACTTGTTTGCTCGCAGCGATATTTATTTCACATCACGTTTGCTACTTATAATCATCTATACCACTTGTATTTCACTATCTCTTCGCCGAACTAGTGCACCTATACATCTGACAAGTGTATTGGGTGTGTTGGGGACACAAGAGACTTTCTGTATCGTAATTGCAGGGTTGTTTGAGAGGGATAGCTTTGACCTCTAACCTCCCTGAGTTCGATAAACCTTGGGTGATCCACTTAAGGGAAACTTGCTGCTGTTCTACAAACCTCTGCACTTGGAGGCCCAACAAGTGTCTACAAGAATAGAAGTGCGTAGACATCACCCCTTCGCCTATAAAGACCTCCCGAGGGGAAAAACCTAAACACCCGATCAATTTTCCAGAAACACATCGCGATCCGCCGCCGTCGTCGACCCGAGATCGGGAGGGTCCAGAAGCTCTTCCCGGCACCCTGCCGGAGAGGGGAATCGCCACCGGAGGTCTTCTTCATCGCCATGCTTGCCTCCGGCGTGATGAGTGAGTAGTCTACCTTGGACTATGGGTCCATAGCAGTAGCTAGTTGGTTGTCTTCTTCACCATGTGCTTCATGTTTAGATCTCGTGAGCTGTCTTACATAATCGAGACTACCTTTATGTAATTCTACATGTTGTGTTTGTTGGGATCCGATGAATATTGGTGTTATGATTGAGTTAATGTGCTGAATATTATCTTATGTTATGTCTATATTGTTTATGATCTTGCATGCTCTCCGTTGTTAGTAGCTATCTTGGACGAGCAGATACTAGTGACTCCAAGAGGGGGTATTTATGCTCGATAGTTGTGTTCATGCCTCTATTTAATCTGGGGGAGTGACAGAAACCTCTAAGGTTGTAGATATGCTGTTGCCACTAGGGAGAAAACAACATTTTTATGTCCAAGGACATATGCTTTGTTTACATTACACACTTTGCTTAATGCAGTTATCTGTTGTTCGCAACTTAATATTCACGGGGTCCTCGGATGATTCTCCGTGGGTGGATTATTAGTCATAGATGCTGTTGGATGGCAGTCTATATATCTTGTTGTAATGCCCAGAGTAAATCTCATAGTGATCCTCTTGACATATGCACGTTATCTTTATTCTATCAATTGCCCAACTGTAATTTGTTTACCCAGCATGTTGTTATTTATCTTATGGAGAGACACCACTAGTGAACTGTGGATCCCGGTCCAATTTCCTTTATATTGCTGTTACCTGTTTACTTTACTCGCACTGTTTACTTTCTCGCATACTACTATTGCTTTCCACTCGATACGCTCATTCCTTTGTTTACAGCAAACCGGTGAGATTGACAACCTCATCGTAAGTTGGGAGCAAAGTTCTTGGTTGTGTTGTGTGCAGGTTCTGCGTTGCTACTAGTTGAAGACGCGCTAACGAGTGTCGTAAACGGCGCCCTTGTTGGAGTGTCACTAGGCTAGCAGGCATCACCTTCTGGAGTTTGGCTCTTTCCTACTGGATTGATTAACCTTGGTTTCATAACTGAGGGAAAACTTGTTGTTGTGCTCATCACACCTTCTCTTGGGGTTTCCAACTGGGCGGTCATTTACATCATCAACACCGCGCCACCATGCGCCCAGCGGGGCGACCCAATTTTTGGCCCGCGTCCGAACAGTGGCCAGTTTTCTCTCATTTTGCTTATAGTTTAGGAATAAAACATCAATTACAATAAAACCTTAAATTAGTGTAAGATACATTACAAATAGTTTGCAAACAAGTACTTCAAATATTTTACAACATAATTAACTAAAATCTAGATAAGTTCAAATGGGGTTGTTTCCAGGGTTGATGAGGGGGTTGTTCCCCGAATGAATCAAAATATGGTTCACCAAATCTTCAAAGAGGGCGAGGTGGGTTTCCCGGTCTTGAATCGCATGATGTGTATGGAGAAATTCCTGAAAAGAAGACGGTACATGGTTTGCAGCAACCAACTCACCCTAAAAATCTCACCCCTGATCATAGACACTATCATCACGCTTCTTCTCAACGATCATGTTGTGCATGATCACACAAGTAGTCATGACCTCCCACATCTGCTGAACACTCGATGTCTTAGCTCGGTGATGAACAATGGCCCAACGAGACTGAAGAACACCAAATGCTCGCTCCACATCTTTCTGGCAAGCCTCTTGTTCTTTGGCAAACCAACTGTATTTCTCCTTAGTGGGATTACGATGTGTCTTCACAAAAACAGGCCACTCAGGATAGATTCCATCAGCTAAATAATAACCCTTGGTGTATGTATGGCCCATAACCTCGAAGCTCACTGATGGGGCATTGCCATCTGCAAGCCTACCAAATACAGGGGATCGTTAGAGGACATTGATATCATTACGAGACCCCGCCATACCAAAAAAAGAATACCAAATCCATAAATCTTGGCTAGCAATGGCCTCAAGTATGATAGTGCAACCCTCAGCATGACCTAAATACTGCCCCTGCCATGCAAAAGCGTAGTTCTTCCACTCCCTATGCATACAATTTATGCTTCCAAGCATACTAGGAAACCCCCTCTTCTCGTTAATGGACAAGAGCCGTTGAGTTTCTTCTAAATTTGGCTCTCGCAAGTACACTTCGCCGAAGACCGCAATGTTAGCTCAACAAAAATTGTACATGGCCTCAATGCATGTAGACTTGCTCATACGCATGTACTCATATAGCAGCCAAGCATTTCTGATATGAAGAGAAGCCAAGTTTACCTGTGGCATCCGGCTTGCATCTGAAATATGGGTTGTGAAGGCGAACACCTTCAATAATTCGCCCAAACAACTTCCTTGACATCTGAAAACAGCGCCAAAAATAGTTTTGGTACAACACCTCTTCCGGGTGGAAGTAATCGGCATAAAGCTGCATGCGGCCGGCCTCCCGATTGCGGTCCAGATTGGCGGCTCGCCCCGGCACGGAGCCCCTCCATTGAGGCAAGGAGGCCTCGTTCTCCTCATGGAGGACGCTTGCCATGGCCACCACCAAGTTGGTATCATCGTCAGAGTCGGTGTCGGACTCGTCGAAGAAGTGCGTGTAGAATAACTCGTTGTTCAGGTTGACAATGGCCGCAATGTCGTCCTCATCCGAGCTGCTGTCCCTCGGGGTGCTCATGTTGGCAAATGGCCGAACAGGTTGCGCGCTGGCAGGGAGGACAGCTCTCTCAAGGCACCCTACGGTGGGCGTCAGCGGGCGGCCGCCGGTGGCCGCCGGCGGCCTAGGGTGGTGTCAGGGGGCGGTGGAAGGAGGGCCTTCTGTTTTTGGCGGTTGGGGCGGCAAGTGGACACTGGCGGTGCCCGTGGCGGCGCCGGTGACGGAAAGGAGGAGGAGCGTGAGCGGCAAGGCAACACAGGGGGAGGGGTAGGGGGAAATGGCTTGGTGCCTCTGTTAGCTGGGCCCGGGCGGACAAGACGGACGCACGGGCTGTCCGGGCCGATGCATTTCGGGCCCAAATCTGAGACCGAAATGGGTGCGCGCGGACACGTTCGGACAACTTTATCTGTTTGGGTCGCCCTGCTGCGTGGACACGTTCGGACCGTGAGTGGTCGTTTGGGTTAGCCCGCTGGAGATGCCCTTAAAACAGGGTTTTAGCGCCTGAAGATCAGCAGCAGCTACCGCCAACTCTGCGTTTTGACAGTGTCTTTTCTGCTCCTGGCCGAAGCAATGAGAAATCTATCATCGTCTCTTAAGTCTTAAAACCGCTCCGCAAGCTCTCGAGTGATCTTCAGCAGTATAGCTTGCATCAAAATTTAATTTTGAGCACCCCATTATCGGTATGGTCCAGGAACATATCAGATATCACCCAGATGTGAGTTTTTCCTCTATCAGGATCCTACCAGCAAGCACATAGATTTTTCTGCACATGATATGAAAAGTCATATTTGAAGAGAAAACTTAGAGAGATGGGTGGCTACTGCTAATCCCCAAAGCAGTTCAGCAACTTGCGTCAGAGTAACCATCGCACCGAAAAATTAAGAAGAATGTACTGACGGGTAGGTTTGGGGATGGTCTGACTGACGAACTCCTGAAAAAAGAGACAGAAAAGGGCAAGAGAGGTCAGGGTTGTTCCCCATGCCGAAGAAGAGGCAGAGATCCCGCCGGTGGAAGGGGAGCGATGGGGCTGTGTCTTTTCCTCACGCTGCCGATCCGGAAGCGCTGCGACCGTGGTGCCATAGTTCGCCCTATGGATATACGTCCGCACGGCACACGCACAGAAGCCACCCTCACGGCCTCACCAGATCGGTGGCCTCCTCGATGGGAAGGTGCTCGTATTGCTGCTCAATGGTGAGGCCGCGCGAGGTGAAGAGGAGGAGGAGGGGTCGAACTGGAGGTAGGATAGGAGCAGGGAAGGGACGGGTCCCAGTGGGCGGCGGCAGAGTAAGCGTTCCGACTGGCGGCAGCGGAGGAAGTGGAGGATGGGTCGCTGGAGTTGGACGGCGGCGGACATTAGGACCACCACCACCCTGCGGCAGCACCGCCCGGCAGACCTAGGGGCGCGGCTGACCGGGCCTTGACCTCCTCCTGGAGTCTCTCCTGGCACGAGCACCGGCGACACCGCCAGTGGCAAAGCAGGCAAGGGCGAGGGGCATCTCCAGCGGCCTGACCTAAATGAATAAATGCAGTCTCGTCGAATAAAAAGACCTACCTAGCACGACCACTCATTTCATTTTTATCCATGTTTTGAGCCGAACAGACCTATTTGTCCGTCAAATTTGGTCCAGGTTTAGATCGGTCCGGACACAGGCGGAGCGTCCGTGTGTACGTGCCGAACACAGCCGAGCTCACCTGTCACCCTCACACCTCTATTTCTTTTATATATTTTATTTCTTTTTTCTTTTCTTTTTTTCCCTTTTCCCCATCAAGATGCAGCAGCCAGCCGCCACCACCACCACCATCCTCCTCGCCGGCGTCGTCCTCCTTGCCAGCGGCCGCCACCCTCCTCCTCCTCTCCGGCGACGGTAGCCCTCCTCCTCCCCTCCTCCTCTCCTCGGGAGCGTGCAGCGAAAGCTCGCCGCCGTGCACCCCAGACATGCCTGCGCCGCTCGCAGTTGTGCTGGCGCTGCTCCTGGCGTTGGCCGTCGGCTCGGCCCGCGGCGCCGACGACCTGGTGTCCGACATCGCGGCGCTCAAGGCCTTCCTCGTCGGTGTCTTGGAACTTGTCCCACCAGACCTGCACCTGGACCGGCGTCATCTGCACCAGCGGCCGCATCACGGCGCTCCACCTCGCCGGGGATGGCCTCCGCGGCTCCTTCCCCACCGGCGTGCTCGGCGGCCTCACCAGGCTCACCGTGCTCTCGCCGCGCTACAACGCGCTCTCGGGCCCCCTCCCCGCCGCCGTCCCAGCGCATCAGGGGGGCGCCATCGTCCCCCGCATCATGACGCCACCCGCACATCACCCTCGCATCAGGTCGTCGCCGGCGTCCTCTTCTCCAACTCCGGCCGGCGGCGGCGCGCATGGAGGTCATAGGAGGAACCCCACGCTCGTCCTCCCGTGGTCTTCATCGTCTTTGATAGGCAGATTTGGTGCCATGGCCGCCGGAGGCCGGAGCTCCCGATGCATCGGTTATCCAGAATAGTAGCCAGAGAGGAAAAATGTGTATGACAGGTGGGGCCCACGGCGGACAGGGCAGACCTATTTTTTTACCGCTAGGTGCAGTGCACTACCTAAATGGACACGGACTGAAAGTGTGTCCGTGGGCCAACCCAAACTGACAAATTCGAACCAGTTCGAACACTGAAATGGGTCGGCCCGTTGAAGATGCCCTTAGCATGCCGGCCGTAGGAAACAAGGGTGACCGTGGAGGCAGAGTGACTCTGAGATTTGACTTATCGGTGGCGGCTTCGGTAATCATGTGTTTGTACTACTCCACTAAAAATATATTTTCGGTAATTATGATGATCTAGTATTATTTAATTGGCTAGTAAGCTTGCATGTGCAACACACGATTTTTACTATTTATGATACTTACAACCCACATTGGCTAAAATATAGAGTACATTTGATTGCAATATTTTTGTGTATATAAAATATAATCTGGTTGTATCAAGAACATATCATAAACAAAGATGTACTTAAAACACGATTCAGCAAAGCTATAATCCAACAGCATATGCTAGTATGCCAAGTGGCATGTCTATACGCTAATACACCTAAGCATTAGCTAGTACGCCTAAGCATCATTTACAGGGGTTCCCACTTATGTTGATAGACCCTGCTGTAGTGAAGCTGACACAGGTCATGCACATCATAATGTTCACAAGCATGAAGTGTTGGCCCCAAGATATGAGTTCATGTCGTGAACTTTCTTTGAGATGCCACGGTCTGTGTTTGAATTGATAAATGTCAATCAGCCATCCTCTTGGATCATGAACTTCCATCGAGCTGCCACTTACTTATTTCATATATGTCACATATTTTTCTCTAAATTTTATTGTGGAACAATATTGTAGCAGAAAACATAGCATGAATCCTTTGATTAGATTGAAGCATCCAAATTAAAGTATGCCAGCGAGAAAATGCACATTATCATAACCTTGATCTCATCTTAAATTAAAATTGGTACAAAAAATAGGCTTAATGAACTGAGTTTATTCCAACCGAAAAGCATAGTAGATGTAGTCTGCTATATCCATTTTCAGCGCCATCAGAAACTCATGATTCTTTACACGGAATAATTATTTTCATACGTCATAAAAAACTTTTGCTCTTGTTCTGCTACACAAGATTGTGATAACAAGTGGTAAAAAAGTAAAATACTCAAGAACATGGCAAGAAGCTGGCAACCATGATAAGAAACAAAGATCGCCACCAACGATGCAAACATGAGGCAAGCATACATGGTGAAAACACATAGTACTCAGATTAATAACTCCAGAAGCAGCTGCTTGCTTACTTTTGTTAGTGGAGATATTGGCAACCACATCAAGGAGATGAATTATGAAGGCAATATTCTGAAAATGTTTTGCATATATGCAGTATAAGTATTCCTAATTTACATTAAATGACAATTTAGTTTAATTTATCGGTATAAGAGACAACATTCGTACATTGGCCTTCTGAATGTTCAGCCTATAAACACAGAAACCACCCTTGTTTGGTACTATTTTTGTCAGTTGAAATTTGCAAGGAGTAGTCTGAATAAATTTTAGCATCCATGTACGGATAGAGGACGTGCCGAGATCTCATATTCAAAAAAATAATAATCAAGAGGGATGAGGAGGACGCTTTCAGGTTCCCCGTGGCTGCAAACGAAATAGAAGCTGCCGCTGCCTCATCCTTGATGAATCAAGCGGTGCCCATGCGGAGAGAGGATGGACGTGCCTAGAATCCAGATGCCGATGTCGTAGTGCTGTGACACCTCCCTGGAGCACGGACGGGGGCCTGCTCGCCGATCTCCTCGAGCTGCCCATGCCCACGGTCGCCGCGGGCACGGGCCACGCCGTCGCCGCCGGCTGCACGCTGGCCCTGGCCCACGACTCCATCGTCATGAGCGCGCGCAGGTTCCTCTACATGAGCGAGGTCGACGCCGGCATCAAGAGCCGGCGGCGGGGTAGGCGTGGCCGCGTGGGATCGTCACGCCGGCGTCCGCCTCGGCGGCATTGAGAACGTGCCTCCTGCCGCTCGTCGATTCTGGAAGGTGGGCATGGAAGACACGGAGAAACAGCCAGCCTCCGCCTCGCTACCTCTCCCATGGCGTCCGAGTCGCATACGCGGAGAAACACCCGGCCTCCGCCTCGCTAGCTCTCCCATGGTGTCCGAGGCGAGGGCAGGCTTGTTAATTATGGTTAGGGTGATGTGCTCATCATTGAAGCGATATGGACCTTTGGATCAACATCTATCAACGGCCAAGATCTGATGTTCCTGCCAATGTTTGTTCTTTTATATGTTGTTTAGATTTAGATTTAGATGAATCTTGGATGATCTAGCATCAATTCACTGTTTTGGGAGTCCTCAAATGCAAATGCGTCTTAATATTTTTACCAGCTGGACTTTGCACAAATCTCCAACAAATATATGGTAGAGATAGTGTCGGGATGCCACCCTACATGTGGGAAAACCGCACTGCAGTCGAACTTTGCTATCTTTGATATAGTTTTTTTATTCCTCAACGCGCGGTGTTTGGATAAAAGTTTCCTTCTATTAAAAATCTAATCTAATCTAATCTAATCTAATCTAATCTAATCTAAACTAAAAATACGGCTTGAGGACGCGATGGTCAGAAAACCGTGGTAGGTCAAAAAACCACCGGTCTATTTTCGTACGTCAAATAAATTGGCCCGTCCCGTCCTTCCGTGTGTTCCTGTCCGTCCGTGCGCCGATCCCGCGTGTTCCTCCAATGCGTCTGCCGCACGCCGCCCATCCTCGTCCATCGCGAATCCTGCCAGATCCTCATAACGCTCGGCTCTGATCCCATTTGTCACACAGCGGGTGAGCTCCCGCTTCGATTCCACAAGTGGGAGGGGATAGGTAGATGAGGGAGGCACCGGCTGCCGGCACGCGCTTGGCCGCGGTGGAGGGAGCCCACAGGGTCCACGGGTGAATATGCGCGGAGCTGTCGTTGGCGGGGGAGGCCCCGGCGGCGCTTGGGAACGGAGAGGGCCGGCCGGGGATGGGTGCTTTGCTTTGCCAGCTGCAACGCGGAACCTGCACACAACACAACCAAATACTTTGCTCCCAACTTACGATGAGGTTGTCAATCTCACCGGTTTGCTGAAAACAAAGAAATGAGCGTATCGAGTGGAAATCAATAGTAGTATGAGAGAAAGTAAACAGTGCGAGTAAAGTAAACAGGTGATAGCAATATAAAGAAAATAGGACCGGGGTCCAAAGTTCACTAGTGGTGTCTCTCCATAAGATAAATAACGACATGCTGGATAAACAAATTACAGTTGAGCAATTGATAGAATAAAGACAATGTGCATATGTCGAGAGGATCACTATGAGATTTACTCTGGGCATTACAACAAGATACATAGACCGCCATCCAACTGCATCTATGACTAATAATCCACCCACGAGGATATCGTCCGAACACCCCACAAGTATTAAGTTACAAACAATAGATAACTGCATTAAGCAAAGTGTGTAATGTAAACAAAGCATATGCCCTTAGACATAAGAATGTTGTTTTCACCCTAGTGGCAACAACACGTCTCAACCTTAGAGGTTTCTGTCACTCCCCCAGATTAAATAGAGGCATGAACCCAACTATCGAGCATAAATACCCCCTCTTGGAGTTACTAGTATCTACTCGGCCAAGATAGCTACTAACAACGGAGAGCATGCAAGATCATAAACAACATAACACCAATATTCATCGGATCCCATCAAACACAACATGTAGAATTACATAAAGGTAGTCTCGATCATGTAAGGCAGCTCACGAGATCTAAACATGAAGCACATGGTGGAGAAGACAATCATCTAGCTACTGCTATGGACCCATAGTCTAAGGTAGACTACTCACTCATCCCGCCGGAGGCAAGCATGGCGATGAAGAAAACCTCTGGTTGCGATTCCCCTCTCCGGCAGGGTGCCGGGAAGAGCTTTTGGACCCTCCCGATCTCGGGTCAACGACGACGACGGATCGCGATATGTTTCTGGAAAATTGATCGGGTTCTTAGGTTTTTCCCGTCAGGGGGTCTTTATAGGCGAAGGGGCGGCGTCAGATATGGACCGAGGTGGCCTCACACATAGGGGGCGCGGCCAGGGCCTAGGCTGCGCCGCCCTGTTGTGTGAGCGGCATGTGGCTCCTCTCCGTCTCCTCTTCGGTTCTCTAGAAGCTTCGGTAAATTTCTAGATGTTTGGCTTTTGTTTCGTCCAATTCCGAGAATATTTCCTGTGTAACTTTTCTGAAACACAAAAATAGCAGAAAATAGGGAACTGGCACTGTGGCATCTCGTTAATAGGTTAGTTCTGGAAAATGCATAAAAACGCCACAAAGTGTAACGAAACACTAAGCAAATGGTGTAAAAATAAGCATGGAGCATCAAAAATTATAGATACGTTTGATACGTATCAGCATCCCCAAGCTTAACTCCTGCTCGTCCTCGAGTAGGTAAGTGATAACAAAAGAAATAACTTTTGAGGTGACCTACACCTACATAATCTTGACCATATATGTAAGCGTTGTGTGCTAGGATCAAAAGAACTTAAAACACGGGCATGAAAGATATAATCTTGATAGAAGAAACTTAGTAACCATGTTATAACATGAAAAAGAACACAAACAAAAGATCATGAAAATGAAACAATGAAAGTCAAACGTGTGTTCAAATCATATGGAAAAATATGCAAATGGTTTTCAGCTTGTCCTTCATGAGAGAGCAAAACATAAATGCATAGGACACCTTCAAGTTTAAGAGGGCGACTAGATATAAGTAATTTAAGAACAAGTGAAACCAACATCATGAATCAATCAATAAATTTTTTGGGACAATGCACATTATACTCAGAATGACAACTATGCTCTCTTAGACGGTGCATAAAGGTAAAAGGTGGTGACTCAACATAAAAGTAAAAGAAAGGCCCTTCGCAGAGGGAAGCAGTGATTAAACATGTGCTAGAGCTTTTCATTTGTAAAACAGAGAGATAAAAATTGGGTTTTGAGAGGTGGTTGTTTCATGTCAACGACTGGCAATGGGGACTTACTATCTTCCATAATAAACAAGTGAGAGCGGTTCCGAGTTCTTTGAAAATTTGGCACATTGGTGCTCTTTAATAAAGCTTTGGCACTCCTCCCCACCTTTTTTCCTTTCTCAAACCATGGCTAACTAATTCCATCAGGTGCCCACCAACATTGACATACCATGGAGGAGTGCCTTTTTTTCTTTTTTAGAATTAGATTACAATGGTCTGACCAGCTCCCTTGCAAAATTAATGATGAGCAGATGAAGCTGCCTAGTCGAGGGGTACTTAATTTAATATGGAAGATAGGAATTCCGACCACTATGTCCCCATGAGCTAAAAACAGTGGCACAAAATGAGAAGTAGTTGAAAGTTTTGAAAGGTAGCACATGAAAATTTACTTGGAATGGCTTGCAAATACCATGCATATGAATTTATAGTGGACACAATGGCAAACTTGGTTTTTAGAAGTTGGATGCATGAGTAGAGCTCATACTCAGTACAAAATGAGGGCTAGCAAAAGACTGGGAGCGACCAACTAAGAGAGCAATAACGGCCATAATAATGCAGAGCGACAAAGCAATATTAAAAGAAGCATAAGATGGCATCAAAAGTCAAAAACTAAATGATCATAGAGGCAATGGCGACTTTGTATGAGTCTAACATGTGTGAGCATGCGCCAAGTCAACCCAAATAAAGCATCAAGGAGAAAACCAAAATAATGCTTCCAAATAATAAAAACAACGCATGATTTTTTTCAAAGGCTCATTAAGCAATCTCAGTCATTTGAGACAAGGCATGCTACAGCAAAATCACTAAGCATACTATCAAAACGATATCAAGCACGACATGCAAAATTCTAAGCCGCAGTCTAAACAAGCTCCTTTTTGCACCACTTTTTTGCATAAAGCTTTTTCTCTTTTCCAACACCATTTGAACCTTTTTGAAATAACTCTTTTGATGAAAACCAATATGGACCAGAGGTCATAATACACCTTGATGCAAAGATATAACAAGATCTGAACAAAAATCAAGGTGAACAATGAAAGCTAAACGCAGTAGCAGAAAAAGAGAACACTCGTTGAACGATAAGAGTGAAAAACGGAGTGTTCTTGGCAAATGAAAAGCAAGGCAACTTCTCCAAAAGAAATTTGTTGGGGTCCAACCATTTATTGCAGCAAACAAAACTAAACAAAACTGAAAACTAAAACAACTGACGCTCCAAGAAAACGCATAATGCATGAAGCAATAAAAATATAGTGTGTTGAAAGGTGACCTGATTTTTGCCGATGAAGAAGGGGTGCCTCGGGGGCATCCCCAAGCTTTAACACTTGTACCTCTTGGATATTTCTTGGGGTGCGTGGGCATCCCCAAGCTTGAGCTTTTGTCCATTCTTCAACTCATCTCATCATTCTCCGAACCCTACACTTGAAAACTTCCTTCATACAAAACTAAACACAATTCTATTAGCAACATTAGTGTAAGCATAATAATGAATCAACCCTTTTTGTTTCAGGTTTGAACTCAAAACCACCACATATAAAGCATATACTACTGTAGCAACTTCCCCAAAAGTTCCGTGATCAAAAGAACTCAAAAAGAAAGCGATAAAGAGGCAAACACAAATAGTGGCAGAAATCTGTCAAAACAGAACAGCTGACAAAGGTCAATTTTTCCGAGGGTTTTCTGTTACTCAAATCAAAAAGTGTATAACTAATGAAAGTTTGGATATAACCTGGGGCATATGCACAAGAAATCGCAGATCCAAAAGATATACTGAGAGTTTTCACGAATTTTTACGGTGCAGCACCGAAATCTGTTTTAGGACAGCAACATCCCCAAATCTTACCTCACTCAAATTAGAGGCTTCTCTTGGCATAAAAATGAAATAAAAATGATAAGGAGAGGTTATTAAAGTAGTAATAACTTCCAAGACTCAAATAAAAGAAAAAGTACTGAAAGTAAAATAATGGGTTATCTCCCAAGAGTGCTTTTCTTTAACGCCTTTGAGCTAGGTGCAGAAAGTGCAAATCAAGTAATATCAAAAGAGGCATTAAGATCACTTGTTTCCTCAAGATCACCACTTACCACACTAGGAACTTTAAAGATTCCTGAAGATGATTCAACCTGCAAGTCACTCTTAGTTGAACTAAAAGTCTTACCAATCTTAAAAACATGCTGCGGTTTAGGCACAGACATCTTGGGAACATACATAAATTTTTGCTCTTTTCCAACGAAAGCTTTCTCCTTCTTAAACTTAAGAGAAGAGAAAATTGAACTTAAAGTTTCCATGGATTACTCTAGTTTCCCAATCCTAAGGTTTTGACTATCAAGAGTAGTGCTAGCTTCTAAAACGGTGATTCTCTTACCGATACTTTCTATCGCTTCATTAACTCGGCTAGCGTTATCAAGGATATTTGGCAAACTTTTTTCTAAAGAGCCTAGTTTTTCTATAACTTCCTCCAAAGTGATATCAGTTTTAACAACATGAATAGGTGGTACTCCCACTAAACTTTCTATTAAAGTGCATGCTTCAAGAGCGGGAGTACCCAGAAAATTACCTCCTGCAAGAGTATCAAGAACGTACCTATTCCAACTAGATATACCAACATAAAAATTTCTAAGAAGGATCATGGTAGAATGCTTCTTCGTACACCTATGATGAGAATTGCTAATACGGTACCAAGCATCTTTCAAACTCTCTCCCCCTTGTTGCTTAAAAGTACGAACTTCAACTTTAGGATTACTCATTCTAACAAAACTAAAAGCAAGTAAGTAAAACAACTATAAAGGAAACTAATTTTTTTGTGTTTTTGATAAAACGATGCAAGTAAAAATAAAATAAAAGCAAAACTTAAAACAAAGTAAAGGATGTGCGTGCAAAACTCCCCTTGCAGAAGTCTTCTTTTTCCCCGGAAATGGCGCCAGAAAAATCTTTGCTGTGGCGGTGTATGATAGTGTAAATCACCGTCCAGTTGGGAACCCCAAGAGGAAGGTTTGATGAGTACAGCAGCGAGTTTTCCCTCAGTAAGAAACCAAGGTTTAATCGTATCCAGGAAAAAACCAAACTCAAGAAGGTGATGCTTGCTAGCTTCGCGATAGCTCCGGACAATTTATAAGGCGCCTCGTCCAGTGCTTTGCTTTGCCAGCTGCAACGTGGAACCTGCACACAACACAACCAAATACTTTGCTCCCAACTTACGATGAGGTTGTCAATCTCACCGGTTTGCTGTAAACAAAGGAATGAGCATATCGAGTGGAAAGCAATAGTAGTATGCAAGAAAGTAAATAGTGCGAGTAAAGTAAACAGGTGATAGCAATATAAAGTAAATAGGACCGGGGTCCATAGTTCATTAGTGGTGTCTCTCCATAAGATAAATAACGACATGCTGGGTAAACAAATTATAGTTGGGCAATTGATAGAATAAAGACAACGTGCATATGTCGAGAGAATCACTATGAGATTTACTCTGGGCATTACAACAAGATAAATAGACCGCCATCCAACTGCATCTATGACTAATAATCCACCCACGGGGATATCGTCCGAACACCCCACAAGTATTAAGTTGCGAACAACAGATAACTGCATTAAGTAAAGTGTGTAATGCAAATAAAGCATATGCCCTTGGACATAAGAATCTTGGTTTCTCCCTAGTGGCAACAGCACATCTACAACCTTAGAGGTTTCTGTCACTCCCCCAGATTAAATAGAGGCATGAACCCAACTATCGAGTATAAATACCCCCTCTTGGAGTTACTAGTATCTACTCGGCAAAGATAGCTACTAACAACGGAGAGCATGCTAGATCATAAACCAGATAGAGATAACATAAGATAATATTCAGCATATCAACTCAATCATAACACCAATATTCATCGGATCCCAACAAACACAACATGTAGAATTACATAAAGGTAGTCTCGATCATGTAAGGCAGCTCACGAGATCTAAACATGAAGCACATGGTGGAGAAGACAACCATCTAGCTACTGCTATGGACCCATAGTCCAAGGTAGACTACTCACTCATTGCGTCGGAGGCAAGCATGGCGATGAAGAAGACCTCTGGTGGCGATTCCCCTCTCCGGCAGGGTGCCGGGAAGAGCTTCTGGACCCTCCCGATCTCGGGTCGACGACGACGGCAGATCGCGATGTGTTTTTGGAAAATTGAGAGGGTTCTTAGGTTTTTCCCGTTGGGGGGTCTTTATAGGCGAAGGGGCGACGTCAGAAGTGGACCGAGGCAGCCTCACACATAGGGGGCACGGCCAGGGCTTGGGCCGCACCGCCCTGTTGCGTGAGCGGCCTGTGGCCCCACCCCGTCTCCTCTTCAGTTCTTTGGAAGCTTCGGTAAATTTCTGGATGTTTGGCTTTTGTTTCGTCCAATTCCGAGAATATTTCCTGTGTAACTTTTCTGAAACACAAAAATAGCAGAAAACAGGGAACTGGCACTGTGGCATCTCGTTAATAGGTTAGTTCTAGAAAATGCATAAAAACGCCACGAAGTGTAACAAAACACTAAGCAAATGGTGTAAAAACAAGCATAGAGCATTAAAAATTATAGATACGTTTGAGACGTATCAGCATCCCCAAGCTTAACTCATGCTCGTCCTCGAGTAGGTAAGTGATAACAAAAGAAATAATTTATGAGGTGACATGCACCTACACAATCTTGACCATATATGTAAGCGTTGTGTGCTGGGATCAAAAGAACTTAAAACATGGGCATGAAAGATATAATCTTGATAGAAGAAACTTAGTAACCATGTTATAACATGAAAAAGAACACAAACAAAAGATCATGAAAATGAAACAATGAAAGTCAAACGTGTGTTCAAATCATATGGAAAAACATGCAAATGGTTTTCAGCTTGTCCTTCATGAGAGAGCAAAACATAAATGCATAGGACACCTTCAAGTTTAAGAGGGCGATTAGATATAAGTAATTTAAGAACAAGTGAAACCAACATCATGAATCAATCAATGAAAATTTTGGGATAATGCACATTATACTCAGAATGACAACTATGCTCTCTTAGACGGTGCATAAAGATAGAAGGTGGTGACTCAACATAAAAGTAAAAGAAAGGCCCTTCGCAGAGGGAAGCAGTGATTAAACATGTGCTAGAGCTTTTCATTTGTAAAACAGAGAGATAAAAATTGGGTTTTGAGAGGTGGTTGTTTCATGTCAACGACTGGCACTGGTGACTTACTATCTTCCATAATAAACAAGTGAGAGCGGTTCCGAGTTCTTTGAAAATTTGGCACATTGGTGCTCTTTAATAAAGCTTTGGCACTCCTCCCCACCTTTTTTCCTTTCTCAAACCATGGCTAACCAATTCCATCGGGTGTCCACCAATATTCACATACCATGGAGGAGTGCCTTTTTTCTTTTTTAGAATTAGATTACAATGGTCTGACCAGCTCCCTTGCAAAATTAATGACGAGCAGATGAAGCTGCCTAGTCGAGGGGTACTTAATTTAATATGGAAGATAGGAATTCTGACAACTACGACCCATGAGCTAAAACCAGTGGCACAAAATGAGAAGTAGTTGAAAGTTTTGAAAGGTAGCACATGAAAATTTACTTGGAATGGCTTGCAAATACCATGCATATGAATTTATAGTGGACACAATGGCAAACTTGGTTTTTAGAAGTTGGATGCATGAGTAGAGCTCATACTCAGTACAAAATGAGGGCTAGCAAAAGACTGGGAGCGACCAACTAAGAGAGCAATAACGGCCATAATCATGCAGAGCGACAAAGCAACGTTAAAAGAAGTATAAGATGGCATCAAAAGTCAAAAACTAAATGATCATAGAGGCAATAGCGACTTTGTATTAGTCTAACATGTGTGAGCATGCGCCAAGTCAACCCAAATAAAGCATCAAGGAGAAAACCAAAATAATGTTTCCAAATAATAAAAACAACGCATGATTTTTTTCAAAGGCTCATTAAGCAATCTCAGTCATTTGAGACAAGTCATGCTACAGCAAAACTACTAAGCATACTATCAAAATGATATCAAGAACGACATGCAAAAGTCTAAGCCGCAGTCTAAACAAGCTCCTTTTTGCACCACTTTTTTGCATAAAGCTTTTTCTCTTTTCCAACACCATTCGAACCTTTTTGAAATAAATCTTTTGATGAAAATCAATATGGACCAGAGGTCATAATACACCTTGATGCAAAGATATAACAAGATCTGAACAAAAATCAAGGCGAAAATGAAAGCTAAACGCAGTAGCAGAAAAAGAGAACACTCGTTGAACGATAAGAGTGAAAAATGGAGTGTTCTTGGCAAATGAAAAGCAAGGCAACTTATCCAAAAGAAATTTGTTGGGGTCCAACCATTTATTGCAGCAAACAAAACTAAACAAAACAGAAAACTAAAACAACTGACGCTCCAAGAAAACGCATAATGCATGAAGCAATAAAAATATAGTGTGTTGAAACGTGACCTGATTTTTGCCGATGAAGAAGGGGTGCCTCGGGGGCATCCCCAAGCTTTGACGCTTGTACCTCTTGGATATTTCTTGGGGTGCGTGGGCATCCCCAAGCTTGAGCTTTTGTCCATTCTTTAACTCATCTCATTATTCTCCGATCCCTACACTTGAAAACTTCCTTCATACAAAACTAAACACAATTCTATTAGCAACATTAGTGTAAGCATAATAATGAATCAACCCTTTTTGCTTCAGGTTTGAACTCAAAACCACCACATATAAAGCATATACTACTGTAGCAACTTCGCCAAAAGTTCCGTGATCAAAAGAACTCAAAAAGAAAGCGATAAAGAGGCAAACACAAATAGTGGCAGAAATCTGTCAAAACAAAACAGCTGACAAAGGTCGATTTGTCCGAGGGTTTTCTGTTACTCAAATCAAAAAGTGTATAACTAACGAAAGTTTGGATATAACCTGGGGCATATGCACAAGAAATCGCAGATCCAAAAGATATACTGAGAGTTTTCACGAATTTTTACGGTGCAGCACCGAAATCTGTTTCAGGCCAGCAACATCCCCAAATCTTACCTCACTCAAATTAGAGGCTTCTCTTGGCACAAAAACGAAATAAAAATGATAAGGAGCGGTTATTACAGTAGTAATAACTTTCAAGACTCAAATAAAAGAAAACGTACTGAAAGTAAAACAATGGGTTATCTCCCAAGAGTGCTTTTCTTTAACGCCTTTGAGCTAGGCGCAGAATGTGCAAATCAAGTAATATCGAAAGAGGCATTAAGATCACTTGTTTCCTCAAGATCACCAATTACCACACTAGGCAGTTTAGAGGTTCCCGAAGATGATTCAACCTGCAAGTCACTCTTAGTTGAACTAAAAGTCTTACCAATCTTAAAAACATGCTGCGGTTTAGGCACAGACACCTTGGGAACATACATAAATTTTTGCTCTTTTCCAACAAAAGCTTTCTCCTTCTTAAACTTAAGAGAAGAGAAAATTGAACTTAAAGTTTCCATGGATTACTCTAGTTTCCCAATCCTAAGGTTTTGACTGTCAAGAGTAGTGCCAGCTTCTAAAACGGTGATTCTCTTACCGATACTTTCTATCGCTTCATTAACTCGGCTAGCGTTATCAAGGATATTTGGCAAACTTTTTTCTAAAGAGCCTAGTTTTTCTATAACTTCCTCCAAAGTGATCTCAGTTTTAACAACATGAATAGGTGGTACTCCCACTAAACTTTCTATTGAAGTGCATGCTTCAAGATCGGGAGTACCCAGAAAATTACCTCCTGCAAGAGTATCAAGAACGTACCTATTCCAACTAGATATACCAACATAAAAATTTCTAAGGAGGATCATGGTAGAATGCTTCTTCGTACACCTATGATGAGAATTGCTAATACGGTACCAAGCATCTTTCAAACTCTCTCCCCCTTGTTGCTTAAAAGTACGAACTTCAACTTTAGGATTACTCATTCTAACAAAACTAAAAGCAAGTAAGTAAAACAACTATAAAGGAAACTAATTTTTTTATGTTTTTGATAAAACGATGCAAGTAAAAATAAAATAAAAGCAAAACTTAAAACAAAGTAAAGGATGTGCGTGCGAAACTCCCCTTGCAGAAGTCTTCCTTTATCCGACAACGGCGCCAGAAAAATCTTTGCTGTTGCGGTGTGTGATAGTGTAAATCACCGTCCAGTTGGGAGCCCCAAGAGGAAGGTTTGATGAGTACAGCAACGAGTTTTCCCTCAGTAAGAAACCAAGGTTTAATCGTATCCAGAAAAAAGCCAAACTCAAGAAGGTGATGCTTGCTAGCTTCGCGACAGCTCCGGACAATTTATAAGGCGCCTCGTCCAGTGCTTTGCTTTGCCAGCTGCAACGTGGAACCTGCACACAACACAACCAAATACTTTGCTCCCAACTTACGATGAGGTTGTCAATCTCACCGGTTTGCTGTAAACAAAGGAATGAGCGTATCGAGTGGAAAGCAATAGTAGTATGCGAGAAAGTAAACAGTGCGAGTAAAGTAAACAGGTGATAGCAATATAAAGGAAATAGGACCAGGGTCCATAGTTTACTAGTGGTGTCTCTCCATAAGATAAATAACGACATGCTGGGTAAACAAATTACAGTTGGGCAATTGATAGAATAAAGACAACGTGTATATGTCGAGAGGATCACTATGAGATTTACTCTGGGCATTACAACAAGATACATAGACCGCCATCCAACTACATCTATGACTAATAATCCACCCACGGGGATATCGTCCGAACACCCCACAAGTATTAAGTTACGAACAACAGATAACTGCATTAAGCAAAGTGTGTAATGTAAACAAAGCATATGCCCTTGGACATAAGAATGTTGTTTTCTCCCTAGTGGCAACAGGACATTGATATGTCTCTAACGTATCTATAATTTTTGATGCTCCATGCTTATTTTTACACCATTTGCTTAGTGTTTCCTTACACTTCGTGGCATTTTTATGCATTTTTTGGAACTAACCTATTAACGAGATGTCACAGTTCCAGTTCCCTGTTTTCTGCTGTTTTTGTGTTTCAGAAAAGTTACACAGGAAATATTCTCGGAATTGGACGAAACAAAAGCCAAACATCCAGAAATTCACCGAAGCTTCCAGAGAACCGAAGAGGAGACGGAGTGGGGCCACGAGAGGCCCACACAACAGGGCGGCGCGGCCCAGGGCTAGGCTGCGCCCCCTATGTGTGTGGCCACCTCGGTCCACTTCTGACGATGCCCCTTCGCCTATAAAGACCCCCCGACGGGAAAAACCTAAATACCCGATCACTTTTCCAGAATACATCGCGATCCGCCGCCGCCATCGATCCGAGATCGGGAGGGTCCAGAAGCTCTTCCCGGCACCCTGCCGGAGAGGGGAATCGCCACCGGAGGTCTTCTTCATCGCCATGCTTGCCTCCAGCGCGATGAGTGAGTAGTCTACCTTGGACTATGGGTCCATAGCAGTAGCTAGTTGGTTGTCTTTTCCACCATGTGCTTCATGTTTAGATCTCGTGAGTTGCCTTACATGATCGAGATCACCGTTATGTAATTCTACATGTTGTGTTTGTTGGGATCCGATGAATATTGGTGTTATGATTGAGTTGATGTGCTGAATATTATCTTATGTTATCTCTATGTTGTTTATGATCTTGCATGCTCTCCGTTGTTAGTAGCTATCTTGGCCGAGTAGATACTAGTGACTCCAAGAGGGGGTATTTATGCTCGATAGTTGGGTTCATGCCTCTATTTAATCTGGGGGAGTGACAGAAACCTCTAAGGTTGTAGATGTGCTGTTGCCACTAGGGAGAAGACAACATTCCTATGCTCAAGGGCATATGCTTTGTTTACATTACACACTTTGCTTAATGCAGTTATCTGTTGTTCGCAACTTAATACTTGTGGAGTTCTCGGATTGATTCGCCACAAGTGGATTATTAGTCATAGATGCAGTTGGATGACGGTCTATGTATCTTTTTGTAATGCCCAGAGTAAATCTCATAGTGATCCTCTCGACATATGCACGTTGTCTTTATTCTATCAATTGTCCAACTGTAATTTGTTTACCCAGCATGTGTTATTTTATCTTATGGAGAGACACCACTAGTGAACTATGGACCCCGGTCCTATTTCCATTATATTGCTATCACATGTTTACTTTACTCACACACTGTTTACTTTACTCACATACTACTATCACTTTCCACTCGATACGCTCATACCCTTTGTTTTAAGCAAACCGGTGAGATTGACAACCTCATCGTAAGTTGAGAACAAAGTATTTGGTTGTGTTGTGTGCAGGTTCCACGTTGCTACTAGTTGAAGATGCGCTAACAAGAAATCGTTAATGGTGCCCTTGTTGGAGTGTCACTAGGCTAGCAAGCATCACCTTCTTGAGTTTGGCTTTTTCCTACTGGTTCGATAAACCTTGGTTTCTTACTGAGGGAAAAACTTGCTGCTATATTCATCATACCTTCCTCTTGGGGTTTCCCAACTGGCCGGTCATTTACTTCATCATCACCGCGCCATCTATAGCAATCACACATCTAAAACCTTAGAGGTTTCTGTCACTCCCCCAGATTAAAGAGGCATGAACCCAACTATCGAGCATAAATATCCCTCTTGGAGTTACTAGTATCTACTCGGCCAAGATAGCTACTAACAACGGAGAGCATGCAAGATCATAAACAACATAGAGATAACATAAGATAATATTCAGCACATCAACTCAATCATAACACCAATATTCATCGGATCCCAACAAACACAACATGTAGAATTACATAAAGGTAGTCTCGATCATGTAAGGCAGCTCACGAGATCTAAACATGAAGCACATGGTGGAGAAGACAACCATCTAGCTACTGCTATGGACCCATAGTCCAAGGTAGACTACTCACTCATCGCATCGGAGGCAAGCATGGTGATGAAGAAGACCTCCGGTGGCGATTCCCCTCTCCGGCAGGGTGCCGGGAAGAGCTTCTGGACCCTCCCGATCTCGGGTCGACGACGACGGTGGATCGCGATGTGTTTCTAGAAAATTGATCGGGTTCTTAGGTTTTTCCCATCGGGTAGTCTTTATAGGCGAAGGGGCGGCGTCAGAAGTGGACCGAGGCGGCCTCACACATAGGGGGCGCGGCCAGGGCCTGGGCCGCGCCGCCCTATTGTGTGAGCGGCCTGTGGCCCGTCTCCGTCTCCTCTTCGGTTCTCTGGAAGCTTCGGTAAATTTCTGGATGTTTGGCTTTTGTTTCGTCCAATTCCGAGAATATTTCTTGTGTAACTTTTCTGAAACACAAAAATAGCAGAAAACAGTAAACTGGCACTGTGGCATCTCGTTAATAGGTTAGTTCCGGAAAATGCATAAAAATGCCACGAAGTGTAACGAAACACTAAGCAAATGGTGTAAAAACAAGCATGGAGCATAAAAAATTATAGATACATTTGAGACATATCATTGGGAGCCTCCAGTTAAGTTATGGAGATCGCTCCAACCCTTGGTGTAAAGGTTTCAATCGTCGCCTTCAAGGCAAGCTCTTAGTGGATCGTGACTCACTGTTCTGTCTTGTTCACCAAAGAATATAGTGAGATTTTGTGGCATTAGTGTTCTTTGTGGTACCACATCCTTCCAACATAGACGTACTTCCTGTAACAAGGAAGGAACCATGAGAATACATTCTTGTGTCTCCGGTGTCTCCCTCACGATTATTTCTATCCTTTACTATTATATCTTTACTCGTTTGTTCTTATATGTATGCTTGTCACTTTAGGTAAATTCACTTAGTAGCACGTCTAGAGAATTTACCTTTCTTGTCACTACTAGGAAAACAGCTATATGTAGGACTGTTACCCGTGGCGCACCGAAAAGGTGGTGCGCCGTAGGTTTATACCCGTGGCACATGGCATTTGGTGTGCTACATCTATATTGAAAAGATACTAATAAAAATGAACTAGTGCCTATTTACTCCCCCCTAGTCACTCATACGATCTTTTTAGTAGATTTTTTTAGATGATTTATGTGGTGGTGTAAAATTTCAGTGAAACTGAAAAAATTGGATAATTTTTAGGTGATCTTTTAGTGAAAATTTTACTCCCTCCGACCACTAATACCTGTCTTTACATGGACGTATCTTGATATATTTTAGTGTCTAGATACATTCATGTAAAGACAAGTATTAGTGGTCAGAGGGAGTATGTAGTTATAGAAATTTGTTGCAGTAATGCGGGAGGCTCTGCATGTATATTCACAAAGATGATCATCCAAGGATCGGTGTGACCTACAATGATTCCAGATTATAAGGGGATGATAGTATCTACAATAAATAATCAGTATTAAACTAGTTGTCGGTGTTGATAGCAGTTTTATTGTTATGAGTAGTATTTCTAATGAATGCTTCTATATGTCAGTTATTTTTGCTGCTGTGGAAGCTATTTTTTTAAACTTAGTTGTGTGTCCCAATGGAGGCATGCCACTAGTATTTTCAGATACCGGTGGCGTGCCCTGGACACACCAGTACCAAGTAGTAGCGCCTGATTGGTGCCGTGCCGCATCCACGCCACTAATAGCTATTTTGAAGCGCCGCCGGTAGGCTATTTCCTAGTAGTGTATTTAGTATATTTCATGTGTTTCTTTACATTGGATGAGATATTAGGTTGTAGCCCGATATAAATATTGATTCCTACCCACTAATCCTTAAGAAGTGTATGCGCCGAAGTTAAAGTTTGAGTTATTCAAGTTTTGGTTTTACCTCTTACTGGAATGAATCAACATTTGCTGCGTATGGTCTCATGTAAGTAAAATACTACGTCATCATGCAATGAAAACACTATAGTTTCTCATGTATATATATTAGACTATATCATGTATGAAAATGTTATCATTTTTACTTGGGGTTTATCAGTACAAGAGTCATGGTTCGGTTATTGAGATTTTGTTTCCATATGCTTTCCTATATACTCTAAAAAAGACAAAATAAATATTTATGTTGTGAAAAGTGAAACTAAAGCCGCTTTAGGTTTGCCCATGTACATGTTATTCAAAGTTCTCCAAATTCTAGCCCGTGCAGTGTATTTGAACGGGTTGATGACTAGTTTATCTAACTGAAACACACACCAGCAAGATGTGCGTTAGCATAACAATATTCAGGTTTTGATCTCTTCTTCCACTGCATCATCAGTAAATGGAATCGTAAAAATACGTCATCGTGGTACAAGCAATGTGTGCACCGAGGCGGATATATTGGGCATATATAGCTTGCATTTTTCTGAGTTCAGAAGAATGAACAATCAAAATCATGCATACAGTGGCGTAATCTGGAATAGATGGAGAAAGCTTAAGAAATACATGCGTGATGCAGATAAAGTTCTAGAGGCGGGAGCAATATCTCGTGTGCATATGGAAGCCAGCTGAGCGATCAAAGGATCGATCAAACTCAAAGGACGTTGATGCCCACGCTGTTGACGATGGTCTTGTTACCCTCGACTGGGATAATCGTGATGTCCAGACTCTTGTCCCCCCCGCAGTTGAGGTCCTCGATGATGTCTCGCAGCTTGATCCGGAAAGACACGTCCTGGGTCCCCATCATGCGGTCGCGACGGCCGCGGTCGTCGTCACGCCCACGGTCGCCGCGGCCGCGATCGCCCCCTCGGCCGCGGCCGCGGTCGTCGCGGCCACGGCCACGGCCACGGTCATCGCGGCCGCGACCGCGGCGGTCGTCGTCATCGTCGTCCCTGCCGTGCGGAACGAGCGTGAAGCTTCCTGCATACTCGCTGTTCTTCACCCCCACTCTCTGCTCCTGGCCGTTGGGCACGTTGATGAGCACGTTGAACTTGGTGAACTCGCAGGCGTCGACCGTGAGGTTGAACACCAGCACCTCCCGCGCCCTCCTGCCGCGGCCCCGGGCCTTCTCCGGCCTCTCCACCGTCACGTACTCGTTCTGGCCTTTCTTGAGAGCTATGGGGAAGGTGCTGGCAGGGGTGACACTTGTCTGAGGGTTGGACGGGCGGTCGATTCCGGTGGACGGCGTGGGGCGCTTCTCCAGCCACTCCAACCTCTCCTTCTCCTGGTACTTGTACCCGAGCTTGCTGGTGTCGATGACGTCCTGGACCTTGATGCGCACGGGCCGGCTCTTCTCGTCGTAGAAGACGAAGCTGGTGTCGAGCCACTCCTGGTAGGGGAGGTTGTCGCGGCCCAGCTTGGTGGTCCACAGGTGCCACATGCGATCCACGTTGGAGTGGTTGGAGTAGAACACGGGGTCGCGCGCCGCCGTCCTCAGGTTCCCCATGTCCTTCCCCACCCAGATGTGCGCCGCCGTATGTGCCCCGATCTCGAGTGACCCCATCACCTTCGGCCCCTTGTAATTCTTATCCGCGGTGCAGAACTTGCCGCCCAAAAAATCCACCGGCGTCTCCACGGTCATCTGAAAGAGAGGCATGTACACATGTTTACGGCCTATGCATGCCACAGAAAGATCTTATCTATTTTATGTTACTGCTGTATAGATGGTTGGAGCCCGATTACAAAAATCACAGCAATATATGCTTCGCTAAAAAAAAATCGGTTAGGAAGACGGGCTCCATGGATCCCGGTTTTCGAATTTCTGAAATTTGACAATCTGAAGTTTCAAAAAATTCTGGAAAAAAAATCCTAGATGTTCACAATGATGTATTATACAGTGCTGCAAAATTTCAAAACGAAATAGTTTGTATTCCTGCCTACACAAAAAAGACAAATTCTGAGAAATCTTAAGATTTTCGAATTTAACACTGCTCACCACCTTGGATCTGAAAATTTGTCATTTTTACACATCACAAAATAAACAATATTTTGTATTGATTTTTCGCACACAACTGAAGTCCATCATTATCTACACCCTAGAATAATTTTTCCATTTTTTGAAACTTCAAATTTCTGATTTTAAAAAAGTTTGAAAAACAGGCTCCATGGAGCCCGTGCTCCAAATTGACGCTCCCAGGTAGCCCTGGAGCTAAAAGCATTTTTCGCTAAAGAGTGCATCATTTTGGCACTTCAGCTCCATGGAGCCCTTTATTTAAACTTGAAACTAATTCAAATTTTAAAGCATTAAAAAAGCCATGGATGGAACCAATTATATACACTACCATTGTGCAAAATTGCAATACGAAATACCTTTTATTTTGTCCTTGGCAAAAATAATAAAAATCTAGATCCGGAAGCATAAACAGTGTCGTTTTTTTGTCTTCCAATTTTTTTCCAATTTGTCTTTTTCCTAAGCCTACACTACAAGATATTTCGTATTAAATTTTTTCAAGATTATAGTATATACATTTAGCTACACCTAGGTATTTTTATTTTATTTTTTAAAACTTTGAAATTTGAATTTTTTGAAGATTCAAATATAGGCCTACAGGTGGCCCGGGAGCTCAAAGCATTTTTCACCAAGTTAAGTTAGTACTGTACTACATAAAAAACTCAACATAACAATGTAAAAATGACAAATCATATTTTGTACATCACATAAACGGAAGAGTTCAGTTACGTCATGTTTATATTTCTTACCGTTCTTCTCAACTTCTAAGGTAAGACAAAATTTACCAGTATGATAGATATTTGACTAAGCCATGTCCACCAATATAGAGAAATACATAGATGGCAATGATATTTTGAATAAATGAAAACATGAAAATAAAATTATAAACTTCACCAAATTATCAAACTTATGCACAATATTTTTATAATACATATTTAGTATAAGTACTTCTTTAATTTCAGTTGCTTTTTTTTCAGTTGCTTATAGGTGTAGCGTAGCTAGCTAGAATAAGCCAACGCCCCAGGCCAAACACATACTACACAGTACTAAATAGTGTCAAACAGTAACTACTACTGCTACAATCATATGAGTCTTTGTAAAGCCCGCGTGGTAGCATTGCTCACCTGGCGATACATGCTGTAGAGATTGTTCTCCAGGCGGCAGAGAACGTCGCCGGTGCACTCAGGTTCGGGAAGGTCGGGTTGCTTTGCTGGCCCCAGGTTGAGATCCATGAAGGCGCGGATGTTCTCCGGCTTGCGGTTGACGTTGTAGAGCGGCGAGGACTCATTCGCGAATATGGGGGGCAGCATCATCCCTTCGGGGGAGTCCCAGTTCCAGTAAGGCAGCCCAAAAGTGGGGTCGTCGATGAGCTCGCCGAGGATGCGCTCGAAGAAGTAGATATACATACGGTGCCACGGCGCGAAGATGGAGGAGAAGTGCACGTCGAAGACGACATCAGGGCTGTCCGGCGACACCACATTGTAGTGCGCGTCGCAGTAGGCCTCGTGGATGTCCGACTGCCGCTTGTAGCTGCGCGGGTCGTCCTCGGGCAGCTCCTTCATCCTACGGATGGCTTCCTCGAACTTCCTGACGGACTCGTCGTCCATCATCTGCACCGCCGGGCGGACGCGAGGCGGCCCTCTCGGCCGCGGCAGGCTGCTGAAGTCGACGACCTTGGCGGGGTCGTACTCGCCGGGGCAGTCGAACAGGTCGGTCGAGCTGCATCTCAGCACCTCGGCCGTGATGGGCACGGCCGCGCACGGTGGCTCGTCAGCGGCGAGCGCGAGGCCGAGGTTTGTGGTAGTGACAGCGGCGAGCCCGGAAAGGCCGAAAAGCACGTCCCGGCGGTCGATGTTGAGGCGGTTTTCGTCGCCGCCATTACCAGAGGTGGATGCGGCTCGGCACGACAGGCGGCGGCCCTGAAGCTTGCCGACGGCGCCGCGCTTACTTGGAGGAAGCAGGCATCCAGAGGAGGCGGAGGCAATAGGCGAGCAGGCGAAGCAGGAGGCGCTCGACATGTCGAACGATAGTAGAGAATGTGTGCTCTACTATTTGCGTGCTTATACGATGGCTCCGTGCATGTGTATTTATAGTGGCGCTGGGGCATGTGTGCCAGCGTGTCTATGCCAAATGGCATGAAAGGATAATGTGGATACACATGTACATGCCGGCTGAGTCACCCACGCGAGGCACGTTGCTTGGTGCTCGGCCAAAAAAAGATGCCTCTTCGAGTGCCGATGCACTACTTCTTGCCATGCATATACTTGACACTACTGTTGTCTCCAAGTGATTGTCCTTGCTTCATGTATATACTTGCACCAGGTTATTGTGCTTGATACATTTACATTCCTATTCACATTTCTACTGTGCTTCACAAACTAATGTGCATGATCCCTACAATTTTCTAGGGAATGTGAAGCACAAAATTTTCCTTCTAGCTAACTCACTCTATGTGACAGAGTTAACACCATGCATGAACCTTCTTCATAGATAGAATTTTAATCTTCCAGACTATAGTGGGTGATTTGTCAGGAAGAAGTTCTAGAAACTCCAATGCTAGGATTGCTATTTTGCTCAGGGTTGTTGGAGCTCTATCATGCGAGGGAAACAAAGATGCTTATCTTTCTATGATGAAGTATGTATAGCTTAGCAGAGATGCCACAAACACGTAATCGCAGATATTATCTTTCCAGAATGCTAGAATATTTGGACACAAGGAAATTACAATTTTAGAAAATAAATAAGAAGAGGATCGAAAGAGATATAAATTTAAGACTAGTCATAGTGAAGAGTAACTTAGACTAGTAACATAAATATGTTACTACCTCCATAGTGTATAGTAACATAATAAAGGTAGTATCATAGATTAGTGCATTATTTAGCTCATAGACTCATTTTGCCTTGAAAAGTATGATATTATGGTAACATAGCTACTTAGGCTAGTCGCAAAGCATCGTACTTAAATTGAGAAAAACGGTACCCTAGACGACTAGGGTTTCTTGCTCCGATGGCGTCTCTTCGCCGGCGTGAGATCTTTGGGCCGCTCCTTCTCGAATAATCTACCCTGGGCATAGAACCTTCTCATGTTTGTCGTTTGGACTGATCAAGGGTGTAGCTAGCATGCCTTCCCGGTCTTGGCCCTCCATCTATGTTTAGGTCGGTGTCGAGGGTTTCTTTGTGGCTTAATTGGAGAACCACTCATGGTGTCTTCTTGCCAGAGACTGGGCTTCGGGAAGAAGGAGAAAGGAGATGAGGCGCTAGCAAGAACCCTGAAGAACTTAGAATTAAAGGAGGGTGAACTTGATGATGTTTTCATTGGCGAGAATGATCTCGTGGAGATGAGGAGAGAGGCGAGATGGTTGGCGGTTGCTGAGGTCAACACGAGGAAGCCCTTTACTTCGGAAGCATTGTTTCAGATGCTAAAGTATGTCTAGGGTTTAGCAAACAAACCAGAACTCCGTGAGGTTGACGATAATTTGTTCACTTTTAAGTTCTTTTGCCTTGGAATTGGAATAAGGTGATGAACTAGGGTCCTTGGCTATTTAGTAAGATGGTCATCGTGATTGCTGAGTACGATGGGCTGTTTTCCCCATCGAACACTACTCTTGATCATGTTGGGGTATGGGCGCAGATCCACCCAATTCTTGAACTGTATCGTGTGCAGCCGGTTGTCGATTTGTTAGCAAGAAGAATTGGGAAGGTTAGGAGTGTGGAGATGAATCCTCAATGCTAGTACAAAGGGGATTATGTGAGGGTTAGAGCCAGCATTGAGGTGAGCAATCCTCTGATACGTTTTGTCCCTCTGAATGTTGGTGGTGTTGGGAGGAAAATGCTGCAAGTTAAATATGATTTTTTTTGTTACTTTTGTGATGTCTCTGGTGTTTTGGGGGCATGACATGGAGGAATGTGGGGATGGGTTTCACACCCTGGAAGAGGTACACTATTGTAAATGGATGATAGCTAAGAGGAGAGCCCAAGTCGGACGGTATGGCCTCTATGCTCATGGTCGGGCATGAAGGTGGTCATGGAAGAGGACGCCGACGGGATTTTGCCCCTCGCAAGCAATCGTCGAAAGATGTTTTCTGTGATGATGAGTTGGCCGATACAGGTTCTGATACACTAAAAAAATTGGCAGATGATATGGAGGAGAATGGGATCAAAGAAAGTGGAGGTTTGGTTATAATGGACAAACATCTAGATTTTAACTCTAATGGAGAAAATATAAAGGCGGTTGAAAGGATCGTATGAGCGACTAGAGGGGGGGGTGAATAGGAGCTATCCAATAATTTTAATTCTTTTCAAGTTAGGGCTAGACAAGAAGGTAAATTCTCTAGATGTGATACTAAGTGAATTTACCTAGAGTGACAAGCAAGCTAGCAATAACAATATAAGTAAAGGCACAAGTAAAGGATAGAGGTCACCGCAATGGAGACACGAAGACACGAGGATGTATTCCCGTAGTTCCTTCCTTGTTACGGGAAGTACGTCTACGTTGGAGAGGTGTGGTGCCACAAAGGCCACCAACGCCACAAAGGCTCACCCTATTCTCTGGTGAACAAGCCACAAAGGCGAGTTCACGCTCCACTAAGCGATGCCCTTGAAGGCGGCACGACACCTTTACACAAAGTATTGGGGCAAGCTCCACAACTCAATTGGAGGCTCCCAATAGGCCCACCAAGCTCTTACACACAAAGTCAAGCTTGGGGGACGGCTTCTTCCGGCTATAAATCCGATGAATCACACAAGTAACAAGCCCCTCAACAAAGAGAGGGGGGAAATCAAATCGCCTTGGTGGAAGTGTAGATCTAGGTCTTCTCCCTCAAATCCCAAAAGGGCTTTGAGTTCTATTGGCTAGGGAGAGAGATCTTGAGCTTTGAAGCTTTGGAACAATGGTGGAGAGAGAGTGGAAGCCGCAGCCTTCTCTTGAGGAAGAAGAAGGCTTTATATACTCCTCCTCGAAATGTAGTTGTTGCTGGTCGACTAGGGCCGGAGTCTCCGGCCAGGAGGGCCGGAGTCTCCGCCCTAAGTGACTCCAGGGCCGGAGTCTCCGGCCAGAGACAGAAGTCTCCGGCCCAACTCCGGCCTGGTCACTGCATAGACCAACTCCTTAGCAAACCCTAACCCAGCCAGAGAGACCGGAGTCTCCGGCCACTGGGACCGGAGTCTCCGCCCCACCCGGAGTCTCTGGCCAGAGACAAAAGTCTCCGGCCCAACTCCGGGCAGGTCTCTGCTTAGACCAACTGGGAGGATTGCTAGGGCGATACTCCTAGGCCGGAGTCTCCGGCCACCAGGGCCGGAGTCTCCGCCACCAGGCCGGAGTCTCGCCTAGAAGTAGCAATAGCAGTACTTCGAGGATCCCCTCTCCACCAATTCCACCTTCGCGAAGCACCCTATAAGACCACTAAGCCCTAACTCCACTACTGGACTACGGGCTTCGATCTTTTCTTCCCTTTTTGGGTGAACCTCCGCGAGATTCTGAATTAACCTAGAAAATCTGCAGATCTTAAATAGAATGGTTAATTCACCAAATGTTGTTAACAAACACCAAAATACATTTATTAGGGAAATGCCCTTTCAATCTTCCCCTTTTTGGTGTTTGATGACAACATAAGGATTTGCAAGATATAAACACAATAAAATGAAATATATAGCAAAAGCTCCCCCTACTTGTGTGCACAACACCATTTGCATTTGAACATGAGCCACACAAGTAAGAATCATCACTCCCCCTATATATTTCACAATTATACCAATTGCAAGAAATAATATATGAGACTAACCAATAAGCATATAAGTAAGACTAATAATATAGCACACATTTTAATAGTCTTACTAAGCAACATAAGAACTTAAGTCTCACACACATAACATACCACACACATTTAAACGGTTCAACACTAAGATAGATGAGACACAACATGAAAGTCCATGAAGTTGTGTCTCGACCAAAGCAAAGCAAACGAAGTGCAAATCCAAATAACCACCCCATGCAAATCCCAACGAAGACATCCTAGTAGAGCTACTTCTCCCCCTTTGGCATCGAGACACCAAAAAGGGAAAAGAGCGATGCTACACGCCCATGAGATCACTCGTCGTCTTCATCCTCGGGCTCGTCCTCGGAACCGGCATTGAAGTCCTCATCTCCTTCTTCAATATCATCAGAAGACATGGGCTTCTTGCCATGATGCACATTGGAGGTGCCAGAGGTGACCTCCTCAAATGCCTGCCAGTCAGTCAGACCCTTGCTCCACTTGCCATAGCTGTGAGTACTGGATGAAGAAGAAGAAGGAGGTGATTCCACATAGCCCGGTTGAGATTTCCGAAAGGCCTTGTGAAGAACAGCTTGATTGTCATTGATGTGCTTCTGAGAGATGTAGCTCTCATATTGCTTATGACGGATGTCCACATTCATGCAAAGCACATTTCTTTGGAACCAATTGAGCTTCTTGTATTCTTGAGAAAACTCATTGGTGGAGCTAGAGCCGGCATTGCTAGCATGCTTCATCCTTGGGCCCCTTCTAGTGGACACACCCTCGGCAAAGGCAACATCATCTTCACCTCTCATTGGAGCAAAAGGTTCCTTGGAGTGACCGGTGGGTTCTTTGCGTTGAAGCTTCACAACCTTGTGATCCACAAGGTTTGCATCGAGAAGAGGAAGGTTGAGTCCTTGAGCACGAATGAGCCTCATGATGAACGGGGCATAGAGAGGAGTCTTCTTGCTGAGAATGCAATCGTTGATTTCCTTGTGAATGAAATCCATCACATCAAGCGGCTCAATAAGTGCGGTCTCTCCTTGGCAATAGACTTCATGAGAGTAGGCCAAGAGATTCACCAAGGCCTTGCGAATAGCATCAAAGTTGCCGGCTTGAGGGGCAATGGAGGCCCGGAATATGCGGAGCAAGATGTTGGACCGTTTGGACAGCCCAAGAGTGCCCCCAATGACAATCTTCTTGTCATCCCCGGTGTAGAGAGGAGCAAGCTTCTTCTTCTCATAGTACTCCCCATCAACATGCATCCTCATGCCACTAGGAGTAGTAGCACCACGGAACTCATACCCAAGGAGAGCAGCAAAGTCCATGAAATTGGAATGACAAACCTCTTCTCCGGTCATCCAAGTCATGGGGATCTCCTCACCCTCTCCAAACACTAAGGTAGCAAAGAACTGTTGGACCAATGTGATGTTGTAGGACTCTTGTATCTTCATGAGTGGATGGAGCCCAAGCTTGCGAGTGATCCACACAGCCTCTCCGAAGTATGCACTGTACTTGGCAAAGTGAGAGAAATCCATCACCGTCTGAGGGCAAACCGGATACTTCTTGAGGGAAGCATAAAATTCCTTCATGATCAGCTCTTGCTCTTTGCGGAAAAAGCAACGGTCACGGGAGTTCCGCGCGAGAGTGTACATATCCCTCTTCCTCATTTCAACAAACTCAGATGCTGATAGCCCTTCCAGAGTCACAAGACTATCAAATTTGACCTTCTTAGCTGCCTCAGCTCGTTCCTCTTCGGCTATCCTTGTCTTGAGCCTCTTAGCATCTCTAGCTTGTTGAGCAATGACCGATCTCTGAGAAAGCTCCCCTGTGGCGGGATTCACAACCAACTTGTCCTTGCTATGGGCTGCCGGCTTCCGAGAACCACCTGCACCTGTGAAAGAGTGAGGAAGATAGCAAGGTTGAGGTGACATGTCCTAGAATCCAAATATAAGCAACTATGCTGTGAAAGAGTGCACATTGGTCTGATCTAGCCGGAGTCTCCGGGGACTCGGGCCGGAGTCTCCGGCCAAAACCGGAGACTTTGCGTCCAGGCCGGAGTCTCCGGCCACAGGGGCCGGAGTCTCCGGCCGGATGCAGGAGCCCGAGCCTAGGAGACCACTTAGACCAAATCGAGTGCAATAACCACAATAAAGTTGCTAAGAAGATGATTGATAGCCACTAGAATGTAGTACACCAATTCAAACTATGGGAAACATGCACATCTCATAGATCTAGATGGAACTAGATGGAGAAGATGAAGAGCACATTTACCGGAGTCCATTGGCGCAAATCGGTCGGTGGGGAGGTTCCCACACCCTCAAGGGACAGATTGGCCGGTGGCACGGCGGATCCCGGGGCTTGGGAGAGCTCCGGGCAGCGATCTTCGAAGAGGGGGCGGCAGGGGGCGAGTGTAGGGCACGGGGGCGAGTGGGGAAGAATGAACCGTTCTTCCCCACCCCGTGCCCTAAGTGATTTTTGAAACTGCCCGGGCCGGAGTCTCCGGTACTTACCCCGGAGTCTCCGGCCCACCGGAGTCTCCGGGCTGTAAGCCCCGGAGTCTCCGGCCCCCCTCGACCAGATCAATATTTATGGTGTGAAGGACATGTCATTTAGAGATAGGTTTGTTTTAGGATGAGATGGGCTTGGGATGGACACATTGTCACTGTGTGGTACAACATGCTCATGCTTGCAAACATGCAAACAAAATCAAATAAGACCAAACATGAGCATCTTCCCATAAAATTAAGGCAATAAAGTCAAATGGGAAACTCCTCCACTAGGGAGGTTGGTGACCAAAGGGCCACCATGTATGAGTACAAAGGTATGGCACCGCGAAGATATATCTTGGGCCCAAAACCTAGACTCATCAATTAAGCTCAAAAGTGTCACCACTGACACGATAGAACAATACGCTTACTATCGGCATTATGGGGGGAGGGATAGCCCAATCAATTAGGACCGCACTCCCCCTATATTCATGCCCACATCTAGAACAACACACACATTAGAGTATGGGAGTAAATGCACCTAGCTCAAGCCACATTGCTTGAATCAATGATATTTAGTTCATGCCTCAATTCCCGGAATCTTGCTTCATCAAGAGGCTTTGTGAATATATCGGCAAGTTGCTCATGAGTGCCAACATAAGATAGATCAATTTCTCCTCGGTTGACATGATCCCGAATGAAATGATGACGAATCTCAATATGCTTCGTCTTATTGTGTTGCACCGGGTTGTGAGCGATCTTGATTGCACTTTCATTATCACACAAAAGAGGCACTTTGTCAAAAATGACACCGTAATCCTTCAAAGTTTGCCTCATCCATAAGAGTTGTGCACAACAACTAGCCGCGGCTACATATTCGGCTTCGGTGGTAGAGAGAGACACACAATTTTGTTTCTTAGATGACCAACACACCAAAGACCTACCAAGAAATTGGCAAGCCCCGGAGGTTGATTTCCGTTCCACTTTGTCTCCCGCCCAATCCGAATCCGAGTAACCTATAAGATCAAAACTTGCTCCTTTTGGATACCAAAGACCAAAGTTAGGGGTATTCACCAAATATCGAAAGATTCTCTTGACCGCCACTAAGTGGCTTTCCTTTGGTGCGGCTTGAAAACGTGCACAAACTCCCACACTTAACATAATGTCCGGTCTAGATGCACAAAGGTAAAGCAAGGAACCAATCATAGATCTATAGAGTTTTTGATCCACTTCTTTACCATTAGGATCGAGATCAAGATTAACCTTTGTTGGCATGGGAGTCTTTGCACCTTTGACTCCTATCATCTCGAACCTCTTGAGCATGTCTTGGGTATATTTGGCTTGGTTCACAAAAGTCCCTCCCTTCAATTGTTTAACTTCAAATCCAAGGAAGAACTCCAACTCCCCCATCATAGACATCTCAAACTTGTCGGTCATGAGCTTGGCAAACTCATTATTGAAAGCTTTGTTAGTAGAACCAAATATAATATCATCAACATATATTTGGCAAATGAAAAGCTCCCCATTGACCTTCTTAGTAAAAAGAGTGGGATCGATCACCCCAATTTCAAAACCACGATCAACCAACAACTCTTTAAGGTGCTCATACCACGCACGTGGGGCTTGTTTGAGGCCATAGAGTGCCTTATCAAGTTTGTAAACGTGGTTAGGAAACTTAGGGTTTTCGAAGCCCGGGGGTTGCTTCACAAAAACCAATTCATTTAAGGGACCGTTGAGAAATGCACTTTTAACATCCATTTGTTGAAGTTTAAAGTTATGATGTGATGCATATGCAAGTAAGATGCGAATGGATTCAAGACGGGCAACGGGAGCGAAAGTTTCACCAAAGTCAATACCCTCAACTTGGGAGAAACCTTGAGCCACCAATCTTGCCTTATTACGAATGACTATGCCATTTGCATCTTGCTTGTTCTTGAAGATCCACTTGGTCCCAATGACATTACGGCAATCTTTAGGCCTTTCTACTAGAGTCCACACATTGTTGCGCTCAAAGTTGTTGAGTTCATCATGCATGGCATCAAGCCAATCCGGATCCTCAAGCGCCTCATAAACTTTCTTGGGTTCTACACAAGAGACAAAAGCATGATGAGAGCAAAAGTTAGAAAGTTGCCTCCTAGTGGAGACACCTTTACGAACACTCCCAACCACATTTTCCAAGGATATGCTTCTTCGTCGTAGAATGGACTCAAGCTTCTTCTCACGGCGAGTGCGAGCCTCAAGAGGAGATTCTTGAGAGACTACTTGATCATCTTCATGATCACTGTTCTGGTCCTCGCCTTGACCATTAAGTGGATTGCCTTGATCATCAAGTGGACCATAGCCACGGAATTCCGAAGGATCTTCATCAAAGGCTTGATCACCCCCGGAGACTCTGGTATCCATACCCGGAGACTCCGGTATAGGCCGGAGAGTCCGGACCACAGGGGCCGGAGACTCCGGGCAAGATTGCTCGGTGGGATGATCTTGAGGTTGAGGGTGTGCAGCTTGTCTTTGGTCAATGTCCTGTGTGTGTTCAGCAGGTGAAGGCTCCACATGTGTAGAGCATTGTCCTTCTCCTTCGGCCAAAAGGTGTCCCTCAATGGGCCGGAAGAATCCGACACCCATTCTTCTTATGGCTTGGGGAGGAATTTCGTCACCTACATCACGAACACAACTTTGTCCTACAAAGGAACCATTATCCTCATCGAACCTCACATTACAAGTCTCTATAACATGCCCGGTGGACTTGCTATAGATCCTATAGGAATGTGAGTCCGTGGAGTAACCAACAAAGATACCCTCTAATGCTTTAGAATCAAATTTTGACAAACGAACACCTTTCTTGAGATAGAAACACTTACAACCAAATACCCGGAAGTACTTGATGTTGGGCTTTTGCCCGGTAAGAATTTCATATGGAGTCTTGTTCAAGTTCTTGCGGAGATAGAGCCGGTTGGTGGCATGGCATGCGGTATTGATAGCTTCGGCCCAAAAGTTGTATGGAGACTTGAACTCCGCCAACATAGTTCTTGCCGCATCCATAAGAGTCCGGTTTTTCCTCTCGGCAACTCCATTTTGTTGCGGGGTATATGCAGCGGAATATTGATGTTTGATACCCGCATCACTAAGAAACTCATTTAAGGAGTAGTTATTGAACTCGGTGCCATTGTCACTTCTTATAGTCAATATGGTGGTATTGAATTGACGCTCAACTTCGGTGGCAAAGTCTTTGACGGTTTGTTGGGTCTCACTTTTGAACTCAAAGAAATAAACCCAAGTGTATCTTGAGTAGTTATCAACAATCACCAAGCAATATTTCTTGCCACCAAGACTTGCATAAGTGGGAGGTCCAAAGAGATCCATGTGAAGGAGCTCCAAGCACCTCTTGGAAGAGATAATGGTCTTGCTTGGATGACTTGTTTCATGCATCTTTCCTTCAATACATGCCCTACAAACACGATCTTTGGCAAAAGAAACATCTTTTAGTCCGAGTATGTGGCCTTCGGTGTAGAGATTTTGCAAAGCTCTCATATTGACGTGGGCTAACCGGCGATGCCAAAGCCATCCCACGTCGGCCTTAGCAATTAGGCATATCGCGGCCGTAGTGGGTTTCTCCGAAAAGTCCACCACATACAAGCCGTTTTCGACATACCCAACAAAGGCAACCTTGAGAGACTTACTCCACATGACGACCACAATATCAACATCAAAATATGTGGCATAGCCCATAGTAGCAAGTTGATGAACGGAAAGTAGATTATAACCAATGGTTTCGACAAGCATGACATTCACTAGGGACACGTCCGGAGTGATCACCACCTTACCGAAACCAAGTACCTTAGAGGATGACTTATCACCATATGAGACCGTGACATTTGAAGTATTGGGCTTTAGATCTTCCACAATATTTTTGCTTCCGGTCATGTGGCTTGTGGCACCACTATCAATAATCCATTTTACTCCTCCGGAAGCAATGTCCTACAAGAGATTAATTCTTGGTTTTAGGTCCCCATCTTTGAATGGGTCCTCTTTTGTTAGTCACAAGAATCTTAGGTACCCAAATAGCATATTCAATGAAACCATTATAGGGACCAACATATTTAGCATAGACATCACCATAATAGTCCCTAAGAAGAACATAATGAGGATTATATTTTCCTGCAAAATTATTATGAGAAGGGCCGGAGACTCCGGTCTTTGGGGGCGGAGACTCCGGGGTAGATGAACTAACCGGAGACTCCGGAGCCTTTGACCCGAAGACTCCGGTCTCCTCGATTTTCTTCTTTCCATTCAGCTCCTCCCACTCCTCCTCGGTGTAACAAATATCAAAGGGGACATGAGGAGTAGGAGCAGCAGCAGGCTTTGTCTTCTTCTTGTTCTTCTTGTTCTTCTTCTTCTTTGAGGACTCGGCCACCAAACAAAGATCCCCTTTCTTTGAGGACTTGGCAATAAAACCGAGGCCCTCCTTTCCCTTGTACAATCTTTGATTGTTCAGGAGATCATTTAGATTCTTTTCTCCTTGAATGCAAGTGGCAAGGCCCTTAGCAAGATCGGCCTTCAACCTATTGTTCTCCTCAATGATATCACTATGATCACAAATAGAGTTAGAAGAACAAGGAACTTCAATAACTTGCATTGGGGGGACTTTAGATTGTTCAATAGTTAGTTGAATTTGAAGTTGTTCACGAATCTTGGTGAGATGAGAGAATTTGCCCTCCAAAGCCTTGTGAGCTTCTTCAAGCTTCTCAAACTTCTCACGAAGATCATTATGACCAACGTCAAATTCAACTTTCTCCTTTTTAAGCAACTTGACCATGGCGAGAGCATGGTCACGTTCTTTAGTGAGTTTTGACAAGATTAGATTATGAGACTCTTCTAGTCCCAACAATTTCTCCTCTAAAGAGACTCTCAAGTTTTGCTCTTCTTCGAGCTCAATTGATAGAGAGCCAATATCATCGGCGGCTAATCTTTCCAACTCTTCCTTCTCCTTGATGGTGTCATGGGCATCACCAAGTTCACACATTAGTGTCTCAACATATATCTTGGTTGGCCCCATCATGTTAGCAAGAAAATCATCACAAGAAACTAGTTCTTTCTTAATCTTAAGACTACTCACATCATCCAAAGAGGTAGTATTGGAATGAGATGATGAAGGAGTAGGTGATGAGGTTACCTCCGAGGCCTTAGCCATAAGACACTTGTGAGTGGTGATGATGGCGTTCTCATTTAGTGAGTTGAAGAGGGATGTAGGTGGTGTGGAGACAATAGCAATGGCGGCCACTTCTCCATTCTCTTCATCAACGGAGTCATCATCATCGGACTCGGAGTCATACTCCTCATGAACCACCAATACCCTTTCTTCTTTCTTCTTGTTGTCCTTGTCCCCATGTTTCTTGGATGGGTAGAACTTTGATGACCGGCGCTTGGGGACGAGCCGGCCCTCATTGTCCTCCTTGTTCTCATAAGGACATTCGGCGATGAAGTGCTTGATTCCTCCACAATTGTAGCAATGCCTCACTTTAGAGTCATCACCTTTTCTTGGAAAGGATTTGAACTTGGATCCCTTTGTCTTGTGCTTGTTGGCATCCCAAAAGGCATTTGCATTGAGAGCCAAGTGTTCATGAAGTGCAAACTTGAGATCTTCTGGAGACCAACACTCTTCTTCATATATTTCTTCTACTCCTTCTCCTTGCTTGGACACCACCTTAGCCTTGAGAGCAAGATTGTGAACTCCTTGTCCGGCAAGAACACGGGCTCTAGTTTCTTCCGCGTTCTTCTTCAAGATAGACAAGGCGGTGAACTCACAAAGAACTTCATTTGAGGTCATACTCCCAAAATCCGGTCTTGAACGGATTATCTCGGATCGCATTGGTTCTCTTGGGTTGATGGAGGTGATGAACATACGCTTGATATAGTCATCACCATTGTCTTTGCACCCAAACCCGGTCAAGGCCGTTGCAAGAGCCAAGATCCTTTGGTACATCTCATCGGGAGTCTCATTATCACGCATAATGAAATCCCTTTCTTCACTTTTGAGCTCATCAAACTTGGAGGACCGAATACTTTCATTCCCAATGAAGAGCATAGTGAGATAGTCCCATACTTCCTTGGCGGTGTTCAAGTTGTTGATGTGTACCGCATGAGTATCCGGTACGGCCTGTTGAAGGAGATGCTTGGCGGTGGCATTGAGTTGCTCATCAACTTCTTCCCTTCCGGTCAAATTGAGAGGATCATGAGGTGCAAAGCCATTTTGTATGACCCTCCACAAATGAGTAGAAGAGCTAGAAATATGAGATTTCATTAGTCCTTGCCATTTAATAAAATTGCGAGAATCAAGCTTAGGAGGAGATCCCATGTTGTTAATGTGTGGCATAGGATAATGGACCGGCGGAGGAGAGTAAGTGTTAGGGGGTGGAATGTTAGCACCCTTTGCCGGACCATCATTTTCCTTAGGAGAGTCACCTTTATTCTCGGCGGAGGTGGAGCCATTGTTAGGTGGCTTCACCTTAGCCAAGGAGAGTTCCACACTAGGAGTGGTGTTTGGGTCGGTGGGCCCGGAAGGTTTTCTTCCAAAGTATTCCTCAAACATAGCCTTCATCTCCAATCTCATAGTGGTTTGCATTGTGTCCAAGGACGCCAAATGCTCTTCACGTGAGATTGAAGAGGAAGAGATAGATGGAGGAGTACTTTCGGGAGGAGTTTCATTACCCTTATCCCCTTCCATAGTTGCTCAAACTCTTAGGCGGTTAAGCCCGAATAAGAGACCACGCTCTGATACCAATTGAAAGGATCGTATGAGCGACTAGAGGGGGGGGTGAATAGGAGCTACCCAATAATTTTAATTCTTTTCAAGTTAGGGCTAGACAAGAAGGTAAATTCTCTAGATGTGATACTAAGTGAATTTACCTAGAGTGACAAGCAAGCTAGCAATAACAATATAAGTAAAGGCACAAGTAAAGGATAGAGGTCACCGCAATGGAGACACGAAGACACGAGGATGTATTCCCGTAGTTCCTTCCTTGTTACGGGAAGTACGTCTACGTTGGAGAGGTGTGGTGCCACAAAGGCCACCAACGCCACAAAGGCTCACCCTATTCTCCGGTGAACAAGCCACAAAGGCGAGTTCACGCTCCACTAAGCGATGCCCTTGAAGGCGGCACGACACCTTTACACAAAGTATTGGGGCAAGCTCCACAACTCAATTGGAGGCTCCCAATAGGCCCACCAAGCTCTTACACACAAAGTCAAGCTTGGGGGACGGCTTCTTCCGGCTATAAATCCGATGAATCACACAAGTAACAAGCCCCTCAACAAAGAGAGGGGGGAAATCAAATCGCCTTGGTGGAAGTGTAGATCTAGGTCTTCTCCCTCAAATCCCAAAAGGGCTTTGAGTTCTATTGGCTAGGGAGAGAGATCTTGAGCTTTGAAGCTTTGGAACAATGGTGGAGAGAGAGTGGAAGCCGCAGCCTTCTCTTGAGGAAGAAGAAGGCTTTATATACTCCTCCTCGAAATGTAGCCGTTGCTGGTCGACTAGGGCCGGAGTCTCCGGCCAGGAGGGCCGGAGTCTCCGCCCTAAGTGACTCCAGGGCCGGAGTCTCCGGCCAGAGACAGAAGTCTCCGGCCCAACTCCGGCCTGGTCACTGCATAGACCAACTCCTTAGCAAACCCTAACCCAGCCAGAGAGACCGGAGTCTCCGGCCACTGGGACCGGAGTCTCCGCCCCACCCGGAGTCTCCGGCCAGAGACAAAAGTCTCCGGCCCAACTCCGGGCAGGTCTCTGCTTAGACCAACTGGGAGGATTGCTAGGGCGATACTCCTAGGCCGGAGTCTCCGGCCACCAGGGCCGGAGTCTCCGCCCTAGAAGTAGCAATAGCAGTACTTCGAGGATCCCCTCTCCACCAATTCCACCTTCGCGAAGCACCCTATAAGACCACTAAGCCCTAACTCCACTACTGGACTACGGGCTTCGATCTTTTCTTCCCTTTTTGGGTGAACCTCCGCGAGATTCTGAATTAACCTAGAAAATCTGCAGATCTTAAATAGAATGGTTAATTCACCAAATGTTGTTAACAAACACCAAAATACATTTATTAGGGAAATGCCCTTTCAGCGGTGAAGGACTCCAGCCGGTATCTGGCAATAGTTGTCCAAGGGAAGGGAATGGATTTGGTTCCACCTCCACCGCCTTCCTATTTGGCTCTGAGGGAGAAAAAACGTGTGTCTATGAGTTCAACTGATGATAATGGCATGGCGACATTAGCGACCTCCGGCTCGGAAGACTGCCAGGCCCAATGAGTACTATGAGATATAACTGTCACGGTTTAGGCAATCATGTGACAGTCAATCAGTTGCGCGAACTTGCGAGTGGGAATTTGCTTTCGATCATGTGTGTGGTCGAGACAAAAATTGCTAAAGTTATAGTTGAGGGTCTGGCGCGCACCCTAGTGTATGATCATGCCTTTGGTATTGGGAGTAGTGGAAGAAGTGGTGGTCTGTGTATTTATGGAGTGATCCTGTGGTTATGTCTTTGAGAAAATTTTCTAAATATCACATTGATATGGAAGTACAGGAATCGGGGAAGAAAAAGTGGATGCCTATGTCTTAATATGGGGAGGTGAATACAACCATGCGGTACAAAACTTTTTAATGACGATATTTGATAGCAGACAGTGACCTCGCTTGGCTATTCATTGGCGACTTAAACAAAGTTCTCAGAAGAGAGGAGCAGATGGGACAGAATGAACGTGAAATGACATAGATCAACTTGTTCCGTGACGCGGTCGATGCATGCCAGTTGTGTGATTTGGGTTAAGTCAGGCTGGATTGGACTTTTGAATAAAAGACAGTAATAATAATTGTAGCGAATAGCCTAATCCTTTCTAGAGCAAAGGACAAACCGGATGTGTTACTTATGATTACGAAACGTTTCTGAGGATACACGGAAATTTTCACTGCGTCAGGTCCCCAGACTAGCGGCAGTAAAAACTGCCGTTAAATGTGCAAGAAGTGCCGGCAATGAGTTTTAAAGGCAGAAAAAAAAGTGTTGTATTAAGTCAGGTCGGGAAATGTAATGGCCGGCACTTCTCAAAAACTGCCGCCACTTTTATTTAGGGGAACTTTATAAAACTGCTGGCAATTTTTTTTAGGGGCACTTCCAAAAACTGCCATTATTATCTTTGTTGGCACTTTTAAAATTGCCTGTAAAATCATTGGTGGCACTTAAAAAGTGCTTCTAATTTCATTTCGAGGCAGTTTTCTGAAATGCCTCTGATTACATTTTCATGCATTCTTGAAAAGTGCCAGAAAACTAAAATAAAGGCCATACTTAAAAGTGGCTGCAAATTCAGTTAAAGGCAATACTTTGATGCTGCCTACAGATGCAAATAAAGGCAGTAAACAGTAAGTACACAATTCCAGCATCATACGAATTTAGTAACCACAACTCAAGCAGTACACAGTTCACAGCATTCAATTTATTACACAGTTCAACTACTTTGCAATAACAATATATCTCAGTTAACTTATGAACATAACATCCGTAGTCTTCAGCCACTGCAGCTTCAAGAGCCCACCAACTTGTAGTCTTGGTAACCTCAAAAAACTTGTAGTCTTGGCTATTAGGAGAACACATTTTAGCAAGAAATGATTTAACTTAACAAGAAAAATAATAAGGTATCTTCCTCGCAAGATAAACATACATCTTCTGCCTCTATGGATACAGATGAACCAACAAACTACATATATATATGGCAGCGAACGCTGCAACTTCTAAGCCTTGGGGTTTCCCTGGCTCGATGGTTATACTCAGAGACGCAACTAAAGTTGACCTTCTAAATGACACCTAGATCACATGGCATAGATATCTATGTCTAAAAGCTAAGTACCAGATCTGAGCAGTTTACCTAGCTCGCTCAAAAACTAAGAAAAACTATGTCGCCACAACAAAGGTAGGAAAAAAGAAGAGAAAGCGTTCAACACTTTATATTTCAGATATGTAAACACACATTAAAGAAAGTATGTGCTAATCCCATAAATGCCCACAATACAATGCACTAAGATGTTAAACCATTTTAGCTTAAGGACTGACCACATTACATTAAATTGGTAATCACATCAGTAACTCATTTATACTCAACTTCGCTAGCAAAAGAAACTCCACCTGGGGCAGGATTGCAAGCAATGTTGTTTCCTTTCATTCTAGTCCAGCAAACACAAGTGTTTCAATTCTTTAGGGGGTTTAAAACAAAACTAAACCAACACTGATATAGAGTAGGCCACAAACCTCATTATTCAGTTAACTGTAACTGAACAAGATTCAGTTTAACACAGGGAAACATGGTTTTATGGGGGGGGGGGGGGGTGCTGCGGTTGGTCTTACCTATGAAGCCGAAGCTGCAAGGGAGTGGATTGACAATGGCAACCATACATCACCCATGAAAAACTTTGAGCTACTCCACAGTGATCTTTTGCTGAACTAAGCCCTCCGTTCAGCAATCCAAGAATGGCTGCAGATAAACGCAAATTAATATGTGAGTTTTATCACCACAAAACTTGGAAAGGGAAAATTAATGGTGCCGAATTCCTTACATGTGCAAACTGCTTAAGTGAAACAATCAAATATTGCAGTTGGCCTCTGAATGGTCAAGTTCATAAATGATAGTGCATATCAGAATGGAACTATCAATTTTCTAAATCCATATATGTTAGAAATTATAACTAATAAATTTAGCTGAGATACAATCCTAAATAACACAAATGTGGGCTAGCATTCGATGGCTGCTCCTACAACCAAGCCCAGCCCTGCTGATCTCTCCAAACATCTTAAGTTCAATACTTACTGAAAATTGCATGTAAAAGTTAAATAACATGCTATAGGGACTGAACATCAAATACATGAACCATCCAGTTATCCTTCTCTCTGTTTAGTGGAAGCAGCCAAGCACACACCGAGCATTTTAGAAAGGCAAGAATAAACTACAATAGATGAAAAACCCTGAGTGCTAGCATGTTGCCGTGAGTTATACAAAATCCATGGAACAAAGCATATAGTAGAGTAAATGCAATAACAAAATTAAATAGAGAGGAGGATAAAGCAATGGCCATGATGTAGGAAAAACACTGCACGTGCAATGTATGTGGTAATCTACTATATATAGAACTGAAGGTCCATATGTATATTAAGGAAATGAGCACTTCATCAGCAAATTAGAGACCTGGAGTTATTTGGGTTTTCTTGCAGACTGAGGTACAAACTTGCAAGTACGATTTGCTGAAGTAGGCTTAAAAAGTATTACAAGTTGTATGGACATATAACAAAAAAAATACTTAACTTTCTTGAAAGATGAGCACAAATTAACCAATAAGTTAAGGGACACCAACTGAATGCTTGTAGATTATCAGCATCTAAATGTTTAAGAACTAAATTATTAGATTACTGTATACCTTTCTACAATCAATTAAGAACTAAATTTGTTTATCAACTTTCTCTGCTTTACTTGTATTGTGCCAACTGCCAAGGAAAATTATTTTAGCTTATCTCCTTTGTAAACTACTATGGCGTAGTGTAATGCGGGGCTAGTCACTTAGTCTTGCTTTGAAAATTAATCTGAACCCAGCTGCACCATCACAAGTTCACAACAACACCACATTTCACTAGGTCGCAAGTTTCACTGCCACAGTAGCACTACACATGACTAATCGAACCTGTCTACTACTAGAAGGTGCCAATACACTTAGTAGTACTAATTGCCCAACTCAGGGCCTAGTGTACGAGTCTGATGTATCACAAGGGAGGTTAGCACTTACTTAGCTGTAAAGGAGGTTATGCAGCAGGGTTCTGTCGCTGGCCACACGCTGCAGACGGAAGGTAGCACGGTCGCTGGGGCGCTGGCTTGGCTGCGACATGATCAGGCCGCCCTTGGCGACGTTGGGCAGTACGACTAGGTCGTCCAGGTACAAGGGTGCGACGTGGGCTAGGAACAGTATGAGGTCGACGAGCTCCTTGTCTATCTCCCCTACGGCGCTGCCTCCCGAGGAAGAGGAGGCAGAGAAGAGCGCCGCTAGCTTTTCGGGAGAGGAACATATAGGGCGCGAAGTCGCGACGGAGCTCCGTCCCGTGACCATGCCCTTCCCACAGCCTCCCCATCACCCAAATGCATGAGACCACGGCTGCATCACCAGATTCACACCACCGTACGAGCAGCAACCCTCGTCCATGGCGCCACCGCGTCGGAGGCGGAGTTGGCTAGGGTTAGCCCAGGGGGCTCAGGGATGTCGGGATCGACGATTCCATGCCGTGGGGATGAGATTGTAGAGCCAGGCGGAGCTGTGGCGGCAGTCGGCATTGGGAGATGGCCAGAATGGGCGGCGGCGGCGGTGGCGGAGAAGGGGATCTGGAGAGGACGGTTTCGATCACGGAGGGGTTCGGGAGTAGACACTTTCTCTGCAACATAGGGTTTCGCAATATTCTGTGGTAGTAGTATTATTTTAGTTTAGTGCGAGAGGGTGAAGGCCTAATCTGTGTAACGTAAATAATATGAGGGGTTATGTGCAACAAGTACCAAACAATTGCGGCAGCGGCACTTTTGCAAACTGCCGGGGAATATTTGCGGCACTTTCACTGCCGTAGATTATGATGTGATTAGCGGCAGTTTTCTAAATTGCCGGTAATTAGTGCATTATTAACGGTATTAATGATAATCTGCCGGTAAATATATATCATTAGGGGCGAATTAGAAAACTGCCGGCAGGAAACTGCCGCTAATCGGGGTACCTCACGTAGTGTTTGTCAAGCACTTTCGCTTCATACAGTTAATTAATCTTCATTGGTTTGATAGGTGTTATGGGGGTGAACCTATGCTAATACACTACCCCAACTTGGACTAATACATACTTGTTTTTATACCCCTTGCAAGCATCCACAACTACAAGAAAGTAATTAAGATAAATCTAACCACATTATTAACCTCTGAGATCCTACACTCCCTCGTGCACTGGTTTTCTAACGTGGGTTTAGGTTTCTATCACTCTGGCAACCCCATAATTAGTAGCCAAATACACAATTCATTCAACTAGGCCCTTAAAGGTGAAGTATCATGTAGTCGACGTTCACATGACACCACAAGTAGAATAGCACCACAACATAAATATCAAACCATTAAATATTACTCAACCTAATTCCACTACTAACATCTTGACTTCTCCCATGTCCTCAAGAACTAAACGAACTACTCACAAAACATCATATGGATCATGATCAGAGGTGAAATAATGATGAATAACAATCTGGACATAAATCTTAATTCAATGGTTTCACTCAATAGCATCAACTACAAGTAGTAATTAACACCCGGAAAGTTTCCCCTATGAACTAGACAAGATTCACCCCCAAGATGTTACAGTGGGACAACGTGGTGATGGTGATGAAGGTTCTGGTGATGATGATGATGATCCCGATGAATCCCAGCTCGATAACAGTGACAATGGCGATGATTTCCCCCCTCCGGGAAGGAATTTCCTCGGCAGATTTCTGCCTGTCAGAGAGCATTCTCTTTCTATGTGTTTTCCGCCCCGCAGAGGCGGCGGAGTCTTTCTGCGATCCCCCTCTTAGTCTTAGGTTTCCGAGAGGAAGATATATGCGAAGGGGCACTGGCAGAGGTAGGCCAGGGTGGCCACACCACCTGGCGGCGTGGCCAGGACTGGCCTGCACCAGGGGTGGTGTAGGCCCCTGGTGGCTCACCTCGCCCTCTCCTTCTAGCTACTTCTGTCTTCTGGCAAAATAGGAACTTCTAGGTATTTTCCTAGAATTGCTAATCTCCAGAAATATGGTGTCTTGATAGTCCTTTTTCCAGCAGAATTCTCACTCCGACAGTTAATTCTCCAATAATCATCAAACATGCAAAATAGAAGAAATAACACAAGTATCATCTCTAAATATGAAATATATCAATGAATAATAGTAAATTATGATATAAAATGATAATGCAAAATGGACGTATCAACTCCCCCCAAGCTTAGACCTCGCTTGTCCCCAAGCAAAAACTAAACACGACCACGGGTTTATGGAGTGAAATGTCGATAAACAAAATACGGATAAGAAGCATCACATTTATCAATACACAAGTCATAATAGACAGCAACTTCCCCTTATATAACTTAACTTGCAATGAGTAAAGGGAATCACAATAAAAGGTGCACAAAGAAAATCATGATTGGTGATGGCAAAGTTTTGTTCTTGGTCAGAGAACAATTAACAGATTGTACTTATATTTCGATCAGAGTCTTTATAAAAGATCTTATATTGCAGAAATCACATGCTCATCATAACAATCTCTTTACGGTCATTGATAGCTTTCAAAGATATATTCATTCAGATAAAAGCATTGTACTAAACAAAGGAAAATAAAAGACATGACTGAATAAATCAACATATGGATGGTTGGACCACAACAACTCAAATGCTTGCTTGAGATAGAGAGGAATAGGTTTATTGACTCAACATAAAAGTAAAAAGATAGGCGCTTCGCTGAGGGAAGCAGGGATTTATCATGTGTTAGAGCTTTTCATTTGTAAAACAGAGATAAAAAATTGTTTTGAGAGGTGGTCGTTCTTGTCAACGAATGGCAATAGAGTTCTTGTAATCTTCCATACTAACAAGTTGAGAGCGGTTCCGAGTTATTGATAAAGAGCATTTATATGGACTTTTTATAGTTTAGCACTCCTCCCAACCTTTCCTTTCACAAACCATGGCTAACCGAATCCTTCGGGTGCCTGCCAACAATCTCATACCATGGTGGAGTTCATTTTTTCTTTTTTTTTCTTTTTGAAGTTATAATGGTCTGACCAGCTCTCTTGCAAAATTAGTGACGAGAAGATGAAGCATGCAAGTTGAGGGGTACTTAATTTAGTATGGAAGATAACAAACCCAACCACTACGTCCTCATGAGCTAAAAACAGTGTCACAAAATAAGAAGTATTTGAAGGTTTTGAAAGGGAGCACATGAAAATTACTTGGAATGGCTTGAAATGCCACGCATAGGAATTTATAATGGACTCTTTGGAATAACTTGGCTTTTGGGAGTTGGGTGCACGAGAAGTATTCCCTGTCAGTACAGGTTTTTGGCTAGCAAGGCTGGGTAGCTGATGCGGCACGGTGTTGATTATGAAAAGCACCGTCCAGTTGGGAACCCCAAGAGGATGGTATGATGAATATAGCAGCAAGGTTTTCCCTCAATAAGAAACCATGGTTTATCGATCCAAAGGGGAAGAAGCCAAACGACTGAAGGTGATGCTTGCTAGCTTCCGACAGCTCCGGACAATTTATAAGGCGCCTCGTCCAGTGCTTTGCTTTGCCAGCTGCAACGCGGAATCTGCACACAACACAACTAAATACTTTGCTCCCAACTTACGATGAGGTTTTCAATCTCACCGGTTTGTTGTAAACAAAGAAATGAGCGTATCGAGTGGAAGATAGTAATAGTATGCGAGTAAAGTAAACAGTGCGAGTAAAGTAAACAGGTGATAGCAATCACTAGTAGAGAATTACTTATAGCCAGCCTTCTTATTGCCGGCGCATTAGGTTTTTATGCGCCGGTGGTAAAAATACCCCCGGCGAACACATCCATATTCGCCGGTGGTAAAAGTTACCGCTGGCGAACATCCCTTTCATGCGCCAGTGATAACTATCACACCGCCGGCGCATCAACGCAAAATGCGCCAGGGATAAATCGGGGCGGTCCCACCCCGGATTGGCCGGCCCCTGGCCATTGTTATCCCCGGCGAATAGGTTAGAGATGCGCCGGGGATAAGGGGGCTTACCACTGGCGAATAAGAGCCCATGCGCCAGGGGTAATTATCAAGAAATTACCGCCGGCGAATAGAGCCTTATGCGCCGGCGATAAGGGGCTTACCACCGGCGCACATTGCTAATGCACCGGGGATAAGCCAGGAAATTTCCAGCCACAGCGCACACCCCCCCCCCCCCCCCCCCCCCCCGTGGATCGCCTTCTAGTTTTGCAAAAATTAAAATAAAATGATAAAAAAATCAAAAAAAATTAAAAACTTTAAGATTTCCATATATTATGTGTTCTAGTTATTACCAAAAATTTAAAACTTGAATTTTGATATATTTTGCAAAAAAACATTGTGTCATAGTAAAACAGCAATAACTTTTGCATACGACGGCGCACATACGGTCGTCTCGACAATTTTTAGATTTCTCAAATTCCAAAGGGAAAATGGACTTTTTTGCACTTTTAGTTTTATGAAATTTTAAGATTTTTGGGATTTTATAAAGATTTTTATATTTTTTGGATTCTTTATCATTTATGTGGGTTTTTTGAGATTTTTAAATGTTTTCAGATTTTTTAAATTATTTGAGATTTTTTGAATTTTTTGAGTTTTTTGAATTTTTTTGAGATTTTTGAATTTTTGAATTTTTTGAGATTTTTGGGATTTTTGCACACACATACACACAGACACACGCACATACACACACTCTTATACTCACATACACACATACTCACACTCACATACTCACATAAACACATACTCACACACACACACTCACATACACACACTCACACACTCATACACATAAGGCTTATAAGGGTAATAGTATCAATAAGGTATGATGGGTGTAGGGATAGCTCATGCAAATGGAACTCGAAAGTTAAGCGTGCTAGAAATTTTATCCCCGGCGCACTTTTACTAGTTCGCCAGGGATAAATGTTATCCCCGGCGCATCCATCCATATGCGCCGGCGGTAATTTTTTTATCCCTCGCGCACCGGAAAATTCGCTAGCGGTAAGCATTACCGCCGGCATGTAGGTCGCTGGCGAACCTAAATGCGCCAGGGATAACCTATTTTAGTGCGTCAGGGATAGCCTTTTCTCTACTAGTGAATATAAAGGAAATAGGACAGGGGTCCACAGTTCACTAGTGGTGTCTCTCCATAAGATAAAATAACACATGCTGGGTAAACAAATTACAGTTGGGCAATTGATAGAATAAAGCCAACGTGATATGTCAAGAGGATCACTAAGAGATTTACTCTAGGCATTACAACAAGATACATAGACCGCTGATACGTCTCAAACGTATCTATAATTTTTGATGCTCCATGCTTGTTTTTACACCATTTGCCTATTGTTTCGTTACACTTAGTGGCACTTTTATGCATTTTCCGGAACTAACCTATTAACAAGCGCCACAGTGCCAGTTTCCAGTTTTCTGCTGTTTTTGTGTTTCAGAAGTGATACACAGGAAATATTCTCGGAATTGGACGAAACAAGTTCCTGAAGTCTTATTTTTCCCGGAAGCTTCCAGAGATCCGAAGAAGTGTCGGAGGGGGGCCACCAGGGCCCCACACAAGGGGGCGGCGCGGCTAGGCCCCTGGCCGCGCCGGGCCCACGTGAGGGCACCTGGCCCCTCCTCTGACATCGTCCCTTTGCCTATAAAGACCCCCCGACGGAAAAAACCTAAGGACCCGATCAGATTTCCAGAACACATCGCGATCCGCCGCCGCCGTCGACCCGAAGATCGAGAGGGTCCAGAAGCTCTTCCCGGCACCCTGCCGGAGAGGGGAATCGCCACCGGAGGTCTTCTTCATCGCCATGCTTGCCTCCGGAGCGATGAGTGAGTAGTGTACCTTGGACTATGGGTCCATAGCAGTAGCTAGATGGTTGTCTTCTCCACCATGTGCTTCATGTTTAGATCTCATGAGCTGCCCTACATGATTGAGATCACCGTTATGTAATTCTATGATGTTGGTTTGTTGGGATCCGATGAATATTGGTGTTTATGATTAAGTTGCTGTACTGAATTATATCTTTTGTTATCTCTATGTTGTTTATGATCTTGCATGCTCTCCGTTGTTAGTAGCTATCTTGGTCGAGTAGTTGCTAGTGACTCCAAGAGGGGGTATTTATGCTCGATAGTGGGTTCATGTCTCTATTTCACCTGGGGGAGTGACAGAAACCTCTAAGGTGGTAGATGTGATGTTGCTACTAGGGAGAAAACAACATTCATATGCTCAAGGGCATATGCTTTGTTTACATTACACACTTTGCTTAATGCAATTATCTGTTGTTCGCAACTTAATACTACTGGGGTGTTCGGATTGATATCCCCGGGAGTGGATTATTAGTCATAGATGCAGTTGGATGGCGGTCTATGTATTTTGTTGTAATGCCCAGAGTAAATCTCATAGTGATCTTCTTGACATATCACGTTATCTTTATTCTATCAATTGCCCAACTGTAATTTGTTTACCCAGCATGTTTTATCTATGGAGAGACACCACTAGTGAACTGTGGACCCCGGTCCTATTTCCATCATATTGTTATCACCTATTTACTTTACTCGCACTGTTTACTTTACTCGTACTGTTTACTTTACTCGCATACTATATTATTTTCCACTCGATACGCTCATAATCTTTGTTTCAAGCAAACCGGTGAGATTGACAACCTCATCGCAAGTTGAGAACAAAGTACTTGGTTGTGTGTGTGCAGGTTCCATATCACCTGCAGTCGTCGCCATCTCTCCTCTCCTGATCGATAAACCTTGGTATCTTAACTGAGGGAAAACTAGCCGCTACACTCATCATTCCTTCCTCTTGGGGTTCCCAACGGGCTGGTCATTCACCACGCACAAGGACTTACTGCTCCACGTCAACTACACGCCACCAGCTCTTTTCTGGCGCATCACCGAGTAGCAGCTTCTTTTCTGGCGCCGTTGCCGGGGAGGAAGAGAAGACTTCTGCGAGGGGAGTTCTTCGCACACACATCCTTTACTTTGTTATTGTTTTGCTTTACTTTATTTATTTTACTTGCATTGTTTTATATCAAAAACCCAAAAAAATTAGAATCCTTGGTAGTTGTTTTTACTTTACTTTAGTTTATCATGCTGTTCCCTAAGTTCGTTCTGGAGGACCTCTCAGTAGGTAGTGGTTCGATTATTGGCAAAAGTAACATTGAGGAGTTCTTTAATCACATTAGTATGCATAAGTAAGTTGAGGAAAAGTCTTTGGTTGAGTTAGCTCCTAGTTATGAAGTTGCTTCTGCTCATTTAGTTCACATGTTAGAAGCTAGGTTTGCTAGTCTTAACCCTTCTATGCAATACATGTTCCTTAAGCTTCATGAAATTGAGGATCCCGAAAAGAAAGCTTTTATTTTAGAAACCTTGCGCACAGAATTTAGAGATGTTGCAATTGAGGCTAGGAAAGTTTTTAAGAAGTTTAATAAGCTTGGCTCGCCTGTTAAGGTTGTTGGTACACCTGATGATTTTAAAATACCAATACCTTATGAACTTATAGGAATTCATGATGCTTGGGAAAAGAATTCCAGTTGGATTTGCCTTGAAAATCTTTTCGATGAAAGTAGTGTGCCAAAGCATGATCGTAAAGGAGTTTCAAAAACTCAGTTGAACATATTTTCCTTCATTGTTGAAAAGATTTCTGCTGTTGATCTTAATGCTTCATCTATTGATATTACTTGATTCGCAATTTTCTGCGCCTAGCTCAAAGGCGTTAAAGAAAAGCACTCTTGGGAGATAACCCAATGTTTTATTTTCAGTACCTTTTTCTTTTATTTGAGTCTTGGAAGTCATTACTACTGTAATGACCGCTCCTTATCTTGTTTATTTCGTTTTTGTGCCAAGAGAAGCCTCTAATTTGAGTGAGGTAAAGATTTGGGGATGTTGCTGTCCTCAAACTGTTTTCGGTGCTGCACCATAAAAATTCGTATAAATTCTCTGTTTATATTTTGGACCTGCAATTTCTTGTGCATATGCCCCAGGTTATATCCAAACTTTTCTTAATTGAACACTTTTTGATTTGAGCAACAGAAAATCCCTCAAAAATTCGACCTTTGTCAGCTGTTCAGTTTTGACAGATTTCTGCCAATATTTGTGTTTGCCACTTTATCGCTTTCTTTTGAGTTCTTTTGATCATGGAACTTTTTGGGAGATTGCTACAGTAGTATTTGCTATATATGTGGTGGTTTTGAGTTGAAACTGAAGCTAAAATAGGATTGATTATATTTTATGCTTACACTAATGTTGCTAATAGAATTGTGTTTAGTTTTGTATGAAGGAAGTTTTCAAGTGTAGGGATTGGAGAATGATGAGATGAGTTGAAGAATGGACAAAAGCTCAAGCTTGGGGATGCCCATGCATCACCTCAAGAAATATCCAAGAAGTACAAGCGTCAAAGCTTGGGGATGCCCCTGAGGCACCCCTTCTTCATCGGCAAAAATCAGGTCATCTTTCAAGACACTATATTTTTATTGCTTCATGCACTATGTGTTTTTCTTGGAGCGTCAGTTATTTTAGTTTTCTTAGTTGGTTTAGTTTGTTTGTTTGCTGCAATAAATGGTTGGACCCCAACAAATTTCCTTTGGAGAAGTTGCCTTGTTTTCATTTGCAAAGAACGCTCTAGTTTTCACTCTTATTAAAAATCGAGCGTTCTACTTTTTCTGCTGCTGCTTTTGATTTTCGTTTTCGCCTTGATTTGCGTTCAGACCTTGTCATATCTTTTCATCAAGGTGTATTTTTGCCTCTGATCTTTATTGGTTTTCATCAAAAGAGGTGTTTATAAAAATTTCAAATGGTGTTGGAAAAGAGAAAAAGCTTTGTGCAAAATAGTGGTACAAGAAGGAGCTTGTGTAGACTGCGGCTTAGGCTTTTTCATGTCATGCTTGATGTCTTTTTGATAGTATGCTTAGTGGTTTTGCTGTAGCATGACTTGTCTCAAATAAATGAGATTGCTTAATGAGCCTTTGAAAAAATCATGCGTTGTTTTTATTGTATGGAAGCATTATTTTGGTTTTTTCCTTGATGCTTTATTTGGGTTGACTTGGCGCATGCTCACACATGTTAGACTCTTACAAAGTCGCCATTAGCCTTCATGATCATTTAGTTTTTGACTTTTGATGCCATCTTATGCTTCTTTTAATGTCGCTTTGTCGCTTTGCATGATTATGGCCATTATTGATCTCTTAGTTGGTCGCTCCCAGTCTTTTGCTAGCCCTCGCCTTGTACTGAGTATGAGCTCTACTCGTGCATCCAACTCCTAAAAGCCAAAGTTTTCCAAAGTGTCCACCATATATACCTACTAGCAATTTGCTATTCCAAGTAAATTTGACTTGCTTTTATATTCTCTTCAAATTAAACTCTTACCAGTGTTATGCGAAATTCGGTCAGTAAAGCTCTCACGAACCGGAAGGCACACTTTAATTTTTCTTGTTCTAAAAATTTGACATTGTGGTCTCTTATGTTGAGTTGTTATGCTTGCAAGTTGTAAGTTGGATTCTAGCCCAGCCATGCTGTCATGGGCAAGCTTTCAACATTGCACTTCTTATTTGAGTTGATATCGTGATCTTTTGTTTATGGATGCCCGCGGTGTGAAATGAATTGGGAATCTTGTGGGGATCATGGAGTTTGTATATGTGTTAGGGAAACGCCGGGCCGCCAATCTAAGCCATGCATAATTCATGGTGGAAATTTGCAGCATACCCATGGTGAACATTCGACGACGCATCTCACAATAAAAAGCTAAACAATATAGCAAATAAAAGAGATGTCGAGGTGTTCATTGTCTGCTTGTCCTGTCATTTTGGTGTGGGCTTGTTCCATGTCATCGGGCACGGAGGTACCCCATTGGCGGTTCTCAATGATATGCATATATTTACAATGACAAGAGCCTTGCTTGGGACTCTAAGTAAAGTAGCATGAGGTTTGGGTACTCGTATTCACGGGGCACGAGGTCTTCAACTTATGATTTGTCAAGCATATGCATCATAATTGTTCTCGCATTAACTTTAACCATTCAAGATGCTTATGATGGGGGCAATGAGAGCTCAAAGCCGGTAAGTACCATAATTTTTGAAGGTTATAAAACTTGCAATCACTGCTTCCCTCTGCGAAGGGTCTTTCTTCTACTTTTATGTTGAGTCACCACCTTCTTTCTTTATGCACCATTAAGAGAGCATAGTTGTCATTCTTAGTGTGATATGCATAGTACCAAAGTTCATTGATTGATTCATGATGATTGGTTTCAGTTGTTCTTAAATTATTTGTATCTAGTCGCCCTCTTAAACTTTGAGGTGTCCTGTGCATTTATGTTTTGCTATCTTTGAAGGACAAGCTGAAAACCATTTGTATGTTTTTCCTTATGATTTGAACACATGTTTGGCTTTCATTGTTTCATTATCATGATCTTTTGTTTGTGTTCATTTGCATGTTTACAACATGGTTGCTAAGTTCTTATTGTCATGATTATATCTTTCATGCCCATGTTTTAAGTTCTTATGATCCCAGCTCACAAATGCTTACATATATGATCAAGATTGTGTAGGTGCATGTCACCTCAAAAATTATTCTTTTGTTATCACTTACCTACTCGAGGACGAGCAGGAGTTAAGCTTGGGGATGCTTGATACGTCTCAAACGTATCTATAATTTTTGATGCTCCATGCTTGTTTTTACACCATTTGCCTATTGTTTCGTTACACTTAGTGGCACTTTTATGCATTTTCCGGAACTAACCTATTAACAAGCGCCACAGTGCCAGTTTCCTGTTTTCTGCTGTTTTTGTGTTTCATAAGTGATACACAAGAAATATTCTCGGAATTGGACAAAACAAGTTCCTAAAGTCTTATTTTTCCCGGAAGCTTCCAGAGATCCGAAGAAGTGTCAGAGGGGGACCACCAGCGCCCCACACAATGGGGTGGCGCGGCCAGGCCCCTGGCCCCTCCTCTGACATCGTCCCTTCGCCTATAAAGACCCCCCGACGGAAAAAACCTAAGGACCCGATCAGATTTCCAGAACACATCGCGATCCGCCGCCGCCGTCGACCCGAAGATCGGGAGGGTCCAGAAGCTCTTCCCGGCACCCTGCCGGAGAGGGGAATCACCACCAGAGGTCTTCTTCATCGCCATGCTTGCCTCCGGAGCGATGAGTGAGTAGTCTACCTTGGACTATGGGTCCATAGCAGTAGCTAGATGGTTGTCTTCTCCACCATGTGCTTCATGTTTAGATCTCATGAGCTGCCCTACATGATTGAGATCACCGTTATGTAATTCTATGATGTTGGTTTGTTGGGATCCGATGAATATTGGTGTTTATGATTAAGTTGCTATACTGAATTATATCTTTTGTTATCTCTATATTGTTTATGATCTTGCATGCTCTCCGTTGTTAGTAGCTATCTTGGCCGAGTAGTTGCTAGTGACTCCAAGAGGGGGTATTTATGCTCGATAGTGGGTTCATGTCTCTATTTCACCTGGGGGAGTGACAGAAACCTCTAAGGTGGTAGATGTGCTGTTGCTACTAGGGAGAAAACAACATTCATATGCTCAAGGGCATATGCTTTGTTTACATTACACACTTTGCTTAATGCAATTATCTGTTGTTCGCAACTTAATACTACTAGGGTGTTCGGATTGATATCCCCGGGAGTGGATTATTAGTCATAGATGCAGTTGGATGGAGGTCTATGTATTTTGTTGTAATGCCTAGAGTAAATCTCATAGTGATCTTCTTGACATATCACGTTATCTTTATTCTATCAATTGCCCAACTGTAATTTGTTTACCCAGCATGTTTTATCTATGGAGAGACACCACTAGTGAACTGTGGACCCCGGTCCTGTTTCCATCATATTGCTATCACCTGTTTACTTTACTCGCACTGTTTACTTTACTCGTACTGTTTACTTTACTCGCATACTATATTATTTTCCACTCGATACGCTCATAATCTTTGTTTCAAGCAAACCGGTGAGATTGACAACCTCATCGCAAGTTGGGAACAAAGTACTTGGTTGTGTGTGTGCAGGTTCCATATCACCTTCAGTCGTCGCCGTCTCTCCTCTCCTGATCGATAAACCTTGGTATCTTAACTGAGGGAAAACTAGCCGCTACACTCATCATACCTTCCTCTTGGGGTTCCCAACGGGCTGGTCATTCACCACGCACAAGGACTTACTGCTCCACGTCAACTACACGCCACCAGCTCTTTTCTGGCGCCATCACCGAGTAGCAACCGCCATCCAACTGCATCTATGACTAATAATCCACTTGTGGCGAATCAATCCGAGAACTCCACAAGTATTAAGTTGCGAACAACAGATAACTGCATTAAGCAAAGTGTGTAATGTAAACAAAGCATATGCCCTCGAGCATATGAATGTTGTTTTCCCCTAGTAGCAACAGCACATCTACAACCTTAGAGGTTTCTGTCACTCCCCCAGATTAAATAGAGGCATGAACCCACTATCGAGCATAAATACCCCTCTTGGAGTCACTAGCAACTACTCGGCCAAGATAGCTACTAACAACGGAGAGCATGCAAGATCATAAACAACATAGAGATAACATAAGATAATATTCAGTACTTCAACTCAATCATAACACCAATATTCATCGGATCCCAACAAACACAACATGTAGAATTACATAACGGTGATCTCGATCATGTAAGGCAGCTCACGAGATCTAAACATGAAGCACATGGTGGAGAAGACAACCAACTAGCTACTGATATGGACCCATAGTCCAAGGTAGACTACTCACTCATTGCGCCGGAGGCAAGCATGGCGATGAAGAAGACCTCTGGTGGTGATTCCCCTCTCCGGCAGGGTGCCGAGAAGAGCTTCTGGGCCCTCCCGGTCTTCAGGTCAACGGCGGCGGCGGATCGCGATGTGTTCTAGAAAAGTGATCGGGTATTTAGGTTTTTCCCATCGGGGGGTCTTTGTAGGCGAAGAGGCGGCGTCAGAGGTGGGCCAGGGTGGCCTCACCACCAGGGGGCGCGGGCCAGTCCTAGGCCGCGCCGCCCTGTGGTGTGGGCGCCCTGTGGCCCCTCTCCGTCTCCTCTTCGGTCTTCTGGAAGCTCCGTGAAATATCTGGACGTCTGGCTTTGGTTTCGTCCAATTCCGAGAATATTTCCTGTGTAACTTTTCTGAAACACAAAAACAGCAGAAAATAGGGAACTGGCACTGTGGCATCTCGTTAATAGGTTAGTTTCGGAAAATGCATAAAAATGCCACGAAGTGTAACGAAACACTAAGCAAATGGTGTAAGAACAAGCATGGAGCATCAAAAATTATGGATACGTTGGAGACGTATCAGTAGCAAGCATAAGAGCTGAGTGAAACAAACAAACATACATGTGATAGAAAACAATCATGCAATCTTCGTTGGAAGTACAAACGATCTTAACTTGAGAATACTAAGCTTATGAGCCAATCAAGAAAGAAAGATAATGGAATAATGTATCTACATGTATTTCTCTCTTTTCTACTCAAGCCTCAAAGTATTGTTGCTACTGACCAATGCTAAGTTGCCAAAACCAACTAGATTTACTTATGCTCCCAAAGTGATACCAATACTAACAACAAGATTAATCATATGACAGAAATTGCAAACTAAAATAAAGTGTGCAGAAAGTAAATGATAAGACTTCTCATTAATATTTCATAACCGCAACTCACACCAAGGGATACATAGATAACCAACTAAAGGAGAGATACTTCCACACTGCAAACCATCCTATATGATAACTTCTCTACTCATGATATGACTCTACTGAAAAGTAAAAGGGTAAAAGGTAATGATGTGATACTGCGGCACTCCCCCAAGCTTGGAACAAGCCAAGGGGATGCCAATACCAATGACGAATTACTCCTTCGGTGGTGGTGGTGCGATCATGATTGGGGTGAGAAAATTCTCCACCATCCTACGAAGCCTGTTGTTCTCCTCTCGAAGTATCTCCACCTCCATCCTCAGAACTCGATATTTATTGCAAAACTCATCAGTGACCCGAAGGGCTTCCTCTGCTGTAGGGTAGGAGCTGAGGTCTGGAACTGGTGGTATTGGTCCCTGCATATTATGAGAAAAATCACGTCCAATGATAATTGATCCTACAAAAGTAGGTTCTCTTGTCCTTGATCCGGCGGTAATCTGTCCCTCCTTTGGCTTGGGGTTTTGGTGATCATCCTCCAAAGTCTCCTGACAGAAACAGATCAAAACGAAAACACGACGAGAAAATGATATATGGACCTCGGGGAATCCGGGGGATTATATAGCCAAAAGTTTGACAACAAAAGGAAGGCACAGGATGAAACCGGGTCGGAAACGAGCTCCGAGGCGATCACACCACACGGTGGCGCGGACAGGAGGGGGCCCGTGCCACGGGGTGGTGTGGTGCCCTTGGGCACTGTTTCCTGCCCGTTTCCGTCTCATAATTTTCCATATTTAATAAAGTTTAACCTGAACTTTTTCTTACTAAAATTTTTACCTATTCAAAAATGGGCTCTGTAGTTTCCCGCATTTGTTCTTTGATAAATTCTTCCGGAGTCACCACTTGAATAGTATCGATATCTTCATTATAAGAGTCTCTAGAAATATAATGTTTGAGTCTTTGCCCATTCACCACTTGCGTAGTGTTATCCTTTAGCGAAGCAATTTTTATTGCACCTGAATGATACACCTCTTCAATAACAAAGGGTCCTTCCCATTTCGAGAGTAATTTTCCTGCAAAAAATCTGAGACGAGACCTATACAATAGAACTTTCTCACCAACATGGAACTCTCTCTTAAGAATTCTCCTATCATGCCACTTTTTAACTTTCTCTTTAAAGAGTCTAGCATTTTCATAAGCTTCACTTCTCCATTCATCTAAAGAACTCAAGCCAAGTAACCTTTTCTTACCAGCAAGTTTAAAATCTCTATTAAGCTCTTTCACTTCCCAATAAGCTTTGTGTTCTAATTCTAAAGGCAAGTGACAAGCTTTTCCATAAACCATTTTGTAAGGAGACATACCCATGGGATTTTTATAAGCACTTCTATAAGCCCATAAAGCATCATTTAACTTACTAGCCCAATTTTTCCTAGATCTATTGACAGTCTTTTGCAAGATAGACTTGATCTCTCTATTTGATAATTCTACTTGCCCACTTGTTTGGGGACGATAAGCTGAAGAAATTCTATGATTTGCATCATATCTAGCAAGGGTCTTCCTAAAACCACCATGAATAAAATGAGAACCTCCATCGGTCATAAGATATCTAGGCACACCAAACCTAGGAAAAATAACATCCTTAAGCATTTTTAACGATGTCTCACTATCAACACTCTTTGTAGGTATAGCTTCTACCCACTTAGTAACATAATCAACAGCAACAAGTATATGAGTATAACCTTCTGAAGGAGGAAAGGACCCATAAAGTCAAATCCCCAGCAGTCAAAAGGTTCAATAACAAGAGAATAATTCATAGGCATTTCATTGCGTCTGAAAAATTACCAACTCTTTGACATTCATCACAAGATAGAATAAATTTTCTTGCATCTTTAAAAAAGGGTAGGCCAATAAAAACCTGATTGTAGAACCTTTTGTGCAGTTCTATCTCCAGCATGATGTCCTCCATAAGCACTATCATGACATTTCCTCAATATCTCTCGTTGTTCATATTCTGGAACACATCTTCGCATAATACCATCCACTCCTTTATATAAATGTGGGTCATCCCAAAAATAATGCCTCAAGTCATAAAAGAATTTCCTTCTTTGCTCAGCTGTAATGGTTGGAGGCATATACTTGGAAACAATAAAGTTAGCATAATCAACATACCAAGGACTCTCGCGAGGTTACTTTTATTGCAGCCAACTGTTCATTTGGAAAACTATCATTTACAAGAATAGGATCATAAGAAATGTTTTCCAATCTAGACAAATTATCAGCAATAGGATTTTCAACACTTTTCCTATCTACAATATGCAAATCAAACTCTTGTAAAAGCAACACCCATCTAATAAGCCTAGGCTTAGCATCTTTCTTTTCCATAAGATACCTAATAGCAGCATGATCAGTATGAATAGTAACTTTTGAATCAACAATATAAGGTCTAAAGTTATCACAAGCAAAGATGACGGCTAGGAACTCTTTTTCAGTAGTAGCATAATTCTTTTGAGCAGCATCAAGAGCCTTACTAGCATAATGAATAACATTGAAATTCTTATCTACTCGCTGTCCAAGAACAACACCTACAGCAAAATCACTAGCATCACACATAATTTCAAAGGGTAAATTCCAATCAGGTGGTTGGACAATAGGAGCAGTAATTAAAGCCTTCTTAAGAATTTTGAAGCTTCCTTACAATCATCATAAAAAACAAAAGGTACATCTTTTTGAAAAAGATTAGTAAGAGGCTTTGAAATTTCAGAGAAATCTTTAATAAACCTCCTATAGAAACCAGCATGACCAAGAATACCACGAATACCTTAAACATCCCTAGGACAGGGCATTTTCTCAATTACTTCAACTTTTGTTCTGTCAACTTCAATACCTCTTTCAGAAATTTTATGTCCAAGAACAATTCCTTCATTAACCATAATGTGGCATTTCTCCCAATTAAGAACAAGATTAGTTTCCTCACATCTCTACAAAACTTTATCAAGATTGTGCAAACAGTTTTCAAAAGAAGTTCCATAGACGGAGAAATCGGCCATGGATACTTCCACAATTTCTTCACAAAAACCATGAAAGATAGCAGACATGCATCTTTGAAACATAGCAGGAGCATTACACAAACCAAAAGGCATACGTCTATCAGCATAAGTTCCATAAGGACAAGTAAAAGTTGTTTTTTCTTGATCTTGCTTTCTAACAGCAATTTGAGAAAACCCAGAATAACCATCAAGAAAACAAAAATGAGTTTTCTTAGATAAGCTTTCTAACATTTGACCTATAAAAGGTAAAGGATAATGATCTTTCTTAGTAACTTTGTTGACCTTTCTAAAATCGATGCACATCCTATAACCAACTACTACTCTTTGAGGAATAAGCTCATTATTTTCATTAGGCACAACAGTAATTCCTCCTTTCTTAGGGACATAATACACATGACTAACCCATCTATTATCAGCAATAGGATAAATAATACCAGCATCAAGGAGTTTCAATACCTCATTTCTTACCACTTCCTTCATCTTAGGAATTAAACGATGTTGATGTTTGACAACTGGCTTTGCATCTGGCTCCATATTAATAGCATGCTGACATATAGTAGGGGAAATCCCTTTTAAATCATTAAGAGTATATCCAATAGCTCCTCGGTATTTCCTCAATATTTCCAATAACCTTTCTTCTTCCTTCCCTGAAAGTTTAGAACTAATAATAACATGATATGTTTTATTATCATCAATATAAGCATATTTAAGATCATTAGGTAAAGGTTTTAAATTGAAAACAGGATCCTCATTGGGTGGTAATGTGGTACCCAAGTCTTCCACAGGTAAATTGTGTTTAAGCATCTCTGGTTGACGAAGAAGAATCTTTTCAATCTCATTTCTTTCTTCCATAAAGATCTCACTTTCGTGGTCCTCCATATATTGTTGCAAAGCATTGTTAGGAGCAAGAGCAATAGAGGCAAGTTGTTCAACTCCAAAATCTTCATTAGGAAATTCAGTTTCATACGAAGCTTTGGTAAACTTAGAAAAATTGAACTCATAAGATTCTCCATCAAATTTAGTTAAAATTTTCTCCTTTTTACAATCTATTATGGCGCCACAAGTGTTCAAGAAAGGTCTACCAAAAATGATAGGACAAGTTTTACTAGTAGCTGAACCAAGTACTAGGAAATAAGCAGGATATTTAGTCTTACCGCATAGAACTTCCACATCTCTAACAATACCAATTGGAGAGATAGTTTATCTATTAGCAAGCTAAATAACCACATCAATTTCTTTAAGTTCACAAGAACCAATTTCATGCATGATTTCTCTGTAAAGCTCATAAGGAATAGCACTTGAACTTGCACCAATATCGCATAAACCATAGTAGCAATGATCACCTATCCTGATAGAAAGCACAGGAACACTAGTTTTCCTAGATCTACTAGGATGTGAAACAATATTAGAAGCATCTTCACAAAAGATAATCTGTCCATCTTCTACATTTTTAGTAACAAGATCCTTCACTATTGCTACTGCAGGTTTAACAGTTATTTATTCATCAGGTTCTATAGCTTTCCTTGTACTTTTGCTGATCACATTAGTTATCATAGAATGCTCCTTTACCTTAGCAGGGAAAGGTGTTTTCTCAATATAAGGTTCAGGCAAACACGATCAGCAGTACAAACTTCAATATTTCTAGCAGGAACACAATTAACAATATCTTTATAAGGTGCATGGTACTTGTTCCATTCCGTTTTTGGAATATCAAGATAAGAGGCAAAGGCCTTAAAACAGTTTGCAAGTATTTGAGAATCAAGACCATAAACAACACTAATATTATAAAGGTCATCAGTTCCCATAAAATATTTAATGCATTCATAATCATAATTTTTACCTGACTTTCTTCCTTTGTCATTCTCCCATCCTTCAGTATTTTCCTGAAAACGGTCGAGAAGATCCCATTTAGCTTCTTCTTTCATACGTGTAAATGATCCAGAACAAGAAGCATCCAATAAATCCTTATCATGAAGAAAAAGCCTTGCATAGAAGGTATTAATAACAATATTACTGGGGAGCTCGTGAATGAGACATTTGAGCATTAGTGACTTCAATCTCCCCAATGCTTGGGCAATACTCTCTCCATCATGAGGCCAAAAATTATATATTTGATTCCGATCTTTATGAATCTCACTAGGAGGATAGAATTTAGAATAAAAGAGAGGTACAATTTCCTCTCAGCCAATAGATCGGCCATTCTTCAGCAGCTTATACCATTCCGTAGCTCTGCCCTTCAGCGATAAAGAGAATAGCTTCATCTTAACTTGGTTTGTTGAAATACCTGCACACTTGAACAACTCGCATAATTCATGTATAAAGAGCAAATAATCACTAGGATGGACAGTTCCATCTCCTAAATAGCAGTTAGTCATAACACGTTCCACAATTTTCACAGGTATTTTAAAACAATCCAATTGAGCAGGCGGTGGTTCATCTACTACAATAACAGTGGCAGTAGTATTCCCAAATAGGGAATTAAATGGAGACTTCTCCATAATAAAGTAAAATAACAGATAGAAATAAAAACAGTACTTACAGTAAAAGTTTCCTTTACCAATTCCACTCTTCAATGGCGCTTCACTCCCCGGCAATGGCGCCAGAAAATAGTCTTGATGACCCACAAGTATAGGGGGTGTATCGTAGTACTTTCGATAAATAAGAGTGTCGAACCCAACGAGGAGCAGAAGGTGTTGACAAGCAGTTTTGATCAAGGAATCACTGTAAATACTAGCAAACGGGTTTTCAGGGGTATTTGATAATGCAGATAAATAAAGTATGAGTAAATAATAGACATTAATAATAATTGCAGCGAGTGTCCCAATCCTTTCTAGAGCAAAGGACAAACCGGATGTGTTACTTATGATTACCAAACGTTCCTGAGGACACACATGAATTTTGTCAAGCGCTTTTGCTTCATACAGTTGATTAATCTTCATTGGTTTGATAGGTGTTATGGGGGTGAACCTATGCTAATGCACTGCCCCAACTTGGACTAATACATACTTGTGATTATACCCCTTGCAAGCATCCGTAACTACAAAAAAGTAATTAAGATAAATGTAACCACAATATTAAACTCTGAGATCCTACACTCCCTGGTGCACTGGTTTCCTAACGGGGGTTTAGATTTCTGTCACTTCAGCAACCCCACAATTAGTAGCCAAATACACAATTCATTCCACTAGGCCCTTAAAGGTGAAGTATCATGTAGTCGACGTTCACATGACACCACTAGTAGAATAGCACCACAACATAAATATCAAACCATTAGATATTACTCAACATAGTTCCACTACTAACATCTTGATTTCCCCATGTCCTCAAGAACTAAACGAACTACTCACAATACATCATATGGATCATGATCAGAGGTGAAATAATGATGAATAACAATCTGGACATAAACCTTAATTCAATGGTTTCACTCAATAGCATCAACTACAAGTAGTGATTAACACCGGGAAAGTTTCCCCTATGAACTAGACAAGATTCATCCCAAGATGTTACAGCAGGACGACATGGTGATGATGGTGATGAAGGTGCTGGTGATGATGATGATGATCCCAATGAAGCCCAGCTCGATGACGGTGACGATGGCGATGATTTCCCCCCTCCGGGAAGGAATTTCCCCGGCAGATTTCTGCCTGTCGGAGAGCTTTCTCTCTGTGTGTGTTTTCCGCCCCGCAGAGGCGGTGGAGTCTTTCTACGATCCCCCTCTCGGTCTTAGGTTTCCGAGAGGAAGATATATGCGAAGGGGCACTGGCAGAGGTGGGCTAGGGTGGCCACACCACCTAGCGGCACGACCAGGGCTGGCCCGCGCCAGGGGGTGGTGTGGGCCCCTGGTGGCTCACCTCGCCCTATCCTTCTGGCTACTTCCATCTTCTAGCAAAATAGGAACTTCTGGGTATTTTCCTGGAATTGCTGATCTCCAGAAATATGGTGTCTTGACAATCCTTTTTCCAGCAGAATTCTGACTCCGGTAGTTAATTCTCCAATAATCATCAAACATGCAAAATAGAAGAAATAACATAAGTATCATCTCTAAATATGAAATATATCAATGAATAACAGTAAATTATGATATAAAATGGTGATGCAAAATGGACGTATCAATGTATATTGAAATTTGTTTGGTTAACAACAGTGTCTCACTACGATCAACTCTTTGTGAAGATTGATGCCATATAGATGATCTGAGACATCGGTAAAAAGTGTTATACCTTCACGGTTAGGGCTCCAATAGCAAGTAGTTGGGAGTCGTTGTGATACATGCGGCACCCCATTGTCAATTTTGGTGCTTCGGTAAGTCTAATTGTTTAATTCCTGATGTATTAAGCATGATCAATCTCTCATGGAAAGGTACATCCTGAATGATGAGCTCACGGAAGTTCACAAAGGATTTGTATGGCACCAATAAGAAGCCACTCAAAAAAAGTATAAATCATCGTGGAGACACTTCTGGCTCTTCTCAACCCGTGGAGCCCGTGAAGCTCAAGTCCCTTGAGCATAGTACATCCGGCGATGAGACGGTCGATGGCCGCCTCCAAGATGACGATATCGCGGAACTCAAGATGCCTAAGGAAAACATAGCAGCATAGCAAGCAGGAAGCATAGCAGCAAACAACAGCATAGCAGCACACTACAAGAAATATGTCAGCTTATGACCTTCTCGTAGTGACCATGGATAAAATCGTCATAGAATTATGACGAATTCCCCGCAAATGGTCGTAAGCCATTTGAGAGAGGTTAAACCCTAAAAACTTATGACGATTTCAGTCAAAAACGTCGTAATTTTTAGACCCAAATTCGTCATAACCTACCCAGTGCGGCTTACGACCTTCTTCGTAGACGATAACGACCAATTTAGATCGTCATAACACTCTAAATATTATATTTTTGTGATACAAAGGGTGACTAGACTGCCACCTCAACAAATCGCCTATGTGTAATGTCTATGTGGCTATTTAAATTCACAAATTTCAATTATTATTTGTGGGGGCCCACATATCTGTATATTCTAGTAGGTCCGGTTGCGGCCCACATGTCAATCTGAAACCTGCCAATCGGGTGTAACAGAGCTGACCAGCGGGTCCCGCCAGCTCCCACCGACCGACCTGACAATGGGGCCCACCGACCGACCTGACACTGGGTCCCACGGAGCTGCCAAGACCGACCGGATAAAGCAGCAAAATAATTCGCCCATGGCTGGATTCGAACTTACAACCTCAAGATGGAGCACGCAGCTCACAACCACCGGGCTACACCAATTGATCCGATGGATAGTTGAGCACCGCGGATTTTAATATAGAGGATCTCGGTAAGTGTTGGGCTGGGGTGCTATGGTAAGGCCTGGGCTATAGGCGCTCGGTAAGTGTTGGGCTGGGCCGCTGTGGCAAGGCCCGGGACTGCTCTTGATGACATATTTACTGATATTTTTTTCCTCTTTAACTTTTTCCATTTCTTTTCTGATTTTAACACAAATTTTTTGAAGAAGATTTAAAATAAGGCCAAATGAATTCATTTTTTTTGTAAATTTTGTTTTTTACATATATAATAACATTACATCTTTTTATCTTCAAAAATATTTACAAAACAAAATTTAATCACTAGAATATCATTATGGTGTATTCCTAATATGGTCAAAACGGCAAGCATGATCCTTCTTATATAGGTGTTGAATCTTGAAAAAATGTTACTAGATATATAATTAAATATCTACTTGTGTACCTTAAAAGTATTTTTTCAAAAATATATGAGCAAACTATGATGCAGTTGTAGTTCAAATTTTCCCGACTTCCAGCTGAATCGACAAAAGTTTGTCTTTTTCGTGAGAGGTGGATGGAAACCTTGGGATACACAACCAGTTGATGGTTTGCACATGAAATGACTTCTAATATTTCTTAAAATTGTGTAGGCGCAATTTTAATATGTATTTTTTGTACTTCCATCACAAAAAAAACCCATTTTTTATACTCGGAAAATAGAAAATGAACTTTTTATGCGAAGAAAAGGAAAACACCCAAAATGAACATTGCTTAACATACCAAGTCGCACACATGTGCATAATATGAGGTCATTTGAATAAACTATGCCATGGTTTTGGTCTTGACCTAGCTCATTTGGCTTTAAAGTCATGGAACTCTGTACATGGTATCTCATTTCTGAGAAGGGTTTTCCAGAATATTTGTGATAGCCCAATTTTTTTATTTTTCCTTCCAACTAGTTCACATAACTTGACATAATGTGAAAGTTTTGTATTTTTTTGATTTTTTTGAATTACTTATGCTCGATTCAAATGCGCTCAAAACGGCGGGCATGACCCTTCTTAGCTAGGGGTTGAGTCTTGCGAACATATCATTGGATCTATGATTAAATATATACTTGTGAAGCTAAAAATGATTTTTGGGAAAAATTATGAACATACTATGAGGCACCTGTAGTTTAAATTTGACCTATTTCCAGCTGATTCAGCAGAAGTTTGTCTTTTTCATGATAGATGTATGAAAATCATTGAACACTCAAATAGTTGATGATTTGTGCATAAAATATCATATATTATATTATAAAATTCTTTTGGTCCAATTAAAATTCAAATATTTGGTAGCTGTTTCACAAAAAAAATCATTTTTTACACTGGGAAAATAGAAAATGAACTTTTTATGCGAAGAAAAGGAAAACACCCAAAATAAAAATTGCTTGACAAACCAAGTCGCACACATGTGCATAATATGGGGTCATTTGAATAAACTATGCCATGGTTTTGGTCTTGACCTAGCTCATTTGGCTTGAAAGCCATGGAACTCTGTACATTGTATCTCATTTCTGAGAAGGGTTTTCCAGAATATTTGTGATAGCCCAATTTTTTTATTTTTCCTTCCAACTAGTTCACATAACTTGACTGATAAGGATCACGCCGGCGATCCTATGAGTTTTGTCCCAATCTTTCACAGCGAGTCAACCCGGATAAATAATCTTCCAATAACGCGAAGAACGTCACCTGAAGACGAGGAAGAATCCAGCAAGCAACGTGATGAAGATCACCACGCCTCAAACCACAGCTCGATAATCCTTGATGACGCAAGAACCCTCGCAGCAATCTTTATTATATAACACGGCAGCGCCGTTTCCCCGGAGGGATGATACACGGTGGAGCACACGATAGTTTTCAACTAAACAACTGAACTCCCCCAAACCCTAGACTGCTGGCCTCCTTATATAGATGGCCAGAAAACTGTTGGGCTTGGACAGGCCCAAACCCAAAACACACAATAAAACCTAGGTGGCCCACAACTAGACCTAGCTACGAAATAACATAGGCATGAATATAAATTGCTGACACAACCTTAGACTAATTATTACATATCGTAGGTCGTCCTGGCGTGCCAATATGCAACAAGCTTCCCTCATCTTGGTGGAGTCCTGAAATTAGGCTTCACCTCCTCCGTCGTGCCCATATCATCCTTCCCCCCCTTCAAAAAGCGTTGCCCCCAACGCGTGAGGGTCTGCTCGAAAGGGTGGCGGAATATCAATAGCACCACGCATATTCGCCGTCTTCAAGTCTTGCTTGCCTTCCTCACCACATCCTCCCTCTTGGCATGCGCAACTTGATACAGCTCTAGGTGGTTGCACCTCTTTTCTGCGCCAAATAAACTTGTACTTAGGCGCCTCCACCTTCTTCTTCTCAATCCTTGCTGGAACCTTGCGTTGCTGAACATGAACGTGCTTAGCACGACCCTGCAAAGTAGTAATGCCTGGGCCACACAACTGACAAACACGTCCATCTTTGCCTGTATGCACACGCACTGCTACTCCAACAAAACGTCTCCGAGGTGTTCTAACAAAACTGTGGCTGACTACCTGCGGTACCATATGCACCGGAACCAGATCAGCACCACCGTCATCGGTCTGAATACCCATGTCAACACGAACTGGAAGTGGAACACATGGAACACATGCTGACATATCCTTCCCTTCATCAATAAGAGGCTTGACTTCAACCGGCTTGTCACTAACAAGAACAACTGGCTTGTCATCTACAGGCTTGGCTGAAACAATATCACCACTGACGCTCTTCGCATCATGCTCCTCAAGCTGCACCTGAGCTAGCCCGGGTTGTGGCTTAGCTTTATGCAACTTCTCCTTGCGAACCACCAACACGACATCGGACTTGATTTGATCATCTCTCATAGGCTTCAAAGTCCGCTGTTTGCCATCATGCACAAAAGAATATGTATTTGCTCTCCCAGCATGCATAGCATTGTGATCATACTGCCATGGACGTCCAAGTAACAGCCCACACACCTCCAATGGCAACACATCACATTCCACCTCATCAACATAGTCATCAACTGTAAATGGCACACGCACCTTGTGAGTAATCTTCAGCATACCGCAGCTATTAACCCACTCAACATGCCTCGGTTCTGGAATACGCCATGTGGATAAACCCAAAGCCTCCACAACCGCCTTGCTAATGCCATTACAGTAACTACCACTGTCAATCATCAACTTGCATGCTTTGCCTTTGATTATGCACTGCGCCTGAAATAAATTCCATCGCTGGCCTCTATCCGCTGTCATGCAAGTCTCATCATGTACTCTTTTGAGTTGCATATTCAGCCCACTCAATGGTACAACCTCCTCCACGACATCCTTGACAACATCAGCCTTGACAACATCAACCGCTGACAATTCAGAATTCGTGGTTGCCACCTTGCTAACTGTCGGCAATGGAACAACTGTCAACTTCTCATGAGTAGTCACAGCTGTCGCGACCTTCGGTATAGGAGCTATGCTCTTGCCAACAGCCTCTATCCCATGCACAACCTTGGGTGGCTGCTGAATCACTTCGACGGTTACCATGGGCTTTCAAGACGGAACCACGGTGCTAGAAGGGATAAAGCACTCTCGCAGAAATTTTCTGAAATTCGCCCAAGTTGCAGAGGTAATGCGCTTCTCCTGCAACGCTTTATGCCACCAATTGTATAGCCTGTCATCCACGCGTCGGTCTGCAAGAGCCAAACGGGTAGAATCAGTCATGTTTTGATCATAGGTAGCACACCTGTAGAAACCCTGTAGCATATGATGTTCCCATGACTCAAACTCTTCAGCTGTGGCATCATAGGGCAGTTGCCAATTGATCTCATATGCATCATATGCTAAAACACCATCCAGCAGGTCAAGATAGTCATTGAAAATAGCACTAGATTTCTTGCCACTGCGACACTTATAGCCGTAATAATCACCCGGAAAAGAATCCATCGTGTTACTATTTTGTCTCAGCCTTTACGGATCCGAAATATCTTGTGTTGCTCCTAGTAATCTGTCACACAAAAATCTGCAAAAATCCTGTACAAACTGAAGCAAAACAGTCTTAACTGAAAACTGACAGGGGCGATCCGGTCTCGCTAGAGGACGGAGACCGTCTGAGGTCAAGCGAGATGGGGCGTCGGGGCTAGCGATCCAGGTGCTGGGCGAGCGAGCCGCTCAAGGGCAGATGGGCCAGCCCACTCCTCAACAGCCAAGCGACAGCGCGCGGGACGAGCGAGTCCTGGCGATTCTTGTCAACTCCCTTGAACCGGTCTACCAGATGGGCCGACCCGTATGGCCAAATCGCTAGGGCGCCGGCGGGGCCGATCCTGGCGATAGCGCGGGGCGAGCGCGCTCTCGCGGGACCGCGGAGGCCGTCTGGGGATAGGCGTGGGGCGAGCTGGCGATTTCTTTTTTTTATTGCCGAGCGGATCTGCTGGCCCCACAAGCAGCGATCAGATCTGGAAAGACACAACGATCGGATCTGGAAAGACACAGCGATCGGATCTGGAACTCCTTGTTACCGATCTAACTCGAAAGCGATCGGATCTGGCTTCTGCACGGCTGGCTCGTCTCGTGCGTGGTAGATCGATTCTGATTGACCACGGAAACCGATCGGATCTCCTCAAGATCGAAAATCAGCTGCAAACTTTTCGTCAATGTGAAAATCGCTGATCTAAAAAAAAACCTGTGATCAACACCAATTTGCAACCAACATGATCTGTAAACTGCCTGAGAAAGAACAATCCGCAGATCTATCAACAGAAAACACTCGCAGTGATAAACCCAGTAATCTGATACCACATGATAAGGATCACGCCGGCGATCCAATGAGTTTTGTCCCGATCTTTCACAGCGAGTCAACCCGGATAAATAATCTTCCAATAACGCGAAGAACGTCACCTAAAGACGAGGAAGAATCCAGCAAGCAACGTGATGAAGATCACCACGCCTCAAACCACAGCTCGATAATCCTTGATGACGCAAGAACCCTCGCAACAATCTTTATTATATAACATGGCAGCGCCGTTTCCCCGGAGGGATGATACACGGTGGAGCACACGATAGTTTTCAACTAAACAACTAAACTCCCCCAAACCCTAGACTGCTGGCCTCCTTATATAGATGGCCAGAAAACTGTTGGGCTTGGATAGGCCCAAACTCAAAACACACAATAAAACCTAGGTGGCCCACAACTAGACCTAGCTACGAAATAATATAGGCATGAATATAAATTGCTGACACAACCTTAGACTAATTATTACATATCGTAGGTCGTCCTGGCGTGCCAATATGCAACAAGCTTCCCTCATCTTGGTGGAGTCCTGAAATTAGGCTTCACCTCCTCCGTCGTGCCCATATCATTGACATCATGCGAAAGTTTTGTATTTTTTTGATTTTGTTTGAATTACTTATGCTCGATTCAAAATGCGCTCAAAACGACGGGCATGACCCTTCTTAGCTAGGGGTTGAGTCTTGCGAAAATATCATTGGATCTATGATTAAATATATACTTGTGAAGCTAAAAATGATTTTTGGGAAAAATTATAAACATACTATGAGGCACCTGTAGTTTAAATTTGACCTATTTCCAGCTAATTCGGCAGAAGTTTGTCTTTTTCATGATAGATGTATGAAAATCATTGAACACTCAAATAGTTGATGATTTGTGCATAAAATATCATATATTATATTATAAAATTCTTTTGGTCCAATTAAAATTCAAATATTTGGTAGTTGTTTCACAAAAAAACCCATTTTTTACACTCAGAAAATAGAAAATGAACTTTTTATGCGAAGAAAAGGAAAACACCCAAAATGAAAATTGCTTGACAAACCAAGTCGCTACACATGTGCATAATATGGGGTCATTTGAATAAACTATGCCATGGTTTTGGTCTTGACCTAGCTCATTTGGCTTGAAAGCCATAGAACTCTGTACATTGTATCTCATTTCTGAGAAGGGTTTTCCAGAATATTTGTGATAGCCCTTTTTTTATTTTTCCTTCCAACTAGTTCACATAACTTGACATAATGCGAAAGTTTTGTATTTTTGATTTTTTGAATTACTTATGCTCGATTCAAAATACGCTCAAAACGGCGGGCATGACCCTTTTTAGCTAGGGGTTGAGTCTTGTGAAAATATCATTGGATCTATGATTAAATATATACTTGTGAAGCTAATAATGAATTTTTGGAAAAATCATGAACATACTATGAGGCACCTGTAGTTTAAATTTGACCCATTTCCACCTGATTCGGCAGAAGTTTGTCTTTTTCATGAGAGATGTATGGAAATCATTGGACACTCAAACAGTTGATGATTTGTGCATAAAATATCATATATTATATTATAAAATTCTTTTGGTCCAATTAAAATTCAAATATTTGGTAGTTGTTTAACAAAAAACTCCGTTTTTTACACTTGTAAAATAGAAAATGAACTTTTTATGCGAAGAAAAGGAAAACACCCAAAATAAATATTGTTTGACATTCCAAGAGGCACACATGTGCACTATTTGAGATGATTTTAACAAACTATGTCATGGTTTTGGTAGATGCTTCACAAAGAACCAATTTGAAAAGGTTTAAAACAAAAATAACAAAAAAGGCACAAAGCAGCCAACCTAACGGCCAATCAGAACTCAGTACCTTCCTTCCCACAGATCGTCCCGTGCAGGACCATCTTCACCGTACATCTGCGCCGATCCAACGGACCGGAATGGACGAAAATCAGCACCGACCCGATCCAACCCGGTCCCCACGGAAACCCTAACTCCGCACCAACCACTCCCTCTGAAACCCTAACCACTCCTCTCCCCCAGATCCTCCTCGCCGCACGACCCTGGCCACTGCTCCCGCCGCCTCCCAGATCCACGGCCCCGCCTCCGCCTCCCTCCAGTCCACTACGACGGCCTGGATCATCGGGCTCGGGAACGAGACGGAGAGGAGGAGCTAAGCTTCCGGCTCCCTGCCAACTGTCTTGGCAGTGGCCGCTCTCCGGTGCGCAACGTCCAGAGCAGCAGGCGCCCAGATCCCTCTCAGATCCGTTGTTTGCAAGAACAATTCGTCCTCCCATCTCGTTTACTCTTGATGGACTCCTGGTTTTTCTATTTTCTTGCTTTTAACCGTGTGTCTTGTCCTCCTCTCCAGACCATGGACCGCATCGGCTGGAGCGCTAGATCGAGATTAGAAGAGGGCATCTCCGATGGCGTCGTCTTCCACGACCTCAAACCCCGGCTGCTCCTCATGTCACTACCGCATCCCAACCATGGTGACACATCTGCAACCTTCTTCGTCTCCGTGTTGAAGGTAAGTCCTCAATTCCTCCATTTTTTCCTCTCTGTTTGCCATCGAGCCATTGCTTTACTAGTAGATAGGACTGATGATTAGGAGTAGTAATTAGTAGTAGTTAGTACTAACAGTTCTGACAATCTTGGTGATGACCTGTTAATTAGTTCCTTATTTGGTCCCTTTTCTAGTAATTAGTAGTAGTTAGTACTAACAGTTGTCTACTTCACTACCTTTTCTAGGAGCTAAAACCTGTTACTTTGGTCCCTTGTTCTCATTAGGCTAGATTTATACTACTGTTGTTAGCTGTAACCTGACATCAATCGGGAGAGCGTCATCATAAACTGACCTCTTTGTTTCTACAGAGCTTATCTGTAACTGAATAGCAAATAAACTGAACAAGTGTCTGCGGAGTGCCTTCTAAGTCATACTGCAACTTACTATCCTCAGATTACAACATACTAGTATCCAGGATTTCATATGTGGACGTCAGAAAAGCATTTCCATTATTTAATTTCTTGAACTCTTCAATTTATACATCAGCAAGCAGTTATGTGTACTGTTTGTTATTTAATATTATAGTATTTATCGATTGCTCGCAATTACTTGGTACTATGTGTACTGTCCTTGTAGCGGGTTCTGGTCGTGCCTCGCCGCGCGGTCACGGTTTTCGTCTGATTCTGAGTCGGTCCAGTGGATGCTTTTTAATATATGTTGGGCATGTCTAGGTTTACTAGTGCACTGTTTAAACCTCAGTAAGAAAGCATTTAAAAGTAGTTTGTTTTTTGTAGCATCTTTAGAAACACCAATATGATGTTGGCCTATCAAATGTTGCTCAGTACTGAAAAGTGTTAAATTGGGGTGCCTAGATTGCAAAAAAGTACTCTTTTATTTAATATTATTATGGGTAATTCAACAGGATCAACTAATGGTAATGTCAGGCCATCTTGAGTCGAACTTGCAGAAGGAATTGGACAGAGGAATCCCTACTGCTGCTGCATTGGGTGGGATGTGATATGCATTTTACGATTGCTGTGTAATGCTTGTTTAGTTGGTAGTAGTAATTATTTTTCAACTACACACAAATTCTCATAGCTGTACGTGCACCTTTGGTGTTGACCTTAAGCCCTTTTACCAAACTCTGTATGTAACATTTTGAGATACACATAATTTGTTGTTACTTCTATAATTAAATTTGATGACATCAATTCTTGTAGCATTACTTGTTGCAGTATTAGATTCAACAAAAGGATAGCGTCTGTTTCTTCTTTTGATAGCCTGTTGATGCATAATTCCAGTGATATAATGGATTAGTTTTATTCTCATATTGGCTGTATACTTTTCGAGATTTACCATGTCAAAATAGCTGATGCCCATCTGTCTTAGGAAAAGTATAGATGGTAATTTGAATACTGTCTCCATCAGATCTTTCAAGGAGTATACTCTACTTGTTTTAGTGGCTGTTTTCTGCTCGTCTCCCTTTGACATATATATTGTTCTCTTTGGATGTGCAGGTTGTTTGCGGCAGTCTGTGCAAGTTCTGCTCGTACTTACCATCTGTGAGTACGCTTTCCTGCTTTTTTGCATGTTGCTTGATTCTGTATGTCAATGTATATTAAATTGACACATTTTAGATATCATAGAGTGATCACTAATTCATTTACTTGTGTTTGCGCACTGTATACATATCAATCAAACTAGGGATAGCAGAATGCAACATAATAAGCTTAAGTTTGTCTTCCTTCCATTCACTATAGTTAACAACTCATAATAATAATATGGTTATTTGTGCTCAACTGCTAAAAATTTATGTTTGAATAACCATTATCCAATGATTAACTTAATAAGCTTTGTCTATCAGACTCTTTGATGGCAATCATCTATTTGTACATACCTGAATGCAGAAATCATTTGGCTTCAACGAACTTAATTCAACTATATAATGAAATAGGAACTGATAATATCAGTAGCAAGCAACTCTGGTCAGAGCTGCAACTTTGTTCCTACTCGTGAATTCTATTTAAATTCCCAGCTGTTTGTAATTTATTCCTAAATGCTCTGTTTTGTTGTTAACAGGTCCTACTGTTACAAGAGTTCCACGCTGTGAAGAGTTTCTGTGAAGCGTGGAGACCAGTTCAAGTATTAGATATAATATTTTATTAGAATGTAATATTGTGACTGAGAAGAATTATGTAACTTTATTTTTATGGCGCTGATTCAATTTATTTTGGTTGTTAACTGAGATTTTTCGTTTGTGAATGGTTTGCCGCTGGGATGTGAATAATTGATATTTGTGGAATCAGTGGAAGCAATAAAACATAATATATTATTTTTTCTGTATTTTCGTGAAATTCTACTAGACAAAATACTTGTGGGCTCTAAAAAGGCTACAACCCAATTATATTAATAGATTCATTTTAGAGAAAGATCTAAAAAAGGCTCAAAATTAAAACAGAAAAGTTTGAAACAGTTTGTGGCCCAAAAGAGAATGGAATAACAGCCCAAAAGAAAAATGCAATGTAATAGGCTAAGGCTTAGAAAAAGGCCAAAATTATTGGGCTTGGCCCAAATAAAGCACCAAAATGGACCGGGCTGAATTTGCGACACGTAGGATTGGCCACGTAGGATCTGACGTGGCCTAGCCGGAGGGCTAATGACGATATTGGATCGTCATAACCCTTATGACGATCCAGGATCGTCATAGTCGGTTATGACGATTTCAACAAAATCGTCGTTATAGTTCATTTGCGACGCTCAACTTTTGACCATCCTATTTACGTCATAAGATCGTCATAAACGACTTATTATGATGATCTAGTGATAAAAATGGAGGGTCGTAAGTTAGCATTTTCCTTGTAGTGGCAAAAGCATGCTAAAAAGAATGTACCAAAACTACAAGAATGACTCAAGAGCTTGTGTGCCACTAAAAATAAATAATAGAATCGGTTCTAACACTGCACCATTAAGCATGTTTCAGTAGTTATGAAACTGTGTGGATCTTCAACATTTTTAGTGCAAGCATATCCAACCATTTCTTAAGTTGTGTTCATAAAAATCAACCAACGAATAACAACCAGAAGTGGAGGCCTATGAATATCACGAAGTCGTTTAGTAAACCGCCAGCCACCCGCCAGCCACCTAGGTCGTAGATATCCCATGCAACCGTCTCCAGATGGTTGCATCTAGAAGCCAGATGCGCTTGTTGCTCCTCCGATAGAAGGAATGACCATTCGTGGATCCAATGTGCAGCCATATAAATAACCAACAAATAGCATTTTTTCCTTCATTAAAGACAATGACATTCCTGCAATTCCATAAAGCCCAAACGAAAGTGCAAGTCCCAACTCGAATATGTGCCTTAGATTTCTTATTTACTCCTTTTAGCCAATTATCGAACATATTTGTAACATTAGCAGGTGGAGCTATATTAAAGGTAAATTCAATTTGTCTCCAAATTAACCTAGCAAAATGACATTTATAGAATAAATGGTTGATAGACTCCTGGGAATTCGAGAAAACACATTTCTTACAACCATTCCAATCTAATTTTGCTAAGTTAACTTTTCATAAAATTACCTTCTTATGTAGGAATCACATGAAGATCATAATCTTCAATGGCACCTTAAGTTTTTTAATGTATTTGCGAAGAAAGACCATATGTCCATTTAAAAAGTATGCATACAAAGATTTTACACTAAAACATCCTGATGTAGTTAATGACCAAACAAACTTATATTGTTCATCTATTAAGATAAGTCCATGGACCATAAGTAACCATGTATTTCAATTCTTAGTTAAAAAAATCATTCTAAATTCGATATTCAAAGTGTTAACTAATAAAACATCATGTACCAAAACATTTTTTTTGATGAATGATGTTATAGAGTGATGGATACTGCTGAGCTAAAGGAAATTCCCCTAATCAATGGTCTTCCCAAGAAACCCATTTTTTCCATTGCCGATCTGAAAGAAGCTGATACGTCTCGAACGTATATATAATTTTTGATGCTCCATGCTTGTTTTTACACCATTTGCCTTGTGTTTCGTTACACTTCGTGGCGTTTTTATGCGATTTCTGGAACTAACCTATTGACAAGATGCCACAGTGCCAGTTCCCTGTTTTCTGCTGTTTTTGTGTTTCAGAAAAGCTACAGAGGAAATATTCTCGGAATTGGACGAAATAAAAGCCGAACGTCCAGAAATTTACCGAAGCTTCCAGATAACCGAAGAGGAGACGGAGTGGGGCCACGAGGGCCCCACATAATAGGGCGGTGCGGCCTGGCCCCTGGCCGCGCCCCCTACGTGTGAGGGCGCCCTGGCAGCCCCCTGACGACGCCCCTTCGCCTATATAAAGCCTCGGGACAGAAAACCCTAGGGGAGTTGGCAAAATTTCCAGAACAGTTCTGCAGCGCCGCCGCCATCGAAGCCAAATTTCGGAGGACAGAAGTCTCTGTTCCGGCACCCTGTCGGGACGGGAAAGCGCCCCCGGAGCCATCTCCATCGGTCTCCATCGCCGTCTCCGCCGTCTCCATCAACCTCACCGCTATCTCCATCAACCTTGCTGTCTCCTATGATGAGGAGGGAGTAGTTCTCCCCCGGGGCTGAGGGCTCTATCGGTAGCTATGTGGTTCACCTCTCTCTCCCATGATGTGATCTTTATATGATCGTGAGCTTTGTATCTAGTTGAATTGGTAGATGTTATTATTCAGATATTATGCTACTCCTATGCTTTATTATTGTACTCTCCGGAGATACCTCGTATCATGGTGTAAAGGTGACTAGTGTGTGCATCATGTGTATCTTTTTGGTTAATGTCTCTATGAAATGTTGGTGTTTGTTGGAACCATCTAGTGCATTCACGGTGATAGTGTGGGACAATCTAGTTTGGGTACATACGAACTTTGAGGAGTGCTTCGTAGCCCTACGCATGATTAGTGTTCGTTTTCCATTGGAGAACTGTTTTGAGTTGCATATTGATGATAGTATCTATTGGTTCAATTATGTTATATTTGTTGGGAGTGTGTCCACTAGTGAAAGTATGATCCCTAGGCCTTGTTTCCAAGCTTTGCATACCATTTACTTCCTATTTTGTTACATGTTTGCTTGCTGCCATTTTTATTTCAGATTACATTTGCTACTTATAATCATCACTACCACTTGTATTTCACTATCTCTTCGCCGAACTAGTACACCTATACATCTGACAAGTGTATTGGGTGTGTTGGGGACACAAGAGACTTTCTGTATCGTAATTGCAGGGTTGCTTGAGAGGGATAGCTTTGACCTCTTCCTCCCTGAGTTCGATAAACCTTGGGTGATCCACTTAAGGAAAACTTGCTGCTGTTCTACAAACCTCTGCACTTGGAGGCCCAACACTGTCTACAAGAACAGACACGTGCGTAGACATCAAGCTCTTTTCTGGCGCCGTTGCTGGGGAGGTAAGGTAAAAGGTACTCGCATCCTCCTATGTGAGTGCTCGGAGTTATTTCCTTTAGATTCTGCAATTACATCTTTTTGTTTCTTGTTTTTATTTTCACTAGTTAGGCTTAATGGAAAACAAAGAGTTCTTTAGTCTTTTTCCTGAGTTTAGATATGAAGTGTTTGAAGAGAAAGTTGAAAAACCTTTAGAGCTTAATTTGTATGCTAATAGTGTTGTTAGTATGAATGCTTTGAACACCGTTATTGCTAATGCTATAGAAAAGTCTAAGCTTGGGGAAGCTGGTTTTGTTAAGCATGATATTTTTAGTTCCCCAGCTTTAGTGGAGAAAGTTTGCTCTGATGATATTTTATCTCCCCTATGTGATGTTCCTATGCCTGTTACGTATGTTAGTGATCATGATTGGGAAAAGCACTCTACTTTTGATATTGAAAATCTTTTTGGTACCGATTCTAAGGTTAATAATTGTTGTACCATTAGTACTATCCATGTTCCTTCTTATGATGATATGTTTGATGAGTATGCTTTGCGAAATAGCTGTTTTCTAGCTTGTGATGATACTAAACCTCTAGTTTATGATGGTTATGATGATGAGTATAATATTTTCAGTTCACCTACTTTTGAGGAGAAAATTAGTTATGATTACAATATGCCTCCTATTTTTGATGATTATGGTGATGAGAATAATTATTCTGTTGAATCTGCTCCTACTACGATTGTTCATGGGGGGAGTATTAATTCTTTTATGCATGTGGCTCATGATAGGGAAGCTTTATGTGATAGTTATATTGTTAATTCTATTCATGATGCTACTGAAAGTTGTTATGAGAGAGGGAAACATGGTTTGATGGATCTCAACAATATTGAGTTTCCCCTCTTTATGTTGCAATTCTTGAAGTTGTACTTGTTTTGCCTTCCTATGCTTTTTGCTTTGCGCTTTCATGACTTGTCTCTTTACAAGACTATTTTTCATAGGAAGTGGTTTAGATTTAAATGTCTTTCAAATTTGCTTTTTGATGCTCTCTATTGCTTTAAGTTCCTATATGGCGCCTTTGTCTCAAGCTCTTATATGGCGCCCACATGAGCATCTTTGCAAATTACTGCGCCTAGCTCAAAGGCGTTAAAGAAAAGCACTCTTGGGAGATAACCCATTGTTTTATTTTCAGTACTTTTTCTTTTATTTGAGTCTTGGAAGTCATTACTACTGTAATGACCTCTCCTTATCATTTTTATTTCGTTGTTGTGCCAAGAGAAGCCTCTAATTTGAGTAAGGTAAGATTTAGGGATGTTGCTGTCCTGAAACAGTTTTCGGTGCTGCACCGTAAAAATTTGTAAAAATTCTCTGTATATATTTTGGACCTGCGATTTCTTGTGCACATGCCCCAGGTTATATCCAAACTTTCATTAGTTGAACACTTTTTGAGTTGAGCAACAAAAAACCCTCTAAAAATTCGACCTTTGTCAGCTGTTCTGTTTTGACAGATTTCTGCCAATATTTGTGTTTGCCGCTCGATCGCTTTCTTTTTGAGTTCTTTTGATCACGGAACTTTTGGGGAAGTTGCTACAGTAGTTTATACTTTATATGTGGTGGTTTTGAGTTGAAACCTGAAGCAAAAAGGGTTGATTCATTATTATGCTTACACTAATGTTGCTAATAGATTTGTGTTTAGTTTTGTATGAAGGAAGTTTTCAAGTGTAGGGATTGGAGAATGATGAGATGAGATGAAGAATGGACAAAAGCTCAAGCTTGGGATGCCCATGTCACCCCAAGAAATATCCAAGAAGTACAAGCGTCAAAGCTTGGGGATGCCCCCGAGGCAACCCCTTCTTCATCGGCAAAAATCAGGTCACCTTTCAAAACACTATATTTTTATTGCTTCATGCACTATGCGTTTTTCTTGGAGCGTCAGTTGTTTTTGCTTTCAGTTTTATTTAGCTTTGCTTGCTGCAATAAATGGTTGGATCACATCATGTTGGTTTGGAGGGAGACATACTTCACTTTTCATTTGCCAAGAACACTATGTTTTTCACTCTTGTCGTTTCAACGAGTGTTCTCTTTTTCTAGAACTGCGTTTAGCTTGCATTTTTCGCCTTCATTTTTGTTTAGATCTTGTTTTATCTTTGCATCAAGGTGTATTTGGACCTCTAGTATATGTTGGTTTTCCTCAAAAGAGTTTCCTCAAAAAGGTTAGAATGGTGTTGGAAAAGAGAAAAAGTTTCATGCAAAAAAGTGGTACAAAAAGGAGCTTGTTTAGACTGCGGCTTAGACTTTTGCATGCCATGCTTGATTACGTTTTGATAGTATGCTTAGTGATTTTTGCTGTAGCATGACTTGTCTCAAATGACTGAGATTGCTTAATGAGCCTTTAAAAAATCATGCGTTGTTTTTATTATATGGAAGCATTTATTTGGTTTTCTCCTTTGATGCTTTATTTGGGTTGACTTGGCACATGCTTACACCATGTTGACTACAAAAATAAGTCGCCTATAGCCTCTATGATCATTTAGTTTTTGACTTGTGATACCACTTTATGCTTCTTTCAATGATGTTTTGTCGCTATGCATGATTATGGCCGTTATTGCTCTCTTAGTTGGTCGCTCCTAGTCTTTTGCTAGCCCTCATTTTGTACTGAGTATGAGCTCTACTCGTGCATCCAACTCCTAGAAACCAAGTTTGCCATTGTGTCCACAATAAATTCCTATGCATGGTATTTGCATGCCATTCCAAGTAAATTTTTATGTGCTACCTTTCAAAAAACCTTCAAAATACTTCTCATTTCGTGACACTGTTTTCAGCTCATGGGGACGTAGTGGTCGGATTTGCTATCTTCCATATTGTCTTATTCCAAAAATAATAATAAAAGAGAAAAAAAGAAAGAAAAAAGGCACTCCTCCATGGTATGTGAATGTTGGTGGGCACCCGATGGAATCGGTTAGCCATGGTTTGAGAAAGGAAAAAAGGTGGGGAGGAGTGCCAAGCTTTATAAAAGAGCACAAAAGTGCCAATCTCTCTCTCAAAAACTTGCTTCATTTTTGTATGGAAGATAGTAAGAACCCCATTGCCAGTCATTGACAAAGACAACCACCTCTCAAAACCAATTTTTATCTCTCTGTTTTACAAATGAAAAGCTCTAGAACATGTTTAATCACTGCTTCCCTCTGTGAAGGGCCTTTCTTTTACTTTTATGTTGAGTCTCCACCTTCTACCTTTATGCACCATCTAAGAGAGCATAGTTGTCATTTTGAGTATAATGTGCATTGTCCCAAAGTTTATCATTGATTGATTCATGACTATGGTTTCACTTGTTCCTAAATTATTTGTATCTAGTCGCTCTCTTAAACTTGAAGGTGTCCTATGCATTTATGTTTTGCTATTCCATGAGGGACAAGCTGAAAACCATTTACTATGTTTTTCCATATGATTTGAACACACGTTTGACTTTCATTGTTTCATTATTCATGATCTTTTGTTTGTGTTTCTTTTCATGTTATAACATGGTTGCTAAGTTTCTATTATCAAGATTATGTCTTTCATGCCCATATTTTAAGTTCTTTGATCTCAGCACTCAATGCTTTACCTATATGATCAAAGTTGTGATGGTGCATGTTACCTCAAAAATTATTTCTTTTGTTATCACTTACCTACTCGAGGACGAGCAGGAGTTAAGCTTGGGGATGCTGATACGTCTCGAACGTATCTATAATTTTTGATGCTCCATGCTTATTTTTACACCATTTGCCTTGTGTTTCGTTACACTTCGTGGCGTTTTTATGCGATTTCCGGAACTAACCTATTGACAAGATGCCACAGTGCCAGTTCCCTGTTTTTTGCTGTTTTTGTGTTTCAGAAAAGCTACACAGGAAATATTCTCGGAATTGGATGAAACAAAAGCCGAATGTCCAGAAATTTACCGAAGCTTCCAGAGAACCGAAGAGGAGACGGAGTGGGGCCACGAGGGTCCCACACAATAGGGCGGTGCAGCCTGGCCCCTGGCCGCGCCCCCTACGTGTGAGGGCGCCCTGGCAGCCCCCTGACGACGCCCCTTCGCCTATATAAAACCTCTGGACGGAAAACCCTAGGGGAGTCAGCGAAATTTACAGAACAGTTCCGCAGCGCCGCCGCCATCGAAGCCAAATTTCAGGGGACAGAAGTCTCTGTTCCGGCACCCTGCCGGGACGGGGAAGTGCCCCCGAAGCCATCTCCATCAGTCTCCATCGCCGTCTCCGCCGTCTCCATCGACCTCACCACCATCTCCATCAACCTTGCTGTCTCCTATGATAAGGAGGGAGTAGTTCTCCCCCCGGGGCTGAGGGCTCTACCGGTAGCTATGTGGTTCACCTCTCTCTCCCATGATGTGATCTTTATGTGATCGTGAGCTTTGTATCTAGTTGAATTGGTAGATGTTATTATTCAGATATTATGCTACTCCTATGCTTTATTATTGTACTCTCCGGAGATACCTCGTATCATGGTGTAAAGGTGACTAGTGTGTGCATCATGTGTATCTTTTTGGTTAATGTCTCTATGAAATGTTGGTGTTTGTTGGAACCATCTAGTGCGTTCACGGTGATAGTGTGGGACAATCTAGTTTGGGTACATACGGACTTTGAGGAGTGCTTCGTAGCCCTACGCATGATTAGTGTTCGTTTTCCATTGGAGAACTATTTTGAGTTGCATATTGATGATAGTATCTATTGGTTCAATTATGTTATATTTGTTTAGGGTTTAGGGTTTAGCTCTATGGAGCCGGGAGATGGAGGAAGCACGGAAGCTACCAGCCCTGGGGCTGCTGGTCAACTGACAGGCGCCAATGTGGGCGCCTGATACGTCTCCAACGTATCTATAATTTTTGATGCTCCATGCTTGTTTTTACACCATTTGCCTAATGTTTCGTTACACTTCGTGGCACTTTTATGAATTTTCCAGAACTAACCTACTAACAAGTCGCCACAGTGCCAGTTCCCTATTTTCTGCTGCTTTTGTGTTTCAGAAAAGCTACACAGGAAAAATTCTCGGAATTGGACGAAACAAGTTTCTGAAGTCTTATTTTTCCCAGAAGCTTCCAGAGATCCGAAGAGGAGATGGAGTGGGGCCACGAGGGCCCCACACACCAGGGCGGCACGGCCCAGCCCCTGGCCGCGCCCCCTATGTGTGAGGACGCCTCGGTCCACTCCTGACGATGCCCCTTTGATACGTCTCAAACGTATCTATAATTTTTAATGCTCCATGCTTGTTTTTACACCATTTGCCTATTGTTTCGTTACACTTAGTGGCACTTTTATGCATTTTCTGGAACTAACCTATTAACAAGCGCCACAGTGCCAGTTTCCTGTTTTCTGCTGTTTTTGTGTTTCAGAAGTGATACACAGGAAATATTCTCGGAATTGGACGAAACAAGTTCCTGAAGTCTTATTTTCCCCGGAAGCTTCCAGAGATCCGAAGAAGTGTCGGAGGAGGGCCACCAGGGCCCCACACAAGGGGGTGGCGCGGCCAGGCCCCTGGCCGCGCCGGGCCCACGTGAGGGAGCCTGGCTCCACCTCTGACATCGCCCCTTCGCCTATAAAGACCCCCCGACGGAAAAAACCTAAGTACCCGATCAGATTTCCAGAACACATCGCGATCCGCCGCCGCCGTCGACCCGAAGATCGGGAGGGTCCAGAAGCTCTTCCCGGCACCCTGCCGGAGAGGGGAATCACCACCGGAAGTCTTCTTCATCGCCATGCTTGCCTCCGGAGCGATGAGTGAGTAGTCTACCTTGGACTATGGGTCCATAGCAGTAGCTAGATGGTTGTCTTCTCCACCATGTGCTTCATGTTTAGATCTCATGAGCTGCCCTACATGATTGAGATCACCATTATGTAATTCTATGATGTTGGTTTGTTGGGATCCGATGAATATTGGTGTTTATGATTAAGTTGTTGTACTGAATTATATCTTTTGTTATCTCTATGTTGTTTATGATCTTGCATGCTCTCCGTTGTTAGTAGCTATCTTGGCCGAGTAGTTGCTAGTGACTCCAAGAGGGGGTATTTATGCTCGATAGTGGGTTCATGTCTCTATTTCACCTGGGGGAGTGACAGAAACCTCTAAGGTGGTAGATGTGCTATTGCTACTAGGGAGAAAACAACATTCATATGCTCAAGGGCATATGCTTTGTTTACATTACACACTTTGCTTAATGCAATTATCTGTTGTTCGCAACTTAATACTTTTGGGGTGTTCGGATTGATATCCCCGAGGGTGGATTATTAGTCATAGATGCAGGTGGATGGCGGTCTATGTATTTTGTTGTAATGCCCAGAGTAAATCTCATAGTGATCTTCTTGACATATCACGTTATCTTTATTCTATCAATTGCCCAACTGTAATTTGTTTACCCAGCATGTTATTTTATCTATGGAGAGACACCACTAGTGAACTATGGACCCCGGTCCTATTTTACATCATATTACAATCACCTGTTTACTTTTCCCGCACTGTTTACTTTATTGCATTCTCTACTGTTTTCCACTCGATACACTCATAACCTTTGTTTCAAGCAAACCGGTGAGATTGACAACCTCATCGTAAGTTGGGAGCAAAGTATTTGTTTGTGTGTGTGCAGGTTCCACGTTGCAGCTAGCAAGCAAAGCTTGGACGAGGCGCCATATATAAATTGTTCGCTGCTGTCGCAAACTAGCAAGCATCACCTTCAGCTGTCATTGTCTGCTTTTCTCCTGATCGATATTAAACCTTGGTTTCTTACTGAGGGAAAACGAGCTACTATACTCATCACACCTTCCTCTTGGGGTTCCCAACGGGCTGGTCATTTACCACGCATCACCCTTCGCCTATAAAGACCCCCCGACGGGAAAAACCTAAGGACCCGATCAATTTTCCAGAAACACATCGCGATCCACCGTTGTCGTCGACCCGAGATCGGGAGGGTCCAGAAGCTCTTCCCGGCACCCTGTCGGAGAGGGGAATCGCCACCGGAGGTCTTCTTCATCGCCATGCTTGCCTCCGAAGCGATGAGTGAGTAGTCTACCTTGGACTATGGGTCCATAGCAGTAGCTAGATGGTTGTCCTCTCCACCATGTGCTTCATGTTTAGATCTCATGAGCTGCCCTACATCATTGAGATCACCGTTATGTAATTCTACATGTTTGGTTTGTTGGGATCCGATGAATATTGGTGCTATGATTGAGTTGCTATACTGAAATATATCTTATGTTATCTCTATGTTGTTTATGATCTTGCATGCTCTCCGTTGTTAGTAGCTATCTTGGCCGAGTAGTTGCTAGTGACTCCAAGAGGGGGTATTTATGCTCGATAGTTGGGTTCATGCCTCTATTTAATCTGGGGGAGAGACAGAAACCTCTAAGGTTGTAGATGTGATGTTGCCACTAGGGAGAAAACAACATTCATATGCTCGAGGGCATATGCTTTGTTTACATTACACACTTTGCTTAATGCAATTATCTGTTGTTCGCAACTTAATACTCATGGGGTGTTTGGATGATATCCCCGTGGGTGGATTATTAGTCATAGATGCAGTTGGATGGCGGTCTATGTATTTCGTTGTAATGCCCAGAGTAAATCGCATAGTGATCTTCTTGACATATCACGTTATCTTTATTCTATCAATTGCCCAACTGTAATTTGTTTACCCAGCATGTGTTATTTATCTTATGGAGAGACACCACTAGTGAACTACGGACCCCGGTCCTATTTCCATCATATTGCTATCACCTTACTTTACTCGTACTGTTTACTTTACTCGCATACTTCTACTGTTTTCCACTCGATACGCTCATACCCTTTGTTTCAAGCAAACCGGTGAGATTGACAACCTCATCGTAAGTTGGGAACAAAGTATTTGGTTGTGTTGTGTGCAGGTTCCACGTTGCTGCTCGCAAAGCAAAGCTTGGACGAGGCGCCATATAAATTGTCCGGAGCTATCGCGAAGCTTGCAAGCATCACCTTTAGTCGTATTGGCTTTTTCTTCTTCGAACGATAAACCTTGGTTTCTAACTGAGGGAAAAACTTGCTGCTGTGCTCATCATACCTTGCGCTTGGGGTTTCCAACTGCCTGGCCATAATCATCATCAACTACACGCCAGCCATCAAGTCTTTTCTGGCGCCGTTGCCGAGGAGGAAAAAGAAGACCTCTGCAAGGGGAGTTTTTCGCATGCATATCCTTTACTTTGTTTTAAGTTTTGCTTTACTTTATTTTTACTTGCATTGTTTTATATCAAAAACCCAAAAAAATTAGAATCCTTGATAGTTGTTTTTACTTGTCTGCTTTTAGTTTTGCTGAAATGGCTAATCCTGAAAACACCAAGTTGTGTGATTTTACTAGCACGAACAATAGTGATTTTATCTGCACTCCTATCGCGCCACCTGCTCCTGCTGCAAACTTTTATGAGATTAAGCCTGCTTTATTGAACCTTGTTATGAAAGAGCAATTTTCTGGTGCCAGTACTGAAGATGCTGCAGCTCATCTCAACAATTTTGTTGAGCTATGTGAGATGCAGAAATATAAGGATGTAGAAAGTGATATTATTAAGCTCAAGTTGTTTCGTTTTTCTTTGAGAGGAAAAGCTAAGGATTGGTTGCTGTCTTTGACTAAGAATAGTATTGATTCATGGGCTAAGTGTAAGGATGCTTTTATTGGTAGATACTATCCTCCTGCTAAGATTATATATTTGCGTAGCAATATTATGAAGTTTAGTCAGTTTGATAATGAACATGTTGCTCAAGCTTGGGAAAGAATGAAATCTATGATAAAGAATTGCCCCACTCATGGACTGACTACTTGGATGATTGTCCAAACTTTTTATGCAGGACTGAATTTTTCTTCGAGGAACCTATTGGATTCAGCTGCTGGAGGCACTTTTATGTCCCTTACCTTGGGTGCCGCAACAAAGCTGCTTGACAACATGATGGTAAATTATTCCGAATGGCACACCGAGAGAGCTCCACAAGGTAAGAAGGTAAATTCTATTGAGGAAACCTCTTCCTTGAGTGATAAGATTGATACCATTATGGCTATGCTTGCTAATGATAGGACTCATGTTGATCCTAATAATGTTCCTTTGGCCTCTTTGGTTGCTCAAGAAGAGCATATTGATGTGAACTTAATTAGAAACAATAATTTTAACAACAATGCTTATAGGAACAATTTTGCTAGTAACAATTATAGGCCGTTTCCCTCTAATGGTGAAAATGGCTATCTTGGTAGATCTAAAATGCCTAGTGAAGAGAGGTTTTTAGAACTTGAAAAGGCTACCAAGAATTTTATGCAGGCGCAATATGAGAAAAATAAGTTGTTTACTAAGACTATGGAGGAGTAATCAGCTCTGTTGAGGACTATTAGTCATCAACTTGAAAATTTAAACAAGGCTATTCCTGAATTGCAAGCTAAGGTTTCCAAAGCTGAAACCGATATTTCATCTTTGTCTAATGTGCAATCCTCTTTGGTTAACAGAATGTCCGCTAAGCCTGATCATTTTTCTACTGCTAATGCTATCCAAGTTGGAATTGATGAAAATATTAGATTGTTAGCAGAATTGCATGCTAGATGGGAAAGAGAGGATGAGATTGCTAGGAATATGAAAGTTTGTACTATTACTACCTCTAATGATGTTGTTCCTAATGCTAGCAATCCTCTTACTTTGATTGGTGTAGAGAAAACTCCCACTCCTTGTGTTAAAAAGCCTAAAACTGCCAAAACTTTTTCTCAAAAGAGTGCTGAAATTTTTCGGAGTGTAGGAGATGATAGCTCTATTTCCTTTAATGATTTTGATGTTGATGGCTGCAATATATCTGAAGTAATTTTGTTCTTGCAAAATCTTGCTTTGACTCCCAATGCTAGTTCTTTAAATATTGCTTTTACTAAGCACATTACCAATGCTCTCATGAAAATTAGGGATGAAAAATTGCAACAAAAAGCTTCTATTCCCAAGAAGTTAGAAGATGGTTGGGAACCCATCATTGATATGCATGTTAATGGTTTTGATTGCCATGCTTTATGTGATCTAGGTGCTAGTATTTCTATCATGCCTAGAAAAATTTATGACATGCTTGATTTACCACCTCTTGAAAAATGTTATTATGATGTTCCTATTGCTGATGTTGCTAAGAAGAAACCTTTGGGAAGGATTAATGATGTTCATATTGTGGTTAATAATAACCTTGTTCTCGTTGATTTTCTCGTTATGGATGTTGAATGCCATGCTTCATGTCCTATTATTTTGGGAAGACCCTTTCTTCGAACTGTAGGTGCCATCATTGATATGAGGGAAGGCACCATCAAATATCAATTCCCACTCAAGAAAGGTATGGAACACTTCCCTAGGAAAAGGAAGAAATTACTTTTTAACTCTATTCTTAGAGCAAATTATGAGCTTGATGCTTCATCTTTTGATGTTACTTGATTCGCAATTTTCTGCGCCTAGCTCAAAGGCGTTAAAGAAAAGCACTCTTGGGAGATAACTCAATGTTTTCTTTTCAGTAATTTTTCTTTTATTTGAGTCTTGGAAGTCATTACTACTGTAATGACCTCTCCTTATCATTTTTATTTTATTGTTGTGCCAAGAGAAGCCTCTAATTTGAGTGAGGTAAAGATTTGGGGATGTTGCTGTCCTGAAACTGTTTTCGGTGCTGCACCGTAAAAATTCGTAAAAATTCTCTGTATATCTTTTGGACCTGCGATTTCTTGTGCATATGCCCCAGGTTATATTAAAACTTTCATTAGTTGAACACTTTTTGACTTGAGCAACATAAAATCCCTTAAAAAATCGGCCTTTATCAGCTGTTCTGTTTTGACAGATTTCTGCCACTATTAGTTTTTGCCGCTTATTCGCTTTCTTTTTGAGTTCTTTTGATCACGGAACTTTTGGGGAAGTTGCTACAGTATTATATACTTTATATGTGGTGGTTTGGGGTTGAAACCTGAAGCAAAAGAGGTTGATTATATGTTATGCTTACACTAATGTTGCTAATAGATTTGTGTTTAGTTTTGTATGAAGGAAGTTTTCAAGTGTAGGGATTGGAGAATGATGAGATGAGTTGAAAAATGGACAAAAGCTCAAGCTTGGGGATGCGCATGTATCACCCCAAGAAATATCCAAGAAGTACAAGCGTCAAAGCTTGGGGATGCCCCTGAGGCACCCCTTCTTCATCGGCAAAAATTAGGTCACCTTTCAAGACACTATATTTTTATTGCTTCATGCACTATGTGTTTTTCTTGGAGCGTCAGTTGTTTTAGTTTTCATTATTAGTTTTGTTTTGTTTTATTCAATAAATGGTTGTACCCCAACAAATTTCTTTTGGAGAAGTTGCCTTGCTTTTTCATTTGCCAAGAACGCTCTAGTTTTCACTCTTATTAAAAACCGAGTGGACATTCGACGACGCATCTCAAAATAAAAAGCTAAACAAATGGTAAATAAAAGAGATGTCGAGGTGTTCATTGTCTGCTTGTCCTGTCATTTTGATGTGGGCTTGTTCCATGTCATCGGGCACGGAGGTACCCCGTTGGCGGTTCTCGATGATACATATATACTTACAATGACAAGAGCCTTGCTTGGGACTCTAAGTAAAGTAGCATGAGGTTTGGGTACTCGTATTCACGGGACACGAGGTTTTTGACTTATGATTTGTCAAGCATATGCATCATAATTGTTCTCGCATTAACTTTAACCATTCAAGATGCTTATGATGGGGGCAATGAGAGCTCAAAGCCGGTAAGTACCATAATTTTTGAAGGTTATAAAACTTGCAATCACTGCTTCCCTCCGCGAAGGGCCTTTCTTTTACTTTTATGTTGAGTCACCACCTTCTATCTTTATGCACCATTAAGAGAGCATAGTTGTCATTCTTAGTATAATGTGCATTGTCCCAAAGTTTTCATTGATTGATTCATATTGTTGGTTTCACTTGTTCTTAAATTATTTGTATCTAGTCGCCCTCTTAAACTTGAAGGTGTCCTATGCATTTATGTTTTGCTCTTCATGAAGGACAAGCTGAAAACCATTTGTATGTTTTTCCTTATGATTTGAACACACGTTTGACTTTCATTATTTCATTTTCATGATCTTTTGTTTGTGTTCATTTTCATGTTTATAACATGGTTGCTAAGTTTATATTGTCAAGATTATATCTTTCATGCCCATGTTTTAAGTTCTTTTGATCCCAGCTCACAAATGCTTACATATGTGATCAAGATTGTGTAGGTGCATGTCACCTCAAAAATTATTTCTTTTGTTATCACTTACCTACTCGAGGACGAGCAGGAGTTAAGCTTGGAGATGCTTGATACGTCTCCAACGTATCTATAATTTTTGATGCTCCATGCTTGTTTTTACACCATTTGTCTAATGTTTCGTTACACTTCGTGGCACTTTTATGCATTTTCCGGAACTAATCTACTAACAAGTCGCCACAGTGCCAGTTCCCTGTTTTCTGCTGTTTTTGTGTTTCAGAAAAGCTACACAGGAAATATTCTCAGAATTGGACGAAACAAGTTCTGAAGTCTTATTTTTCCCGGAAGCTTCCAGAGATCCAAAGAGGAGACGGAGTGGGGCCACGAGGGCCCCACACACCAGGGCGGCGCGGCCCAGCCCCTGGCCGCGCCCCCCCTATGTGTGAGGACACCTCGGTCCATTCCTGACGATGCCCCTTCGCCTATAAAGACCCCCCGACGGGAAAAACCTAAGGGCCCGATCAATTTTCCAGAAACACATCGCGATCCGCCGTCGTCATCGACCCGAGATCGGGAGGGTCCAGAAGCTCTTCCCGGCACCCTGCCGGAGAGGGGAATCGCCACCGGAGGTCTTCTTCATCGCCATGCTTGCCTCCGGAGCGATGAGTGAGTAGTCTACCTTGGACTATGGGTCCATAGCAGTAGCTAGATGGTTGTCCTCTCCACCATGTGCTTCATGTTTAGATCTCATGAGCTGCCCTACATGATTGAGATCACCGTTATGTAATTCTACATGTTTGGTTTGTTGGGATCCGATGAATATTGGTGCTATGATTGAGTTGCTATACTGAAATATATCTTATGTTATCTCTATGTTGTTTATGATCTTGCATGCTCTCCGTTGTTAGTAGCTATCTTGGCCGAGTAGTTGCTAGTGACTCCAAGAGGGGGTATTTATGCTCGATAGTTGGGTTCATGCCTCTATTTAATCTGGGGGAGTGACAGAAACCTCTAAGGTTGTAGATGTGCTGTTGCCACTAGGGAGAAAACAACATTCATATGCTCGAGGGCATATGCTTTGTTTACATTACACACTTTGCTTAATGCAATTATCTGTTGTTTGCAACTTAATACTCATGGGGTGTTTGGATGATATCCTCGTGGGTGGATTATTAGTCATAGATGCAGTTGGATGGCGGTCTATGTATTTCGTTGTAATGCCCAGAGTAAATCGCATAGTGATCTTCTTGACATATCACGTTATCTTTATTCTATCAATTGCCCAACTGTAATTTGTTTACCCAGCATGTGTTATTTATCTTATGGAGAGACACCACTAGTGAACTACGGACCCCGGTCCTATTTCCATCATATTGCTATCACCTGTTTACTTTACTCGCACTGTTTACTTTACTCGCATACTTCTACTGTTTTCCACTTGATGCGCTCATACCCTTTGTTTTAAGCAAACCGGTGAGATTGACAACCTCATCGTAAGTTGGGAACAAAGTACTTGGTTGTGTTGTGTACAGGTTCCATGTTGCTGCTCGCAAAGCAAAGCTTGGACGAGGCGCCATATAAATTGTCCAGAGCTGTCGCGAAGCTTGCAAGCATCACCTTCAGTCGTATTGGCTTTTTTTTCTTCGAACGATAAACCTTGGTTTCTAACTGAGGGAAAAACTTGCTGCTGTGCTCATCATACCTTGCGCTTGGGGTTCCCAACTGCCTGGCCATAATCATCATCAACTACACGCCAGCCATCAGCGCATGTCAGGAAAAATGAGTATCATAGGTTGGAACTACCGGGGACTAGGGTTGCCCCGGACAGTTCAAGAGCTAGTGCGGTTGGTCCGCACATATAGACCCTCAGTAGTTTTCATCTACGAAACAAGGCAAGGAGAGAAGAGAATAAAAGAGCTAAAATGTAGGCTTGGCCTGAAATTCTGTAACTTTCACATTGGAAAAGGAAAAGGAGCCGGTATTGCCTTGTATTGGGATGAGTCAGTAGATCTAATTGTGCTTTCTATGGGACCGAGGTTCTTTGACGTCCTGATCAAAAACGGCCCCAATGGCCAACCTTGGAGGATCACCTTTGTTTACGGTGAACCAAAAGCCACAGAAAGGCACCATATGTGGACCACCCTAAGAAGAGTCAGAGATAATGAAGATTACTCGTGGGTGATGCTAGGGGATTTTAACAAAACCTTGTGGCAACACGAGCACTTCTCTGCATCCAAAAGATCTGAGAGAAGAATGAGAGATTTTAGAAGAATTCTGTCGCACTGCGGGCTGCATGACCTCAGCTTCAGTGGCCCGCCATGGACATTTGACAACAGACAGAAGGCGGGCAAGAACGTAAGAGCTAGGCTCGATCGAGCGGTTGCCTCCCACAGTTGGTCTGATCTGTTCCCAGAGGCCAAAGTAACCCATCTAATCTCCACTAGATCGGATCATCTGCCTCTGCTACTCGAATATGAGAAAACAAATTAGAGCCCAACGAAGGAAGAAATCCCAAAATACGAATACATGTGGGAGAGGGACCCGAGCCTACCGCTGGTAATTGAGGAGGCTTGGTCCTCTATGCCGACATGCTGCTCCTTAGCCGACCTACAGAGCAAACTGAGCAACACACGTGAGCATCTCAACTCTTGGAGCAAGCTGAACTTTGGCAACGTCACAAAGGAAATCAGAAACAAGAAGGCAAAAATTGAGAAGCTATGGAAACAGCCTAGAACAAAGGAAAGAGAAGAGGAGGTAAGAGCCCTTAGCACCGAGCTCGACGAACTGCTGCACAGAGAGGAGATGATGTGGAGACAGAGATCCCGTGTAAACTGGCTAAGGGAGGGAGATAGGAACACCGACTACTTCCACAGAAAAGCCAACTGGAGACAATCAAAAAATAGAATAAAAAGGATTAGAGGTCTCAATGGTACATGGACGGACGACCCTAAACAAATTGAGGACATAGCTTCAAATTTCTTCAAGAATCTATACACGGAAGACCCTGATGTAGCACCCGATGAACTGTTGAACCTTGTGCACTCCCCAATATCGAATGAGATCAACAGACACCTTTGCAAAAACTTCACTGACGAGGAAATCACAGATGCCCTTTTCCAGATTGGGCCGATAAAGGCGCCGGGGCCGGATGGGCTACCGGGCCATTTCTTCCAGAGAAACTGGGCAATTCTGAAGAATGAAGTCACAGCGGCTGTGAAGAATTTTTTCACCAATGGAGAGATGCCTGTAGGGGTAAACGACACGGTGATCGTCTTGATTCCCAAAGGTACTGATGCTGAGAGCCTAACACACTATAGGCCAATCAGCCTTTGTAACGTGGCCTACAAGATCATCTCAAAGTGCCTCGCTAACCGTTTAAGACCACTACTGGACGACATTGTTTCTGAAACCCAAAGCGCCTTCATCCCCGGTAGGCTGATCACTGACAACGCTGCGATAGCGTTTGAATGCTTCCACAAAATCCAGCGCAACAAGAATCCAAGAAACAACCATTGTGCATACAAATTGGATCTCTCCAAGGCGTACGACAGAGTTGACTGGGGATTCCTTGAAAAAATACTCAATAAGTTGGGCTTCTGTGAGCAGTGGATTGGTTGGGTCATGGCCTGTGTCAAATCGGTTAGGTTCTCCATCAAGATCAATGGCCACACTCTGAAACCTTTCTCTCCCTCGAGAGGGCTGAGACAAGGTGATCCCTTGAGCCCCTACCTCTTCCTGTTCGTGGGTGAATCCCTCTCCTGTATCCTAGATAAATGGACCTCTCAAGGGCACATCACTCCGCTAAAGGTTGCAAGAGGGGCTCCTGGGATTTCAAACCTTTTGTTTGCCGATGATAGCCTCCTCTTTTTCAAATCCACTCCAGAGGAGGCCAGGGCTATTGACAGCGCTCTCAACTTGTTCCAGAGAGGCACGGGTCAATTGTTGAGCCCTAGCAAATGCTCGATTCTATTCAGCTACGCTTGTCCGATGCAATACCAGGTTTTGATCAAATCCATCCTAGGTGTGGATGCCTCCGGCTTCGAGGAGAAATACCTAGGCCTGCCTACACCGCAAGGGAGAATGAAAAGCGGGATATTCCAGCCTATCATGAAAAGATTTTCAAAGAGACTATCAAACTGGTCAGAAAAATTCATGTCTCACGGGGCAAAGGATACCCTGATCAAATCGGTCATTCAAGCTCTTCCGGTCTATGCTATGAGCATCTTCAAAATGACGATTGGATTCTGCGAACAGTATGAAAAGGTTGTCTGCGACTTCTGGTGGGGTGACGACGACAATGGAAGAAAAGTCCACTGGTCCGCCTGGGACAACCTTACTAAACCAAATGGCAAAGGGGGATTGGGCTTTAGAGATATGCATCTCTTTAACCAGGTGATGCTAGCGAGACAGGCTTGGCGGCTCATCCAAAACCCCACCAGCCTCTGCGCTAGGGTCTTGAAAGCCAAATATTACCCGCACGGCGACATCAGAGACACGGTTTTTGCATCTGATCCGTCACCGGTCTGGAAAGGCGTCGAATTTGGCCTAGAATTGCTCAAGGAGGGGCTGATTAGCCGGATCGGCAATGGGAAATCGACCCAGATAATGAGAGACCAATGGATCCCTCGGGCCGAAGGACTCAAGATCACCGCCTTAAAGAAGAACACAAGGTGCAGATGGGTTAATCAGCTAATTGATCAGGAATCAAAGACTTGGAAGTCTGAAGCCATTAAGGATCTCTTCTTCGACCACGACGCCGAAGCTATCCAAAAAATTGAAATCCCACCTAGCGATACAAATGACAGAATAGCCTGGCACCACGAGCCGAATGGCATCTTCACTGTCAGGAGTGCCTATCGCCTAGCTCAAAATCTGAAACACAAAAATCGGGACAACACCAGCTGCAGCAACAAACCTGACGGAGTCCGAGCGATTTGGAACTATATCTGGAAGGCAAATGTGCCACCCAAAGTTCGTATTTTTGGGTGGAGAGTTGCAACGGACACACTCCCGACAATCAAGAACAAACACAGGCGCAACCTGGAGTGGAACGCAACGTGCAAAGTTTGCGGCAATGGCACTGAAGACGCACACCATGCCTCTGTAGTTTGCACAAAGGTGTCGGTGCTCCGGCATGCGATGAGAGAGAGCTGGAGCTTACCTAAAGAGAAAATGTTCAGATACTTAGGCAAAGATCGGCTGCAAAACCTGCTGGGCCACGCTAATCCGCAAGCCAGAGAAAGAACCCTGCTCCTATTGTGGAGGGCATGGCATCTCAGGAACAACGTGATCCATGCAAACGGCGGGGAAACCATCTCCAACTCGCAGTCCTTCCTACTGTCCTACCATTCTACAGACTGCCTGCCACCATCGGACGGGTCTTACTCCTATGCTGGTTCAGTAGACATTCCTGTTGGGAACAGACCTCCTGCTCTAGTCAGGACCGAGCCCGGGTCGAGATGGACCACTCCGGACCTGAATTGGATTAAGCTGAATGCAGACGCAGCTTTTTGCCATCGTTCGGGCAAGGCGAGTGCTGGGGTCGTGGTGAGAGATCACACAGGTTCCCTGATCCTGGAGGCTTGCTCTCCCCTCCCCACTTGCAGATCGCCGGAAGAAGCTGAGGCCAGAGCGCTACTCTATGGGCTCTCGGTGCTTGATTCATACAAACGGCGAAACCTTGCTGTGGAGTCAGACTGTTCTACGCTGGTCAAAAAACTAGAGTCCAAAGAGATCGACAGATCAGACAACTGGGTTACGATCGATGAGATCAAACGCTGCATCGCAGGATGGGAGAATCACAAAATCATTGGGATTGGAAGAGAGAGCAACCAAGTGGCAGACCTGTTAGCTAAAAAGCCACTGTTTTGGGACTCAAGGTTTGGAGGGAGCTTTTCCCTGACTTCTTGACAACGTCTGTAACACGAGATGTTCTCCCATGTGTTACTTTAGAATCATAGATGCTCTCTTCTCAAAAAAAAATTTATGTTATATTTGTTGGGAGTGTGTCCACTAGCGAAAGTATGATCCCTAGGCCTTGTTTCCAAGCTTTGCACACCGTTTACTTCCTGTTTTGTTACATATTTGCTTGCTGCCATTTTTATTTCAGATTACATTTGCTACTTATAATCATCACTACCACTTGTATTTCACTATCTCTTCGCCGAACTAGTGCACCTATACATCTGACAAGTGTATTGGGTGTGTTGGGGACACAAGAGACTTTCTGTATCGTAATTGCAGGGTTGCTTGAGAGGGATAGCTTTGACCTCTTCCTCCCTGAGTTCGATAAACCTTGGGTGATCCACTTAAGGGAAACTTGCTGATGTTCTACAAACCTCTGCACTTGGAGGCCCAACACTGTCTACAAGAACAGATGCGTGCATAGACATCAGAAGCCTCTGTCAAAAATGATTTTTTGACTTTCATGAGGCCTTTCCAGGATGGAGGGTCTAATGGTTTTGCTATCACCTGTGATAGCTTTTTTCTAGATACCTATTATGGAGTAATTCCTGCCATACTCCTTCATTCAACAATTTATAGAATCATTTGCTTAGTACGCATCTATTTTTTATGTCAAGCACCTCAACACCTAGCCATCCTTGGTCTTTTGGTCTACAAATAGTATTCCATTTATTTAATCGGTATCTACGCTTCAACTCATCACTTTGCCAGAAGAACTATGACCGATAAAAGTATAACTTTTTCTTAGCCCTTTAGATATTTCTGTTAAATATAGTACATAGCTTCTTTCCATTAGTTTGGACTTTTTTGTTGAATTTACTAGTACATAGCAAACACTTGAAACTGATGACTGGTTATGCTGTTGGACCTTGAGAAGATTGTCTGGTCATCTTCATAAAGTTCCAATCCTGTTTTCCATGTATCTGTGGATTTGTCTGAGGTGATGTTGTAACAGTTCATGATGTCCCTTACTTGTTGATGGTTGTTGTCGAAGTTTTCGTTGGAACCCTTATCTGAGTAACCCGGTGATTTCCCTAGGTCGAGGTTTTCCAAGATTTCATCGAGTTCTTCAACTATGTTTATTATATTTTCCATCGTCTTGGAGCTGACCGGCGAGTTTACCTCGATGGAAGAGCCAACCGATGATTCTAATCTTTCCACGGATGCGGTTTTCCTCCCAATGGGACTCGAGTTTATTGGATCTGAAAGACAGCAGCTAGGGTTGGTGGATGAGGTTGAAAATCTACGGCTCCAAAGGTGATTTGGTTTTCGTCGATCTTCGAGTTGCTGTTGGATAGAAGCAAAAAGTCATCGAATTCATGATTCCAACGCCCACGATCCCCATGGTCGGCGCCAATTGACGAGGGTTAACTCGGCAAATGTCCTAGAAGAAGGACTTAGGATCGGGGGAAGAGGGCGTCAGATGAACCCGAAGGTAAGGATTTAGAGAAACAAGGGGAAACTTGATGCGTGTTGAGAGTAAGCTAGTAAACAATTGGATCGATCTCAATCTATCCCTGACCGGCCTCTCCTGGCCCTTTTATATAGGTGGCCAGGTCTTGAGGATTCGATCGGGTCAATACAAATTACAATTTTGTTTACGATGTGATCTCGTATTTCGACTATAACTATGTCTGGGCCTAATTTCCATGGGATATTACCCGAATGGGCCCCAGGGGTACTAAGATAAAAGGGCCTCAGTAGCTATACCTTTGTCAGTACCAGAACCAAGAGGTCTTGAGTTCAAGACCCTACTCATGGAGTTTTCGAAATCCTGTCGAGCCTAGACGTAACTAAGAGTGTTAAATATAGTGAATAGCCTCATTCCATCAGTTCGGACTTTTTGGTTGAATTGGCTGGTATACAATCCTTTAGAAAGAATAGCATAAATATTGGAAGACTCACGACACTACGAGAAATATTCAAGGGGCCGACGGCCAGACCCTGTGCCAATGGATATTTATCGGGGCCATCGTCGGCACAGTGCCGCACCTCGCGAGGATCCCCCAGTGGCCGTCGACATAGGCTAACTGTTGGCACAGACTAACATATGCTGAGGGCCACCGCCGGCATGAGCCTAGCTGTCGGCATAGATAGAGCATAGCTGTCAGCATAGCCTATGCCGATGGCTAGGATGTCGGCACAAATATTTTTTTTGGGTTTTTATACTCATTTACTTATTACTCTCAAATATTTTAATGTGCTTATTTATTGATATCAAGTATTTATACTAATTGTAGGGTGGTGGGGTGTGTCAACATGTTGACAATTGGTGAAATGATGACGCACGAGGAATGGTCGCTCGTGGCTAGGCGGTGCAGAGTCCCACCTTAACGGTCAAAGTTTACTGAAGAAATGACGTCTTCTCGATCCAAAAATGATTTTTTGCAAACAAATCAGGAGCTTATCTTATTACCGCTAAAGTGCAAACTCACTCCGGTTCCAACAAAATCGGCAGGAGCTTGCGCAAAATCCAAAATATATCTCTGAAGGTTTTTGCAATGAAACGAGAGCTGATATGCGTATCCTAGGTGGTCTATTATTTATGTGGAGTGTTGTGCCTAGCTTTCGATTTCGCCATTCGGTAGCCACTTCACAAAAAAAACCAATTTCGGCACTCCGAAAATAGAAAAAGCACTTTCCGTGCGACGAAATGAAAATCGTCCTCTGTGGTGTTCCTCGCCATCCCAAAGGTCACGCGCGTATCCGGTATGGCCTTGTTCCGATAAACTATGCCATGATCAGGACCGAACCTAGCTCATTTGACCTAAATGTCATGCAACCTCAAATGTGGTAGGTCATTTCTGTGAATGGACTTTTTGGTAAACAGCTTTTCTCAAGGTTTGAATTGTTTGCCCGCATCTAGGTGACATAAAATGATGCCACACAAAAGTCTTGCATTTTTTGATTTTTTGACTTAGTTACGCCAATTCTGGACCCGTGTGAAATGACGACGCACGAGAACTCCCGCTCACGGATAGGCGGTGCGGAGTCCCACCTTAACGGTCAAAGTTTAGTGAAGAAATTACATGTTGCCGATCCAAAATTGATTTTTGCAAAAAATCATGAGCTTGTCTTATTACCGCTAAAGTGCAAACTCACCCCGGTTCCAATAAAATCGGTAGGAGTTTGCGCAAAACCGAAAATATACCTCTGGATGGTGCCGCAATGAAACAAGAGCTGATATGCGTATCCCAGGTGGTCTAATATTTGTGTGGGGTGCTGTGCCTAGCTTTCGATTTCGCGTTTTGGTAGCCGCTTCACATAAAAACCCTATTTCGGTACTCTGAAAATGGAAAAAGCACTTTTTGTGGGACGAAACGAAAATTGGCCTCCGTGGTGTTCCTCGCCATCCCAAGGGCCACGCGCGTAACCGATATGGCCTTGTACCGACAAAATATTCCATGATCAGGGCCGAGCCTAGCTCATTTGAACTAAAAGTCATGCAACCTCGAACATCGTAGGTCATTTTTATGAAGGGACTTTCTGGTAAACTTCTTTTCTCAAGGTTTAAATATTTTTCCCACATCTAGGTGATATAATATGACATCATGCGAAAGTCTCGCATTTTTCTATATTTTTTGAATTAGTTACGTCCAATTTGGGACCAGCATGATAACGACGCATGAAAACTCCCGCTCGCGGCAAGGCGGTGCGGAGTCCCACCTTATCGGTCAAAGTTTAATGAAGAAATGATATGTTGCGGATCCAAGAATGATTTTTTGCAAAAAATTAGGAGCTTGTCTTATTACCGCTAAAGTGCAAAACTACCCCAGTTCCAGTGAAATCGGCAGGAGCTTGTGCAAAATCCAAAATATACTTTTGAAGGGTGCCAAAACGAAATGAGAGCTGATATATGTATCCCAGGTGATTTATTATTTATGTGGGGTGTTGTGCCCAGTTTTTGATTTCGCGTTTCGGTAGCCGCTTCACAAAAAACTGATTTCGGCACTCTAAAAATGGAAAAAGCAGTTTTCGTGGGACAAAATGAAAATCGGTCTCCGTGGCGTTCCTCGCCATCCAATATCAATAAGTTCTATTTTTTATCGTTCTAATTTTTTTGATTTTTTTATTTTCTTTGCATTTTTTGATTTTTTTTTTGAAATTCCAAATTTTTGATTTTTTTCAAAATTTTAACAAACACATATACATACATATATACCTACATAAATACATATCCATGCACATGCTTACACTACACATACATGGTTTAAGAGGATTGATATGATACTAATATCAATAAGAACTTAGTAATGTAGGGGTAGCTTATTCAAATAGAACTTAGAAGTTAAGCGTGTTTGGCCCGTAGCAATCTGAGGATGGGTGACCAAGTGAGAAGTCATCGTTCCGAAGTCATTAGAGGGATTTCAAAAGAAATCAAAGAAAGGAAAAAAATTCAAAGAAAATAAAAATTACATTGATTTTTTTTAAAAAATCATTTTTAAAAAAACTGAAATTATATGTTTCGACTGCTGAACTATAGGCTGTGTCGACGGCTGAACCTGTGTCGACGGTCATATGTCATGTGCCGACGCCCGCCTATGCCGACTACGAGGTACCGACGGTCACTGTTGGCACAGACTATGTCAACGGCATTTCTAGCTCTGGTCTGCTACGGCGAGAACCGAATTTATTAAGATAATCCAATCTTTGTATGAGAGAAGATTTTCTTGCCTGCACCTTAATTTCTTATCAAATCGGTTCTCAACAAGGTTCCATTATTCGGAGTTCGTCGGTGTTTAATTAAGTTTGTTATTACATCCGAGGCACAAATTTTTTCAGACCCAACAAAACCGATCTCAGCGACTGGGAGCCCTCCTGGGCATTTAGCAAGGAGTACGAGGTAGCAAAGGCCTAACTTTTGGTGAAATTTACGCCCATGAGCATCACCAACAACATGTGTAGTGAATCAAATTTCGAATTTCGAAGAATGTTTTGGTTGCAGATGTGTTAACTGGGGTTCCTTTAAATATCGAATTTCGAAGAACTTTAACCGGTAACAATTGGGAGGTTTGGTTACTTTTGCTGCAGCGTTTGATGCCGGTTAACTAGGGTTCCTTTATAACATCGTGCGGCGAAAAAATGTTTTGGTTGCAGATGTGTTAACTGGGGTTCCTTTAAATATCGAATTTCGAAGAACTTTAACCGGTAACAATTGGGAGGTTTGGTTACTTTTGCTGATTAATTTAACAGAGGATTTGGATATTTTTGTTTGGAAACTTAACATTTCGGGTACTTTCTCTGTAAAATCGATGTATGCAGATATAATGAATGGGCATACTGTTTTCTTGCGTAAATATATTTGGAAGATTAAAGTACCGCCAAAGATTAAGATCTTCATGTGGTTTCTTTATAAAAAAGTGATTCTGACCAAAGATAATCTCGCCAAGAGGAAATGGAATGGTTGTAAGAAATGTGTGTTTTGTGACTCAGCGGAGTCTATCAACCATTTATTTTTCACTTGTCCCTTCGCTAGACTTATATGGAGAATTATTCAATTTACTTTCAATATACCCCCACCTGCTAATGTTACAAATATGTTTGGAAATTGGCTAAATGGGTTAGAGAAAAAATCTAAAGCGCAGAATAGAACGGGTATTTGTGCATTGATGTGGGCTATTTGGAACTGTCGTAACGATCTTATTTTTAACAAAGGTCGAAATGCTCATTTTCTATAGGTTATTCGAATGGTTACGCATTGGATCCACGAGTGGTCCTACCTACTCCCGGAGGCGCAACATGCACATATAGATTCTGGATGCAACCGTTTGGAGACGGTCGCACGGGATATCTACAACCAGGGTGGCTGACGGCTTTCTAGAAGAATAAATGATGCATAGACGTTTTATTTTACTTTTATTTGGATGGTTGATCTTTATATTCACCATGTGTTATGCGTGAGATATTTAACTTTTAAACCATAACTATGCAATAAAATAGCTGTGTGCATTAATTGATGCAGAGCGAGGTCATGCTCCCCATTACGAAAAAAAAGAAGAAAAAAATGTGTAGTAGTGAATCAATGAGCAGTGTATACCGCTAGTGCGCATGCAGCTGAACGTAAAGGCCCATGTGATCGTACGATCGATACTGCTCCTCTTGGCAAAATGCCATACTAGCATGACAAGTTGACACCGGCAGTTGAATAGGGATTGAAAGTGATAGGTGCAGAAATGGGCAGACGTGCACAAAACATTTTATGGCGCGAGATCTGAGATGGGCAGCTTTACTATCAGTTCGCCTCTCTCCAATCAAATTGTAGGGTTGGTTTTCGGCATGAAGATACACTAGATGATACCCCGCGCGTTGCCGCGGGATTTTTTGCTTCGTGTGAGTTGCATAACAGAGAAGTACATCCTAAAAAAGAAAAGAAAAATATGACTATGAAGGATCCAATAAAATATCGATATTTATATTATTTTTTTGATAACAAATACAGTTTGGTACAAACTTTTGCAACCTTATAATAATGGCTTGTGCATTGAAACAATTGCATTACACTGCATTTGCTTATATTGACTTCAGAAATAGCACTCTTTCACCTGTATTCAAATGTTAGAATTCACATGAAGCCAAATATTAGAATTTGAAAAATGGAATGTCGATGTAAGAGAAAAACGCACGTGAAACTTAGTCATCAAGTCACCAAGAAAGACTTGAATGTCCAGCTGATATGTATGTTCCTAACATCACACGCCGTTATATTGTTATTTAGCTCTTAACTTGTAATGTATGAAGGTGGAAGTAAATCAGAAACACAAAAATTAAAGTATCAATTATGGCATGAAACATATTTCTAAAATCTTAAAACTGCCGCTGCCTACAAAAATTTGGCGACTACGAAACAATTGGATAACAGCATCCATAAATGATATTTATGATTTATGTATTTACATTAATCAAATGATTCATGCAGCTAGTTAATGTATGACTTCAAGTTAATCACGATAATAGGCAGCTAGCATTCTAGAATTTCATGAATTAAAACACAACCGTTTGTTACTTCCCTATGTTGTGCTTGGCCTCGTTGGAAGAAACTGGATTGAAAATGGCATTTGGAGAAACTGAAATACGATTAATCTTTGGGAAAATGGCTGGAAAGAGTGGGAGAATGCATTCTTCATTGTGATGGTCAAAAATTTGGTCCATAACCAGTCCATCAAGATCACTAATGTGTGAGTGAGGGCTGCAAGCGATCGTGAGAGAAAAGGTGCTTTGGAGAATCAGGAAAACTTCATACCTGGGCTTTTTCATAGTGCTAGGATAAATATAGTGCTGAAGAATTGCTTGACAGTATGTTTCATTAATCCATTTTCTTGTCTTGATGTTTTGTATGCATTTCGATGTTTAATTTATTTGCAGTGGTATGATTTCTAATATTACCAGTAAAAATTATAGAAGTCCAACCCTCTGTGTATCATGACAATCTATGCTTTGTCGTTATGATATACTGAAATTAGACAAAAAAACTTGCTAACGTTCCAGATTACCCCTACGGCCCTACCAACCAGTGTAAACAGGCATCACGGATAAGGCAAGTAATACGCCCAATCCTCTCTGAACATAATCAAAAGAGTACTCTTACAGAAGGCATGACAGAAAATAATAAACAATCATCTGGATAGTAGAGGAGGATTAGGAACGGACGAACCAGAAACAATATGATCAGATCCGCTGAGGTGATTCAAACGCACAACCTGTATGAGCAGGAAGCGAGAAATCAACAACAGGGCTAGGTTAATTTGGAGATTAATTAAGCGGGAATTTAGGTGCTAGCTACCAGCTTACATGTGGAAGTACTCGGCGCCATCAAAATACCGGGGCTTGTCTATGAAGTATGAACCAGCGGGAGAGAGAGATGCGGGCTTCTTTGTGGTCGAGATGCCAGAACATCCACCGACGCCAGAAAATCTGCCGACGCCAAGACATCCACCTCGTAGACGGCCGGAAGACACACGCCGCGGAGACGGCACACAAAGCGATCCGATTCGGAGGCGTCGCAGACACCTGCCGCGTAGTAAAGCCAAGACACCTCCACAGAGACGACGCCCTCTTTGGCAGTGGTCAGGGATGCCTAGCACGTCTGCAGTAAAGCCGTGGTGGCGAATCGACTGGAGGTAAGGACGCCGATGGCAGGGGCTTCAAATTTCTCGGCACCGGCGCATTGCCTTTCTGTGGTGAAGATGACAGGAAACGGTGCAACTTAAAAGGAGAGAGTAGTGGAGGGATTAGGAAGTTCATTGGTCTTCTTTGCAGTAATCGTGGAGACGAAGATGAACGGGATTTACGGCAGTAATCAAATCGGGCAGTGGGGTCGATAGATGTTGTAGCGTGTCGCTAGACTCGCTCGATTTTATAACCAGGCTTCACAAATTAACGGGGGTGACGTGGACTCACGGGAAGGCAGGAAAATATGTTAGTGGGGGATTAGTATTTAGATATAGAAGATATGGTATAAAACCTTTATCCCTTTTTAGAACGGAAATGTAATCAATGGCGCATCAATTTGTTCTCCTGTTTATCACGAAATTAATGGTTATTCTATTGCTTTTCTGTCCTTGAGAGTTGGGACTGCTTCTGCGGTTCTGCCCAACTCTTTGGGGGTGCCCAATATGCTACGATGTCAGCCGTGATCCTTTCGTATGTACGCTCTTTGTTTTTAATCAGAAGATGTTCTAGCCTTTTCAACATGACATGTATCTAAATGTATTTTAGTGTGTCTGTTTACTCACTTTAATCTATACATAATCTATATTGAAACAACTTAAAGATCTTATATTTGAAAACAGGGGAAGTATATGTCGCTACAAGAAGCAGCTACCGACCAGAACCGGCCGCATACATACTGTCACATGCAAGAAGCAAGAAGCTGCTAGCGGTGGACATGGGGTTTTACTAAAGACTAACTCCATGTTTTCCACTCGCAAAAAAACTCCATGTTTTCCGTGAGGATAGTTTTTTCTAACTGATACATGTATGTGTAAGGGCACTCATATGTAAGAGTTTATATCAGCGACGAAGTCACAGTCTCACGGACGTTGATCGTTTCCAAATATATTTCGATGCCTGTGTTCGTATCTCACACATGCTGACATACATGCCTGCAGAGACTTCTTTGCGCTTAGATGCATGTGGTCTCTCGTCTTATGACTCATCTTCTCTTACTTCCTCGGACCTATATTACCTTTTATAAATATAGATATATCTAGATATATTTTAGTATTATATACATTTTTATTTGCGAAAGGTGATATGAGTAAGAGGAAATACAAGAATCTCGTATGACTCATTGACTTTAACAACCCATTTTTTCTTGCAATTGGACATTACGATCTTCTTAGATATATAGCTTTATGTTCAGGCCACTAACAAATCACAATGCAAAGTATAATTCCGATGTCTTATAGCAGCATAGAAATGGTTACTACGTACATATCTAATAGCATACAAAGGTGGTGAGTATCATGCACTATAAGGCTAGCCATAGTGTTAGTATCTTAGCTAGTATCATACAATTTAGGTCCACAAAAATAATAATATGGCAGGTAATTAATAAAAAGAGAGGAGATTGGAATATCATAGGTATATACTATATCATAGCTCACACTACAAGAAAAAATAATGTCAAATAAATCTTGTACACATATTTGCATTGAGATTCTACAAACCAATAAATATATTGTTGTTATGATACTACTACGTGACACAATCCATTATCAAGGTAGTATCATATACTAGTATCATATGCATGATACTACTATATGATACAACCCACTATGACTAGCCTAAGTAGTTTTTTTTTTCTTTTTGCGAAAACATACATAGTAGTTATGATAATAGCAGGAGTGTGGTGGCGCCATTATTAGAGGTCTAGAGGTTAGTTATTGTCGGTGTAATGGATACCGGGGTATCCCGGTCCACCTGCTCCTGGGCCCCGTCATCGGCCCATCTTCAGCCCAGGAGATAATCGACAATCTTCAGTATGGAGAAGACCCTCACGAGGAGGCGCCTCGTGAGGAGAACGACGACGGAAACTACTAAGGACCAGAAGACCTCCTCACGAGCCCCTGCTGGTGAGGAGATGACCCACGCCCACGGATGAACTCAGCACGTTTTCGTGCGGAGCAAGAAGGGCAACGGGCAGAAGACCGCGTACCGCCCACGCTACCCCCGACAGGGAGGAGACCAACTTTCTCTGTGCCTGCCCAAAGCGGCACAGTGGCAGTTGGCCACCTCCCTAAATATAGCATGGACGGTGCAGGGCGCCAGAGAAGGACGTCAGCCTCCTCCACCCACTCCCGTGGACCGGCGCCACTACCCTACGAAGACCAAGTCTACCGAAGAGCCTAGTCTACAGCGGTCCTCCCTCCTTGGCCGTGTGTGGCAACCCCTTCCCCAAGAAGATAAGGGGAAGGAGGACCTTGGCACTATAAAGGGAGGGGGAGGCCACCCCTTAGAGGGGATCGAATCTTCATCTTCTTCAGGCTGCTAGTTGGGCACGCTGGTTCTTCAACCTCTGGCCAACTAGAGCTTTGTAACCAAGGCCTTGTACTCCTCGCGAGGTGTCGCGTCGCAATACAAGAAGGCAGGAAGTAGGGGTTTTACCTCACCATGAGGGCCCTGAACCTGGGTAAAGCTCGGTCTCCCTCTCTGCAGTGCGTAGTGCGTCCGACAATCGAGGCTTCCGTCACCGTGTTTCGTTGCGATCCAAGATCTCACACGTTCAGCCCCCTGCGTTCGAATCTTTTGGGTCCGTCGCGTGGTACCCCGTGTTCTTGCGACACGAAATCCATCGACATTTGGCGCGCCAGGTAGGGGGCTGTGGTGTGTTTTCTTCAAGATCTGCGTCGACATGGGTGACGATCGTCATCACCGTCTTCGCCTTCGCGCTGTCTACGCAAGTCGTCGCCGAGAACGCCTCCAAGTCCTCGATGGCCTGGAGGCCATCGGAGAGGGCGAGCCAGAGGTCGGCGACATCGGCTTTGGGGGCTTCGCGGCTCTCGCCGAGCCTCTTCGTCACGCGGCATGGCCGCCTCGCTTCAAGCCGGACACTGATGCGCGTTACGATGGGACCTCCGATCCCGTGGAGTTCCTACAGCAATACGCGGTCAGTGTTCGGGCGGCTGGAGGCGATGGGCGTGTCATGGCCAATTGGTTCATGATGGCTACAAAGGGAAAGCCTCGCCGGTGGCTCTGCGGGCTACCGCCAAGATCCATCTCGTCCTGGAGGGACCTCTGTGAGCGCTTCCTCGACAGATACGCATCCCTGGGACCTGAGCCAGGGGACGCGTAGGCCTACGCCATCCTCGGTGGCCCCGTCCCCAGGAGCATGAGGATAGGGCAAGGGGGCTTAAGAGTCGTCACCCTCTTGCCTTCGCCGAGGAAACGGAGTACTTCATCTGCGCAAGGAGCAAATCGTAACAGCAGCTTCACTCGCCTTTAATCCTTTCTAATCTGTAGAAACTACCTGGAGTCGCGAGTCTTGGTCTCACCAGCCACGCGAGGTCCGCTGGATGCGGCTTAACGCGAACGTGAGTTTTCGCTCGACTGCCTTTCGAGAACGAGCCGGAGCACGGTGTCCGCGCTGGGGCCTTCGCCCGGAAAACAGCAGGCCCGCAAAACCCAGAACAGATCGAGCTCTGACTCGGGAAGGGACCCGCTACAGTCACCTCATACGATCCATGGTGCTCTCTCCTCTCGGGCGACACTCGCACGAAGGCGCATGAACGCGTGAGAGTCGCACAATCTGTGTAGATTTCTCTAAGTCTCCTGCTGTCCTTGTCTGCAGCCTTGTGTTTCTTCTCCTGGGATCGCCTTTGTTGTGTTTGGACGCCTGGGGGGCTGCAGGGAGATAGTCCTGTATGCCATTACAGTCACCTCTGGAGCGCCAGTGCCCGCTAGCCTTGCACCACGAGCAGCATACTAAGCGTTAGGCTGCTGTCCCGCTCGGAGGTTGGCCCCTGCACGGCGTAGAACATTCCCCAGACAAAGACGAGACAAGGAAGAATATGCAAGGGTGCAAATAAGGACGATTTGGCGAACAACGCCTTAAGTGCGATTACAACTTAAACTGGCCCAGCAGGGCAATGTCTGACAGCTGCAAAGTGTGCAGCTAACCAAGATCCTCGTCCCCGCAAGCCCCAGCAGCTCCCGGCACTCGGCGTCGATGAGATCCAGGACCTTCGCCGACGCGCCGTCCAGCTCTTCGGCCAGCTGGCTGAAGAAGAGCATGATCGACCCGTCGTCCTCAGGGGCGGTGGGCAGGTTCAGCCCGTGGATGCCCAGGCGGTGCGCCGTCGCCATGACGCGGGCTGAGAACCCGCGGAACATCCGCACCCGCTGCCTCCGCAGCACGTTTGCCTCCTTCTCAGCGTCCTTGAGCTCCTGGAGCTCGCCGGACATCTCCACGCCTTGCAGGGCCGACACCGAGTTCTCCTCCTCAAGCCTCTGCACGTCGCGCCGGAGCGCGGCGATGGAGGCGTCGGCCTCAGCAAGGGCGCGCTCGGCGCCTTGGCGCACCTCGTGCGCTCCCTTCAGCTCGGCCTCCATGTCGTGGACCCGGCGTTCCAGGGCCTCGCGCTTCTGCTTGTACATCAGGAGGGCGGCGTCGTTCTTGGAGCGGAAGTCCGCGCGGCATGCCTCGGTGGTCTCTTTGCGCTTCCGCTCGAACTCCTGCTCCATGTTGACCCGCTGCTGATTCAGCATGTGGTCCATCTTCGCCTGGAGGGAAGCCTCGCGCTGGTTCAGCGCCTCCTGTTGCCGAGCCAGCTCGGCGGTGGTCTGGCTGGTCATCGCCTCCCGGCTCTCCAGGGCCTCCCGCTCCCTGTTGAGCCGGTCCTCGAGGGCTTGGAGCTGCTCCTCTCGGAGGCGAAGTCCCCGCTCGCGCTCGCGAGCTTCTGCTTCTCGGACGGCGAGCCCAGCCTCTTGCAGGCTCAAGCTCTCCGCCCGGGAGTCGGCGCTCTCCTCACGAGCGTGGAGGAGGGCCTCCTGGTCCTCGACCTCTTCCAGCCTCTGCTGGGCATTGGCGAGCAGGCCGTCAGCGTTCGTCCTGGCCTGGTCCAGGAGGTGCTGGGCTGCCCTCTTGGCCTCCTCCCCAGCCAGGGCTGGGTTGGGAGGTCCGACGGTGGGGGGAATCTTCTGGCGCGCTTCGGAGACGATCTTCATGGCCTCCTCGTGCGCCCTTGCCAGGACTCCCCTCGCCGATTCCCTGGCGTTCGCTAGAGCCTCTTCAGCCTCCTCAACCGCGCTGGCGCGGATCTCTTCGGCCTCCTTCCTCGCTCGTTCGCGGCGCTCGGCGGCGCGCTGGTCTAGGAGGCGGCACCTTTCCGTGGCTTGGTGCAGGAGGGCCCAGCCCTCGTCGATCTGCGCCTGCTCGGCGGAGCGCGCCCTGGCTACCTCGTCGCGGAGGGCGCCGGTCGCGGCCGCAAGCACCCTCTCCCATGGGTCGGCGGCGTGGGGCTCGGCGGCGATCCTCGCGGGCCTCCCCAGTATCTCCGGCAGGGGAGGCGATGCTGCCCTGGAGGGCTCTGGCGCGGTAGAGGTCGTCCCCCTGGGCTCGGGGGCTGCCCCCGAGCTGGGTGGTGCGGCGGTTCGCGCCGGAGGCGCCTCCGGGGTGGTTGTGGTGCTGGCAATAGAGGGGGCAGCAGGAGCTGCCCCCGTCGTCTCTGGTGTGCCCCCTGCGCTCGGGGGCTCGGTCGTGCTGGGAGCCGCGGCGGCTCCCGGGGCGGACTGCGCGTCTGCAGACGCGCGATCCCCTTCTTCTCCGGCGGCGCGCGACGACGTCGCCGGTGTGGACGTGGCCGCCGGGGCAGGGCCCGGCGTGGTCTGACTGGTCTTCCTCTTCTTCCTCTTCTTCTTCTCCTCCTTCTTCTCCTCGGCGTCCCTGAAGAGGAAGGGGTGAGGGGATGAGGTCAGGGGAAAGGTAAGGCAAAATGGTAAAAGTCTTTGTGCAGGAACACTCACGAGGCGTCCCGCTCCACCCATCCTCTTTTGCTCGGGAGGGAGGGTGGTGGGGGCGGGGGCGCGGAGGATTCGCCCGCCGGTTTCTTCTCTCGGGAGGTCCCGGCCACGGGGTTCCGGCTGGCGCGTTCATCGTTGAACTTGGAGCGGCGCTCCGTCTCCAGGCGGGCTCGGCGCCCCTCTTCCTCCAGGTCTCGTGAGGAGGACGCGTCGGCATCTCCTCCGGTGGGCTCGTCTGGCGAGGAGGAGTCGTCGTCGGAGGAATCTGAGAGCACCACGGTGCCCTCAGGACGACTCCGGCGGACCAGCCGCCCACCGGACTCCGCGTCGTCGTCGCTGTCGTCGTCGTCTCCTGAGGCCGAGGGCCCCGCCCCCCGAGCAGCCGAATCCTGCTCCGAGCTCACCGCTGGCGCGCTCGGGAGGGGACCAGGCACGACGCCATCGGCAAGGAAAGGGCCCCAGGCATTGAACTTCAAGACCCCCGCCGTAACGCGACTGGTCTCCCTGGGCGCCCAGGCAATAGATCGGGAGGGCATTGCGCGGGATGGCGGGGATGGCAGCAGAAGAGAAGAAGGCTCGTATTACCTCCTCCCGAGCGTCGGCGTTGAGCTCGCCGAGGTGAAGCCTGAGGCCGTCTCCGGACCTGTGCCCCCAGATCTCCCGGCGGTGGTCCTGCAGGGGGGCGATGCGTCGGGTGACAAACTCCACCCTGACCATGGTCCCCGTAACACCAGCCTCCCGGAGATCTCGGATCCGCGGGCGGAGCGTCTTCAGGGCTTCCCCCGGCAGGGCCTCGCTGGCCCAGGTGGTGAGCTTGACGGGAGGAATCCCTGTCACGAGGAAGAGCTCCGATTCTTCGAGGATGTCGACGAAGAACCAGCGGCTCCGGAAGTCCTCGACTTTCTTCATCCACTTCAAGTCGATGAAGTCGCCCTCTGTCCCGGCGGTGGCGATGAAGGAGACGCATCTGGAACTCTGGTTGAGCCCAGAGGACCGGAGGGAGAAGAGGTGGCGGAAGTACGCCACCGACGGCTTGATGCCAATCCAGGCCTCGCAGGCGTAGGCGAAGACCGCCAGCAGGGTGACGGACTTGGGATGCAGGTGGATGGCCTGGATCCCGTAGGTCTCCAGGATCGCCAAGAAGAAGGGGGAGAACGGCGGCAGCAGGCCGGCGAAGATGGAGAAGAGGAAGAAGGGCTGCGCCGTCGCGGGCAGAGTGTCCCGCGGCGCGCGGCCGTGCCAGATGCGGGTGGCGCCCCACTCGTTTCTGCTGCTCCCGACCATCTCTCGGACGGTCTGGAGCTCGCGGCTGCTCTTGATGCGGGATTCAAGCAGGGGCGCCGCCGGTCGCGGCGCCGCTCCGGAAGACCTCGCTGCTCCGATGGCCCGGCGCGGTGCCATTGCTCTGGGCAGAGGCGAGCTGCAGCGGGAAGATTGGAAGCTAGAGGAGATTTGGATGCGCAAGATCTTCAGAGGAGAGGTGGCGGCGGCGGTGTGTTGTGGGAGAGGAGGAAGGAGCCTTCTCTGCCAAGCTTTTAAGGGGGGCAGCCAGGGCGCGGTTTCCGAAGCGTCGGCCTTGACGCGACGGTTCGAAAAACGCCCGTTGCCCCACTACGCACGACCCCCACGCCTCTTCGCTCCGCCAGTTATGATGGTGCCCACGATCTCCGCTTCTTCACATGGTCCTCTGACCGCGCGGTTGACGCGTGCCGTTGGAGGGCCCAGTCGCTTCGGGGGCCCCCGACCCTTCGCTTCCTCAAGAGGACGCGGGGTGGGCCGGGCTCCCGGGGTCTACTGTCGGTGTAATGGATACCGGGGTATCCCGGTCCACCTGCTCCTGGGCCCCGTCATCGGCCCATCTTCAGCCCAGGAGATAATCGACAATCTTCAGTATGGAGAAGACCCTCACGAGGAGGCGCCTCGTGAGGAGAACGACGACGGAAACTACTAAGGACCAGAAGACCTCCTCACGAGCCCCTGCTGGTGAGGAGATGACCCACGCCCACGGATGAACTCAGCACGTTTTCGTGCGGAGCAAGAAGGGCAACAGGCAGAAGACCGCGTACCGCCCACGCTACCCCCGACAGGGAGGAGACCAACTTTCTCTGTGCCTGCCCAAAGCGGCACAGTGGCAGTTGGCCACCTCCCTAAATATAGCATGGACGGTGCAGGGCGCCAGAGGAGGACGTCAGCCTCCTCCACCCACTCCCGTGGACCGGCGCCACTACCCTACGAAGACCAAGTCTACCGAAGAGCCTAGTCTACAGCGGTCCTCCCTCCTTGGCCGTGTGTGGCAACCCCTTCCCCAAGAAGATAAGGGGAAGGAGGACCTTGGCACTATAAAGGGAGGGGGAGGCCACCCCTTAGAGGGGATCGAATCTTCATCTTCTTCAGGCTGCTAGTTGGGCACGCAGGTTCTTCAACCTCTGGCCAACTAGAGCTTTGTAACCAAGGCCTTGTACTCCTCGCGAGGTGTCGCGTCGCAATACAAGAAGGCAGGAAGTAGGGGTTTTACCTCACCACGAGGGCCCTGAACCTGGGTAAAGCTCGGTCTCCCTCTCTGCAGTGCGTAGTGCGTCCGACAATCGAGGCTTCCGTCACCGTGTTTCGTTGCGATCCAAGATCTCACACGTTCAGCCCCCTGCGTTCGAATCTTTTGGGTCCGTCGCGTGGTACCCCGTGTTCTTGCGACACGAAATCCATCGACAGTTATCTTATTTAGTTCAGCGGGAGATGGGAGGGAAGAACGAACAGTTTTTGTCTACTCTTGGGGGTTATTGTATCTTCTTGATATTAATATATTTTATTATTAAAAAATTTGTGTTATCAGATTTCTCGACTAACCTTTTTTTGAAAGGGGAAACAGTGGGAGAGAATCCTACTGCAATTTTTATATATAAATAAATATTTACAAATGTACAAAATAAGGGTCTAGGGTAGACAAAACAAAAAACTACAAGTCAAGATGTGACAACCACTTTCTAAAACTAGGTAAGAGTTTTTTCTTCATTCTGTATTGTAACCATCTGAGTTCCTGTTGGAGAATTGCCTTGCAGCTATCAATTGTTGGTCTCGACTAACCTCAGTGGCTGTTAGAAAAAACATGGATCAGCGATTCAAACATCTTTCAAATTATTATTTTTGATAAAGGGCGCTTTATTACTTAAGAGATTTAAGCCATACACCTGGCCTCTGAATAGCTAAGATGCTCATAGCCGATGTCCAGTTATGAAGTGATGGAAAAAAAGAAAAGCAAAATTACATATCATAGTGAGAAAAAAAATATAGACTGAAATATAGACTGAATTATGTAGATGGATGAAATATAGACTGAATTTTGTAGATGGGAGGAGGTCCAATGCGCAAGTTATGCTGCCACCCATGTCTTTCAAATTATGTAGATGGATGAAATATAGACTGATTTTTTTCTTATGCAAGAAATATCTACCCCTCCTCCCATCGAGGCGATATTCCCGGCCTGACCTCTGCGTTATTATTCTCCGCTTGGTACTCTGATTCTCGGATCATCAGAATCTATACCGTAGCGGCACAACTCCATCGCCGGCGGTAGCTGCTAGATGAATGTTGTTATCATGGAGGGTCCTGTAGAAAGACGCGCATGTGGAAAGATAGGTCCTGTAGCGAAAAGTCAACGTATTTTTTACAATATATTTTTGAGTTCAAAAAATTCTGAAAAGAATATTTGCATGTTGTCATTTGATCAGAAATAAGTCAAAAAATTACCCACCATAACACAGTAATAATTGTGTCCCTCACAGTTACTTTTCCTTTTTTCTCCACATTTTTTCCTTTGTCTTTGATGCATCATCGAAAAAGAAAGAATGGATGTGTTATGGTGCTCTAGCGCCGTAAAAGTATTTCCAATTCTTTTTCCGATCTAGTGGCGGCGAGGTGATCATTATGAAATTGTGCCTCCCTAAGAGCAAGTATAATAAGATCCAGTCAGCTAGCTATAATGATTAAAATAATATATTTATGCTTAGTTAGGGGAGAGAAAATATGAGAGAGAACAGAAATGAGCTCTCATGCAATACTTTAGACACTTTGTGAGAGTGTAATATATGCTATGTATTAATAAAATAGTATACACTTTCATAGCAATTTATTATATATATTGAATATATGATTAGCTATAAATAATACGTATATTTATATAGCTATTGAACATGCTTTTAAGCTCCTCAGATTGATTCCTATCGCACGAGGACAAGCCAGAGAAGTCTCATCGTCTCTGTTGGACTGTTGTTGTTGCCTATCATCTATGTTGCTGTTGTCTAGGAATATAATCGACTGGGAAAACCGTGTGATTCCTATCGACGAGGACAAGATAAGGAAGCCTCCCCCCTGCCCTCTCACTCGTACTTTTTCCTTTTTTTTTCCTCCACAGCGAGGCCGTCGTCGTAGACACATGTTTGAAAAAGAAACAATATGGGACTTTTCATGCCCTAGCTTTGTAAAAAAAAATCCAATTCTTTCTCATCGATTTGGTGGGGCGAGGTGATCAGCATCAAATCGTGCGTCCCACTCTGCCTGATTCGTATCGTACGGAGGACAACGCACACAAGCCTCATCTTCACTTCTTACCATTGCCTATATGTGTGTTGCTGTTGTCTGCGAAGATAATAATAGACCGAGAAGATCGCGCCTCCCTAGGTGTCCCCCTCTCATTGATTCCTGCGATAGGAGGACAAGCAGAGAAGGCTCATCTTTCCTCCGTTGCCGTTGGCCTGTCATGTGTGTTGCTGTTCTCTGGGAAGGCAATAGACAGAAGCACATGCCGATCCTGTGCCAGTCTATATCGAGCCAGCTAGGAATATGCAGAATAGGTCGCTCTCACTGTCCCAAGCAACGTAGTACAGTGCCGGCAGTATAGCCCCCTCCAACTCTTCAGTTATTTATAACAATATCTACTATATACTAAAAGTACAATAAGAAGATTTTAAACAGAAACACCACGTTAAGCCACATAAGATAAAAATATATACTCTATTGATTCTAAATTTAACGGCTGAGATAAAAAGATAATATAAGTTACGTACAAATTAGATGGGTCACAAAAGTCCAAAGCTGATACGTCTAAACCAAGCTTTAAAAAAAGTCATGAAGCGCGTACCTGACGTCCGCCGGTTCCGAATTAACTGACCCACGCGACTAAGCCGTGCCTACCCGGACCGCCAGGCCAAACGTGCCACAAATCATTTTCCCTGAGTAGTGATTAGAGATTAAATTGATCCAGTTACCTGCTAGGAACAACAGAAATCCTAGCCTAGGATACTTAGCTCATTTCTATATGTAGTAGTGTGTTTCGGTTAACGTTCGTACATGGGTGTAAATACGCATCTCGCCAAAAAAAATTGCCGCGATTGTCAGAAAATACTTGATGGAAGAATATTTTCTTTAATTTGGGATGTTATATGAATAGAAAATAATAATAATAATAATAGTATCGTGTCTCATAATAAATCAGTAATAGATATAGAGATAATTATACTGATATAAAATACAATAGCATCACGTTCAATCAAAGAAAAATACATTTGACCACTATGTTTTTTTTAGGTTGGGTAATTGGCATGTCAGACTAGATTTACTAAAATTGGCTAGCACAATTATATTCGGATATGGATATCCATTACCATATTCACATTTGTTTCAAAGTTCAAGGCATTTGGCTTTTTATTTGAAAAACAAATATGGATATCTCCCACACACATTTTCATTGTTGTCTGGATTATTACCACATCCATTTTTGATTTCCCTAATACAAATTCTGGATAATTCGGATTATCCACTACCGCTTCCCACCTCTAGCTTAACGTGTTATGGGTACTTGCATGTTAATAATTAGAACAAAGTATTAAATTCAAATGATTTGATAAAAATATTATATTACTGATTAGGCGTACATAAAAAATGGAACTATTACCTACAATGTTTCCATAAGTTTTGCATGTGGCTCTCTTTTTTAATAGAAATAACCAACATAAGTTGTATTACAAATTAGACAACAAAATGCAAGACATACATAAAACATTCCAATAAGTTTGCATGTGCATCAACGACCCAACTATGCTGGCAATGAAAAAGTGAAGTACACTACATTGCTACATGCTAGATATTGATCCTTTCCTCCCCTCTACCATCGCCTTACCTGATGCTGAAGGTGAGACAAACAGGCTATGGTCGATTGGATGATTTACCAAGCTGTTTGTGTATTGGTTGAAGAAATTTTTTCAAAAATCACAAGTGAAATAAGATAAAGTGACCGTTCAACCGTACATTATGAAGGAAATATGCAGAGGGTGGAGTATTGATCTCTATGAGCTTAATGATTTAGTGTCACGAGGTTTGTGTGTGAGAGTGAGAGCAACTATAACACATTTAGGTCATGAGAACATGTTTTACCTTTATGAAATGTGACATGTCTAGAAAAATTATCTAGAACATTTTGATAAATATAATGATGTTTATAAAGAAAAATGAGAACAATTCCAAGAAGATACTATTTTTTAGTATTTTAACCGGATTCAACGGTTTTCCATGAACTTTTAGTAGACTTACGCGTAAGTTTTCCCGTGAAGTTACCAGAAAGAATAATATGCTACAAAATACCACACAAAGTAAACACATTTGGCCACTGATCAGCTGGACCCTATTTACAAATAATAAATCATAAGTGTTAGATCTGTGTAAAAAGTGTAAATGTTAGACCTACGTAATTGTACATTTGTACTTGATGTGTCATTTAGATCCGCATGTAAGTTCATTGACCAAGGAGAAGACATGTACAATAGCAGCTCTCGACACACTATTCATGTGCACACATGCATTGCATAAGTTAGCGATACGTTTAACTCTAGGAAAAAAGAGTCCATCTGTATATGCGAGTTTGGTAATTTAAGAATTCGTGTATTGTCGGCATGTCGATGCTTGGTAATTCAATGCTCTCACATGTGAAGGAAAAGTAAACGAAGTCCCCATATTAGCCATAGATCACACCACCTAATTTTTAGATTGCATGCTGCAATACTCCATTATGCATGTAATTATTGAATAAATATTTCATCATGTTAAGTTACTTCCAGAACACATAATTCTCCATATTTTTGGCATTTCCACAACCATCCAGTTAAGATCATTTCAATAAGCACTCCAAAGGATATACCTCAACATAATGAAATACCAAGATTTAAACAATTGATAATTATTAAAGCTTAAAAGCTCAATTCGAGTTCTCTAATTAGAAGAATATGCCATGATTAAATGTAAACCCTAACATAATTTGATGTTAATTTTATCATAAATACATATGCTCAAATTTATATGTTTAAATTGCCAAAGAGAGAAATTTTAAATGCATTACAATGTACGGGTGGATATTAAATTTCAATCATGGAAATAAAAAATGATTAAGATTTTGCCTGCATCCTAAAAATGTTTTGTTCTTTCTTATATTACTTAGCAATATAGTAATATATAATGCTCAAGGTAGCCTTATGGAGATGTATCAATGTCTAAAATGTTGTGTGGTTTGCAATGAATAAGAAAAACTAGAGAAAAATACCTAGAAAATATAAAAATAATAACTAATACTTCTAACACACGAAAGATGATGCCCTTGCATTTGCGAGGGCCACTGTGCTAGTTTTATTAACAGCTCCATCCATGCATGCATGTACCTTGGTTACATTAATATTTAGAGCGCACCTGCAAAACACACTTGATATTCAATGAGAAACTACTAGAATAACAAGTATATTACTTATACTCTCTTTGACCCATATTACACTTCACTAATACGGATGTATCTGGCAGCAAAAGACAATGAAATTAATGGCATCGCCATGTTTTTTCTATGACACATTGACCCGAAAAGAAGCGTCACCCGTGAACCAAATATTTTTTGCTTCGTGACTGAAGTATTGAGGCATATGTGTACATAGATACTCCCTCTATCTTAGAGTATGTTGCATATAAATTTTAGTCAAAGTCAAACCTGATATATTCATTTTGATCAAATATAGAGAAAATATTAATATCTACAATACCAAATATATATAATATAAAATTATATTTTATGATAATTCTAATAAAATTGATATAATATTGTAGATGTTGATATATTTTGCTATGTATTTTATGGAACATAACAAAGTTTTACTTTTTCATTAAAAATTATATGCAACCTAATTTGGGAAGGAGGGAGTAGACTGATAGAATCATAGATTCGGAGCGTAATCATGGAGGTGGCTCAAGGTCTAGAGGAGTTCATGCAAGGTGCCGGTACTAAATGTGAAGTTTCATCCCTACTAGCTACTGGGTGCGGCATCCGTCACCGGATGGTATGTAGAGAGGAGGTCACACTCTTACGTGACATGGTGTTTGGAGATGACGGCCACCATAGTCGATGAATCCATCTTAGCACTAGTTTGAAGTGACCACGACAATGGAGTTGGCTCCACTTTTATGCTAAAGTTTGTCACTAGGTGTGATTTTTATTGTTCTAATCACTTGGATTCTTAGATTGAGAAAATTCCTTATTTGACATTAGTTTAAAATTGGCTTACTTTTTTGGCCCTAAAAAAAAAATTCTTCCTAATATGACACTTGGGTTCATAGATCTAACAGAGAATTCCTTACTTGACACTATTTTGTTCCTCAAAAAGTTTTTCTTCCTAAGATGACAATTGGGTTCATAGATTTAAGAGAGAATCGCTTCTACTACAGAAAATCCAAATTATGACCCAGACGAACATACATATACAGTTTTCCATCGAGGACTAGCCATTAGTCCATCAGGTAGGATGCATTTAAAAATATCCAATCGAAAACCGGAGTGACAGATAAAAAATGCTCAGTTAGACTATGTAGCCCACCAAAAAGGTTTCACCTCAGAACTTAGAGTACTACGTACTACTCCCTTCATTCACAAATATAAGATGTTTTAGGTTTGTGAAGCAAATGTATCTAGAAAAGTTTTAATGGATATTTAGATACATTTTCTTCACAAAACTAAAATATCTTATATTTGTAAACAGAGGGAGTAGTTGTGAATTACTCCAGTTTGCAGTACTGAAAGTGTTGCATGGTAGCTGCGTAGTCGAGTCTTGCACGATTCGGCGGGTGCTGGTTGAGGTGGAGCTCGCAACGACTTGTCGTGCCTGGGTCGCCTCCTGCAGCCATCCCTTGTCCATCAACTCACACCGTAGCCGCTTGGGGCTCTGGAAAGGGGGCAGGAAGAGAGAAAAATGGTTTTAGCTCCTAGGCTACCTGGAGCTTATATTTGAAACTTCAAAAAAAATCAAATTTTAAAGGTTCAAAAAAATAAAAAAATAGCAGGGTGTAGCTAAATATATATACTATAATCTTGCAAATTTTTAATACGAAACACCTTATAGTGTAGGCTCAGGAAAAAAGACAAATCGGAGAAATTTTGGAGGAAAAAAAATGACACAGTTTATGCTTCTAGATCTAGATTTTTGTTATTTTTGTCGAGGACAAAATACAAGGTATTTCGTATTACAATTTTGCATGATGGTAGTGTATAGAATTGGGTACATCCATGTATTTTTTTATGAATTTTTTAAAGCTTTAAAATTTGAATTTTTTTGAGATTTAAATAAAGAGCTCCATGGAGCTCATGTTCCAAAACGACGCACTCGCGGAAAGAGTATTTGGTTTGTTTGATCCGTTTGGATTATGAAGGGGTATTTTGGTCTAGGAAAAGAATAATTGACGGGATGACGTAATGCTAGCACCGATAGTGTCATTTTGGAAAGAAAATATAGTTTATTTAGATGTCAAATCTATTATATACTAAAAGCAATATACGAGAGTTTAATAGAGCCACCACGTTGATCTACGTCTTCTAAATTAATTATATTAGTTAGATCTAAAATATATGGCTCAGATTTTATTAAACTCCTGTCTTTTAAATTAATTGTGATAGTTAGATCTAAAATATGTAGCTCGGATTTTATTAAGCTGACGTAGTTAGGTGACATGTTTCACACGTTTTATATGTTGCGAATGCACCGGCTGCCACAAATAGAACAGGGTCGTTGTAACCGGGTTAGGAACGTAAATAGGTGGGTCCGGCTAAAACTACAGTCCGCGTACGATACTACACCTTGGCTGCTATGCTATAATAATAAGCAAAAAAGAAAAAAATATTATGTACTCTGGCTTGCCTGTCACGTTACAGCCGTAAGCAAAGAAAAAACTGGCTGAAACCGTGGTGGCAAAGGGAACTCCTAGGATATTATAATAATATTATAAAATGTAAACAGATTGGTACATACTTCCTCCTTTTTATTTACCTTGCGTTTTAAGATTAGTTAAGTTAAATTTTGTAAAGCTTGACCAAAAAATATCAATGTACGTAATATTAATTTCATATAATATAAACATATATTTTACTATGATTTCTAACAATAATTATTTTCTATTTTGGGGGTTTATAATTTTCTTATATATTTGGTTATACTTTTTAAAGTTTTGTTTTAATTAAAAAAACATAGGATAATCATGATGCGTGAGTGGTTGTTTCTATGGTTGATTACACTTAAATGACAAATTTACTCCATTGCCCCAAACCAGCACATTCACACAATGCGCGTTGAAGTCATGAGTCGTTAAATTTAATGAAACACGACATCAGTCGCCCTATGTACATTGTTTCTTTGATTGATTACTAATTCGACTACCATTAGGCATCACTCTCACAAAACGCATGAGGAAGTTTGTAGTCGTGGAATTTAAATATCGATGAAGTCATGGCATTGGTCGCACTATCGACAAACATGCCCCTTACACAAAAATAATATTGGCTTAATGATACACATAAGGGATAGTCAACACATATTCTCGCAGGGATAATAATGTCCGTCCAACAAAGGAATATTCCAACTTGATGAGACAGAACGTTAAACCTTCAAAATTGATGAAGATACAAGATTAGTCGATACACTATTGGTGGGAGCGTCCCTCACAATATATGATATTTTGGCTTATGATGCACACATGGCTAAGTGACCTCAGATTCCCGCTTGATATGTTTCATATTAGTGTCCACACAGTATGTCGATACTAATTTTAATCAGAAGACCTAAAAAGCATATGCTTAAATCTTATGATTATCTTGATGGATATTGCTTGCTTTGGTAGGCATATTTGGACTATCATATGTGTCTTTATCTAATGAACAATATGAACATGAGAGCACATGTCATTTCACTTGCTCAATAAAATTGACCACCTATTAAGATTCTTCAACTATGCTATCGAAGCCATATAGTCATTTTGCATAACATAAAAAATAAATGTGATTGGGTGTAGAACCATTGAATGAAGATCAGAAGTCTATGAAACTTAGAGTCGTACTTATTTAACTTTGACTACTTATGTATAAACATGTTAACAAATATGCCTATAAGAAACTAACTTTTCTTAGGAGTATATTAATATGAAAATAATGGCCAAAGTATTTCCACGTTAATGTTTTTGAAACATTGCACATTGTGACATGGAATTAGTTAACGAGAGGAGGAAACATCAAAACAAGACAATTTTCACAATTTAATGTGACCTGTCTATTAAGATTGATATACCATTTTATCTTAATTCAACAATTTTGCAACTTCATGTGACCGGAGAATAGATAGTATTATCTTAACCTCAAAAAATTAATGAAAGATAACTAAGCCCACATGTTCATCAAACATTATGTAAGAACTATAGTTTGTTTACGCATCCAATATCCCTTACATGGGTGTTTCAACATATGGCATGATAATCATTGCGCACAAATTTCCAATTGCCGATGATGTTACCCAAATACATGATATTATGCTTACCTCAACATTTGCGATAGTTGTAGCATAATTTTGTATTGTCACATGATGGGAAATAACGTGGTGTTGATAGAACCATATTTTATTTTCTGAGCACTTTCAACCAAGTACAGATGATGCCCTCACATTTGTGAGGGCCACCGTGCTAGTTAGGACAAAACTAAAATATAGGGCCAAGTAGGGAAGCCGAATGTAAGATAATGTCAAATAAGGAATTCGCTCTATATCTAATATGATCAGACTCGAAGAACAAAGGTTCATAGATCTGTATGTTTACTTTCATGGATTGATTTTGAGCACAGCGTACCAATGAATCATGATGAGCAAAACTGCATAGAGCTTAAATATGAGTTGTTGACGCATCCTTCATGTTACATACACAACTAATTTTTTATAACTTCATTATCTTTTGTACATTATGTTTTTAGTACAAGCATGCATATGTGCATTGAACTTGCATGTGTGAGATAATTAATTAAAAAAGGCAAAGGTGGCTTGGTGTAGAGGATGAAGATGCTTTGCTGGCTACGATGGACGTGCTGCATGGGACCGTTTGTTCTGATCCGTGCGCGCGCGAGGGGCACCGTCCAGCATCCGACGCTTCCCCCGCTCGCCTGCTTTTTCTCGCTAAAATAAATCGTAAATACTGATCGTGATATGAATACACTCCGTAGCCGTGTGCATTGTTCTGATGCAGAGGCCGGGCATCCGTTTCTAAATAAAAAAAATTGAATACACTCCGTACTGCAAAACGCACTGAGGACGAGGGACAAGCCAGCTGAAACAACGTGGACGCCCAGTTAAATACTCAAACCCCACCATTTGTATGTCCTACTCTAGTGAAAGATCTTTCGTTACTTAACCAAAAAAACTTGGAATGCTGATTTGGTTGATCTTTGTTTACCTCTCATACTGCAAAACGCCATCCTTGAACCTCAATTGTAAACTTAACTCGACAAGACAGTTTGGTTTGGAAGTTTACTCCTACATGTGATTGCACGACCAAGAGCGCCTATAAACACGGCTTCTTCAACAACCTCACTTTGCCAGTGCATCAACAACCTAAGGTAGTATATATCGCAGGTTGCAAACATGGCGCCCCGTGTTCAGACCTTTGCGTGGAGGCTACTTCGTAATGTAATCCCTATAGGTAGTCATGCGAGCAGATTTTCAAAGCATATTGAAACCGAGTGCTCTAGATGGGGATGTTTGGAAGATGGTATGCATTTGTTATTTCTCTGCCCCTTTTCTAAAAAACCCTGGTTTACTCATCTTTGGTATATTAAAATTGAAGCTATTGATGTTGTTCACCACAATGTTCCTGATTTCTTGCAAGCTTTGCTCTCTTCGGGTCACCCTGCCTCAAATTAATCATTTAAACTTATACTTCCTTTGGTGACTTTGAAAGGCAAGAAATGACTGCCTCTTTAACAGGAAATGCTCTAGGCCTACCTAGGTCTATGCTGCTGCAAGCCTGCAAATGCCATTATGCAGGGATCGAAGCTTGAAGGCCAGGCACCGACGAAAGACCTTGTTCAGGAAAGAAAATGTAGTATGCAACAAGTACTCTCTTTTGAACCAATTAGGGATGTAGTTTTCTGCGATGCTGCTTGGAAATTAGAACATGACACCACCGTAGCTCCTACACAAATCGGTCTCTTCATCAGGTTGGAGCGCAACCAGAATTGAAAGCAACTATATGTTTCGACCATGTCGCCTCCAGCATCATCTCCCCTACAGGCTGAATGTCAGCAGCCCGGATGAGCTACAGGAACAACAACCGGCGAGTGGGCCTCCATCAGCTCGGCCCATCCGCCCGCGACAAAGGCCAGCCCGTTTGGTGGGACCGAAGTGGGCTTAAGCCTTGTAATAGACTATAGGAAGGAGGATAGGGTGAACCCTAGTCTCCGCTCGTTGTGTTGATTTTCGACTTAACGCACACCTCTTCGATCTAATGGGCCGGCCCAATAAGAGTTGCATGTTTCTGGTTTTTTCCGGTTTCAGGAATCTTTTAGAACATTTCGATCCGGTTTTTACTTGTTCTAATCGGTTTTTTATTTCTGGGCTAGTTTTCCTTAGTTTTCCGGTTTTCGTTTCTATTTTTTTTTTCGAATTTGACCAGATTTTTCAAAATTGAACTATTTTCAAAAATTGAACAGTTTTCGATTTTTGAACATTTTTTAATTTGAACAATTTTAAAATTGAACAAATTTAAATTTAAACATTTTTGAATTTGAACAATTTTGGATTTGAACATTTTTGAATCTGAACAATTTTAGATTTGAACATTTTTGAATCTGAACAATTTTAGATTTGAACATTTTCGAATTTGAATAATTTTAATTTTGAACATTTTCGATTTTGAACATATTTTAAATTGAACAAAAATTTGAATTTGCACAGAATTTCGAATTTGTATAGATTCCGAATTTTAGAAAATCTCGAATTCAAACCATTTTCGAACGGAACTTGATTTGCGAACGGAACCGAACAAACAGGAAAAAGTAAATGGGCCAGGCCCACAAAACAACCGGGGAAGTCTCGTTGCGGGCGTCGAAGCGAAAACCATCACACAAAGCGCCGTCTAGGCGCTCCCGGAGGATAGGACTGAGACCTCGGCTGGGAAGAAACGCCGTAGGCCGAAACACTTGTAACTGAATATGCTGTGAGGGAGGTTGGGAAGAACAGCACGGCACCAATTTCTAGTCCAATTGATTCGAATTTTCTCTTGTTAGATCGATAGGATAGTTCCACCCAGTGAGCCGATCGTAGAGGGGCTCACACTGAAGCTTATGCCCTTGATCTAGCTACAAAGATAACAGAACACCTTCAACTACAAGTTCCTCAGTTCTATTCCGACTGTTCTGTTCTAGTCTCTGCGACAACCGCTAGTAACATTGCAACTGCGCCGGGACACTGGATGATCAGGCCAATACTTGCAAGAATTCAGGCGAGCAGTTCCTTTCAGGTCAAAAAGGTTGTACATCTTCACAGGAGCTCCAATGTAAAAGCTGGTCATCACTAGGCTAGCAACTAGAATACGGTCTTGGAACTTAGCAATTAGATGCCTATGTTCACAGGTTTATATGTGTCCGGCTAGGGACATTTTTGCTGTATCTTGCATGGATCCATTCATGCTGCTCTCTGTAAAGTGTGCCTAAATTAATGAAATCTGCATTTTTTTTAAAAAAAACAGCCTCACGCCCCTCACTCCTCTACCATCTTCAAGGCAGATGCGACCTGGACCACGCAGAGGCAAATCATCAAGGTAGAAGCGACCTGGAGCTTGAAGGATTTGTCCCCTGATTGCTTCTCCGCTTGAAGGTCATGTGAATAATGACGATCATGGTGGACAGAAGAACCCATAGTAGGATTCTGGCTCATACCCTCCACTATTTCTCTCATTTCTTATTCTGAAAAAACTTTTGTTTTTAGAAAAAGGCAGCTCATTGCATTTAGATAAGAGGTATCTGTACTAATAATAATCTCTACTAATAATATTGCTACAGGTATGGTCTTTGGCGGTCACAAGTACGCCTTCAATCCACCAAAAGTACGCTTTCAATCCACCCTCCCGAATTTTGTTTTTGTTTTTTTATACTAGCTGTCCGGTCCATACACGCACTGCCCGCTTCGAGCGCCCGAGTCCAGATCGGAAAATTAGTATGAGGGCATGGCGGAGAGCGAGGGCCGGCAGTCGGAGGAAGCAGCGCATCGGGCCATCGGTCAAAGGAGCGACGCGTCGGGCAAGGTGCGGCGGCCGGTGAGAACTCGCGAGGAGGAGCGGCAGCGGCCGAAGGAGGCGCAGTTGGAGGTGCTGGTGGCGGGGTCGCGGAGGGGCTTGACCGCTTGAGCGAATCACGCTAGCTAGAGAGATGAAACGGAGGCGAGGCGGGTAGGACCGTAGGAGACAGAGCGGCGGTGGCTCGCTGGTGGCACGAAGGCGATCAGCGCCGCAACTCTCCACACGCAGAAGAGGTGGGGGTCGATTGAGGAAGGAGGAGGGCTGGTTGGATGATCTACCGACGCATCAACCATGACTACCCCGATGGTCTCCCCTATTCCCCTCTCTAGCCTCCCTCCTCACCTTCCTGGGAAGCCACGGTCATGGTGTCCGGCAAATCCGAGCTGCTCTGCTGACCATGGCGGCTGGTCGGGTACTTTCTTCAAAAATGGGCTTTATTACTTAAAAGTTAAGTATTACACCCAACCTCTGCATAGCTAAGATGCACATAGCCGACTTAAACAAGGTTCAGACAGTTTAAAAAAAATAAGTAGGCGAATTACATATCAGAATGAGAAATTGGAAAATACCTAAGCTGGTGGAGGGCCAATCCGCAGATTATGCTGCCATCCATGACGTGAGAAAAGGTCTCTCGTTGTATCCTCCAGGGGCGTACACACCTCCGAAAAGAGATCATGGTCCTCTGGGCGGTGTAGCTGTGACCATAATCGGAGAGTGCTCGTATATCTGTAGATAACCTGCAAGAGAGAAGATGATTTATTATCAAAGATTTTATCATTTCTATATAGCCAAAGCGACCAAACTAATGCCATCGCTCCGACTCTAAGAATAATTCTGTACTTGCTATCGATACCATGTACCCAAATTCCGAAGATATTGGCAATACTAGTTGGTGGATACAAGCCTGAAGCCGCTTAGATGACTGACCATATAGAATGTGCAAAGTCGCATTGCAAAAAAAAAATGTTTTATTGTCTCATTATGAGAACAGAAAACATATGTTTTACTCCCATGCCAATTCCACTTAATAAAATTATCTTTGGTAAGAATAACCCCTCTGCGTAGATACCATGCAAAAAAATTGTTTATAAGTGGGATATTCATCTTTCAGATTTTCTTATTATCTAGAACTGGTAAATCTGATGAAATGAGCGCATTGTACATGGAAGCCACATAGAATTTTCCATTCTCATATAGATTCCATTGAAATTTATCTTTCCCATCTGTTAATTGGACAGAAGCCAAGCGTTGCAGCAAGTTCTCCAAAAAACAAGTCTAGGACCATATAAATTCCTTCTGAACGTCACATTTGGAGGATTAGACTCCAAAACATGGGAAATTGTATCACCCTTATGACACACGATATCATACAATGCCGGATACTGTTCTCGGAGTGTAGTGGTACCGAGCCACCTCCCAGAATCGTACCTCAAATCCATCCTTAATCAAAAATTTGTCATGACCGAAAAAGTATTTCTTCATTGCCATGAGTCCGACCCAAAAGTGTGAATCATCAGATTTCTATAAAATCTATGATAAAGCTTTAGAGCCAACGCGTCTCGCACCAGGAGCAGCCAGCGCGTCTCCACCTTTCATCTCTCTCCTCATCTTCCCTCGATTGAATCACTTCGATTCAGAAGATCAGTAGCTGAAGTAGTCAACCCGAATCCCTTTTTTCCCTGTAATGTTAAAGTTCACAATCCCCTTTCTATTGCGTAATTATTGGTCCTCTTATGTGGAAATTGGAGATGCTCTCACAGAGTTGCAGGATCTACTATTTGCTAGATCCGAACTTCCGAAGTGCTATTTAGCGTATCATCAGTTGCATGCGTTTAGTTCACACGCATCTGAGTACATCCAGTTGAAAATACAGTACACGCTTGCGCATTCTTTTCCGTTTTTAGCTAGATTTTGATTGATTGTAGTGCAATTTTAACTGAGAGTAACTTAGCGAAATTACATGACACGCTTGGGCATTCATTTCCGTTTTTTTAGCTAGATTTTGATTGATTCTAGTGTAATTTTAACTGAGAATAACTTAGCTACAGTGTTATATGTTGATCCAAATTCTATAAAGTAAAGGGCAACTTCTGACGAGCGGAGCGAGGCCCGTCGCCGGAGGCTTGGGCCGAGTGAAGCGGAGTCCGGTTCTCTCGGTCTGCACATGAGTTCACAAGCCCTGCTCTTTCCTGCATCATGCCACAATTTTGCCTCGCTGATGATGTTGTCAAGGATTTGCCGCAGCGAGAGAAAGCCTGTGAAAAATTCTCCTGTTGCATTCCTTCCTTCCAGATATTCCACCAAGTTAGGTGGATTAGCGACAGCTATGCCTATGCCTTCCGTTGTGGTTGCGGCAGCGAACTCGTGGTGTTCACTGCCCAATCTTGCAGAGATATCAAACCGGCAGTAGGCAGCAGGTTGGTTCGCCAAGTCGATGACACGCTACTGCAACATTGCAGGTGGCCAACAGGACGCATGCTGCATTGTGACTTGTGAGGAGCTCCTTTCTTCTCCAAGCAGTTGGCGGTGTTGCATTTTCAAGCAGTACGTGCAAGCCAGCGGTATTTGAGGGGCGCTTCACTCTGATAAAATTGAATATCAGCGAGCCCTCGAACTGCATGTTGTAGGCGGACGATGTCGAGTAATTTCCATCATTTGTCCATCTCCAGGAAACCTTGTCTTGCACGACGGGCTGGAGCTGAATGCTAGCAAGACTGTTATGGAGCTGCAGGAATTGAGCTTGGCCCACAGAGAGGTTCCTCAAAGTGCAGCACTTGAACAGGTCAGGTGCAAATTCAGCGATGCACTCTCCGTCGAGCCAGAAAAAACTATTTCTCTCATCTCCCAGTTCCTTATTTTCTAAACCATTGTCGAGTCCCCATCCTGCAATGCAAATATATCTGACTGATAAATGCCTCCAAGATTATCGACAATAGGACTGCCGTAGTTTCATTCTAAAGATGTATACGGGCACGGGTTTAGTAGATCAAGCTCAAATGTGATGTTTCTAAACCCAGTGTGTATCTACTAACAGCATGTAATTTCCTTCCATCGACGTACTAGTACTGGCGTCGAATGCTCGTCATCTATCCTTCATGATTTCCTTCTACTAGTATCCTACACGAACCTGCAGGTGATGTGATCTCCTCCACCCAATGACGCAAGCATGCAATTAGCTTGGCCAACATTGCTACTAAGAAGCCCTTTTTCAGATGGGCCCAACAAAATCTCCTGGGCCGGATGGGCTGCCAGCGATGTTTTATCAACGCCACTGGGCTTTGATCAAAACCGATGTTTGTCTGGCGGTGAGAGATTTCTTAGCGGGAAGGCACGGGCCTTCCGATTTTAATGACACTATTCTGGTGCTTATTCCAAAGGTCAACTCACCGGAGAATTTGACCCAATTCCATCCAATTAGTCTGTGCAATGTGTTGTATAAACTAGCCTCAAAGGTGCTTGCTAACAGACTAAAGAAGATTCTGCCTATTCTAATTTCTGAGGAACAAAGTGCTTTCGTCCCAGGTAGGCTGATCACGGACAATGTTTTTGTGGCGTATGAATGCACCCATGCTATCAGAACCAGGAGAAGGAAACACCCCCTGTGTGCAGTCAAGCTAGATATGATGAAGGCTTATGACAGGGTTGAGTGGGTCTTCTTGGAGAAAATACTGCTGAAATTGGGTTTTTCGGAGAGGTGGGTGGAAATGGTGATGAGATGCATTAAACCGGCAAGATTTACTGTCAAGCTGAATGGGGGCTTCTCGGATTCGTTTCTGCCCTCTCGAGGGCTAAGGCAAGGGGACCCGATCTCCCCTTACCTATTCCTCTTCTGTGTTGAAGGCTTCTCTGCCTTGCTAAAGGAGGCACAGAGGAGGAATGAGCTGAAGGGTGTCAAATTTGGAGTGGGAGGCCCTCATGTGACACACTTGCTTTTTGCCGATGACAGCATTGTTTTCCTAGAAGCTTCTCAATCTGGGATGCATGCTCTTAGGGATGTTCTCAGAGATTATGAAGCGAGCTCGGGTCAAAGAGTCAATTTGGGGAAATCTTCTATTTACTTTGGGCCTGGGTGTGAGGAAAACCTCAGAAACTCGCTGAAGTCTGAAATTGGCATCACAAGTGAAGCCCTTTCTGAGCGATATTTAGGTCTGCCGACAGTGGTTGGGAGGTCTAAAGATGGCTGTTTTAAATATATAACGGATCGCTCATGGAGTAAAGTAAATGGACTGAAGGGTCAAGGTATGTCAAAGGCAGCGAAAGGGACTCTAGTGAAGTCGGTGTTACAAGCTGTGCCTGCTTTCCCAATGAGCTGCTTCCAACTGACAAAAAAGCAATGTAAGAAGCTGAGTTCTGTCTCTTCAACCTTCTGGTGGGGTGATAAAGATAACCAGCGCAAGGTCCACTGGGTAAGCTGGGACAAAATGTGCCGTAGCAAGGAGAAAGGTGGTCTGGGGTTTAGGAACTTTGAATGTTTTAATCAGGCCTTCCTTGCCAAACAAGGGTGGAGGCTGATCACCAGCCCAGACTCTTTGTGTGCGAAAATTCTCAAAGCAAGATATTTCAAAGAGTCGGATTTTCTGAGTGCCAAGTGCCCAAAGAGAGCATCGTTCACTTGGAGGAGCATTCTTCACGGCAGAGAACTCCTGAAGAAAGGTCTAGTTTGGAGGATTGGGGATGGTGCTCGTATCAAAACAATGACTGATAACTGGATCCCACGTTCCTCGGCTCAACACCCACTGGGATGTAAGCGAGAGAGGGATGAGTGCCCGGAGTTTGTTTCTGATTTGTTGCTGCCGGGAGGTGGAGCGTGGGATGAGCAAAAACTGAGGGATCTCTTCTTTGATGTGGATGTGCAAGACATTTTGAGTACTCGGGTTGGTAGACCAGGTGCTGATGATTTCCTATCCTGGAATTATACGAAGAACGGGCTGTTTTCAGTTAAGTCTGCGTACCATCTAGCTACCAAGCTACAAAGGGTAAGAGAGGGAAATCCGGGCTCATCTCGGTCTTGTGATATGCAGAAGGGCTGGCTTTCGTTATGGTCAGCTAATGTCCCGGGCAAGGTGAAAGTCAATTGTTGGAGGCTGATTGAGAATGGACTAGCGGTGGGTACTGAACTCAAATACCGTAGAATCAAAGACGGCGTGAACTGTCTAGTATGCGACAAGGAGGAGAGTTTAGTACATCGTTTCTGGAATTGTTCTCACTCAGCGTTCTCTTGGGAACTTCTGTCGGAAGAGCTAGGCATATATTTTGAAAGGCCGCCAAAGAAGCTCCGCTCACATGGTGACCTAAAGTGCTGGCTCCTTGAATGGATGGGCAAATCAGCGCATGAAATCATAGAGTGGTTTATGCTGCTGATCTACAACCTCTTGCTGGCTCGCAATGATGCAAGGGAATCTCATCATATTGAGGATCCTAAATCCATCGTGAAGAGGACGATTGCGGGTATGGAGGAATGGAAGAATGTCGATAGACCTAATGCTCCTAGGAAGAATGTCCGAGAGCTCTGGAGTCCTCCGGGTCAAGATCAGATCAAGGTGAACGTCGACGGTGCATTCAGAATGGAGGCATCTGCGGGTGGGGGCGGTGCAGTTCTTAGGGACTAGCCACGGTGGTTTCATTAGAGGATCATGCCATTTTTTTCCCCATGTCAAGGATGCGGAGGGTTCTGAACTGTTGGCCTGTAAGCAGGGTCTGTCTCTTGCACGCGAGGCTCAAGCTCGGAGAATTGTTCTGGAGACGGATAGTGCTGTGGTGGCAAGCAAGCTGAGGAGTGAGGGTCGGGACCGTTCTATCTACGGTTCGTTGGTTGATGACCTAAAGACCCTTCTTCGCGGATTCCAGGAAGCTTCGGTGTCCTTGGTCCGGCGTTCGGCGAATGAAGTTGCTCATAGTTTGGCTCAGGAAGGCTGCGTGAATAAGAGATGTAATGTTTGGGTGGAGGTTCCCCCAGATTTTATTGTAAACCGTATTTCCCTAGACTCACTTCGTGGTTAATATAACGCAGCTACTATTGTTTCTAAAAAAAAAACATTGCTACTAAGACCAGCCGTTGACGCTATATTGATCAGGTCACTTGTGAACAAAGCTTCATGTTTTTTTATGTCAGAGCAAGACAAATAATCTTCTAAATGAAAGAAACAAACAAGTACTAATACTTTGCAATTGTAGCTCTTTTTCTAGGTATGAGGTCTTTTAGGTACAATTTACTAGTCTTAGAGAATAGTAGTATTTTGGATAATGAACTCGGCAAAAAATCATAATATAGATTTGATTTGATATTAGTAAACAGTAAAACTGAGCTACCTAGGCCTTTTCTCAGCGATTTGAGGTTATCAGCCATCCGTTCTGGATCTTTCATTCATGCCCGCTGCTCGCGTCTTCCGATTTTCACCACGTTACCAAGATAGATACGATCGGCCCAAAGTAGCAGGGCTGCTACTCTGGAGATTGACCTGGGCGTCTTCTCGTGAAGCAGGCCCGTGACGGTGAAGGGATTGAGCCACTTCATCATTGGTTATGTGGGCTCTCACCTTTAAGTTTGCCTCGACAGAAACTATCTGCTCTGCTAATATAAGCCCAGTTACCCCTAAAAAAACGATAAGACAGTTCATCAAAATTTTGAAGGCACCTCGCCGCTACCACCATATTGATTCCTGCAACTAACTCCACCAAATACGGATACGCCCCCATGAGCTTTAGCAATGTTATTGATTAATTCCATGATGAGTACTGTTTTACCTACTCGATGTCATAGAAATCGTAAAAAAAAAAACTAATGTCACAAAAGGTCTGTCGCCAGTGTCTTTCGGTTCCCTTGTTTTCCGGTTGTACTGGACGGCGTTTCTTGCCTGCTCACACGAGGTTATTTATGTTCTTCTATGCTTCATTGTTCCTCTTATTGCATGTTGTAGTACCCATGCTTGATGTATATGCGCTTTCCTCTGATCTTTTTTCCTTGGAATGCATAGTTCTAATTCATGCCTAGGTTACCCGCAAACAAATTCATTCCTAGATGCCCTTTCCTCTGATTTTGGTAATTTTCCCATTATCCTGGCGGCCTTGATGACGAGCAAGAGTTGATGGCAACGGCGGGCAATGCAGAGGAGAGGAGGAGGCTACGTCGTCCATGAGGTAAATCATAGTTATGGACAATGGCTCCGTATGAGATTGATTTCTGTAACTTTCACGGGGCAGGCTAAATAGGTCTCTTAACATATTTTCTTTTAGGTGCATTTGATATAGTTTCCATGAGTAAAATACGATTCCCCCTTTTTTTTATTGCACTGTATAGGTACATATATCAATATTTTCAATCCATTCCTATCAAGGAAATAAATACAGGTGAAATACACTTTAGACGTCAGCATATTTTACAAGCATGTAATACATTTCTAATCCAAATAATTGTTTTACACATGGTTGTCCGGAGAGGTCATGTGTGCTGTTATTTATTGGATTATCAGTGCTTCATCATTTGTCATTGCTTGGATGGGTTGGCTAAAGATTGAGATTTATGCAGAAACACTGAATTTGTAATTCTGGTTTATGCATATGGCATTTCAGCGTAATAGGATACCAGTATCCTGTTTTTCCGCTGTATTTTTGTTTTCCTTTATATATTTATCATGTTGTAATTCCTTCAACCCATATTACTCTTCGCAAATACGAATATATCTATTACTAAAATATATCTAGATACATCTATATTAGCGAAGAGTAATATAGATCGGAGGGAGTATTAGTTTTGCTTCAGTTGAGCCTTGATTTCTCAACTCACCATCATATAATTTTAAATTTTAAATGTTTCAATCTCTCAAAAGATATTAGGTTCAGTTCAACTAGCAGTGTGGCTTGTCAGCTAATACTTCTGCACTTCTATTGTAAGTATTAATATCCTTTCTGAGAACCGGGCAGTAGCCTGGTGGTATGGGAGCAAGTCTTGCTCTCAGCCAATCCTAAGTTCGAGTCCCGAGGGGGACGGATTTAGGTATCTCACGGAGTCTTCTTCTATAAAAAACGCCATCGGGTGCTAGTGCCTGGGATGGTCTCTCAAGTATTAATATCCTTTTTTAGATTAAATTGTTCGATCCAACGCATATCATTTAATTATGTTGGTATTGACTGAGAGCTAATGCTTTTATTTCAGAAACACAAAATGTGACTTGGATGACTCTAACATTCCACTATTACGTAAGCTTAAAGTTGTCGCTACAACTTCTGCTTGACTGGTTTGTAATCTACAAAGGTTACACATGTTGTGGCCAGCGTGACACACAATTGGACCACACTAGCTTATGTGACGATTTTGATGATAGTTTAGTAATGCAACAGAAATATAAACACAAACATAAAGCACAAGTGATACAAGGATTTACGTGGAAACCTTTTTCAACGTGAGGAAGGAAAACCATGGGTGTGGACTAGGGGTGAAATCGGAGCGGATACGGACAGATAGTAGCGAAACCGTATTTGTTACCATATTATTTTCGGATTTGGAATCGGAGCGGATGGTGTGCGGATACGAATACGGAATCGGAGTCTATCGGTAATAAATACGGACCAAATATGGAGCAAATACGGTTGCGGATAAACATTTTGTCGGATCTCTTGTTGATAATAAAGTAAATTTAGCTTGTAAATTTTTCTACATATGTAAATATATCTCTCTTCTCTAAAAGGCGCTAGCCTACCCGGCCTCTCACGCTATCAGCGCTTGCCGCGTTGTGCTGGTTCGTTGGATGGGAGAGCGACAGTGAATTCTCAGTCCCACTTTTTACCCCAGCCGTTGGATGCTGTCGTTCCTTTTTTCACTTCTTGGCTGGGTGACTATGTCCATGATAACTGGGTCCAGCTGCGTTAGGGGCCCACAATTCATGCAGCAATTCTCTGCATCGGGTGTGACGAAACTTTAGCCTCGTTGGTCTGTGGTATATAAGCGACGGATAAAAACCTAGATCTCAAAATATCTACGGCAGTCTCCTTTTCCCTCTCTCCCGTGCTAAGCTCATCTCCACGCCGCCGCCAGCACCTCCACGACCGCCACCACCGCCACCAGCCGCCGCCAGCACCTCCTCCATGGCCGACAGCGCCTCCTCCATGACCACCGCCAGCTCCTCCATGCCCCCCCAACACGAGCGCCATGGAGGGCACATCGCCGCCGCCAACGCCATGGCCGGCAACCACCGCCACCATCCGCCGCCAGCACCTCCTCCATGGCCGACAGCGCCTCCTCCATGGCCGACAGCGCCTCCTCCATGGCCACCGCCAGCTCCTCCATGGCCCCCAACACAAGTGCCATGGAGGGCATATCGCCGCCGCCAACGCCATGGCCGGCAATGGCAGTCCTGCTGTTGGCGAAGAACGGCAAACGGCAGGGCGACAATGCCGCCACGGAGGCGTCTGAAGAGGTGGCCGCATGCTTCCCCGCCTTCATCATTACTCGAGGTAAATTTCTTGGGCCGCCGTTCACCAATCCTTGAAGAGCGTTGCTATTCCCGAGTGCAGCCTCGCCACCACCGTCCTCCTGTCCAGCTGCCCTTCTGGAACCCCTCTCGCTCTAAATCCCCATGTCTCTCGATTTGCTTTATGATGAATTTTCTCTTGTGTTGTTCACTGCTACAGGTTTACTGGTCTTTGTTCAGATAAAGAGATCCAATTTCAGCTGCAGAAATTTTTTGTGAGAATGGTCCTGGTGAAAAGCAGTAGCAGGTGTATGATTTGTTTCTCCATATGGCTCGAGCTTCTCCGGCGGCAGTGGGGATAGGGACCGGCTCTAAACCAAATCAGGCGGTGGTGGTATGAGAAGAGCAAACCCTAGCTCGGCAGGTGGCTCTGCAGCAGGATTGTGGTCGACGATGGTGGCCGCGGCTGGCGGATGATAATGTCATCTGCAGCTCGTCACCTCCTCTCTCTCTCTATCTCTCAACGGGCCCTAGCACCATTCATCCCCTCCCGCATTATTGTTCGTTTTTTTTCGTTGGCTGACGGGAAAAGCAGGAGTATGCGTTGCGATGCGGTCAGTCTAGCGCGGTGGCGCTGGTTGAGGTGGTTCTTTAAAAAAAATCTTGCCTTTTAGTTTGTTTTCTGTCAGATTAGATCCATCTAATCATCCCTTTCTTCTCCCTTAGGAATCATTCTTGTTGGATCAAGAAGGTAGCGGGTAGGGATTAGCCAAGGAAGGCTGTGGGATGGATCGATCTAATCATTCTTGTCAGATTGGATCGATCTAACCAACGAAGGAAAACCTTCATGCATCAAAACTTAGTGTGGAAGGCCGTGGGATGGTCAGGTAATTTTGGATATGGCATAGTCTATTGGAAACCTCTCCTCGTTTGCTTTTTATTCTCGGTATGCTCTGCTTGTTTTGGCTCTTATTGATTGGTGCAAATTATTCTGGTTATTTTCTTTGTACACAGATGTCTGTGAGAGCTACGCGGTAACGCGGATAATCTACATGTTGATTTGTTTAGCTGTGGTATGCATGGCAGCGGCAGCTAGCAGCCTGACAATTAGTCCTCGGTCAAGGTAATTTACCTCTCCCCCATTTACATATCATGGATAGATGTGGCAGTTGTTGTCCATTACTGAAGCGAGATATTTATGTATCTCCTGTTGATTTATGCAAATTATTCAGGCTATTTTCAATGTACCCAGGTGACTGCGAGAGCTACATAGATAGAATTTATGCTGATTTGTATAGCTGTGGTATGTATGAAAGCTACAGCTAGAAGCCTGAAAATCAGTCCTCGGTCAAGGTAATTTACGCTCCCCATTTACAAATCATTGGTATATGTGGTGGTTGATTTCAATTATTAAAGCGAGGTATTTTTTGTGTTCTCCCTAATTATATTAATCGGGCAGTGTGTGTTCTGTTAATGACATTTGTTGATTGCCATTTGCTTAGTTTTGTTTATTCTGCAGAAAAATGTCAAATATAATAAGCTGAAGTGCTTTCATAATTCCTAGCTTTTGTTTTTAGCAGTGTAGATTGGATATTATTGTTGTGCCACAGATGAGAGTTCAAGATCAGTTGTGTTGTAACAGTGTGTTATGCCAACCATTTAAGGAACAACTTGATGATTTATTTCAGGAAAATATATACTTTGGTGCATTTGTAGCGGTTTTGGCTGATCTGATCGATGTCATGAATTGACAAACCATATTCTTCACAGGAAGGATCACTCAACCTCGGAAGAACGTGGCTTGGCCAGAAAATTGAACTCTATTTGTTCTAATACTTATTTGCAACGTCATGTCCAAGGCCCTGCTGTACAAAGAACGGCAAGTGGCAGGGCGATGATGCCGCCACGGAGGTGTCCGAGGAGGTGGCCGCGTGCTTCCCCGCCTTCATCCTTACTCAAGGTAAATTGATTATTGATTATATTGAAATAGGATAAAGTCCTAGAAAAGGAATGTCAGCATATTGATAGTTATATTTTGATATGTGCTACTGGAGTTATATTTTGATATGTGCTGGCTCTTACCCCCAAATCTTCTGTTTCCCTTTTTTGTTTGCTAGAAAGACAGTATATTACGTATGTTGTGATAGTGTAAGATCATTTGAGCATCTTCCTGAATCTACTATAAAAAGCATAATATTCCTTTTTTCTATTTTTTCCAGCAAATGTTGCTCACAAACTATTGTAAGGGAGAAGGGCATCATCTAGCAAAAGAGTATGGTGGACAAGAAAGGTGATTACCTCTTGTGAACACAATCAAGTTTAATCTGAGCAGTTGGTTAAGTGGTGCTTAATTTTACTATTGCTGATTTATGTTGCTTTGAGATTTAGCAATTTTTATAGTTGACGAAATAGACATGGTTTGGCCTTTGGTATTGTGCTAATCTCTACTATGGTATAACTCCCCTTCTTGATACTATTTTTGAGTTCTTTTGTGTGTAATCAGGTGATTTATCTGGTCAGACCAATACGCTACTTATGATGTACCCAATGGTATGCCAAGCAAAGTATGGACGATATTTTTATAGGTTCAGCACTGGTAATTATTTTCTGACCTTTTAAGACCATATTTCTAGCAGTACTTATTTTTTCTAGCTCTTTTTTTTGTTCTTTGGATAACTCTAAAAATGCCAATTATTTTAAACTAGATAATGTACATACCAATGCAGTTAGATTTGAAATTAGTGTTGTTCTTTGAAATTTTTCTATAATTGATATATAAGATTTATATCTTATAATATGACATGTAGTTGTACAGTTGCTTCTACATTTAAGCCCCACTATAGCACTTACATGTTCAGTTATGTCATCCTGATTCCCCTTTCCTTTGATTGATATATATGTTTAGCTCATGTTCCAATTTTTATTGCAAAAATATGTTTGATTTTTATATGCTAGATCAGTACAGTCTCGCCAAGTATACCATCATTGGTCTCCATGTTTTCTCTGCACACTGCTTTGCCTTTCAATTTCCCTTCTAATTCATTCGCTAACAGTATACTTCCTCTTTGTTGATGGCTTAGATCCTGCTTTCAGAGATAGACCAAGGGAACAAACGGTAGAATTTGTGTTCTTGCTTCGTTTCCGGAGAGGCAGTGACAAGATCCTATCAAGCACACTAACTTAGTGTGCCAAGGTGAACAGGTCTGTTTTGGATAATGTTCTCCCATTCAGTAGCTATTTACTAATAAATCTTTGATATCATTTTCATCATATTCTCAGATTGTGTGTCCATTGCATCCTACGGAGGAACTGCATGCATGTATTGTTAGATAGCTTTCATGACTCTTTTGGTTTCCATGCTTCCGAACAATTATCTCCCTCCCCGGTTGCTTCCCACTCTCATTGATCCTTCGGGCAGCGAAATACATGGTCTAATCCAAAAATACACCCACGGTTCATGTTTATGATTGATGTTATATTGTTATTTGTAAACAAATTCTAATTGATATGTCCTCAGTTTCTTAGTTTGTACCATCACAGGGTTTGGATTTGCTCCACATTTAATTTTGTGGCCTAATCTATTGTTATTTTTTGCTCACATTCTTTGGCTACAGCATAATCAATACCGATGTCTAAAAAATAATATTACTATCCATTTCTGTTTTTGTGGTTTGTTACTCAATTTACCTTCGCAAACCGCAACTATTTTAATTTTCATTTGGTTTTGCTTCAGCGGTGACATGATTTTGTCCCTTATACCTTTGTTCAGATTTCGTCGCCTAATCATCGACTAATCGGCGTCTAGTCGTCGGGGCGCTGGGGAGAGGACGCCTGGGAGCGACGGCCAGAAAAATCAAGCTAGGCGCGCGCCCAGGAAAAAAGGGCGTCGCCCCGCTCGTCTGGGCGTCGACGCAGGGGGTTCGGGCGCCCGCCCAGGGAACTGGCGGGAAAACTGGGAGGGAATCGGGGGGAATCGGGGGAAATTGGAGGGAACCTGTGACGGGAATAGCTAATTGAGCAGGAGATAGAGGGAATCGAGCGGGAGAGGGGAGGGAATCGACCACACCTGGAGACACATCGAGCGGGAGACCACATCGAGCGGGAGACCACATCGCCACCGCCACCAAGCAGCTCCCCCTCCGGTAAGCCTCCTGCCCCCCTTCTCCTTCCTCTACTTCTCCCCTCCGCCTCCCTTTCTGTGCAGCTCCTCTCCTCCCTCTCCCGCCGCCCTCTGTGCAGCTCCTCTCCTCCATCTCCTGCCGCCCTCTCTGCAGCTCTGCTGCTCTGTTTGCTTTGTTTGCTGCTCCTCCCTGCCCTCTCCCACTCTGTTCTTATAGTTTTCTTGCTGTGTGTTGATCTTTGACAGATGGCTGACAATGCTGAGCCCTATGATCCAAAGAAGGATCCAAAAAGGAGAGCCAAGTCGAAGGATCCAGGTTGGAAATACGCATACTAGCCAACCGACGACAAACAAATTGTCGAGTGTCTCCTTTGCGGGAAGGTCATGTGCTCTGGTATCAAGAGGGCAAAGCAGCATCTGGCAGGAGGCTTTGGAGATGTGCTTGTATGCGAGAAAACCACCACAGAAATCATGAGAGAGATGCACGCATGGATGGATAAGAAGCGGAAAAAGATGCCACTCGAGGTAGATAACAGTGAAGAGCAAGAAGTTGGTGATCAAGATGATGAAGTGGAAGAAGTTGTGGCAGTGGGACAACAAGCAAGCCAGGCATCATGTACTGGTCAGCCTAGAGCAACTAGGGAATCAACTTCAAGTTCTGGGACAGCCTCCAAGAAAAGGGCTGCAGCTGAATTCTTCAAGCCAGCACCAACCAAGCAACTAAAAATTGCTCCATTGTTGTTGAAGTCTCTAGAAGAACTAGTGCAGCTGAGGCATGCCCCGGGTCCTAAGCAATTGAGCTTGTACAGGTCTGGTAAGAGTGATGTAGATAGACATGTGGCTGTGAAGTACATCTGCAAGTTCTTATATGACAATGCCATTGCATTCAATGTGGTGAACTCAAGGAGCTTTGAGGAGATGGTTGAAGCAATTGGGCAATATGGACATGGACTGAAACCACCTAGCTATGATGAGGCAAGTGACAAGTACATCAAAGAAGCTGTTAATGATCTAGCCGACATGAGGAAGAAGCATGAACTTGCTTGGAAAACCTATGGATGCACACTTATGTCGGATGCATGGTCGGATAGGAAGCAAAGGCACTTGGTCAACTTTCTTGTCAATAGCCCAGAAGGAACATTCTTCTTGGGTTCTGTTAATGTATCTAGTGAGACACATGATGCCACTTACCTGGCAGGCTTACTTGGGCAGAAAATGGAGGAGATAGGTGTGGAAAATGTTGTGCAAATCTGCACTGACAATGGTTCCAATTACAAGGCAGCAGGAAGGTTGCTAATGGAGAAGTATCCTAAGCTATATTGGACCCCTTGTGCTGCACATTGTTTGGACCTGATGCTTGAGGACATTGCCAAGATAGAAAAATTTAAGGGATGGATTGTGAAAGCAAAGCGTGTGACAACCTTTGTTTATAGGCATTTGAAGCTTCTTGATAAGATGAGAGAATACACAGGTGGGAATGAGTTGGTGAGGCCAGCAGCTACTCGGTTTGCCACCACTTTCTACACGCTGCAAAGTATGCACAAAAACAAAGAAGCTTTGAGGAAACTATTTGTTAGTGACTTCTGGACAAAGAACAAGTTAGCAAAAACTGAAACAGGGAAGCATGTCTATGAGGTCGTGATGTCAATGACATTTTGGAATATTGTGGAAGATTGCATAAGGGCATCACACCATGTCCTAATTGTGTTGAGGCTAGTTGATGGTGATGAGAATCCAGCAATGCCACAGCTTGCAGCAGCCATGGAAATATGCAAGAATAAACTCAATGAAAGCTTCTCTAGAAAGCCACCATTGTTGGAGAAGTTAATGCAGATTTTTAGGAAACGTTGGGATGATCAAATGATGCAAAAGTTACACGGGGCAGCTCTGTTTTTGAACCTTGCCCGGTTCTTTGATATAATGGAAAATGATCCTGACTATGCACAAACCTTGAGGATGACATTTAATCAAGTGGTGACAAAAATGATGGATGGTGATGAGGAGATGATTGCAACTATTGACGTGCTAGCTGATGATTACCAACAAGTTCGTGGTGATTGCTTCGACACCAAAATAGCTATCAACGGGAGGAAAAGAAAGAGTCCTCGTGAGTTTCTTTCTCTATCATGTGTTCATTGATTTAAGCATGAAGTTATATGTACAAAACTAACATATGGCTGCTCCTCCCTTTTGTTAGTTGATTGGTGGAAGTCAAATGGTGGTGGCCAAGCATTACCACTCACTAAGGTTGCAAGGCGTATAGTTGGTCTATGTACATCAGCCTCAGCTTGTGAGCGCAATTGGAGCACCTTTGAGAGGGTGAGTGCACAAGTCTCTGTTGGGTATTTTTAATTTCAGAATTCTAGCAAGTAGCAAGTGATTAAATTATGGGCTGTTGTTTCATGTTAATTTCAGATCCATAGCAAGAAGAGGAACAAGTTGGGACATCCGAAGTTGGATGATCTTGCCTACATATCTTTCAACAGCAAGATTCAGGAAAGGTTCGCTAGGCTTCACCATGAAGGTAATAAAGTTAACCCTCTCTTCGTAGAAGAGTTCCAATGGGACAATGAGTGGGTTAACAAGGATGCCGAAGTGGTTCAGCGAGTGCATGAGGAGGATGATCTCACATGGGACCAAGTAGATTTTGCTGCCACTACATCAGCATCACTTGTTCGTCGCAATCAGACTAGGGGATGTGGAGGTAATGGGGTTCCAAGTGGTGGGAATGTCTATACTAGACGTGCACCAGATATTGTAGACGAGTTAGATCACGATCCCTTCATTTGTGATGATGAAGATGTGGTGGGCGCCGACGGTACTCAATCTCAGCCTGAAGGTGGTGAAGATAACGAGGATGATGGGGACAACTCCGATGATTTGGAGTATGATGACGATGATGTGTAGGAGACTAGGAGTGCTTGGCCTTGGTTGGCTGTCCTGATGGCTGATGCTCATCGTGTCCTTGGCTGTTTGTGTTTGCTGGTGCTATATCACCTAATTTATGTTGAAACTATGTCGGCTAAATTTGTGTTTTGAACCTCTGGACCTTATGTTGTTGAACTTATGCTAATGCAAGTTATTATTTATGTTCCTAAATCTCCTAATTTGCTGAAATATGATGCAAATATTCATTTTCCTATCATATTATATATTATTTATTATTATTACGCCCAACGCCCAGTTGTCGCCTAATCGGCGACATGTCGACTGGTTGACTCAAATCTTTGAGCTCGACTCGACTCGACTCAACGAAATCTGAACAAAGCCTTATACACACAAAATAGTCAGCTTGCACTCCGATGAGGGCATCCCTTGACGGTGATTGAGCTTAGTCTCACAGTTCATTATTGTATATACTTCCATGTTGGCTTGTGGGGTGAGATCAATGTACTTATATTTGTGATTTCTCAAACTTTGTAAGTACTGTGATTTTGGTGGGTGAGAAATGTCTGCCCAAGTTAATAATGTGAATCATAATTATTAGTATAGACAAGGATGTTAGCCTTGTAGTTCTCTATAGTATCAATAGATGATGTCATCTATCTTTGTGTTTCCAGTGAACTCGTGTTGCCTTGGAATGATTCTAATCTAAATGTCTGGACCTGGCATCAGCTATAGGTATCTTTTCTTACATTGATGTATTTCTCCCATGAAAATCACCATTCTTTTGTTGTTCAGTGAATCCTCACTTATTTTATTTTTGATAAAGAGCGCTTTATTACTTAAAAGTTTTAAGCATACACTGCATAGCTAAGATGCACACAGCGAATCCTCACTTATATTGTTATATACCAAAAGAGTTACTATATTGGCATGTACCGGAAATGGAACTCTTCTATATGGAGATGCTGGCCTTTCCATATACTTTTACACCTGTGCTTGTCCTTTCTACATACATGACTTACCATTGTTTACCTTATTTTGTAATTACATTTTATCAGATATTCAAAACAATGCCAGTCATTAAAATCTTTTTCATAGAAGGCTACCATCCTAATCTAAAAGATACTGAAATTGTTCCAGTTAGAGAAAGATATTTGAACTAATTATCTGCTTATCCTACTGATACTGGTTTTGAAGGATTGTAGCTAGCATATGTACAGATTTAAGAACTCATACCCCTCAGAAAGGAAATTTCTTGTGTTGCTAGACTACATTATCATTTACTTATCTGCCTTCTAACATTTGTTGCAGCTTTGCAAAAAATATTGTAATGTTGCTCGTGATGCAACTGAACAGGCAGATGAAGAGCTTGCATGACTCTTGAATGGTGCATCAGAATGAAATTATGGCACTTCTATTAAATTAGACTTATTATGTACATGTACTTGGAGACTTGATTGATGTTTGTAGCTCATGTATTTGTGAGTGTATTTACTGCTCTTTGTGTATTAAAAATCATGCACGGTGAAAGTTTAGTAGTATCTGTACTTTTGCCTTTGTTGATGTATTCATGGAGAATTATATTTCTTGTTATGTGTCCAGTGTGTGACAATCGATTGATACAATGTTTCTTGTGTCCTGTATTAGATTGTTATACTTTCGGATCTCTGCTACCTACAAATAAAGACTACAAAAACTTATGTCTTAAAATCAAGCCTAATTTGGCCGGAGTAGCAGGTTTTCAAGACTATTATTTTTATTTGAATTAGAATAATTTATTCTTTGTGGCTCTAGTGTCGCTTCAGATTTGCCTTTGCGCCAGTGGCGCAACGGGTCATCTAGTTCATATAAAACTAGCTTGTGCCTTGCATGGTGGTGTTTGTGTACCATAATTCAAAATGTATAACTCTTTTTTATCTTCTCTCCCCAGTCACGTACACAACAACTCATTGCCAGATTTTTTTAGATATTATCCGAATATAACCGTGAAATATGGTATATCTTCGGATACGGTCGGATATTAGTAAAACCATATCTTTTTCCATATCTGTTAATCACTAGCTGTATCCGTGACCGTATCCGGCAACTATCCGACCAAATCTGTTTTTGCCTTCCGTAAACCTTCGGTCGGTCAGAAATAATCCGTTCCGTTTTCACCCCTAGTATGGACCAACCGGTCCACGCAAGCTTCACTATGAGCAACTTTCATACAGAGTCTCTCTAAAACTTTAAGATATTACAACACACTTCATTGTTGCCCACCGGCAACAGTAGTTTTTGTCCTCTTCGGTAATCAGAAAACTTCTCTTAAACCATAGATCCAAACAGCACGAAACTTGGTAGACAAGTAGACATATGTGTTTACAGCATACTGACGAAAAAACAGCTTAATTGGACACTGTTTGTCTACCCAAACTGGTCGTCTCCAAAACTGCTTTGTGCTAAAATTGCAGCAGTCCGAACTAACAAAACTGCTCTTAAGTCTGAACCTCCACTGACCCAAATCCCAAACTGTGTAACTGGATCTAAGTACTCAAAGTAAGGAACAAGCTCACCAAGTTTGGAGCCAATCCAAGCAGGTTTGACCCTCCAACCACCAGCTTGAAGACAGACCGGTCAGATCTCAGAAATCTAGGCAGAAATCACCTCTTCTTCCTCCTCTCTTCTCTTGGTTCTGGTATTCTAGTGTGTTCTCTCACCCTATCATAGCAGCAACCATGTCATTGTCTTGCTCTCTTGCTCTCACACACAACCACCAAGGGTGGCTACGGTTTTCTCCATTTACCTCTCAAGGAGGCACCTCAGCCGTTGGATGCGAACCTCGATCAATGGTTTATACATTTTGGACTTTCAGGATGATGTTGGGCTGCCAACACACCTCCATGTGTAGGGACATGGCCCAACAAACTCTCCCTCCCGATGTCATGGAGGGTCTCACTTCCTATCGGAAGGCATGTTGGCGAGCCGATGACATACATCGAGCTTTTCTCTTGTCAACATATCAGTCTCATTGTCATTTGTGTGCACCTTATCAAGTTGCATTTGTTTGAAATTCAGCACGTCTCGAATCTAATGGTAGAGTACCTCAATATGCTTCGACCTTAAATGAAAACTTGTATTCTTGCTTAGGTGAATGGTACTTCGGTTGTCCCAAAACAGCACATACTTGTCTTGCTCAAACCCAAGCTCACAAGCCAATTGTTTTAGCCACAATAGCTCTTTGCTCGCCTCGGTTAGTGCAATAAACTCATCTTCTGTTGTGTTCAAGGCGACACACTGTGGCAGCCTACTTTGCCATGTCACTGCTCCCCCTGAATGGGTAACCAAATAACCCGAAGTAGACTTTCTGCCATCAATATCTCCAGCCAAGTCTGAATCTGAATATGCAATCAACTTGGGCTCACTACCACCAAAACAAAGCTTCATACTGGTTCTGCCCCGAAGATACCTGAAGATCCACTTCACAGCTTCCCAATGTGGTCTTCCTGGATTAGACATAAATCTGCTCATAGTACTAACCGCTTGAGCAATGTCAGGCTGTGTGCATACCATAGCATAAATCAAACTCCCAACCGCTGCGGCATAAGGAACATTCTGCATTCTCTTTTCCATCTTTTCAGTGGAGGGAAATTGCTTCTTACTCAACTTGAAATGAGCTGCTAGTGGACAACTCACTTCCCTTGCCTTGACCATCTTGAACTTGCAAAGTACTTTCTCAATGTATTTCTCTTGAGACAAGTACAACTTGTTGGATTTTTATCTCTCTCAAATCTTGTGCTGAGAATACATTATGCTGGACCCAAGTTTTTCATGGAAAAACTTTTGCTCAACTCTTTCTTTAGTCTAGCAATTCTAGAGACATTCTTGCCAACAATCAAGATATCATCAACATAGAGCAACAGAATGATATAATCAGCAACTGAGAACCTCTAAATAAACACATAATGGTCTGAGCTACATCTCTTGTAGACTTGCTCCCCCATGACAGATTCAAATGTCGTGTACCATTGTCTTGGTGCTTGTTTTAGGTTGTAGTGACTTTTCTTCAGCTTGCACACATAGTCTTCTTTTCCTTTAACAAGAAATCCTACTCCATGTAGATTTTTTTCTCCAACTCTCCATGTAGAAATCATGTCTTCACATCCATTTGCTCAACTTTTAAGTTGAGACTTGTTGCCTGATACGTCTCAAACGTATCCATAATTTTTGATGCTCCATGCTTGTTTTTACACCATTTGCTTAGTGTTTCGTTACACTTCGTGGCATTTTTATGCATTTTCCGGAACTAACCTATTAACGAGATGCCACAGTGCCAGTTCCCTATTTTCTGCTGTTTTTGTGTTTCAGAAAAGTTACACATGAAATATTCTCAGAATTAGACGAAACAAAAGCCAAACATCCAGAAATTCATCGAAGCTTCCAGAGAACCGCAGAGGAGTCGGAGTGGGGCCATGAGGGGCCCACACAATAGGGCGGCACGGCCCAGGGCTAGGCCGCGCCCCCTATGTGTGTGGCCGCCTCGGTCTACTTCTGACGATGCCCCTTCGCCTATAAAGACCCCCCGACGGGAAAAACCTAAAGACCCAATCACTTTTCCAGAAACACATCGCGATCCGTCGCCGTCATCGACCCGAGATCGGGAGGGTCCAGAAGCTCTTCCCGGCACCCTGCCGGAGAGGGGAATCGCCACCAGAGGTCTTCTTCATCGCCATGCTTGCCTCCGGCGCGATGAGTGAGTAGTCTTCCTTGGACTATGGGTCCATAGAAGTAGCTAGATGGTTATCTTCTCCACCATGTGCTTCATGTTTAGATCTCGTGAGCTGCCTTACATGATCGAGATCACCGTTATGTAATTCTACATGTTGTGTTTGTTGGGATCCGATGAATATTGGTGTTATGATTGAGTTGATGTACTGAATTTTATCTTATGTTATCTCTATATTGTTTATGATCTTGCATGCTCTCCGTTGTTAGTAGCTATCTTGGCCGAGTAGTTGCTAGTGACTCCAAGAGGGGGTATTTATGCTCGATAGTGGGTTCATGCCTCTATTTAATCTGGGGGAGTGACAGAAACCTCTAAGGTTGTAGATGTGTTGTTGCCACTAGCGAGAAAACAACATTCATATGCTCAAGGGCATATGCTTTGTTTACATTACACACTTTGCTTAATGCAGTTATCTGTTGTTCACAACTTAATACTTGTGGAGTTCTCGGATTGATTCGCCACAAGTGGATTATTAGTCATAGATGCAGTTGGATGGCGGTCTATGTATCTTGTTGTAATGCCCAGAGTAAATCTCATAGTGATCCTCTCGACATATGCATGTTGTCTTTATTCTATCAATTGCCCAACTGTAATTTGTTTACCCAGCATGTGTTATTTTATCTTATGGAGAGACACCACTAGTGAACTGTGGACCCCGGTCCTATTTCCTTTATATTGCTATCACCTGTTTACTTTACTCGCACTATTTACTTTACTTGCATACTACTATTGCTTTCCACTCGATACGCTCATACTCTTTGTTTCAAGCAAACCGGTGAGATTGACAACCTCATCGTAAGTTGGGAACAAAGTATTTGGTTGCGTTATGTGCAGGTTCCACGTTGCCACTAGTTTAAGACGCGCTAACAAGATATCGTTAACGACGCCCTTGTTGGAGTGTCACTAGGCTAGCAAGCATCATCTTCAGTCGTTTGGCTTTTTCCTACTGGATTGATAACCTTGGTTTCATAACTAAGGGAAAACTTGCTGCTATATTCATCAAACCTTCTCTTGGGGTTTCCAACTGGCCGGTCATTTTACTTCATCAACAAACGCAATAAATTTTTCTAGCACCATCAATACCGCGCCATCAATAAGTTTTCTGGCACCGTTGCCGGGGACTGAAGAAGAAGAAGTTCCTACATCAAATACACGTTCCCCCGTCAACTTGGCACCATCAAACGCAATCAAATTTTCTGGCGCCGTTGCCGGGGAAAAAGAAGACTTCTGCAAGGGGAGTTTCGCACGCACATCCTTTACTTTGTTTTAAGTTTTGCTTTACTTTATTTTTACTTGTTTCGTTTTATAAAAAATACAAAAAAATTAGTTTTCTTTATAGTTGCTTTTATTTACTTGCTTTTAGTCTTGTTAGAATGAGTAATCCGGAAGTTGAAGTTCGTACTTTTAAGCAACAAGGGGGAGAGAGCTTGCAAGATGCTTGGTACCATATTAGCAATTCTCATCATAGGTGTACAAAGAAGCATTCTACTATGATCCTCCTTAGAAATTTTTATGTTGGTATAACTAGTTGGTATAGGTACGTTCTTGATACTCTTGCAGGAGGTAATTTTCTGGGTACTCCCGCTCTTGAAGCATGCACTTTAATCGAAAGTTTAGTGGGAGTACCACCTATTCATGTTGTTAAAACTGAGGTCACTTTGGAGGAAGTTTTAGAAAAGCTTAGCTCTTTAGAAAAAAGTTTGCCAAATATCATTGATAATGCTAGCCGTGTTAATGAATTGATAGAAAGTATCGGTAAGAGAATCACCGTTTTAGAGGCTAGCACTACTCTCGATAGTCAAAACCTTAGGATTGGGAAACTGGAGGAATCTATGGAGACTTTAAGTTCAATTTTCTCTTCTCTTAAGTTAAAGAAGGAGAAAGCTTTTGTTGGAAAAGAGCAAAAATTTATGTATGTTCCCAAGGTGTCTGTGCCTAAACCGCAGCATGTTTTTAAGATTGGTAAGACTTTTAGTTCAACTAAGAGTGACTTGCAGGTTGAATCATCTTCGGGAACCTCTAAAGTGTCTAGTGTGGTAAGTGGTGATCTTGAGGAAACAGTTGATCTTAATGATTCACTTGATATTACTTGATTCGCACTTTCTGCGCCTAGCTCAAAGGCGCTAAAGAAAAGCACTCTTGGGAGATAACCCAATGTTTTTACTTTCAGTTTTTTTCCTTTTATTTGAGTCTTGGAAGTTATTACTACTGTAATAACCTCTCCTTATCCTTTTTATTTCGTTTTTGTGCCAAGAGAAGCCTCTAGTTTGAGTGAGGTAAGATTTGGGGATGTTGCTGTCCTGAAACAGTTTTCGGTGCTGCACCGTAAAAATTCATGAAAATTCTCTGTATATCTTTTGGACCAGAGATTTCTTGTGCATATACCCCAGGTTATATCCAAACTTTCATTAGTTGAACACTTTTTGATTTGAGAAACATAAAACCCTCTAAAAATTCGACCTTTGTCAGCTGTTCTGTTTTGACAGATTTCTGCCAATATTTGTGTTTGCCGCTTTATCGCTTTCTTTTTTAGTTCTTTTGATCACAGAACTTTTGGGGAAGTTGCTACAGTAATATATGCTTTATATGTGGTGGTTTTGAGTTGAAACCTGAAGCAAAAAGGGGTTGATTCATTGCTATGCTTACACTAATGTTGCTAATAGATTTGTGTTTAGTTTTGTATGAAGGAAGTTTTCAAGTGTAGGGATTAGAGAATGATGAGATGAGTTGAAGAATGGACAAAAGCTCAAGCTTGGGGATGCCCACGCACCCCAAGAAATATCCAAGAGGTACAAGCGTCAAAGCTTGGGGATGCCCCCAAGGCACCCCTTCTTCATCGGCAAAAACCAGGTCACCTTTCAACACACTATATTTTTATTGCTTCATGCATTATGTGTTTTTCTTGGAGCGTCAGTTGTTTTAGCTTTCAGTTTTTTTTAGTTTTGTTTGCTACAATAAATGGTTGGACCCCAACAAATTCCTGTTGGAGAAGTTGCCTTGCTTTTCATTTGCTAAGAACACTCCGTTTTTTACTCTTATCGTTTCAACGAGTGTTCTCTTTTCTGCTACTGTGTTTAGTTTTTGATTTTCGCCTTGATTTTTGTTCAGATCTTATTATATCTTTACATCAAGGTGTATTTTTGCCTCTGGTCCATGTTGGTTTTCATCAAAAAGAGTTGTTTAAAAAAGTTTGAATGGTGTTGGAAAAGAGAAAAAGCTTTATGCAAAAAAGTGGTACAAGAAGGAGCTTGTGTAGACTGCGGCCTAGGCTTTTGTATGTCGTGCTTGATGTCTTTTTGATAGTATGCTTAGTGGTTTTGCTGTAGCATGACTTGTCTCAAATGACTGAGATTGCTTAATGAGCCTTTGGAAAAATCATGCGTTGTTTTAATTATTTGGAAGCATTATTTTGGTTTTCTCCTTTGATGCTTTATTTGGGTTGACTTGGCGCATGCTCACACATGTTAGACTCATACAAAGTCGCCATTGCCTCTATGATCATTTAGTTTTTGACTTTTGATGCCATCTTATGCTTCTTTTAATGTTGCTTTGTCGCTTTGCATGATTATGGCCGTTATTGCTCTCTTAGTTGGTCGCTCCTAGTCTTTTGCTAGCCCTCATTTTGCACTGAGTATGATCTCTACTCATGCATCCAACTCCTAAAAACCAAGTTTGCCATTGTGTCCACTATAAATTCCTACGCATGGTATTTGTAAGCCATTCCAAGTAAATTTTTATGTGCTACCTTTCAAAACTTTCAACTACTTCTCGTTTTGTGCCACTATTTTTAGCTCATGGGGACGTAGTGGTCGGAATTGCTATCTTCCATATTAAATTAAGTACCCCTCGACTAGGCAGCTTCATCTGCTCGTCATTAATTTTGCAAGAGAGCTGGTCAGACCATTACAATCTAATTCTAAAAAAGAAAAAAAGGCACTCCTCCATGGTATGTGAATGTTGGTGGGCACCCGATGGAATTGGTTAGCCATAGTTTGAGAAAGGAAAAAATGTGGGGAGGAGTGCCAAAGCTTTATAAAAGAGCACCAATGTGCCAAATTTTCAAAGAACTCGGAACCACTCTCACTTGTTTATTATGGAAGATTGTAAGACCCCATTGCTAGTCGTTGACATGAAACAACCACCTCTCAAAACCCAATTTTTATCTCTTTTTTACAAATGAAAAGCTCTAGCACATGTTTAATCACTGCTTCCCTCCGCGAAGGGCCTCTCTTTTACTTTTATGTTGAGTCTCCACCTTCTACCTTTATGCACCGTCTAAGAGCGCATAGTGGTCATTCTGAGTATAATGTGCATTGTCCCAAAGTTTTCATTGATTGATTCATGATATTGGTTTCACTTGTTCTTAAATTACTTGTATCTAGTCGCCCTCTTAAACTTGAAGGTGTCCTATGCATTTATGTTTTGCTCTCTCATGAAGGACAAGCTGAAAACCATTTGCTATTTTTTCCATATGATTTGAACACACGTTTGACTTTCATTGTTTCATTTTCATGATCTTTTGTTTGTGTTCTTTTTCATGTTATAACATGGTTGGTAAGTTTCTTCTATCAAGATTATATCTTTCATGTCCATGTTTTAAGTTCTTTTGATCCCAGCGCACAACGCTTACATTGATGATCAAGTTCGTGCATGTCACCTCAAAAATTATTTCTTTTGTTATCACTTACCTACTCGAGGACGAGCAAGAGTTAAGCTTGGAGATGCTGATATGTCTCAAACGTATCCATAATTTTTGATGCTCCATGCTTGTTTTTACACCATTTTCTTAGTGTTTTGTTACACTTTGTGGCATTTTATGCATTTTCCAGAACTAACCTATTAACGAGATGCCATAGTGCCAGTTCCCTATTTTCTGCTGTTTTTGTGTTTTAGAAAAGTTACATAGGAAATATTCTCAGAATTGGACGAAACAAAAGCCAAACATCCAGAAATTCATTGAAGCTTCCAGAGAATCGAAGAGGAGTCGGAGTGGGGCCACAAGGGGCCCACACAACAGGGCGGCGCGGCCCAAGGCTAGGTCGCGCCCCCTATGTGTGTGGCCACCTCGGTCCACTTCTGACGATGCCCCTTTGCCTATAAAGACCCCCCGACGGGAAAAACCTAAAGACCCGATCACTTTTCCAGAAACACATCGCGATCCGCCGCCGTCGTCGACCCGAGATCGGGAGGGTCCAGAAGCTCTTCCCGGCACCCTGCCGGAGAGGGGAATCACCACCGAAGGTCTTCTTCATCACCATGCTTGCCTCCGGCGCGATGAGTGAGTAGTCTACCTTGGACTATGGGTCCATAGCAGTAGCTAGATGGTTGTCTTCTCCACCATGTGCTTCATGTTTAGATCTCGTGAGCTGCCTTACATGATCGAGATCACCGTTATGTAATTCTACATGTTGTGTTTGTTGGGATCCGATGAATATTGGTGTTATGATTGAGTTGATGTACTGAATTTTATCTTATGTTATCTCTATATTGTTTATGATCTTGCATGCTCTCCGTTGTTAGTAGCTATCTTGGCCGAGTAGTTGCTAGTAACTCCAAGAGGGGGTATTTATGCTCGATAGTGGGTTCATGCCTCTATTTAATCTGGGGGAGTGACAGAAACCTCTAAGGTTGTAGATGTGTTGTTGCCACTAGGGAGAAAACAACATTCATATGCTCAAGGGCATATGCTTTGTTTACATTACACACTTTGCTTAATGCAGTTATCTGTTGTTCGCAACTTAATACTTGTGGAGTTCTCGGATTGATTCGCCACAAGTGGATTATTAGTCATAGATGCAGTTGGATGGCGGTCTATGTATCTTGTTGTAATGCCCAGAGTAAATCTCATAGTGATCCTCTCGACATATGCATGTTGTCTTTATTCTATCAATTGCTCAACTATAATTTGTTTACCCAGCATGTGTTATTTTATCTTATGGAGAGACACCACTAGTAAACTGTGGACCCCGGTCCTATTTCCTTTATATTGCTATCACATGTTTACTTTACTCGCACTGTTTACTTTACTCGCATACTACTATTGCTTTCCACTCGATACGCTCATACCCTTTGTTTCAAGCAAACCGGTGAGATTGACAACCTCATCGTAAGTTGGGAACAAAGTATTTGGTTGTGTTGTGTGCAGGTTTCACATTGCTACTAGTTGAAGACGCGCTAACAAGATATCATTAACGGCGCCCTTGTTGGAGTGTCACTAGGCTAGCAAGCATCACCTTCAGTCGTTTGGCTTTTTCCTACTGGATTGATAACCTTGGTTTCATAACTGAGGGAAAACTTGCTGCTATATTCATCAAACCTTTTCTTGGGGTTTCCAACTGGCCGGTCATTTTACTTCATCAACAAACACAATCAAGTTTTATAGCACCATCAATACCGCGCCATCAACAAGTTTTCTGGCGCCGTTGCCGGGGACTGAAGAAGAAGAAGCTCCTACATCAAATACACGTTCCCCATCAACTTGGCACCATCAAACGCAATCACTGCCACGCCAAGGATCATTCTTATTGATGTCATCTTCACCACCGGAGAGAATATTTCATCAAAGTCAATACCCTTCCTCTGGATGAATCTTTTCACAACTAGCATGGCCTTGTACCTCTGATGTGACGTGTGCTCTTCTTGCTTGATTTTGTAGATCCACTTGTTCGTCAAAACTTTCTTGCCCTTGGGCAACTTCATTAGCTTATATGTATGATTCTTATGCAAGGAATCCATCGCTTCTTGCATAGCATTATTTCACTCCTTGTTCCCATCTTTCATTGCCTCTGAAAAGCACTTAGGTTCTGAACTATCAGACAATAGCACCACATATTGATCTGATGCATACCTAGTGGAAGGAACATGATCTCTGTTGGGCCATCTGAGTGGAGCTGCTAGTGGACTATCTGGCACTGGTGTTTCTTGCTGATCGTGATCATTTTCTTCAGCATCATCATACTCTTAATGCTGGGGAGCTGTTGGAATTATGCCCTAGAGGAAATAATAAATGCAGTTATTATTATAAATCATGTTCATGATAATGTTTATATTCCATGCTAGAATTATATTAAGAAGAAACTTTAATGCTTGTGCCATTTATGAACAACATTGTGTCCCTAGTACGGCTCTAGTAGACTAGCTCATTGATTAATGATGGTTTAGATTTCATAACCATAGACATGAGTTGTCAATTAATAATAAGGTCATGTCATTGCGAGAAAATGTGATGGATAGGCCCAATTAAACATAGCAATTAAATCATGTCATTATGACCAATATTGTGTAGCTTTACCTATGTTAGTATCGCATTCCTTAGACCATGAGATAATGCAACTCCTGGAACCGGAAGAGAACTTTTTAGTCATCAAACGTCACACCATAACAGGGTGACTATAAAGGTGTTTCTCAGGTAATTCTAAATTACTTGTTGGGTTGTATATATCAAGATGGAATTTGACCCTCCCTTTGATAGAGAGATATACTCCAGGCTCACTCGGTAATCAATATACATAGATCTAGCAAACACATGGCTAAGGAGTTAATCATAAGGTGATATTGGATTACGGAATGAGTAAAGAGTACTTGTTGTGAACGAGATTGAACTAGGTATGACAATATCGATGATCGAATCTCAGACAAGTAAAATATCGTGAGACAAAGGGAATACTGATATGGGATTAATTGAATCCTGACATTGTGGTTCATCCGATATGATCATTGTTGAATATGTGGGAGTCACTACGGATTTTCAGATCCCGCTATTGATTATTGATAAGATCATGTCTGCATATTCTTAAACTCGTAGGGTCACACAGTTAACGTGCATCAACGCTAGGGTAGAATGGATATTTGGTGAACGAGTTTTTATTTGGAGTCTCGGATGAGATCTAGTACATCACGAGAGGTTCCGATATGGTTCGGAGAATAAGGGCGTGTTTGGTAGCCTGGTCTACCTTAGAATTTCTCATCCCAACCGAGAATTGAGAGTGAACTGGCTGTTTGTTAGCCCGGGTCTATCGAGCGAGCTATGCCCACCTCACCCCGAAAAGACGTCTCAGCCAGGCTGAGTAGAGAAGCTCAAATCGAGCTTCTCTACTCAACCCGGCTGGGTTCGCCCCGCAAGGCCGCCCGCCGCGTGGGCCTGCCCCCGCTCTCTCTTCCTCTCCATTTCTTCTCTCCCATTTTCTGTGCTCCTCCCTCCTCCCGATAGCATCGACCGCCGCCCACCGACGACCACTGCTCCAGACGCCGCAGCCCAGCGCTGCAGACGCCGCCGACCAACGCCGCAGACCCCTTCGCCCACCACCGCCGACATGCCGCCAAGAGACGCCTCGACGGGATCTTGCGGTGCGATTTCCCACAGGTCCTTGAGGAACGGATCTCCCGCAGGTGCTTGGGACGGGGATCTCCCGCAGGTGCTTGAGGAGGCGACGTGATCTCTCGCAGGTGGTTGAGGAGCGGCAGAGGCGCGTCCTCCTGGTGGCGGTTGGCGGCCGGCGGCGGCACTACACCTGCTGGCGTGGGTGGTTGAGGAGCGGCAGAGAAGCTCTACTTCTTGGCGGTCGGCGGCGGCGCTACAGCTCCTAGCGCGTGGCGGCAGTTCGGTGCGTGTGGCGGCGGTCCTCTGCATGTGGCGGAGGATTCCCTCGCCAGCGGCCGCGCCTCTTCTCGCCGGCGGCCGCGCCGGAGCCCGACCAGGAGGTTCTAGGGACCCGATTGCTTACAGTTTTATATTTAGGGGTCCAATTGCTTTTTATCTTTATCTGGCATGGCTCAAGTCAGGCAGGCTACCAAACAAAGTATCAGCTGTATCTTCTCTCAACACATACGGGCTAACAAACACACCCTAAAATCTCAACCCAGCTTGTATGAGGTGGGATATCTCAGGTGGGAGAGTGAATTCGAAGTGAGACAGGCTACCAAACACACCCTAAGATTCATATAAAAGAAGTCATTTTTAGGGTTACGAAAAAGTTCCAAACTTTTTGGTATTGTACCAAAGAGGTTCTAGAAGGTTATAGAGTGGGCCCCACTTGATTGGGTGGGACCACATGGGCCCATGTAGCCAGCCCTAGTGGCCCCATGCGGCTGCACCCTAAGAGATAAGACCGAATCCATTTAAATTAAATGAGGAAATAAGGATCTGTTTAAATTAAATGGAAAGGATATGACTTGAGGGGGAGGGTTTCTCCCTGACCCCACCTTGGCCGTTGGCCTAGGTTGGGGAAGGGGTAACCCTAGCCGCCCCAGCCCTACACTTCCAATCTGATGGACTAGTATTGCCTTGAGCAGGTGCCTAATTACACAACATTCAATGTTTTATTACCTATTCTTTCGAACAAATCATGATACCAATGCAAATACTCCCATGCTGAATGGTGGTTGTGGTATCTCGTTTCAAAAAAAAAGCATAGGTCTGATATTTCGGTGTTCTCACCAAGGTTTTAATTTTTATTGAAAAAAAATCCCCAAAATATAGGCCAGTTACCGGGCAAATTTAAAAACCAAAATTTGAATTCAAGTTCCTTTGTGTAGTCATTTGCCGAGGACAATTTCAATTCTTTTGCTCGGCATGACCATACCAAAACCCTGGTTCTCACGGACGGGGATCCCCTGACGTTCCCGACCCTGCCGTGTGAGTTGCTGACAGCTGGGGACCACCAGGAGTGGAGCCCACATGTCAGTGGCGGAAAGTCAGGGCACGGCAGAGATAGGCACGCCAGACGATCCGTGTCTGGTTCTCACTACACTTCCTTTAGCGCTTTATATGAAGATTGACACGCGGAGACTGCTGAATACGCGGTATGCCTCGAAGAACCAGAAATCCGGTAAGCGCATGTGGACTTTGATTTTGTTTGTTTGTTTGGCGGTGATGGGTGCATGTGTGGAACAATATTTTGGATTATTTAGCTCAAGACAAAATATACCAAGCATATCCATGTCCACCCATGGTTTTGACACTTGCGTTTTCTTGGAAATTCAGGAGCTAGCGCCCCGTTCATATATACTAGTGCACGGCTGCGATGCATTTCAACTTTCAAAGCATTTGCAGATATTTGTAGGAGTGCACGAGTGTGAGAGTCGATGGCCATACACGTACCAGCCTACGCGGACCGCTGTTTCTGCTTGGATCTATCGGGTAAAAGATTCTAATTTGCAGGATAATATAGCATGTCTTAGGCTGCAGGAAATTAAAAGATCCATGTCTGGCTTGCAGGAAATTAAATATCACATGAGATCTGCATGTCCGGTGATGCTGATGCACATCACGTTCACGTTCACGTTCATGTGAACCAACCGATCTTGATGAAGTGGCGCTTCTACTTTTTATACTTCAGTCGTATTTTTAGGTTGTTCAGCAGATCTGTCCGACATCAACGTTACGTGCTTCCGCCCTGTCGCATGCGCTTGTTCGTTCGTTGCATACTGGTAATCTGGTATCTGTGTAGTATACAGTGTATTGTGCACACATCTGGCATGTTCTGCAAAAGTTTTGGATGCACAAGCCTACCAGAGACCTTCAGACACGAGGTTCGTCGGTCGTGTTCTATATATTGTCAAATCTTCCATGGCTCCGTCAATGGCGAGCTCTAGCTTCATCTGCAACTTAGCACCTGCGGCCTCTGCATGCCTTCCTCTGAGCAAGTCCGGTACCGATCCCTCCAGGACCAAACACGGCCGCCGCCGTCGCTTGTCATGCAAAGCCACAGCACGTAGTGATGACGACGCCCTGCAGGTACACCCCAATATCGACCGCCGGGACGTGCTCCTGGCCCTCACCGGGTTCGCCGCTGCCACCACCACAAGCAACCTCGGCCTCGCGGCGCTGGCCGCTGACGACACCGTGCCTGCCGTCTGTCTCACCCCGCCCATCACGAACGAGGTCATCAAGTGCGTTTCGGCCGACGGCTTCCAGTGCCCCGGCCTGTTCCGCCCGGAGGACGTCGTCGACTTCACCGCGCTCCCGCCGCCAAACGGTCCGCTGCGCGTTCGCCGGCCCGCGCACCTCGTCGCCGCCGACGAGGAGTACGTGAAGAAGTACGAAGCCGGCATCCGCATGATGAAAGAGCTGGACGGCACCGACGACCCGCGAAGCTTCAAGAGACAGGCGGCCATCCACGAGGCCTACTGCAACTTCCACTACAAGGTGACAGCAGCGGCTACGGCCGCGACGACGGCGGCTGCTGGGAGCCCGGGGGCGCCGGAGATCGACTTCGACGTGCACTTCTCGTCCATCTTCGCCCCGTGGCACCGGATGTACATCTACTTCTTCGAGCGGATCATCGGCGAGCTCATCGGCGACAGCACCTTCGCGCTGCCGTACTGGAACTGGGACGCGCCGGACGGGATGATCCTGCCGGCGATTTTCAACAACGCGTCCTCGCCGCTGTACGACGCCAAGCGCAACCAGGAGCACGTCAACGCCGTCATCGACCTCAACCTGGGGCCGGGGAAGCAGAGCGATCTTCCTGTCTGCAGCGACGACGCCTGCCTGAAGGCGACGAACCTATGCACCATGTACCGCCAGATGGCCGTGGACACGGCGGCGCAGTTCCACGGCGACAAGTTCTGCGCGGCGCGCGTCAAGTCCCCCGGGTCGCTGGAGAACATGGCGCACACCGCGGTGCACATCTGGGTGGGCGACCCGCTGTCGGCCAACAAGGGGGAGGACATGGGGGTGCTCGGCACGGCGGGGCGCGACCCCGTCTTCTACTCGCACCACGCCAACGTGGACCGCCTCTGGCACCTCTGGACCGCCGCGCTCGGCCACGAGAACTTCGTCGGCGCGAGCGCCTCCCAGTGGCTCGACACCGGATTCGTGTTCTACGACGAGAAGAGGCGGCCCGTGCGCATCAGGATCCGCGACGTCCTCGACCCCGGCAGGCTCGGGTACGCCTACGAGGAGAAGGAGACGCTGGAGTGGCAGGACAAACGGCCCACGCCGGCGACCGGCATAGACAGAACGGGAGTCCAGCCGAGCGTGCCTGCTACCGTCTCCTTCCCCCTGGCTCTGAAGAAGGGCGAGAAGCAGTACGTGGCGGTGGAGAGGCCGGAGCAGGCCCGCGCCGACGGCGGCAGCAGCAAGAAGGCTCCGGAGGTGCTGGTGGTGGACGTCACGATCGACCCGTGCGAGGACGCCAAGTTCGACGTGCTCGTCAACGTGCCCAAAGGCCAGGAGGGGCGGGTGGGGCCGCAGAACAGCGAGTTCGCCGGGAGCTTCGTGAACCTGCCGCACGGGGGCGGCGATGGTGGCGGCGGCGGCAGCATGGGGAGCTTGAAGCTGGCCTACCGATTCGCGCTGCGTGAGCTGGTCGAGGACCTCGGGTGCGGCCGAGACCAGATGCTGGACGTCACGCTCATCCCGGTCGCCGGCGAGAAGGTCGTCGTCGACGACGTGCGCGTTGAGCTCCTGAAATAATAGGACCTGAGATGATCTCCCTGTGTGTAATCAAGTTAGCTAGCTTAGAATATTCAACCATCGTACCAAGTTACTACTGTAGTAAGTATTTACCGATTGATCACCCGATAACAACCAGACGAGAACATAGTTACATGATGCGGCTGCTCAATTGATGCATTATACTCCTTTTTGCATCAGACGGGCATTGTTGAGGTCTCATATATGCAACAAACGTTTCCTATTTTGGTACGAGATATCAACCACCATTCAGTTTGAACGATTTTGAATTGGTATCAAATGATTTGTTCGAAAGCTAAGGTAATAAAACATTTAATGTTGTGTGATTAGGCACCTGCTCAAGATAATGTTGTGTGATTTAGGCGTACATCAGATTTGAAGTGCATAGTCGTATAGCAGCACAAGTACATCTTGCAAAAACTCGATTAGGTTCTCCTGGGGAGAACCGATATTATCACTGAACTTGTCATACCTGTCACTCTGAAAGCCCTGCCCCTTGGGTGGCACTATTCCTGAACCAAAAACCAAAAAGATACTTTATCATAAGTGGAACAAGGTGCAAATAATCACAACATAAAGCACTTGGAATCTCGGACATTCCATTTTTGACACTGAAATTCTCTTCAAAAAGACAGAGACAAACTAGCCATGTGACTTGGAACTTAATAGATAGTGTTAGTTTATTGCCCCTGTGTACAGAAGAAGGAAATGCAGAATACAAGACTAACCGCTCAATTCTCAGAAAGTTTCTCGACGGTTCCTGTTTGTTGCATCTCAATGGCCACAATCTCGATTGAAACAGCCTGACCATTCACATCCATTACCCTTTTTTCTTCATCTGTTTAAGGAAGGTGCTAAAATTAACAACTTTTTGATTTGCCAAAAAAATTACTATTTCCAAATGAAGCTTCTCGTTCAATCTGCAATAGGAGCATCAACTGTAACTAAGAATCTCAGATGATTGAGGTATTATCCTAATTGTATACGGATCTACCCTCTCGATCTTTCCCAAATACTACAAGCATGTACCACTTTTGTACTCCGTACAAGATTTGTGGAGAAAGAGGGGGAGGGGGAACAGCCGTACCTCATGGAAGGGAGGGGGAACAGACCATAACGTCCAACAGAGGATGGTCAGTGAAAGCAAGTTGATGTTGAAAAGATAATTAGATGCTTATGACGCTTCACAGTGTGTTACTATCTTTTGTCCAATCATGTCAGAGCGGTGTTGATCATGCAGAAATGCAGATTACTGAGGACTGAAGTCTAGCACAACAAAAATCTTTCAAACAGAAAACCAAGAATAACCTGCAAGTAGGAAGCACTCCTATTTCATTGAAAAACGACCAGGAACAAATATATATCGAGACAGAGCAACAAAGTTTATCTTCAATGTTGGAACGGTTACACTGTAAAATCTCCCAATCATATAATATGTATCTCCTTTGTATGTATGAATCTCTACAAAAATTTCTCTGGATCTTCTAGTGACGATCTCGTGCCTGTGTCAGCTAACCGCAAAGCTCTACTGTGACATGGATTATTCACATGGTCCATAGCTACATACGCTAGAAATGCCATCATAAACCTAATAAATATTGAATGCAAGTTGCCAATCAATTATGATCACTTCAGTTTGTAGTAAGATAGTTTAGCACCAACCTACATAATAAGATATCACTCTTCTATAGAGAACCAAATAAAAACAAAATAAAGTTATCATGAACAAATTCAAAGTGCTCCCTCCATACCGGTTTATTAGCCTATTACGTGTTTGAAAGAAACTTTGACTATAAATTTGGTCAAAAAATATGAGATATATGCCACAATTATATCATTGGATTTGCATTCAAAAATACTTTCCAATGGTATAAATTATGTGGCATATACCTTATATTTTGTTGACAAAATTAATGGTCAAAGTTTTTCTCGAGGTGCGCAATGGTCTAGTAAACCGGTATGGAGGAAGTAGTACATTAAGTTAAATTATACTACTTGTCCAGCTCCTAGATTTTCATCAGATGATACATTGTTTCCTGCAAATGACCAAACTGAAACAGTTTTATGCTTAGTTATAAATTTTGATTCTACACGCCACTATGATTATGATTGGCATTTCTTAATTCACACGAAACCTTGGAGCAGCCAAAGCATCATATTGGCAGCAATATTCAGAAGATCACAAGTACCCGGACCTGGAATTGATGGTTATTCATAAGCTGTAAGCTATAACGACTGTTATGACCGAGCCCATACTGGAAGCAAGATTGAAAAAACAAAACAAATAAGGTAACATCAATGCCACAATGGGGATTGTCTTCCTTGCACCCATGTTAGTTATTATGCAAACTTATCTGATAGAAGTCGAGCATAGAAGCAGAAACAACCACTTTTTAAGTGCAAGTTACCAAATTATGATATGGCGCAACTAAGCAAAATACCTAAAGTATATATGCAATAATTAAATAAAGCTAATAAATTTTGGCTCTCTTGAAAAAGAGAACAGATGTCACTCTCTAAACTGCACCAGTGACATGTGAACATAAGTTGCAGCATTTAGACATACAAACCCTGCGCTATCCATGCCTGACTATATACTAATTTTAGTTGCTACTTTCACCCAATTATTCTTACATCTAATTTCTAACTACTGTTGCATCATCAAAAGCATGCAAATAGTATAGTGCCACATTGGTGCACTACGTATCAGTCAAGCATCCTTGGGATAAGGCAGATCCTAGTTCTGCACCATCACAAATTTCTCAACTTTAAAAGGGACACAGCTTACACTGAAACCTTCAAGCAAATTTGAAACCTTGAGGAAAGGCCAACGAAAAAGGCAAGCAGTACTTCAAAATTTCAGAAGCAGGTGTTGCTGATACATGTAGACAATCCAGAAGTGGTCTAACTATCCTTCACCTTCGTATCAAATATCAATTGAACTATGTTCAGTAGCAAAGTTTGTATCTTATCATGCCAGCAAAGTTACTGTAAAAACAAAATATGTAGCAGACATAGTTGGTTGTTGATACATGTAGGTAATCCAGAGGTGATCTAACTATGTTCAGTAACAACGTGTGTATCTTATCTTGCCAACAAAGCTAATGTAAGAAACAAAATGTGTAGCCGACATAGTTGGTTGCAAAGATAGCAAGGAAGAAGTTGTACTTGCTTGTGACATGACCTCGACAACGATGTAAATGTTATTGATGGAGACATGCTTGCTGACGGACTCCTCCACGAGTCATGACTGAACACAAGTCATCCTTGTAAGACGGCATTGTCCCATGGCTCACAACCTCAATTCTCATGGAAGTGAAGAACTGGAGTTGCTCGCACTCAAGCAAAAGGGGCACAAGAAACAATACAGAGATCTGTTACTTGATGGAAACAAGGATCAAGTAAACTAACTGACCAATTCACCGCAAACGAAACAAATATTAGGAAAATCCAAGTGTTTTCACCTTATACTTTTAAAACTCCTTTTTAGAATAAATCTTCAACATTCACTGGAGTCATCCAATTCAGTGGGGAAGTACGGCAAGAGAGAGTAAAATAGAACGCATACATGCATTTTATTCTCTTTACAACTGTACACGTATATTGAGAAGAAATAATGGCCATTAATCATCAGATAGACAGACCACTTTCTTCCTAGCTCTGCAGTTGCACAAATGCAAATGATAGAAATTACATTTTCATGGGCTTAAGAATCACAATCAACTTAGGCAGTACATTATAACGATGTGTTCGCATTCAGGATTTAATTGAAGCACAAAAATCAGAGCAAGAAGAAAACCACTTTCCATCGAAGTTGTCAACAAAGATCTGTGAACCGAATAATGAGGTCACTTGTCCACCCTTAAATACTCCAAAAATGTATTCTGGTCTTAATAGATCTTTATACGCCTTCATTCATATTAGCATTATCGGAGGTCATAAAAGTACAATAGCTCCACTTCGAAGAGCAGAACAAAGTTTCTAAAAACATGAAGAGAACAGAAATAACATGAAGGAAAACAACTACAAACACTTCTGATCTTTCTACTCAAGCCATACCAGCTTATTTTAGATGCAACACAGCTAATCTCAGCTAAAATCTTTCAACCTTCGTTTTAACACATCCAAGGACTTCTTTCGAGCATTCTGCACCATGTTTCGACTTGAAAGGCTTCCAAACAAACTGTCTGGAGCATCCCTGAACTTCTCACAGATGATGGCTACCTTCTTCTGGTCCAAGGACCCATAATTCTTCTCTCTGATTACAGTATTCATGAAGCTCTCGGGCTGGTTGCTGAGCAAAAGATTGGTCAGCTGCCTAATTTCAACTAGGCAATCTCTGAAACTTGTTTCCTTTCTAAGGTCCGACAACCCAGTGCTGCGAAATCTGTCTTCTGCAAACTCTTCTAAAAATCTCAGGTCAATGTCAATTCCTGCAACAGCATTGATATTGAATCTTTTCACCCTGTCACTAAGAAAAAATGTTATTATAGAGTCCGAGATGTGGCTGAGTGCACCAGAAACGACCTTGAAGAGGACCTCCCTCGGCAAAACCGGTTGTGCAGTCGATACTACCATGTCAAGGTAGATAAGGACTTCATTCATGTAGTCATTTGCATGTTCTGGAGTTTCCTCTGCTGTCCAATTGATGGTGGTCAACAGCAACATAAATTCATCGATCTTCGAATTAGCCAAGGTCATTAATCCATTAAACGCTGCATTTTGGGAGGCTTTGAGCACAGCTCTAGCAGTCAAACCAGAATGAGGCTTCTCAAGAAGCCGTTTAGGAAGACCACAAAGCTGGGCAGCATGCCAGAGGAATGCATCACATGACCGCTCAAGAATAGCAATATTTCCTGCAATCTGTACCAGCTGTGCAATCTCCAAACTACCACTATGTATCGATTTCAGGAGACAATCATTTAGTACCTCAATTAAAAGCTTGTCTAGGTATCTTTTGACCACATCATAGGAGTTCATCATTACACCATACGACAAGTAGCTTACCAAATCCTCAATAAAAGAATGCACAATACGGCAAGCACTGGGAACTGCAGAGGAAAATGGAGCAACATATGGATAATCAGGGACTACGTGAATGGGCTCAAGTTGTAATGCTGTGACATTCATGTTGTACTCATTTTCCTTCTCTATAACCATCCTTTCATAGGAGTCCTTAGCAAAGACAGCTTGTATCTGCTTCCGACAATCAGAAACAAGCAGCTCATGATATCTGTCCCTGTTTTTTTCAAGAACTTCAAGCAAAGATGTGGCTTGATATCCATACTTCTTCATGGTTGCACCCAGAAGAGAGACATAGTCTTTTACAAGAAGGTGGTGGTTAGCAGCATCCATGCGAGTGAATTGTTCTTCCAAAATAGATGTGACCTTAGAAATAGATGCTTCCCACATTGTCTCAACCTGGCTCTCAGATAGAAGTCCCTCTGCAGTTCGAAGAACACGGTCTTCAACAATAAAAAATCCAGCTACCTGAGCAAGGAAGTGCTGGTGGGACTCGAGGAAAGGTTGTGCTGTAGAAATTTGCATGTCCAAGTTAAGCTGCATGAGCCTGTTACTGCAGTAATATTCTCGAAACTTCTCCCCAAGGCCAAGGCATATGTGGATGTTGTATGCTCGATATACTGGTGTAAGATCGAACTCTAGTGTTGATTCCTCATCTATATACTCCACATCCAAGGCATAAGCATGCTCATCAAACCCGACACGACTACATTCTTCTGCTTCCCTCTGCCGGGCACGCATTCCCTCAGCTTTCTGACGATCCAAAGAGGACTGCCGTATCGAGGCCTGTCCAATCTCCATTGCAAACTTTCTGATATACACAAGCCACTCATTAAATTCACCGGAAACTTTCTTCTCAATATACAGCTTCATCATTGGTATTTTTTTCTGAAGAACCTTTTTAAGAAGCTTCAGAGGAATATTTTGCAGGTAGTCCTTCTCAATCAGCTCCAAAGTCTTCAATGCAGTGTGAAACTTGCCTCCAGCAATGTCCCTGTTGCACACCTGACACAGGCTGGTGACCTGCAGACAGATCTTCAATGTTGCCAGCGCTTCCCCAAGATTTTTATTCGCGGCATACAACTCGAGAAGCTCATCGAGCTTCAGCAGTAGTTCACTAGCAACCTCCTGCAAGCGGAGATTCTCACCCGACAGAGCAGCCTTGAGCTCATCAGCATCGACTAACACCCCGCGCAGCTCATCGACTGCGAGGATGAATTCCTCATAGTGAAGCCTACAAAGCTCCTCAATCTCAACCTCCTTCCTCTTCGCGATACCCCTGAGGTTGTGGAAGAGAGCCTCAGGCTTCCCAGACTCAAAAGCATGCCGCACAATGGGGCCTAAATCCTCATTGTTTGACACGAAGCCAGCAAGGGCCGTACCAATTCCGCCATTTCCACTCTCCACGGCACCCCTCTTCTTGGTCAGTGCAGTCATGGTTTAACTGCAAAACAAAATGGAAAGCAATTATTTATCATTCAGATTTGTGAGAAGATTGAGACGCTACAAATGGAACAACGAAGAAGTAGAGAAATCCGTAAAATAATTTTCTTGTAGAGTGCAAGAACATTTAAAAAAAATAGTTATTTCTCCTGAAAATTAACGGCTATGAGCATGAGTACAGGCTATCAGGGTAACAAGACACGAAAATACATGACAGATGCCCGTCCTGTCACCTAATCCCAATGATCCCCTCCTGTCATAATCCCTGCAACACATGATATGTTTGTTTCATTCCAGGGAACCAACAGCATATATGAACCAACACATCAGCACATACAAATCTTCATTACGCTTTGCATAGCTACAACCAAATAAGAAATTATGTCATGCCTCAATAGTCAAAACTTGGCAGCTACAAGAAATATTCATATATCAGATAATTTCATATAGCTAACAAACCACAAAAAAGGTAAGCACTGTTGATCAGTAAGACTATTTAATTAGCTATTGTTAAATTCCTTAGAGAAATACTACTAGTAAGTAGCTCGTTCATGGTCCCTTTCTTACTCAACTGAACTGAAGAATTGGATTCGAGCGCAAGCGGTGCTACTGTTCAGGACAAGCTGAAATGCTTGTGTTTGCACTGCAGTGCACACATTGGCAAGCCACGATTGAGAAAATTAATTCTAGCTGCCAGCCGTATGTGCCATCGAAGCATCGACCATCGAACCGGACAGTGGCAGGACTTGGATATGCACCACTAAAACGAAATATGTAATTACTTAAGCTACCTAGTATGCATGTACAATCAGATATGAGCAGAGCATGTATGCTGAGGCTGAAGAACGGCCACCTCAAGCAGCACACCACATCGCTCGTTTTTTTTCGAAATGGGGCAGCCCCAGCCTCTGCATCGAAGAGATGCATACGGCCTTCTTTTATTATCTTTTATTAAACAAAGACCAGCGAAAAGCCTTACAACAATCATACAAACTGAAGCAGCCACCAAACACAGGTGTCAAAGCACCACCAAACTAGTGCAACGCAAGAGGAATAGACAAGGCCTTGTGCCTCGCCACCGCCATCGTCGACTCCCGGAATAATCCAAAGAAAGCGCCTTGTGCACAAGCTCTAGATGTCACCTCCACCTCTCTCTCCGTGAACCAACCTCCAGGGTGTTAGACCAGCGAAGCCTCTCACCAGGCTTTCCATCGACGCCACCATGACGCCAGACGGTTCCTCCTCCCTGCGCACGCAACACAACACGCACCCTCAGTCGAGCTTTCACGGCACCACGCCGCCAAAACCCACCGTCGTCCATGCGGGAGGGGACACGCCGCTCCCCTTGAGAACTACTACTACCATCCAGTTTACTACTCCAAAGACGATGCCCCCCAGCGGGGACATCGACGCCGCGCGTCGCCATCGTCTGATCCAGATCTGGGGTTTCCCTCGGAGTAGCACCACCTCCCGTCGACATGTGCTCCAAAATGATGCCCTCAAGAGGGGTAACGACATCGGGCGCTGCCATCATTCGATCCGGGAACCCCGGACCTAGGGTTTCCCCCAGAGCAGCCCGAGTCGAACGACGAGAGCAACGTAGACGATACCTTTACGAAGGAAACGACATCCGAAGATGTCGTGATCGTCTGCCACGACCGACGTCGAGGCTCGGTTTTCACCGGATGTCACGTCGCCCGAACCCGTCATCGGCTAGATCACCACCATCGGCCGACCAACTTCGTCGGAGAAGGAGGCCACCACCACCAATCCTGGGACAGCCGCCCCAGACGACCTCATGCTACGGATCTTGCCCAGGAGAACCCAGCTGCAAGGACGAGAGGACGTGTGCAGGAAGAAGCCCTCCCCAGGCCTGTTGGGGCCTAGATCGGAGCCCGTCCTCACCGCCCACCCCTTGCCCCGCCGCCGGTGCAATCCCCTGGCCGACGCACCCCGCAGCACTGCCTCCCGCGCAGGCCGACGAGGACCGCCGCCACTTCTAGCCGAACGGTGGCTGAGGAGAGCCGCCGCCGCCGCGCGGGCTTTGCCTGGCGACACTCCGACGGTGGCGGCAGCAAAGGAGGCACACGAGAGGGTTTCGAGCCGGCGCGAGGTGAAGCACCCCGGTGTGGCGTGGCGTCGCCGCACGGGGGTCGGGGGAGAGAGGGGGAGTAGGGAGGGAGGAGGCCGGCGGCGGCTAGGGTTGGCACCACATCGCTCGTGCAGGACAAGATCCTGCAATTGCCAACCCTAGCTAACACTGCAATCCCCACCAGTCACTGTCCAGATTCAGTTCTAAAATCAATCTACTGCTAACACTCTGTGACTTACTTGGCTCTGCTCAGCTATCAGAGAGCAATCGATGAGATGGAGGGGCTCGGGCAAATCTAACAGCAGCAGAGCGTCGAGAATGTGGTCCGCAGGCTCAACGGCTTCACGGCGAGAGAGTGGACCGCCGCGCCCCTAAACCCTACACCCCAACCCCCAAACAACATTTTCTGTGGCAAGAACATACATGCGCAAATCGGATGCTGCGGCACATCTCTCTATGAGAGAATCGGCACAAATCAAGAAGAAAAGATAATAATCGGGACCGAAACAACAGGTGATCTGTACAGGAAGATGGGGGAAAACTCTAGGAGGGGGGCAAGGACGGAAGCCGCCGGCGTGGGAGCGCGGGTGGCGGAGCAGGAGGAGAGGCAGGGCGAGGAGGAGGATAGTTACCGGAGAGAAGGCTGCGTCGTGGTGGTCGTCCTCGGGCTAGCCGTCGCCGCTTGTGCGCCGCCGCTCTAGTTTTTGCGCTCAGCCGTTGTGGACGAGGCAGAGGTAGGCGTCAAGGCAGGAGAAAACAAAGGTCCGCGTCGCCGGTCTGTCTCCACCTGGTGCGTTCACGAGAAAGCTGAGACCCATTCCTGGAACGGGACGGACGCAACAAGGTCCCGGGTGTTGCAAGCCCAAGCTATGCGTTATAGACAAGAAGTTTCTCCTTAATTTTAACTTCTTCCCCCCACCAAAAAAAAATGTAGTGCATATTAGCTTTAACAAAAGTCAAACTTCATAAAACTTGATGACATTTATAGAAAAATATATTACTAGCATCTACAACACAAAACCAAAATTATTAGAACCATTGGAGTACATGTTTCATAGTGAATGTATTGACATTTTTATCTCTATACTTCGTGAAACATTTCAAAGCTTAACTTCAGTAAAAACTAATATGCACTATATTTCGACATAGAGGTATTACATAATCAAAGGCGCGTCTGTATCAAACAACAATTATGATTTTGTTAACGTCGTATGGAGAATCAGATTATTTCCAGTCATCCCGTACGTGCGTGCACAGGTTGGATTGTGGCAAGACTTATTTGGTGACAGATGTATGGTTGGCGAGAGAAGATAGAATTTCGATGATCTTCTCAAGGTGGTTACCATTGGTGATGGCATCAACTTTCCTCTTGGACTCCCTTGACGAGACCGGTCGCAGCTGTATGTGCTTCTTCATCGCCTCAGTGAGAAGGTTGTGCACGTCCAAGAGCATGACGATATCATCGGGGTGCTTATTATCTATGGCGTTGAAGATCTAACATGCATGATCATATCCTCTTTGGCAGGTGGCGATTGGCGCCTCAGGCATGCAAATAGCGGCCTTGACCACCATCACGGCCAGCTCATGTGTGTTACCACCTGCCAAGAGAATCTAAATAGCGAGGGGATCTTTGACACCATAGATTACATTTACCGTAATGATGTTGCCATGCTCGTCGAATGGCGCAGCTTCCTCACCGAGACAAAGAAGCACATGCAGTACAACTGCGATAGGTATCGCCATGAGGAATCCAAGAAAAGAGTTGACGCCATTTCCAAGGGCATCAATCCGACCGACGACAACATTCCTGATGCTGGCCATCACCCAGAATGCTCAAGACACCTTCACTAAGGAGGAGGACGACAACGAGGAAGGAGATGGTGGCCACCATCCTTGGGTGCAAGGATCCATCAAAGGTGGAGAGATAGCTAACTGAATGCAAGATTATTGGACCCAGGTGCATATATATACACACACCATCCAGCCGTAAGAAGTGGGCTGCCACTAACGAATGCATGGTCATGCCTTGTTTAGACTTAGGCATGTTTGGATTGCATCCCGATGCCGCCCGACCAAATAATTGGCGTTCACTCAGGGCGTTGGCCAGGGTTTGGATCGAAGCCAAGAAAGCCACACCATTTTTTTGGTCTTCACTTTTGCGCCAAAAACTGGGCAAAGTGGTGGAGGCAAAAGCGCTAGCCAATTTATTGACGCGCCAACAATTTGGTAGGGCGTGGGTGGGGTCTATCCAAACAGTCCCTTAGATAACGGATCTCGTCCATACATGCTAATTTTAGCTTGTTTATTTATTAGTCACATACTCCTTCTGTTTATAAATATAAGATGTTTTAACTTTGTGAAGCAAATGTATCTAGACATTTTATAGTGGGTAGGTTCACTTGAATATACACACTAAAACTTGTTTAGATACATTTGCTTCACAAACCTAAAACATCTTATATTTATAAACGGAGAGAGTATATAGCATGAGACATCTAAATATAGTTAATGTACCACCTCCTCCGCACCACCATGTGTAACTGCCATGATGGATGCAAAAGAAGTACTATCTCTGTTTCTAAATATAAGATGTTGTGAGAGCCTAAAATAGCTACCAATACAAGGAGGAAAAGACAGCTGCCAAACACACGTGGGCATATCTAGGTTAGGCCAACAAGGTCACGGAACACCGGGTCCAAATTAACACCCTGAAATCTTGATAAAACTATGTGTGACTCCTATAGTGACACTAGATTAATTTTGCTCTATGTCCTTCTAGTTAGCAGTTATATCTAGTTAAATCATCTAAATTGGGTGCTCTGCTTAGATTATGCAGATCTAGAAAATTCCCCTTATATCTAGGTGAATGTCCATGCGTTGCTATGGATCTTTTAATTTTTCATAGCGCACATATAAACATAATGTACGTGAAGATTCTTACATTTAAACGACATCATACTCGTAGAAAAAAGGGCTTTCATTTGGAGCTGCCCGGAGCTTTAGCACCAGTTGTGCTACGAACTCAAATTAAAGGGTGCATTAGCACCGGTTCGTAAGGCCAGGACGTCGCAGGAAACCCACAGGGCATTAGCACCAGTTCGTAAAGGACCTTTAGCACCGGTTTGAGCCATGAACCGGTGCTAAAGGGTCCCCTTTAGCACCGGTTTATGGCTCAAACCGGTGCTAAAGGTCCCCCCCCCCCTTTGCACCGGTTTGAGCCATGAACCGGTGTTAAAGGGTGGTGACCTTTAGCACCGATTTGAGCCATGAACCGGTGAAAAAGGGTGACCTTTAGCACCGGTTCATGGCTCAAACCGGTGCTAAAGGGTAACCTCCCATTTTTTTGCTCTCATGCCTACCCCTCCCCCCGCGCAGAAAAAATGTCTAAAAACATAAAAGAAAATGATAAAACTTCAGATTTCAAAATCCTTTGACATGCATGTACCTCACGCAACCAACTTTTATGGAAAATTTGAAATTTTGAATTTTAATATTTTTGCAAAAAAAAGGTTGTTCCAAATTAAAACGGTTTTAACTTTTTGCATACGGACTCGAACAAAAACGTATAATATATGAAAAACTATCTACACACAATTTTACATCCCATTTCAACTACCGTAGGCCGTTTGCACAAATTCTCCTTTATCAAAATTCCAAAGAGAAATATGAAAGCAGGAAGATTTTAGATTTTGTCAGAAAAAATTGATTTTTAAGGACTTTTTCATTTCTTTTGTTGTTTCTTCTACTTTTTAGTTATTTTGAAGTTTTTTTATTAATTTTGGAATTTTGGATTTTTTTAAGTTTTTTATTTTTGAATATTTTGAGTTTAAAAATTAATAATTAAATTATGCATAAAGATTATTTGAAATTCACTGATTCTTATTATTACTTAATCATTGTTGCTTATTTTGTGAATTATTTGGAATTAAAAAAAGTAAAATTATATGTTACGAAAGTGTATGGGTTAAGAGAATTCATAGCATAATATTATCAAGAAGTCGCGAGCGCAGTCTTGGAAGCTAGTAGGGAAGGAATGGAGAAGTTAAGCCTGCTAAGGATGGAGCAGTGTGAGGATGGGTGACCGACCAGGAAGTGGGACCACGAGTATATACTTTGACATGAGAATAGGGTGATTAGAGTGGAAACTGTCAAACAATTCAAATATTTGAGAATTGAGAAATTCAAAAAATTCCAAAAAATAAATTCAAATTTTTCAAATTTATAACAGAAATTCTACCGGACCTTTAGCACCGGTTCATGTCTCAAACCGGTGCTAAAGGGTCCTCCCACCGCACGGGCCATGTGGAACCCCTTTAGCACTGATTCGCAGCACAACTGGTGCTAAAGATAATCGATGGAAATGGGAGTTACAACCTAGTGCGAATGCCCCAATTTCTACTAGTGTCATAGGTTGGTCAAGGGAAAAAGTTTGCGTTACTTGTCTCTCAGACATAAACACAAAAATTGATAACTATGCTTCATAGTCATTCGAATCTCCCTAATTCTTTATATTTTCATATTTTCTTTTGTACACTTTGAGATTATTTTACACATCTAAGATCCCATATTAACATTTTTTGTTCTGTAGTATATAATATTTTGAATATTAATGTACCCCATATCCAAATAATCAATCTTGGAAAGATCAATATAGACTATGACAGTCTGACATTGATTTACACATCCATCAATGGCCATGTAAGCTCTGACACCAAGGATGGAGATGTATGTAACTATCAGGATTGCTGAGGAAAATGTGGCACATTTCTACAAAAACGTAGTCAATTGTTTTCTGCCGGAAAACATGACTATTCCTTCATAAAAAAATGCTACATGGATTTCCTTTACAAAGGAAGTTTGTCAAAATAAAATACAACTGGATAACACCTGAAGTCCCGAACTTAAGAAATGCGATGGCATATCTAGTTGAACTCGGAATAGTGCGAGCAATGATGGAATAAAAACATGCTTGCAGAGAGGCCATTACTCTTTTCAAAGTTTTGTAGCATCACAAATATTAGCTACAGGATGTATACATTTCTAGCATTACCTTCCACTCCTTATATAACTAGTACCTTCTACATTGCGAATCCTGATGAGCACCATAACCATTATCCAAAGATAAGAGAGTAGAAACAATGATCAGACCGAGATCTAATAAGATGTACTTCCTTTTCTTCCACTTACCAACAACCTCACTTTCTCCATTTGCAATAGTCTGGCCTTGCTTAGCACCATCAGCAGAGACAACCTCATTAGCTAGCACATGAGCTGATACACTCACACAATCATTTTAGGCATTACCCACACACACACACACACGCATGTTTAAGGAGCACCACCTCATCCTCCCCTCGGTGTCACTGTCCAGAAGCACAGCCAAATGCATATGCATCTTCCTTTCTCCTTTCCTCTGCTTGGAATTTCCTTGCTTCTCCAAAGATGCATGATAAGGCAAACACAATCTCATTGTAGAGCAGATCCAGCAGGGAACGATCCCCCAGTCCTGTCCCACATGCACGCTCTCGCCCAAGGAGAGGTTCCCCTCACCATCCTAAGGCGGCGAGATGCATGCGACGAAGCTCTTTACAGCGAGGAAGGTTCCTATATTATGAACTGCGCATTTTCAACATCGACAAATCAAAATAAAATTAAGGAATTTGCCTGAACACTAAAATGTATAAAAGCAACAACAACCATGAATCAAATAATTTAGCGTTCATAGGGGAATAAAAAAACAAAGAGAAGCAAACCTGGACTGTGTCATAAAAAATGCTAGGTAAGCACATGACTATTCTGTCTAGCAATGCCTCACAAAATGCTTCATAACCAAGGATGCTCACACAAAGCAATCCATTGTGAATCCCCTTCATCATTTGTAACTCAACATCAACAGTTGCACAACTCCATTGTCAAACCCGGTAGAAATTAAAATTTTAGCATGATTCTTTGCTGGGATTTAAGAATGAAGAGTACAAACTGTCTAAATGTAGTTGTAGACATCCCTACACTGCACCTAGTATAAGCGCTTGTGGTGGGTTAAAAATTGACCGTTTGTAGAGAAAAACTTGTATATGTAGCATATTTCAACCTGCAGTCTAAAACATTATAATTTATTCTCATCCAAGACTCAAACAAGAACAAGATCTACAATGCTAAGACAATCTACAAAAAATGCAATTTTCTCAGCTTGGTAACAAGATTAGATAAAATCACTGCCTTTAGCTGCACACGCTCACCCGTGAGGCCGTGAATTATTGTGGGAACTTGGCGGGCATCTTCAGGCCGAGGAGAGCATGGAGCGAGATCTCGACTAGCACGTGACTCCTGGGTTGCCACTTCTTTGCCCCCTCGTTGGCGAGCACCGTGTCCCGCCTCCATATGAGCTGATGATAATGTAGATGTACCTATCGTCGGTGTTGCTCTGCGAGGCCATGTGCGCATTCGACCTCCCTCGTGTTTGCCTGCCAATAGTTAGGTTCTAGGTTGCGGCTCGAGGCGCTCCCTCCCGAGCTTCTCTGGCGGCGGCCTCCACAACCCCAAAACCTAGGCGGCGTTTCCATCCCCCGCCCCCTGGCCGCCCCTAATGCCCTCCCCAACGGCAGTAGTGGCCCCCTCCGCGTCGAAGAAGGCGGTGGGGATGGCAAGGTGCTACTGCTTGTTTTCCTCGGGAGTTGGGGAACGCCAGCAGAAGCGCAGGGCGGCGTGGCTGTTTGGGTCGGGGCCTGAGGCCCTCTGGTGGGGCGGCAGTGAGGAGGTGGCGGTGTGCCCTCAGCACGTCTTAAGCGAGCATGGCGGTGAGCTGAGTCGTCGGGCCAAGATCTGGGCTGCGAGGCCGATCTGTCCAGATGGGTCCAACCACGGCATGGGCGGAGGGATCTGGCGGTTCCTCAGGTCACTAGTACCTGCTGCCTTGCGCTTGGACTGCCTCCTTCCTCTCATGTCACTCCGGCATGGAGGTGAATGGCGGTGTGGGGTCCTGCTAGTCTCGTGAATAATGGCGGCGGTCCTAGATTCCTTCTATCACCAAGATGATGATCTGTCGGTGCTTGTCTTCATCAATCTAGCGGAAGTGGCGTGTTCCAGAAGGCTCTGTCGGCGCTCCACCGGGCATTTTATGCCTGGAGTTTGCCGGATCGGGTGGGATTCGGTCGTGCGCACCCGTGTTTTGCTTTTTAGAGGGAACGTTTCGAAGCTTTGCTGGCTGTTAATTTTTTTGATAAGGGGAACGGCCCCAGCCTCTGCATCAATTGATGCATACGGATCTCTTTATTAAATTATTATGAGTTCACCAAGTATTACAAATCATGGATCACATAGGGTGGATACATGGATCAACCATCTAAAGATACAATTCTTCATAGCAGCCCTCTGCATCAACAAGTTAGGCGTCCATCAAAACGCCAACCAAATAGGCTGTAGATATCCCGTGCTACCGCCTCCAGATGGTTGCACCCAATATCCATGTCCCGACGGTGCTCCGCCGGCCGGAGATAAGACCACATATGGATCCAGTGGATAACTAAAGGGATAACCTGCAAGAAAGTGGGGAAACATGTTTTGTTAAAGATAAAATCATTCTGAACATGCCATATTGCCGCAAGAATGGCACAAACACCCACTCCAATGTTTATTTTCTCAGATTTTACAACACCATTAAGCCAATTACTCAACATATTATGCATAATACTTAGAGGGGGCGTTATATTGAAAGCCATATAAACAATTTGCCAAATTATCTTTGCAAAAGGGAAATTGATGAACAAGTGTTGTACAGACTCATCATGATCACAAAAACAGCACTTAATGGAACCTTGCCAATTCCTTTTTACAAGATTGTCTTTAGTGAGGATTTCCTTCCGCTAAACAAACCACATAAAGATTTTTGTTTTCAAAGGCACTTTCATTTTCCAAAGGTACTTATGAAGATAGATAGTATTGTCGTTCAACAAGTCTAAGTACATTGCTTTCACCGTTATCATGGAGCATGTTCTCGTTCTGTGATGCTGGTGAAGAATGACATGGAAGCCGAGATCTGAGGTCTAGCAATGGTGGCTCGAGTCTTGATGGCAAGGAGGAATTGGCTTGGTGATTTGTGACATGGAGCAGCGGTATGCGAGTGGGGGTGACAGCACAGGAGAAGTTCAAAGTCCTACCTTGCAGGATGAAAATCTAAGGTCTGGCCTTAATTGGTTGTGCCTGGCAATGACCTTGTTGAAGGCATTGTTTTGTGTGCGAGGAATTTCTTCAGGATGAAAACCTAAGATCTATGATCGGGCGATGATGGCGCTTGTGCGTTGTTTCCTTTATGGAGGCGTCGCTTTTGGAGAAGCTGGACTTCTGGTGCTGTCTTGGTGGTGTTAGTACTGCTGCTACAAGAAATTGATCACTTTAGTGGGACTTTTTTTGTAATTCTTTTTTTTGGCTGTGTGTATCTGTATTGTCACGAAAACACTGCTTTGTTGCAGAGGCTGGGTGTAATTGGTATCTTCTTGATATTAATATATGTTCTTTATCGAAGAAAGTGAATTTAGTTCATGTCCGCCATAAGAAACTCAAGATTGCATATTCTATAGCAGCTAAAACTATTTCTTGATATTAATATATGTTCTTTATTGAAAAATTGAATTTAGTTCGTGTCCGCCATAAGAAACTCAAGATTGCATACACTATAGCAGCTAAAACTATTTAGAAGGGATTTATGGGGAATCGTGGAGGAGATGCAAACCTGAAGACTATCAATACCCACCTCGAGCTGTCTGGTTGCCAAACTCGTGCTCCTATGCCTCTTTAATGGTCAGAGTAGTTTCCAATTTTGATATCCGGCAGGTGCAGTGCGCATGGATGAAAGTGAAGCGGAAACTTTCCGACTTTTCCGCGGAAAAACAGAAACGGAATGAAAATATGAAGGGATTTCTATTTTCGTGCCCCTGGGTCGTTAGTTGTACTCAGTTTTCCCCAGCCGCTTAACTTTTCCTCAGTTTTCCCGTCGCTCTAGTTTGAAACCCCTCGCAGACGGTCGGACGGGAGGGTTGCCGTTTAGTTGACCGTTCCGTGCTGACGTGTGGGGCCGCGTCGTGTGGGGCCGCGTCGCGTGGGGCTGGTAGAACGGGACCGCGTGGGACAGGACGAGACCACGTTTGGTTGTACGTGAGAGCTCGGTTTTGTCTCTCTCGGCCCAAATTGGCATTTTTCAGAGCGCCTTTTTCCCCTCTCTCTCTCTATAACAGTTCTCTCTCTTTTCACCAAATTAGTATCAAATCTAGAGAAGCTTCTATTTCTGTCTTTCTTTAATGATTGTTGCCTTTTGGCCCTCGTTTTTTGCCCAATATGTTAACAAATCTAGTAGCAAATCTAGAAGCTAGTAGAGGATAAATTCACAGCAGCATAATAAATCGAGAAAATATAGGATAAGCTGCATACAGCAGCCAACATAGCATATATATATATATATATATATATATATATATATATATATATTCAGGACAGATCCAACAGTACTACCGATCCCTAGATCCAACATAAGCTACATTTTATATGGGATTAAGCTTGGAGGCTGCGCAGGTGAATCCTAAGTGCTTTGTGTTTGACCATGAACGCATGCACGTTCACGGTCGTTCCAACTCTAGCGCCGCCAGGGGCACTGCCAAGGGATTCGGCATGGTTCACCAGGCAGTTGAAGTCGGTGGCACGGAGCCTCCTGTTGCAGAAGGGGCACCTGTAAACGCCTCGAGCAAAGTGGCGATCGTAATGGCCGGACTGCAGCCTCCTGAGGACGTGACGAGTCTTGGTGTGGAAGGACTCGTCGTCGCTGCTCTGCACCTGTCACGTAGCACCAAAGATCGAAAAACACGGAGTCAATTGCAGCGATGATGGAACAGAGAGTGAACAAAAGATCATGCATGATAATATGGGCACGAAAAAAAGAAGCCTCAGTTACATTGGACACACTTATATCCAGGATTTGGGTCAGTGAATCAAACCCTGAATCAATTTGTGCCCAAATATTCATCATCATCGGCACAAATTAACAGGATGGGATTGATTACTCACATAAGTTAACCAAATCTTAAACAAAAGAAAATCACAAACACTAATAACGCCAGATCTATCATACACTAGTGGGGACGGGGCCTCCAGTCCCGGCCCGTAAGGGGCTTTAGTCCCGATTTGTAAACCGGGACCCCAGCCGCGGGACTAAAGCCTGAACCTTTAGTCCCGGCCCGCTTACCAGCCGGGACTGGAGGGTGTCCACGTGGGCACCTCGGAGCGAATCAGGGCCAGGACCTTTAGTCCCGGTTTGTAACACAGACCGGGACTAAAGGGCATCTGCAGATTTTTGTTTTTTGCTTTAGGGTTTTAGGGTTTAGGGGTTTTAGGGTTTTACGTGGGGGATTAACGTGATGCCCCGTTTGGTGCCTTGGTGTTCGGGAATTAGTTTATGCATATATATAAGATTAACTTATCTTACAAGCGAGCATATATATACAATTATATGGAGATCAGAATTATCGGGACAAGAGCCCGTCTATTCGATTACATGGACCAACATCAGTAATGGCCCCTAGCTACACTAAATCGTCATTTGTCGTCTATAGCTTCTATCCTCAGAAAGGCCGCTAGCTCCTCTGCAACAGCAATCGCGCGTTGCTCTGGTAGGTACTTCTCCCGCATGGCCGTGTACTATATAAGAAGAGGAGATGAATATGAATATCAATCATGATAACAAAGAATGACGAGTAAAAATAGAGGTGTGAATGTTTATTGCTTACATCGTATCTGTAATCCTTGTGCTCAGAGGTAAACGTGCGAATGGTCTCGCAAACATAGTATCCACATAGATGCGTCCCCCGTGGCTGCTGGTCGCACTTTACGAGAATAGAATATATATAATCAAAATAATAATCTAGCATTACAAATGTATTGAAAATAGAAGTATATCATACTACTACTTACCTGAGCCGCTCTAAAGGTCAGCTTCTCATGCCGGATACCGGGAGTCACGCACTTGAACCGCTTCCAAACCCTGCCCGACAAGGAAAATGATTTGCTAAGTTTTTCATTAATTGATATATCAGAAAATCATCGAAAGAGACCGATAGAGCACAAGAATGATTGAAATTACCCTTGGAGCATGTCCTGCAGGCTTTGGAACTGTTCCAAGGGTCTCGATAATGGGTCGAAGGCATCAACTCTTCCCTTATCAATTTGAATGTCCAACAGAATCCAGTGGTAGCTGCACATGTATATATATATATGTGTCAGTAACTTATCAATTACACTCATAAGTGAATGGACACAACACAGTAAGACCCTCACCTGAAGTTGTATGGAAACAATATGTGGTCACAGAAATTTTGATCTGTTAGAAACCTTAGAAGGTTTTCCTCCGTCTCCTTGGGGTTATTAGTTAGCGTCGCTATATGTATTTTATCTGGGTCAATAAACCCAATATTGTGGATGTTCCTACTTTTACATTCCAGAATCTTCATTCTGCATAATAGAGTACAAGTCAGAACGGAACAAGTTATATGTAGAAAATGAATTGAAATAACTGAACAAGTTATATGTAGACAATGAATTGAAATAACTGAACAAGTTATATGTAGACAACGAATTGAAAAACTTACAGACAATAGCAACTCATAAGCGATTTGTCGAGGGCGTCAGCATTGTACATCTGGAAGAGTTCATCAAAGTCGATATGGATGTCTTCGGGACGGCCTTAGTACTCCCGTGGGACAAGCGCCACGATCATCGTTCTCCCTTTATTTGATTCACTTAAGTACCATGTATGCAAGTAACGCATATTTGTTGGGAGATCATCAAACTTATCTTTGCTGACCAAAGGCGCTCCCATGACAAACTGTGGCTTAGGGGCTACCACAGCCTTGGGTACCACGTCGTCTTGGGAAGCCAGAATGACTTCAACCGGGATACCCCATTCATCCGCCCACTTCTTTGCTAATCCCAAATCTTGCCCCTGCACCAGAGAGGGAACATTCTCGGGTAACACCCTGAGGGGTGGGATCGACTGTTTGGCCTGTTGTCCAAGCTGAGGAACGTCTGATCTTATTTTGCTTGTAGTTGAACTTGATTTGCTCCCACTTGCACTTGCACTTGCACGTGACCTGCTCTTTTTCCCTTCCTTCTGCAATGTACGTGTATAGTCGTCAGGCTTATGGTGTAACTCATACTGTGATGGAAGGGTCGTGAAGTATTTTGCATATGCTATTTGCTTCTCGGTGTATTCCGGGCGGGGCTCGGGTTCCTTCTTTTTCATCTGCGCATCATAATGTTCCTTTGCTATCCTAGCGTTTTCCTCGTCGGTACGATCATAAGGTCTGATAGGAAGATTAGCATGAGGTACCTTTGGGAGGGGCGACAGTTTGCGCTTTGGGGAGCTCCGTCGCTTAGAACTCATGGACGGAGCGTTCTTGCTGGCACGCTTCCGCTTAGTATCCTTAGCGGGCGGCGGCGGAGACGGCCGACCCAAGTCCGGCGGCGGTGATCGAGATGGACTCGTGTTGTGGTGGCCGTCGTCATGTGGAGGGCTTGGAGGTGATGGAGGTGTAGGTGACCTGCGACGACTCGGAGGCGGTGTTGTCCTTGGGGCCGAGCCTGGAAGCTTGATGTAGTTCTTGTCCCATAGGATGACTCCACCCAGTACTTCTCCGAGTGTCCTCTCATCTTCGGGTCCAGCCATGTCGAGCTCCATATCATGAAACCCCGCCATGATTTCATCCACCCCGACTTTAGCAAAGCCAGCTGGAATCTCACGGCCATGCCAGCGTGCATCAGGGCCAGAAGGTAAAGCTTGTCGACGGCCACCTTCATGGATATGTTCTTGAATTTCTGATGGAGTTCACATGATGTTGACTCCTTGATTCCATCCACGGGGTAGCCGGGACTGCCCTCTATCATTCTTCGTGCATCGTCGGGCGGGGCCTCAGATTCAGCCATGCTGCTTTTCCGCTTAGATGGGGCGCCGATAATATCGAGTCCAGGATCTTCCTGGCGCGCTACTCCTCTAAGCTCGTCGATCTGCTTCTGTTGCTCGTTAAGCCTGGCAAGCAACTGGTTGAACTTGTCATTCTCCTCATCCTACTGTCGCTTCTTTGCTCTCGCCCGGCTTCTGTAAGTGTCTTGGTCTCTGGCAAACCCAAGCCACCACGGGTAAGAAGGACCGAAGCCTCGCGTTCGTCCTCCATGTTCGTCATTGCCGAGGACCAGTGTGAGCAAATCTTTCTCTCTATCTGCAGTGAACTGTCTTTTTCCCTCTTTAATTTCTTTCACTATCTTTTTCCAATTCTCCCTGGGTATCCTAAGACCGCCACTGCAGATGAGGTCCCCTGTTTCTTCGTCGTACGAACCACCATGCGCAAGGAACCAATTCCTTGCTCTCATTTCCCACTCATCACGGATGGGTTCAGGTACGATGCCTTTAGCTAGCAGATCTTGCTCTTTCTTATCCCACTTTGGGATGGCAGTCTCATAGCCCCCTGGCCCCAGCGTGTGGTGATATTTCTTCTTGTCAGCATTTTTCTTGTTCTTTTCTGATAATGCCTTGGCATCTTCTGACTGCTTGTACTCCTGAAATGCCTTCCAGTGATTCGCCTGCTTGGCTAGATACCCCTCGAATACTGGCACTTTCTTTGTCTTCAGATAGTCTTTCCATAGCTTCTTCTTCCAGCTACGGAACAGTTCGGCCATCTTCTTTAGAGTCCACTGCTTAACTTTGGCCCTCAGTTTTTTTGCGGCGTCTTCATTCTCACATTCTGGCAGGTTGAAATGTGACATGATATCATTCCAAAGATTATCTTTGTACCTTTCGGCGACATAGTCACTATCGGCTGCACCTTTGCGCTTGTTCCACTCCCGAACGCTGATCGGGACGTGATCCCTAACGAGAACTCCGCATTGCTTCTTGAATGTGTCAGCAACATTCTTAGGAAGCTTTGGTTCGCCCGTAGGCAATATCACCTCAAAGGTGTAATGCGTCCGTGCGTCCAACTTTTTAGTCGGGCCTCGTTTCGTAGCTTTGCTCGATGTGGAGGCCTAAGAGGGAGAAACATTCGTCAAATGAATGTATATGTACACAATATAGAGCTATCTCCAATATTATTCACATATTACAAGTGATTGTCGAACTTCATATGTATACCTCGTCGGACTTTATTATTTCTCCACCGGCTTCTCCACCGGCTTCTCCATCAGTGGAGCTATCACCTTCTCCATCATTGGAGCTATCTCCGGCCCCATCGGCTTCATCTTCGTGTCGATCAACCTCCAATCCATCTCCGGAGGGGTTTAGATATGACGACGGAGATTCTGCAGGTTCAACGTCGGGGGCGTCTAAGATTATATCTTCGATAAGTTCTTCCTCTTCGAGGTTCCTGCTATGTGGATCCATAGTTCTGCAAAAAAACGAACATTTGATTAACTAATAAACTAACAAACTATATATGATGCAAAATAATTCTATTCTAACTATATCTATCTAAATAATTCTATTCTAACTATATGTATCTAAATAATTCTATTCTAACTATATCTATCTAAATAATTCTATTCTAACTATATGTATCTAAATAATTCTATTCTAACTATATCTATCTAAATAATTCTATTCTAACTATATCTATCTAAATAATTATATTCTAACTATATGTATCCTAACTAATATATTCTAACTATATGTAATCGAAATAATTCTATTCTAACTATATCTATCTAAATAAATTCTAATTCTAACTATATCTAGCTAAATAAATTTATTCTAACTAGATCTAATATAAATAATTCTATTCTAACTAAATTTATCTAATAATTCTATTCTGAACTAGATGTAATCTATATTCTATTCTAACTAAGATCTATCTAAAGAATTCTATTCTAACTATAGGTATATCTAATAATTCGATTCTAACTATTGTATATCTAATAATTCCTATTCTAACTATATCTATCTAAATAATTCTGATTCATCTAACTATATCTAGATCAAAATATTCATTCTATCTTTCTAACTATAATGTTCTAAATAAGTCTATTCAACTAATATCTATCTAAATAATTCTATTCTAACTAATGTAGATCTATAACTATATGTATCTAAATAATTCTATTCTAACTAAATGTATCTAAATAATTCTATTCTAACTATATGTATCTAAATAATTTCTATTCTAACTATATCTATCTAAATAATTCTATTCTAACTATATGTATCTAAATAATTCTATTCTAACTATATCTATCTAAAAATTCTATTCTAACTATATCTATCTAAAAAATTCTATTCTAACTATATCTATCTAACTAATTAACCCTAACCCTAACAATAGCTAACTAATTAACAAATTAATTTTTTTTGCAAAGAAACCTTGCAGACTTGCAGAGATATGGCGGCGCGGCGGCGATTGGCGGCGCGGCGGCGGGTGCTCCGGCGGGCGGGAGCTGCAGGCGGCGCGGCGGCGCTTGGAGGCGGCTGGAGCTGCAGGCGGCGCGGCGGCGCAGCGGGCTGGCGCGCAATGCGGCGGCGCGGCGGGCTGGCGGCGGCGCGGCGAGCTGGCGGCGCGGCGAGCTGGCGGCGCAGCGGCGGCTGGCGCGGGGTCGGCCGAACGGCGGCGCGGCAGCCTGGCGGCGTCTGTATGCGTTCTCCTCGCGCGCGAAACCGAAACTGCAAAGTGTTGGGCGGTCGGGGAAGAAGGGAAGCTTTTATACCCCGGGACCTTTAGTCCCGGGCGGTGGCTCAGGCCGGGACTAAAGGGGGGCCTTTAGTCCCGGTCCGAGCCACCGCCCGGGACTAAAGGTCTCGGGTGGGGGTTTCAGCACAGGGGCCTTTAGTCCCGGTCTGTGGCTCGGACCGGGACTAAAGGCCTATTTTCTGTTTTTTCTTTTATTTGTTTTATAAATAGTTATCTATTTGCATATTTGAGAATTTAACAAAACTATAAAAATGAAAAGTGTTTGAAATTGAATAAATAATTCAAAACTATTTTATATTTTAAAAATTAATTATTTTAACTACCAAAGTATTAATTATTTGCCATTTTCAATTAAAAACTATGTTTATTAATATTCTTTTTGCATATTTGAGAATTTGACAAAACTATAAAAATGAAAAGTGTTTGAAATTGAATAGATAATTCAAAACTATTTTCTATTTTACAAATTAATTATTTTAACTATCCTAAGTATTAACTATTTTGTTGTTTTCAATTAAAAACTATGTTTATTAATATTCTTTTTGCATATTTGAGAATTTGATAAAACTATAAAAATGAAAAGTGTTTGAAATTGAATAGATAATTCAAAACTATTTTCTATTTTACAAATTAATTATTTTAACTATCCTAAGTATTAACTATTTTGTTGTTTTCAATTAAAAACTATGTTTATTAATATTCTTTTTGCATATTTGAGAATTTGATAAAACTATAAAAATGAAAAGTGTTTGAAATTGAATAGATAATTCAAAACTATTTTCTATTTTCAAAATTAATTATTTTAACTATCCTAAGTATTAACTATTTTGTTGTTTTCAATTAAAAACTATGTTTATTAATATTCTTTTTGCATATTTGAGAATTTGATAAAACTATAAAAATGAAAAGTGTTTGAAATTGAATAGATAATTCAAAACTATTTTCTATTTTCAAAATTAATTATTTTAACTATCCAAACTATTAACTAGTTTGCCATTTTCAATTAAAACTATATTGATTTATATTCTTTATGTATATTTTAGAATCTGATAAAATTATGAATATGAAAAGTGTTTAAAATTGAATAAGTAATTCAAAACAATTTTCTATGTGGAGGCTGTGGGTACAAGAACTGCGAGGCGAAGAAATCAGGACTGGGTATAGCGGCGACAGGGGTAGGGGAGAGGTAGTAGCCCGCCGGGAGGAGTGCCATAGGAACGAAAGAACTAGTGAGCCAACTTTTTTTCTAAAGAGCGGTGATGACCGATCCATACAATTATTCACATCATGCATTACATAAAAGATTTAATACATTATTACATTATTGCACCAACAATCCTATCTATTATTTCTGTTTTCTTCTGGGTCGTAGCCATGGAGAATCTTCATCATTCAGTAGGATGCTTGGGTCAGTCTTCACTTTGAAGGGCGGAATTTCATGAAACTTATTATAATCTATTGACATGTCTGTCTTGTCATCTACTCCCACGATGTTTCTTTTCCCTGAAAGAACTATGTGGCGCTTTGGCACATCGGACGATGTCTTCTTTTGCTGATTTCTTTTTCTCGTTTTTGTAGACATGTCCTTCACATAGAAAACCTGAGCGACATCGTTGGCTAGGACGAATGGTTCATCCATGTACGCAAGATTATTGAGATCCACTGTTGTCATGCCGTACTTTTGGTCTACAACTACCCTGCCACCTGTCAGCTTCACCCATTTGCACCGAAACAAAGGGATCTTAAAAGTAGGTCCATAGTCAAGTTCCCATATCTCCTCTATGTACCCGTAATATGTTTCCAAACAGTGCCCATTCTCGTCTGTTGCATCAAAGCGGACACCACTATTTTGGTTGGTGCTCTTTTTATCTTGGGCAACCGTGTAAAATGTGTTCCCATTTATCTCGTACCCTTGGAAAGTACATATAGTCGAAGATGGTGGCCTGGCCAAACAGTACAGCTGATCTCCAACGGTGTCGTCATTCATGAGATGTGTCTGCAACCAACTACCAAAAGTCTTCTCGTGTTCCCCTTTAATCCAAGAGTCAGCCTTCCCCGGGTTTTCGGAGCGTAGAATATTCTTGTGTCTCACGATATACGGAGCCACCACAGTGGAATTGTGTAGAACTGTGTAGTGTGCTTGAGAGAAAGAATGCCCGTCCATACATACTTTTGCTTTCCTTCCTAGTGTGCCTTTTCCTGTCAGCCTACCCTCATACCGAGATTCAGGAACACCAATCGGCTTAAGGTCAGGAAGAAAGTCCACACAAAACTCAATGACCTCCTCTGTTCCATAGCCCTTGGAGATGCTTCCTTCTGGCCTAGCACGGTTACAAACATATTTCTTTAAGACTCCCATGAACCTCTCGAAGGGGAACATATTGTGTAGAAACACAGGACCAAGAATTCTAATCTCTTCGACTAGGTGAACTAGGAGGTGTGTCATTATATTGAAGAAGGATGGCGGGAACAACAACTCAAAGCTGACCAGACATTGGACCACATCAATCTGTAATCCTGATAGACTTTCTCGATCGATTACCTTCTGAGAAATTGCATTGAGGAATGCACATACCTTCACAATTGCCAGACGAACATTTTCCGGTAGAATTCCCCTCAATGCAACCGGAAGCAATTGCGTCATAAGCACGTGGCAGTCATGAGACTTTAGGTTTTGGAATTTTTTGTCTTTCATATTTACGATTCCCTTTATATTCGACGAGAAGCCAGTCGGGACCTTGATACTGAAAAGGACTTCAAAGAAGATTTCCTTCTCTTCCTTAGTAAGAGCGTAGCTGGCACGCCCTTGAAACTGCCCTGGATGCATGCCATCTCTTCCTTTATGACGTTCCTGGTCCTCCCATGCTTCCGGTGTATCTTTTGACTTCCCATACAAGCCCAGGAAGCCTAGAATATTCACGCAGAGATTCTTCGTCAGGTGCATCACGTCGATTGCGGAGCGGACCTCATGGACTTCCCAATAGGGTAGCTCCCAAAATATAGATTTCTTCTTCCACATGGGTACGCGCTTATCAGGGCCGTTAGGAACAGGTTGGCTGCCATGACCCTTTCCAAAGATTACTTTTAAATCTTTGACCATATCAAATACTTCAGCACCAGTACGGATGACAGGCTTCCCCCGGGGTTCTGCCTTGCCATTGAAATGCTTGCCTTTTTTCTTTAAGGGATGCTTGGGCGGAAGAAAACGACGATTGTACGGGTACACATTCTTCCTACACTTGTCCAGATATATACTTTCTGTCTGATCTAAACAGTGCGTGCATGCATTGTATCCCTTGTTTGACTGTCCTGAAATGTTACTAAGAGCAGGCCAATCATTGATGGTTACGAAAAGCAACGCTCGAAGGTTAAATTCCTCTTGTTTGTGCTCGTCCCACACATGTACACCTGGTTCGGCCCACAGCTGTAAAAGTTCATCAACTAATGGCCTTAGGTACACATCAATGTCGTTGCCGGGTTGCTTTGGACCTTGGATAAGCACTGGCATCATAATGAACTTCCGCTTCATGCACAACCAAGGAGGAAGGTTGTAGATACATAGAGTAACGGGCCAGGTGCTGTGACTGCAACTCTGCTCCCCAAAAGGATTCATGCCATCTGTACTCAGACCAAACCATAAGTTCCTTGCGTCACCTGCAAATCTCGGGAACTCTCTCTCGATTTTTCTCCACTGCCGACCATCGGCGGGGTGCCTCAACTTATCGTCTTTCATACGATCTTCCATGTGCCATCGCAACAACTTCGCATGATCTTTATTTCTGAACAGACGTTTCAACCGTGGTATTATAGGAGCATACCACATCACCTTGGCAGGAACCCTCTTCTTGGGTGGCTCGCCCTCAATCTCACCAGGGTCATCTTTTCTGATCTTATACCACAATGCAGTGCATACCGGGCATTTATCCATATTCTCATACTTCTCACCGCGGTAGAGGATGCAGTCATTAGGGCATGCATGTATCTTCTGCACGTCTAATCCTAGAGGGCAGACAAGCTTCTTTGCTTCGTACGTGCTGGCGGGCAATTCGTTCTTTCTTGGAAGCATCTTCTTCATCAGTACCAGCAACTTTTCGAATGACGAGTCAGTCACACCGGTCTCTGCCTTCCACTTCAGCAATTCCAGTGTGCTACCCAGCTTCTTCTGGCCATCTTCACAAGTTGGGTACAACAATTTGTTGTGGTCCTGTAACATCTGCTCGAACTGCAACCTCTCCTTTTCTGTGTCGCAGCCTCGCCGTGCTTCAGAAATGACCCGGCCAAGATCATCAGCGGGCTCATCTGGTTCCCGTTCTGCACCCTGATCTTCTTCTTCATTGTCTTCCATTGCGGTATCAGCATACTCAGGGAACATAGATCGGTAGTTGTCATCATCGTTCTCTTCTTCTTCATCGTCGTCTTCCATCATAACCCCTCTTTCTCCGTGCTTGGTCCAAACATTATAGCCCGACATAAAACCGGACCGAAGCAGGTGGCTCTGAATGACTCTTGAGGAAGTGTAGTCCTTCTCATTCCGACATTCAATACATGGACAAAACATATAGCCACCACCATGCTTGTTCGCATCGGCCGCATCTCGAAAAGAATGCACGCCTTCTCTGTAAGCGGCGGTGCGTCGATCACCGTACATCCATGGATGGCTCATCTGCGTCATGCAACAGTATATCAAACACAATCACGATCCTAAAAATTAGTACCGCACGGTCTAAACGAGGAAATATAGTTGCTAACCTTTTAGAATAAGTGGAAATAAAGAGGAAGAGGCTTAAGCGTGGCTCGGGCACCTCATATCGTAGTTGTGTTCGGTGAACTGAAGCAGCATCGCTCTAACAAACATTTCAACAAACACCTCTAGTGCATCCAAGCAAAAAGGAGAGCTAGCACACACTCACACACTTTCATCCAAAAAAATGCAAGAGGGGAGAGAGGGGCTGCAGGGGCCATATATATAGGCAGAGTACTTTAGTCCCGGTTTGAGACACAAACCGGGACTAAAGGGGGCGCACATGCGGGCCGCCCAGCGCATAGCCCTTTAGTCCCTGTTTGTGTCTCAAACCGGGACTAAAGGCCCGTAACGGGCCGGGACCAAAGCCTCCCGGGCGGCTGGCGAATTTGGGGCGACGTGGCCGGGCCTTTAGTCCCGGCCCAGATGGAGGCCGGGACTAAAGGGTCCAGGCCTAAGGCCCGTTTTCTACTAGTGATAATAACGCTAGATCTATCATAAAAGGATTGAACTAGGAACAGACTAACCCTAATAACGCTAGATCTATCATAAAAGGATTGAACTAGGAACAGATGAATACTAATAACGCTAGATCTAACACAAAAGGATTGAAATGTCATAAGAACAAGGGAACAAAGGGTTACCTCCGGGTAGTCGTCGACGATGCTGGTGTCGTAGGGATTCGCCGGCGCGACGTACGGCACTGGTTCGTACGGGTCTTCGTACAGGTCCCAATCGACGGGGGCCTGGACGGGTGCCTGGACGGGGGCCTGGACGGGGGCGGCGGCCATTGCGCCGGCGCCTACGTCGGAAGCGGCGACGGGGGCCTGGACGGGGGCGGCGGCCGATGCGCCGGCGGCCGATGCGCCGGCGGACGATGCGCCGGCGGCCGATGCGCCGGCGGCTACGTCGGAAATGGGCATCTCATGCTTCTCCATCGCCGGGGGTTTTTTTTTTGGGTTTTTCGACGCGAAGTGGAGAAGATGATGGGACAGGAGAGGCGGTTGCAGTGAGAATGAGATAGTGGGCAAGCGTCGAGAGAGAGGGGCTCTATAAAGACGAAGGTGGCGTTTGGTGTACCGCAACACGCGTCCGCTATGCACGGCTGCAGCATGCACCGCGACACGAGGCTAACCCTTCGACGTTTGGTGTACTCAGTTCTACCCTCGGGCCTTATTCAGAAATTTTATATGTACTCAGTTTTCCCCTCGAGTACTTAGACTGGCAAGTGCAATATACTCAGTTCTACCCTCAAGTAGCTGGTCAACAGAGAATCAACAAATGAGAATAACATAGCTAATTGAGTCATTTCATGGGCAAAAAAATCCAAAAAAATAAAAACATAGTGGCACCTACTCATGGAATCTTCCTACGCAACCTGCCACCTTAACAAACATAGATAAATCATGTTTTACCACAAATTGCCACTTCTCATAATCACTAGTAGCTATGAAGATGCATGGTTTTCCAGTCAAACCCCTTTGCAAAACATCTTCGCCAAAATATAGTTTGTCTAAATGAGGCCATAATTGTCACACTCATGTATATTTGAATTGCAAATAATTTGATGTAGCCCAATATGAATTATATTGTACAAAACACGCATTTTTTATTTTGTAATTATTTTGTTTGAATCCCTTAGTCTATTTACTATTTACGTGCCCTTGGTTTCTTAGTACTACTCAGTTTTGCCCTCAAGTACTGTCACAAATGCTCACAGAAATCCAAACTTATCCTGATTGGTTGAGCAGTTGTCACACGGATCGACTCCACCAACCGTTAATCAACTGATCTAACGGGCAGTATACCCCTATCCGTCTCTTCGTGGCCACCCCTCTCTCTCTCTCTCTTCGTGGCCACCCCTCTCTCTCTCTGTCGGTGGATCAACGGTTGGTGGAGTCGATCCGTGTGCATTTATGGATTATTTTGCTACGTAACTATATTCCCTCTATTTATGCATTATTTTCCATGATTTAAAAATGTTAAACTAAAAAGTGGTAAACAAGAGACATACATATTTATCACCCCTCTAACAATTATCAACTATCTTTAGCATTCCTTTTCTTTTAGGGAATTTAGTTTTGGTAATTTGAAACGTCCCAAAAGTGGTATAATTTTGGTAGAAACATGAGACATACATGTTTGGCATATTTGGGGCATTTCGGTGAATGAATTATTTATCATTCCTCTAACAATTATCAACTATCTTTAGCATTCCTTTTCTTTTAGGGAATTTAGTTTTGGTAATTTGAAACGGCCCAAAAGTGGTATAATTTTGGTAGAAACATGAGACATACATGTTTGGCATATTTGGGGCATTTCGGTGAATAAATTATTTATCATCCCTCTAACAATTATCAACTATCTTTAGCATTCCTTTTCTTTTAGGGAATATAGTTTTGGCAATTTGAAATGGCCCAAAAATGGTATAATTTTGGTAGAAACATGAGACATACATATTTGGCATATTTGTGGGATTTCGGTGAATAGATTATTTATCACCCCTCTAACAATTATCAACTTTCTTTAGCATTCCTTTTCTTTTAGGGAATATAGTGGGATATAGTTTTGGTTATTTGAAACGTCCCAAAAGTGGTATAATTTTGGTATAAACATGAGACATACATATTTGTGGGATTTCGGTGAATGCATTATTTGTCACCCCTCTAACAATTATCAACTATCTTTAGCATTCCTATATTCCCTAACACTTATTTTTTTTGGTAATTTCGGTGAATGCATACACTAACTTTGAAAACAACTACAAGTACATGTAACTGAATAATGGATTTATAACAAGGGATCCCTTGTAACAACTTCTAGCGCTTGACGAGCAATGATAAGAATCTGATCGCAATTATACAACAAAAAAACAACCAGCCATCAGATTAGCTTGCTTCTTCAACTCGATCAGCTGCTTTAACTGCTTGTTCATTTTCTTCAGTTCTCCCTTCACTTCCACCAGTTCTGCATTGGGAGCATTAGGCATAATCGGGACGGCCCCTCTCTCCACCGCATTCTCTACAGCAAGTACCCCCCACCTAAATTGCGCTCCCCAATACCGCCAATTGATTCCTGCAATTTAAGCCTCTGAACGTACACATCGATCCACTCGAAATACCTGCATTTCTTTAGGATCTGAAAACAACAACGTGAACCCTAAATCCCAAATTCGAGGGAATAACAAGAAAATCGAGAGAAAACAGAGCAATTGGAGCGAGATCTAACCTTATCCCCCTCTCTATATGGCAAGCTCTCGCATGCAAAGGAACTCATGTCCACGGTTGCCGTTGTCGTTCGTCTTACAGATCGACCGCTTCAGAGGCTCTTGGCGTGGGCAGTCAGGGCATCTTGTCAAAGGCACGGGTCCATACTGCGGCCATGAAGAACGGGAGGTCGAAGAGAAACTAGACATCACCCGCCTGCCGGGGAAGGGCTGCCGCTGCCGGAGAAGAAGAACAATGGGGCGCGGGGAAAGAAGGGGGAAGCAATGGCACGGGCACGGGCGCGGGGCTGGCTCGGGCTCCCATTTTGCAACGGGCACCTAGGTAAGCTGTGGGTCCGGCGCGCTAACGTGGACAAGTTGCGGGTCCCACAATGATCTGGATAAGTGGAGGCGTGTCTACTGCGGGGCACAAACAGCGGCCCCACTTGCCAGCACCAACCAACGGTCAACTTAACGGGATTCCTCCCGTCCGAGCTCCTTATGAGAGTTTCGGACAAGGGCTTGGGTAAAACTGAGGAAAAACTAAGTGGCTGGGGAAAACTGAGCACAACTAAGGACCCGAGGGCACGAAAATAGAAATCCCAAATATGAAAATAAAAACAGAAACCTGCGGAATGGAAATGGAAACAGAATTTTTTTGGCAGAAGTGGAAATGAAAACGGAACGGCATTTTCTGGCGAATAGATGCAAAAATGGAAGTTTTCGTTTCCGAATAATACGGAATTTCCGTTTTATAGTTGTTTTGCATGGCCAATCTAGCAGGTCTAATATGTGACCTTGTCATATTGAACTATCAAAGCAACCCACCCCTACTCCCCAACTACACTGAGTAATCTTGACAGGTTTGGGGAACAAGTTTTTTGTTTTACTTAACTAGCTTGAGTTTTGCTGTATGATTTAGGTGGTCTTTTGGTTCCGATAATCATCCGCTTTTCGTCCGTGTTCATACCGTATTCGTTCCATTTCTGTTTTTGGAAGTATCTGTTTTCATATTTGTTTCCGGTGTTTTTGTATTCGTTTCTGCTTCCGCATAAAAGTATGAAAACAAATGTGGCACCACTTAGTTCCGTCCATTTCCGCTCCATTTTCATCCCTACGCATGGGTGCGTGTATGTTGCAGCATTGTTGCTGCTGCTCTCGACCAAGATGCGTGTGATTTTTCTCCTCAGTTCGTGACACTAATTGTTGCATTACATTAGAAAAATTAGAGATGAAAGGAGAATGCCAAGACGATAGAGAGAGATCCTAGAGAGAGACGGGGATAATAAGCGTGGAGTCAAGGTCGCCATCATCCTCCACTCTGTAGAAAGATATGAAACCTTAATTTTGTGTTGTATTGATCTGACCCGGGTGGGGTATATATAGAAGTATACGGGGGTAGGTAGAGACATGGAGTACAAGTAATATAGTCCTAGTCTAATACAAACACCTACGCGTACTCGTATTATATTTCTAACATTCCCCCTCAGTCGTAGCGGGAGTGAAACGGACGATTGCGAATGGATTTCAAGTCATGCGTTTCTGTCATCTTCTCCTCCTTGTCATCATCAACTGCGTCTCTGATGGGTCAGCACCTCTGGTGCCTTCCAGGTCTCTCCCCTCTTCCCTCCCGTAGTCGCAGCGGGAGTGGCGTGGATGCAAGTGACGACGCGGACGCTGTTGACTGGAGTTCTTGAGTTGCTGTAGACGGTGTTCTTGATGTCGATGTCGAGGTAGGCGATCATGATGTAGATGTGGTCAAGGTTGTCGTGGTCGTTGTAGCCGTAGAGCCGGAGGCGCAAAAAATTGCGCATTTTTTGCGGTGGCGGCAGCGGATCTGCGGCGGCAACGGGTTTTAGGGCGGCGGCGGGTTTTAGGCGGCGGCGGCAGGTGTTCTGCGGCGGCGGCGGGGTTTTAGGCGGCGGTGGCAGGTATTCTGCGGCGGCGGGTTTTTAGGCGGCGACAACAGTTCTGCAGCGGCGGCGGGTCTTGTCGTAGGCGGCGGCAGCGATCGAAGATCATGGCGCTGGCGGGTCTTGTCGTAGGCGGCGGCGGGGATCGAAGATCACGGCGGCGGCGGGTCTTGTCATAGGCGGCGGCGATCGAAGATCACGTTGATGTAGACCTTGGCGATGTTTTTGTTGACGATGTAGCACTCGATGAAGATTTTGCTCATAGTTTGATGTAGTCGTGCAACTTGACGTTGATATTCAGGTCGTTGTAGTCTGGCTTGACATGGTGCAGATCTTGATGTCGATGAAGTTGTGCGGTCGGAATCGTGTTTGCATCAGGTGCGGGAGATCGCCCTCCCGTGGATCATCTGTCGACTGCCGTTGCAGTCATGTCATTGAGCTGATCGATGGTGAAAGGCGTGCGGCCACCAGCAACTCCGGCCAGTGCCACACCTCTGTGCTGCACATCCGCCTATGCAGGTCGCCCTTCCCGCCGCGCCAAGACTGAGAGAGGAGGGAGAAATCCCTGTGCTGCGTACCAAAATAGAGAGAAGAGAGACATCAAACGAGCCGCCACCGCCGCAGTTCACCAAAAGAAAGGAGCGGTGCGGGGGCGACGCGATTGGGGATTGCTCGGCTTGGCTCTACCGCCACCGGCCACCTTTCTTTGCCAGTGCACTCCGCCAGCGACGGCATCACCAGCTATTGCTCGTCGTCATCCTCGACCCGAGCCCACAGTCCAAGTCGGCGCACACGGGAGTCCACGCGCAAACACCGATTATGGAGTTCAGTAGCACTCACGGCAACCCCCAGCTTAAGGGGAGGCGCATGTGCAGCGGCGCACTCGACCCTCTTCCTCAAGTAGCTCCTTCTTTTCCAATGCGTTTTTATGGAGTTGTTAGTATAGAACCACGATATTTTAACTTAAATTTCGGAAAACCGAGACTTTATGTTTGAATCGCATAAAACCACAACCTTTTTTGAAGTTGCTAGCAATATGCACTGATTTCGTATTGATACATGTGGGGCCCACCTGTCAGTGCTGATGTGGCAAAAAATAATTCATTTGCTGAGGTGGATAAGGGCCCCACATGTCAGCCCAATAAAAAAATTCTAAATATCTTTTAAAAATAAAAATAAATTATTTGAATATCTATAGGAAATAAAAACTATTTACAAAAATAAAATAAAAACTCCACGGGCCATCCTTGCGCCCGTCGGCCGGCCGCCCCCTCATCCCGGTGAGTCCATGCCGGCCGCGCCATGGCCGAGGGCCTTCCCAGGAAGGAGCTCGCCGGTGCCCTCGGCGACCTTGCCCGCGCTCGCTCGCCGTGCCTAGAGTTCACCGCGCCCCGAGCAGGTACTCGTCGCCGCCACTCCGAGAGGTCGTTGCCGCTCCTAGAGGTCGTCGCGCCCCGATGAGGTAGTCGTCGGCGCTGTTCCCAGAGATCGCCACACCCTGAGGCTCGGAACCACCCGCACCCGCGCTGCTGGGGCCCAGCGCCAACTCCACTGCACTGACGAGGACTTGCTTCTCCCGCTCCGACCGGAGCTCCACGAGGCAGGGAACAGGAGGGGGCGGAGGAGCTCGATGAGGGCTCAGGGGGCGTCCGAGAATCTTGGCCACCGGCGGTCTGGGCGGTGCGAGGGAGGGAGTTGGGAAGAGAGTATTTATTATTATTATTTAGATTTTTACTTAATCTGACATGGGTGGGTTCCAGTCCACCTCAGCAACATATGCCACATCGGCGCTGACAGATGAGCTCCACATGTCAGTTCCTGTGTCTATTCGGGATCAATACAAATTAGTGCACATTTCTAGCAACTTCAAAAAAAGTTGCGATTTTATGCGATTCAAATGTAAAGTCGTAGTTTTTTGAAATTTGAATTAAAATATCGTGGTTCTATGCTAAAAACTCTTCCCCATGCTTGCAGCCGCCTCCAGTGACCCATTCCCCACCGACAGTCAGGGGACGCCTAGTGCAATTTGTGGGCAGTGCTGTGAAGCGATAGCACAGGGGCGCCGCCGGCCCAAAGCAAGGTGGATGGGGACGGCCTCCGGCCAGCTGCCGATAGAGTGCGACGGAGCTGATGGCAACACACTGGGATTTGGGTGGACAGTGGTGGGGTCGACGGCGGATTGATCTGGGGCAGGTCAAGAACCAAGTCTCACGTACCGGTTTTTCTACCGATCGATTGGTTTTTTTGACATACGAAATGGAGGTGTTGGTTTTTTTACGTATCACGGTTCGGTAACCATCACGTCCTTTAGCAATTTTATTTATTTAAATTAGATTAGATAAATCTCAATTTTTTTAAGAAGGATCTTACCGTCGACCTTTTCAAAATCATTTTTGGAAAATTACACCATATTGTTCATGAATTTTGTCTCTTTCAGAATCTCGTGCAACAAGGCACCAATTGTGTTAGCGCCTTTGATGAAGATGAAAGTAGTTTGGCAAGAGTGATCAACTTATGCATCATAGGTTCCGCACTCATAGTCAAAAACTTTGTCAAAATATTAAACAAAACATGTAACTGACATACGGGCCCAAACTATAGAATCACATTTGTTAGAAACGTGGCACCAAAGTTAATTTGAATCTCTCTAAAGTATAGGCATTTGACATTGATATAGGTTGTTTGGAGTAAATAATGACATTTTTGTTTCTGTTCAAAAGAAACTTTGTTTCTCTCACACGTGCTCGTTCGTTTTCACACCTCTTAGATTGTTCGTGATCCTCTTACTCTTACTCGAGAATTCGAGATGGCAATGGGACAGGTTTAGATGGGCGGAGCACCTCCGTATCTATCGGCCTGCCCTTTGGAGATAGGAAAAAAGCTATTTGTAAGCCGATTGATGGATTAGTCAGGTTATTCCGTGCAAGAGTTCTTGCTACCGTATTCTCTCTTTTTTTGAACCACTCGCTTTTCACGCATGTGCATCTTCATGATGGCTTTTGCACATCCTCGTGCCGCTCTTGTGCACCTTTTGTTTGTGCTGACCATTGTCTTTGCCGGAGCACTAATACTCCATGAGCCAGTATCGTTGCTTCTTGACATGTCGTCACTGCTTTCTTTGTATGTCGACGCTACCGTGTTGCCCCGCGCGTCGCCTACCATGATGTATCTCTCCTTGCACCGTTGTTGTCGCTTCCCCGCTAGTCGTCCACCACCACTATACCTCTCCTCCCACCACTGCTAGCCCACTCGCCAGCCAACACCGTCGTAGCTCCCGTGACTTTAGGAGCCAGATTTGTCATCAACAAGCTCGGGGATGGTCATATGATATGGTGGATTTATGTGGGGTGAGCTGAAATCGGCCACGGCGGTGCCTCCATGGTCATTGGTGAAGCTTTATTTTTGGAGTTTTTTTTTTGCCGATGTTGCATACATTGTTGTCATTTGCTATAAAATTATCTGATTTTTGTTGTGTATCCACGTGCAAAACACAACAATATTTTTTATGTATGCTACAAAATGTTTCGATAATTTTGGATGCTTTTTGCACATACATTAGATGGACTGCTTTGTTTCGTTTCAAAGGTAACACATATTTACTGATGTTTTGCTGCAAACAAATGTGCTTTTGTTGCATACGATCAACGTTGCTTTTTGCTACATTGTTATGTTCAAAATTTTACATAAGTTTTTGCAATGCTTCATAAGAGTTTACACACTCATGCGAAAAATGTCACATGTGCAAGTATAAAAGTATTTTCCTAAATGGATGTTGCATTTCTCAACATACACAAAAAATATGTTAATTTTGGGAGTTTTTTTTTTTGCAACGTTTGACCATATTTTGCTGACACACGTGCATGGACAGTCAAACTGTCGATGCCTAGAATTTTCATTGGAGATATTCATGAGAGAAAAACAATGCTCATATTCATACCTCCCGAATATCAAGCAGTCCATAAAGATCCATTCAGCCGATACAAAACCTAATCATTCAACTAACTTGTACAACTATATATATACACATCAACAATAGCAAAATCCCAACAATCGCGTAAAAAATGTAGTCTTGCACAATACCTAAATTGGATTGTCACTGAAATAAGACCCCACGTGTCAATAGATTCAAGAGCAAAATTTATGCTTATGCCCAACCCATGGGTTAGGTATGCCCCGATGAAACCCATGAGCAAAACAAGCCCTCCATATCGGTATCCAGCGAACCGGGTATCCACGGGTACCCTCTCGGTAGATAAATTAATATCTTCAACTCTTTTTAGATAATCGAGCAAATATATAATAACCATTTTTATTTTTTCGTTTTATCACGCAAGTCAAATCTTGAAGGGTGAAGTATACAAACACATGAACACAATATTAAATCAAATTTGGCTACTACTAGTATTTTGTTCCTTCAAGAGAGAGAAAACCAGTAGTTAGAGAGATTCAATCGAACTAATCATCGCCAATCAATTGGAGAGACGACAAGTTAAGGTTACCTGCTTTGGACGAAGACGCGGCCTCCTCAAGTCTTCTCCCTGCAAATGCAAGACGTTTCGTGCGCGTAGCAATTTAACCAACCACCATTCCCGACTCCTCCTCGTCCCTATCTCCTTCGTCCTTTCCCCACCTCCTTCCCACAACCACAAGGCCGCTAGTCATCTCTCTTCCTCCGCCGAATCCCGTCCCCAGTCCGATCTCGTAAGCGTCGGGCCTCCACCCACTCTCGATCGATCGGTCTCTTCTCCGTTCGCCCCGGCTCCGAGTTTTGGGCTGATCCGGCGGTGATTTGTTGTTTGCGTGTAGGACGGTTGTGGAACGCGTGATGGCCAAGAGTTCGTTCAAGCTGGAGCACCCGCTCGGTTCGTCTCTCTCCTGCTTTGTGCCCTCTAGCTTTTGATTGTCGTGGGAGCTGTGATCTGCTCGCTGTGGCTTGTTGGTAGGATTGCGATTGGCATAGGGCGCTAAAATGTGTGTGGAAACTCGCGTAGATTTTCTGGCGTAATCCGTTGTTGTGCTTAATAGTAGCCTAATTAGATTGCATGTTGAGGTCAGTTGGTTCGGTAAACATCGTGCATAGTTGAGTAGCTGGTATCACGTTTGACTAACTTGTTGCTGCTCATTGTTACAATTTCTTGTTGCGTAGCTGGTATCGTTTGACTAACTTGTTGCTTGGTCTTAATATGATTTTGATTGTGTGTAGAAGTCTGTAGCCTCTGGCGTAAGATTACACTGTATGTCAATATATACTATAATCATGTTCTGGGTGTCAAAGTCTCTAGGAAGCTGCTTTCATTTCATAGGAGAGCTGAAATGTCTGTTATAATTATAATTTCTCTACGAGCATAGTTGATTATTTACATGACTATAGTGGGTTAAATGAATTGCATAGCGATTTGGATTGCGCACAGTTTGTTCTTGACTTCAATGAGAGCTAGATGTAGATTATGCAGTACTCTGTTCTTATGAACTTAGGATGGACTTTGGTGTTAATTTTGTTCATGTCTTCCTTAGTTAATTGGCACCATCTGTGGTTGAGCTGTCTCATTTCTTTGGGCACACTGTTTCTTTTACTAGTTGTGGTTTCTCTGGAAACTTTGTTCAGTTTTTCTCCACAGAATTTATGTTTTCAGTGTAGAATAATCTTAGTCTCATTCTGTTTATGATTTGTATTACAGAGAGGAGGCAGGCTGAGGCCAACCGCATCAGGGAGAAGTATCCTGATAGAATTCCTGTAAGATCATCTTTCCTTTTCGAGTGTTCATGTAGTTTGCTTCCTTTTTAGGATGGTTGTTCTAATCCAAAGCAACTTCCATGTGAATAGGTCATTGTTGAGAAGGCCGAGAAGAGTGACATCCCAGACATTGACAAGAAAAAGTTAGTTCTTATTATCACTCTGTTCCATCTTTTTAATACCGCTTAGTAAAATAAAGCTTTAATAAATTCTGTTTGAAATTAGCCTTTTTGTGCTTCTGACATCTCCTTCTAGCAGTTTATGTTGTTGAGTTTGTTAACATAGAACTGTTGGTTAGTGGCATTGCTTTGAGCATTATGCCTCTGCTAATTATCTATTTTATTCCTATTTGTCCGTAGTCTTAGATGTCTTCGTACTCAAGTGTTTATTTTTTCTGCAAGTTGCCATTGTAAATTCATTATCACATTCCACCTTAGAATATTCATCGTGCACCTCATTACAACAGTACATTGCATTTTGAAGATTGGCTCATCGTATTTTATGCGGTTAACCTGTTAATTGCTTTTTGGCACTCTTGCATCTTTATAACGTCAGCTGTCACATACCATAGTACTACTTGTTTTAAGTTCTGGTTTATAACATATGCAACTCCATGCAGGTACCTTGTTCCCGCTGACCTCACTGTTGGACAGTTCGTGTATGTTGTAAGGAAGCGAATCAAGCTCGGTGCTGAGAAGGCGATCTTCATCTTTGTAAAGAACTCTCTCCCACCAACAGGTATGGAAGATAATAATGCACTACTAACCCATCCCTACCGCAGTGTCTTGGAAACCTTTAACTTTGGTATCCCTAAACATATGTGGTATGTTTGATCTGCAGCTGCTATGATGTCTGCAATCTACGAGGAGAACAAGGACGAGGACGGCTTCCTTTACATGACATACAGTGGCGAGAACACCTTTGGGCTGTTCTAAGTGGGCAAGAACAATAATGCCGCTGGACAATTCCTCCTGTAAATAGGCATCTGAAGAAGGAAGACCTCGTCATCTGAAGAAGGAAGACCTCTGTATATATCATGGTTTACCTTGTCGTTGCAAGTCCTTGCATTTAATTATTGAAAACGTGTCTAACGTTCGAAGCATATGATGCTCGATACGTTTTAATTACTGTCTAATCCTTATGCTGCAGTAGTTCCATTGCCTGTATGTGATCATCCAAGTTATTGTTGTTCTAACAAATTGATATCCAGATTTAAGTGGTTTCATTCCCATTTGCTCTTTTGTTTTTACTTTCTATTCCAGTTCCCATTCTCTTATTTTCCTCATTCAAGCTACTACATATACCAGATCTGATCTTGATCTTAGATTGGTGTTTCCTTCCTCTAGTCTCATGAGTTCTAGGCACGCTGGGGCTACAAATTTCTGTACCATGTCTGAGCAGTGTTAAAGAAGAATGTTTTTTAACATAAAACTTCTCCGGCATTATGATGGGTGTGTCTAGTGTTCAGTAAAATGATGTTATCACATCTCACTCACTACTAGCACAAATTATATAGCAAATCTAACGGTCCGGATAAATTGTTTTTAGTTGTAACCTCACTTGCAACTGAAAAAATCTCAATTATAACTGAAGTTGTAACTCAAATGCATAAATCACTATATAAGATGATTTAAGATTCTACTGAGTCCTAAGTTAGTTGAGAACTAACAAAACCGTTTAAAAAATCATAAATATTTCATTGACGTTTGGTCTTTGCATTGTTAATAGCACAAAAAGTTTCAGCATGAGATGAAAATGAAACAATAGCGAAGTTGCTTCGTTCATGTCGTAACTTTACTTGCCTAATTGGCAGCATCTGAAGCTAGACATTTGGAAGCCGTGACTCATCTCCATTCCGGCCAGTAATAATGTGATGACGCAGACTTGCGATAACCAAATGGAGCAGGTGCCTCGTGTCGGGACACCTCACCACGCCGTTCTCTACGCGTCTCCCACGTACGCATCCGCACGCGTCATGGCCCGTGCGCGCCCATGGCCTCACGTTGCCGCTCTATAAATCTCGTCTTGATCAAGCTTTTCTCAAACCACACAACAACTTCTCCAGATCCCAGAATCATCAGCTAGCTAAGTTTGGAAGCGAAGAAGCAAGCGAGGTCGAGCGGCATGGATTCCGGCAAGGAGGCCGCGGCGAACGTGGGCGCGTCGGCGCGCGCCGGCATGGAGAAGACGAGGGCCGCCGTGCAGGGGCAGGTGGACAAGGCCGCGGCGTACACGACGGGACACAAGGAGGCGGCCGAGGTGAACAAGGAGGCGGCCAAGGTGAAGATGCAGCAGAGGGTGCACGCCGCGGAGGAGGAGAAGCAGCGCGCCATGCGTGAGAACGCCGCCGCCAAGGAGCACGCCAGCGGCGCGGGGGAGGAGGATCGCCACGACGGTGACCACCGCCCCGAGAGCGGCCACGACGGGGAATGAGGCGCGCGCGGCCCTCTGAGAGCTTGCCGGCGCACGGCCGGCCTTGTCACGGCACGGCGGCTGACAAGGGTATAGTTAGTAGAGCCCGTTAGTTGAGTACCCCTGAGGCCCGTTAAGCTAGGCCCAATTGTAATGATAGTCGAATACGAGTTGTTACCGTATGTCGATATTTGTAATCTGTATCGAACACTACCCGATCCTCGAGACCTGGCCACCTATATATAGGGGCCAGGAGGGGACGGTGTAGGGCAGATTGAAAGCAAGCCAGGTTGAACGCCCAAGTTTACTTTCGATACACACCTATCTCGACTAACTTTACCTTCGAGTTCATCCGACGCCCTATCTCCCCGATCCTAAGTCCTTCATCTAGGACATTTGTCGAGTTAACCCTCGTCAATTGGCGCTGACCGTGGGGACCTTGGGCGTTGGAATCATGAATTCGACGGCTTTTTCGCTTTTAGCCAACAGCAGTTCAGAAGTCGACGGAAGTCAAGAGGTGGAACTAACCATCGGAAGTCTGAGCATCCTCATCGGGCCGTCGGGTTCGTCCCGTCTTTCGAACCCGACGAAACAAGATCCATTGGCAAGAGAGCCTGAAGCAACAGAAATAATGGAGTATTCCGACGGCTCCTCCAGCGAGGTAAACTCGCCGGTCAGCCTAGAAGAAGTACAAAAAGGAAAAGTCGCAGAAGACAACAACGCGAAGGATAACTTCAACGCAGAAATCCAACTCAACGATCTCGTGATCTGTCTCGACGATATCTCAGATAAATCAACAGACACATGGAAAACAGGTTTAGAGCTTTCTGAAGATGACGACTCGATCTTCTCAAGCTTCAATAACAACATTGGTAAACAGTGCCAGGTGCTCGCCATTGTGGGAGACAACTCAGAAGAATTCGATGAAAATAACAACCCAGTGATAAACCCAGCAAATATCGATAGAGGAGCAAATCATCTAGCAGAAGGGCAAACAGTGGAATCCCTCACAGCCAGGGAAAAAATTCGACTATCAGTCGACGAGTGGAAAATAATAAAAGGAGCCGTAGAACACGGCACGCCAATACCATCAAATTCCAGCAAAGACATGTTATTGGGGTATCATTACGCCCTAAGGCAGCAAGCAAAGCAACTATCAAAGGAGAAGATAGAGATACAAAGAAGAAAAGATTCAGCCATTGCAGCTAGTGAAGCTGCTAGAAAAGCACGAAGCGACGCATCATACAGCAACGCAAGGAAAAATCGTCGACACGGCTCAAGGTATGACAACCTCGAATACTCCGACAGGCAAAGTATTTCGAAAAACCTCGACTCGTCCTTCCTATCGGTCGACGAGCAAGGAAACATCCTACCAAAAACCCCCGAAGCAGCACTAGTAGCAGCACAAGCATATCTGCTCACAACTCGACCAAGTCCAGGAGATCCTAGGGAGCACATGCATAGAGCAGCATTGAACGGACTCAACATGGTAGGCCACAAGCTATCAGCAAAAGGAGAAGAAGCACATCATCACAAGGAAGTACACAAAGCAAGATCACCTCGCCGTCACAACAGTCCTCGACATAGAAGCAGCAAACACCGATCTCGATCGCCGTCACCAAAACAGCATGGTGGAACTCGAAGATCGCGATCCCCGAACGAAAGGCGCGACTATGAAGACGATAAAAAAGAGATGGGGGCATCGTGCTTTACCCACAGGGTTCGCACCACTCCAGTTCCTAAGGGATTCAAGTTACCTCATGATCAGCAAAAATACGACGGGTCACAGGAACCACAATCATGGCTCGCAGATTACTTACAAGCAGTTCAAATATTAGGAGGAACCAAAGAAACAGCAATGCAAAGTTTGCAACTACACCTCACCGGCGCAGCAAGGTCATGGTTGAGCAAATTAGAAAAAGAATCCATTGAAAGCTGGGAAGATCTCACAAAGCAATTTACAAGTAACTTCAGGTCGACATACAAACGGCCAGCATCAATAGAAGAAGTCAAAGCGTGTGTACAGCAACGCGACGAAACGCTGCGGGCGTACATCCAAAGGTGGAGCCTCATCAAAAATTCAGCAGTCGAAGTTTCAGACGAAAGAGCAATAGACGCGTTCATCATTGGATTAAGGCGAAGAGACCTAGTCGAAGAGATGGGTAGAATCAAGCCAAAAACAGTGTCAGATCTTATGGACACAGCAAACAGATTTGCAGATGGAGAAGATGCGTGCAACAATAAACGGACACGATCTCCAGAGGACGACAGAAGAAATAGATATGGAAGTCAAAGGAGACGATCTCGAAACTATGATACCTACGGCTCTCACAGTCAAGTCGCCGCAGGATATAAAGACAACAGTTATCAAGGAAACGATCGCAGAAGCTCGGGATATCGAACCTACGGAAAAGAGGACTATAAGAAGTTCCCACCAAGAGAATCCAGAGAGTATAACCCATCACCAGAAGATATGCTCAATGGGCCTTGTCATATACACTCAGCGTTCGTCGACGGGAAGCGAGTATCAAGGCATGCAATGAAAGACTGCACGACATTCCTAAAATTACAAGAAGCAGCAATAAACAAACAAACCGAAGCAAGGCGACAAGGATTCGAAGGAAGTAACAATCCCCCGACAAGCCAGCAAGGAAACAACGGAACTCCTCAGGGACAAGACCAGCAAAACAAGGGACACGACGACGACGACGAAGGGTACGTCCCATCAAAAGGACACATCACAGCAATGATACAACCTGTGCCCAAGTCGAACAAAGAAGAAAAGAGTATAATTCGACAAGTCAATCTAGCAGTCCTGTCGCCTCCAGCTACAATAGAATATCTGCATTGGTCAGAGCAACCAATAGAGTTCAACAGAGAAGATCACCCTATAACAGTACCTCGGCCGGGAAACGCGCCTTTGGTACTCAAAGCTCAAATCGGCGCGTATGATGTCGACAGAATATTCATGGATGCAGGGAGTGGAATTAACTTGATATACGCAAAAACACTCCGAGCAATGCATATATCACTAGAGTTCCTGAAGCCAACAGATTGTTCCTTCCATGGAATCGTACCAGGAAGTGTCAATTACCCGCTGGGTCGAATAGCACTCAATGTTTGCTTCGGCAACCGACACAACTATAGAAGAGAAAAGCTAGACTTCGAAGTCATGGATTGGCCATCACAGTATCACGCGATCCTCGGACGACCCGCGTTTTCGCGATTCATGGCAGTGCCTCACTATACATACTTAGTACTTAAAATGCCAGGACCAAGAGGAATAATTACAGTCAAAGGAAGTTTTGAAGTCTCAGATCTTTGCGACAGGGAGTTCCACAAGATGGCGCAAAACTTTGGCATGATAGCCAACTATGCGGAAAAGGTGAAGAACACGACTACAGAAGGCATCAAGCTACTCGAAGGACGCGTCGCGGAGCCCGAGGCAAAGAAACCACGAGTAGAAACACCAGGAGAAGGCAAAGGCGCAGGAGAAGAAGAGAAAACTGCGACGTTGTAAACATAAAGAAGAGCAGGACACAAAGGCTATAAAAGCCACGAGTGATACCAGGGGCAATGCCCTCTAGATCTAGAACACAGGTCATAGGCCGGATCTCTTGGGTCACCCCATGTATCTTATATTACAAGTATAAATAAAGATAAATCGTTCCTCATATTCGAGTTTACGAATCTTTCTAAAGGGAAAATGCGGCAAACGCACGACTTACACAATAACGCTTTGAGAATAAATTTTTCGACACAACAGTCGCAAAATAAGATACTCTCGCGTTCCATATACACAAAACATTACAACAACGGGTTGTCAGAATCATCTACGCCTAAAGGGTCCAAATAATGGTACTCGCGAAAAAACGCAGCATCCGCTTCCAGAAGCCTAGCCACGAGTCTCCGAGCAGGCTGCAACGTGTTCTCCATATGTACTCGAAGGCTAGCTCCACCTGGAGCCAAACTTAGGGACATAGTGCTGTAATTCAACCTCGGGTGCCACTTGCGTATCCACCCGAGAGCAAAATTGGCACCAGCCACTAAGTTCAGCTCTATCAGCCTATGAATACGATGACTTGATCTAAAAGTATCAAGAAGAAGAGGGAAAGTTGCAGGTAAAGGATTACGAGGAAGCATGACGGAGTGCATAGTTGTGAGAGCTCGTCGGCAACCATCAACTGATTCGCCAATATGCTGGGCATGGTCTTGAAGCAATACAATGGCGCTCCGGCGTCGAGGATCAGACCACAAAGTCTCGCAGCCAGTCGACATTCTCTCCAAAGCAGTATTTCGCTCAGCAACTCGACGTTCTTCAGCAGCAAAATCCAAACAAGTACCTACAATGGCAAAGAGGTCACAAGAGCAGCAGCGCACAAACAATGAAAGAAGGAGTCGAAAGAAAACCCACATCGCAACAGCTCGCAAGCAGACTCGACAATGCCAAGAATAAAGGACTCGCACTCTTCATTATGAACAACCTTCGCCATTAAGCTAGAGACCTTTTCTTCAAGGGAAGAGATTTTCTTCATATAGCCACTGGCTTGGCTAGCCTTTTTAATAGCCATCTGTGCTTGGGGTTTGGCCAAGGATAGGCGAGTTTCAAGGTCAGATATCCTCGAAGAATACTCTGCGCATTGATTGCATCGACTAGGAGTCGACGAAATCTGAGGATCGAATCCACGGGCAGAGGAAGGAGCAGAACCATGAGTCAAAGGATCAGGAACATGTATCGACTACAAAAGAAAAGAAAAGAGAAACAATTTCAGAGAGGCAGCATAAAACTTCATACGAAGAGGATATATTTACATAAGAGTACAACCCTATGGCTAAAGTTCTCGGGTTGCACTTTACATTCAAAAGGAGAAAACTAAAAAGCTACAAAGAAGCTGAGTCTATGCCACCTCAGCATTCTGATCTGTGGTAGAAGGGGGCGCGGCAGCTTCCTCGCTAGAAGTCGACGGTGGCACCGAATCTTTCGCCGCTGGAGGTGGTGCAGCAGGCACCGCAGAGGCTGCCGAAGGAGAAATCGTTGTCAACAATGCAGGTAGCAACTTCTTCGCCTTCTCGAAAAACACCTTCATCTGGTCATGGGTGTGGCCATGAGGGGAGCTAACCCTCTCCCAGTCGAAGTCCGTACCGTGCGCAAGGGAAAGTGCAATAGCACCCTCGGCGCCACGCTTAATGGACAACCCTTTCAGCTGGAGAGTGGGGTCTTCATCGCTGTCCAAAGACTTAGCGAGTTCAGTCAGGTTGTCCTTCGGGATTGCCATCCTTTTCTTCGGCCACAACCCGGCAAACAGCCGTGACAGAACGCGGCCAGCCAACTCAAAAGTTTCCTGGATAGATATCCAGTTTTCTTCGAGTAGGTTAACCGCATCGATAAGAGGATCATCGTCCGTTTGCAGGGACGACGGAGATACCCCTGTGAATTCTAAGCAATAGAGAAAAAAAGAAGAGACAAGTGTCAATAAATACACCAGTGCAACAGGAGACGAAGACAGAAGACAAGTCGAAGAACTTACTTTCGGCAGCAGTAGACATGGTGTGGAGACACTCTGCCACGGCTTGCTCCCGCTGAGCATTCTCCTTGTTGGCATCAGCTAAAGCCTTTTCCGCTTTCTTCGCCTTGGCAAGCGCAGATTTCTGCGACTTCTCAGCAATGGTCTTAGCAGCGGTCGCAACGTCATAAGCTTTTTGCGAAGCTTTGAGCTCTGCCTCCAGCGAAGCAATTCGAGCATTGGCGGCTGCTAAAGCAGCTGCATAGGAAGTCGACAGAGAATCAGATAGATAACAAAGGATGAAGTGCAGAAGACAAGTGGTGATTGGACGTCAAAATTGTACCTTCGGAAGCTTTCGCAACCTTTAGGTACCCCGCGCACTCCGTGCCCAGGGCGATAAATCTCTTCACCAAGGCCTGATAAAAGAAGTGTGTAAGAGTAGAAGTGCATGAAAGGAAAGAAGGGAAAGAAGAATTACTTACATCATCAGAAGAAACCGTAGATGCGTGAGCTTCCAGAGAAACTTCGGCTTCTTTGGCCTTCTTTGAGCGTTTCGACTGTCGAGTTTGAGGAACCTTCTTCACGCCGGACATAGTGGCCCTCGGCGCAACATCTGGTTCGACAGGCTCATCAATCGCCACAGGAGAAGGTGGTGGAACAGCCGTAGCATCTGTTGGTGGCTCTTCGTCATCACTACATAAAAGGTATAAGTTATGGAAACAAGGCAAGAACAAGGCAATTGAAAAGTTCGACTACAACACTCACGATGCAAGCATGTCGAAGTACTCCATATCTTCTGCACGAGCGGGGGTTTTTCCAGCCGCTGCAGAACTCGATGAAGCAATTTCGTCGACACGTTTCCTTTTCTTGTCGACACCAACATCTTCAGCAAATACAGGAGGAGTCGATGTCGATGAGCTGGTTTCCTCTTCTGAATCTTCGACATCACCTCCGTCCTGACTTTCGTCAGCCTCGGGGGCTTCAGATGCAGGAGAGGCTAGATCAGCCGGAAGGGGCCCTTCCTCTGGAAGAGGAGGACGCGAAACAAGAAATTGGTGACCCTGTATATAAATAAGTAAGCAGAGTGCAAAGTCAAATAATGATGCAAGTCGAAACAAGCAAAAGTTTGAGAAAAAGTGGACGTAAAAATACATACCTCAGGAAGAGGGTGCACAGAGTCGAAGAAATCAGCGGCTAAATCCGCAACTGCGTGTTCCTTTGTGAGCTTGGTGAGATTCCGGACTCGCTTGTCGACATCTTCTTTCGGCATCAGGTCTTCAGATATGCGAGTAGGATCTTCCAAGCCAGAGAAACTCCAAAGTTTGGAAAGGCGGTGCTGTAGGGGTTGAACTCGACGTTGAATAAAGAACGCCATGAGTTGCATACCCGATAGAGCCCCCCCCCTTGACCTCCTTTTAAAGATTGGATACGGGAAAGAAGAGGAAGAATTTCTTGTGCTTCCGCATCTGAGGGGAGTGCATCCCATGATGTCAATTTCTTTATCTCTTGGGAAGCATCAAAAGGAGGCAGGCCAAATTCATCTCCAGGAGAGGATTTGCGGTCCTTGATATAGAACCACTTTGTCCTCCATCCCTGGACAGACGCGGCCATGGAAAATTCAAAGTATTGTGCCTCAGGGCGCACAGAAACGACAGCTCCACCCAGTTCGGGTTTCCTAGCCAAAGAAACATTGGGGCGGAGTCGAAAGATTGATCTCCAGAGAAGGAAGTGGGGCTCAATGCCCAAGAATGACTCGCAGAGAGTCACGAAGCAAGCAATGTGAAGAAGAGAATTCGGTGTGAGCTGATGGAGCTGCACACCGTAGACAAATAGCAGCCCACAGAGAAACTCGTGGGCAGAAAGGGACAGGCCGCGAAGAAGGAAAGCAAGGAACATTACCCGGTAACCGCTCGGGGGCTTCGGGATCCGCTCAGTACTTGGGAATTGAATGGAATCCTGAGCGGAGATGAGACCGTCCGCCCTGGCCTTCTCCACCTCCTTCTTGGTAATGGTGGAGCGCACCCACTTGGTGGCAGACGTATTGGCCATGGTGCTCTTAACGCCCAGATGTTTCACGCGCATCCAGCGCAAAGCGTGCTTGGGGGCTTCGCAAGAGAGGAAGAGATAGAGGAGATCAACAATGGAGGCGGCGGAGGGAACGAGCTGGTAAACAGTACGATTCCCCACTACGCCATTTATATACCTTCTGGGAGACGGATCGTGGGCTGAGACGTGGCGCAAAGATCGGAAACGCCAGCCCACTAACGGTCAAAAATCGTGCAGCCCACTAACGGTCAAAAAATCGTGAAAATTACAGTGCTACCCATAAAACGGTTTGCACTGATGAAGAGCCACGTCTTCGTTGACGTCATAGAATATATATATAAAGGTAAAAGGATGGTGCCGACAAATGCCGAGCTTATAAAAGAGATCATATATGAAGGATTTTTGGTTATAGCCTTGGGGGCTATACTTTCAAACATATCGAATGGATCTCTTCATTAAAGAGGTGAATTCGAACTCGACGACAAGGTGTTCTTGAAAGTATCTCGAATTGAAGAACTTTGGAGTTGAAGTGTTTCGAGTTGAAGTATGACGAGCTACATTATCTCTTGAGCCTATACTCGAAAAACTTTTTCTTTCGACTATAGCCTCGAGGCTACTCCCATCGGGAGCGCTGAGCGCGCACCCGACGATATTTATTAAGCATTAGAGATTGGAGAAGTATAGGAGTGTTACTCCCATCGGGAGCGAGTTTTATGGTTGTAGAAACCCGAATATTTTCAGTCAAAACTTGACTGCGACATAAAATTCTTGAGTTGTGTTATCGCAACACGACTCGAATGCCGTGACTTGTCACGAAGGTAAGACCCCGGGATCCGTCCTGTGTGGCCTGGTATACGCACATGGATGCGCTCTGCTGGTATGTATCCGTGTCTACGACGCGAAGAAAATCCTGGTGGACGCACTGGGTACCCTGAGAACCACTGGGATTCATTCTTTGTAAGTCCTAAATGCGGCAAAAGAATGGATTTGACCGGTATCCCGAATTCAAGTCCAAGGGGATTGAATTTGAAGTAGGTGACAAGTATCTGTTCCGGCAGTTAACTGACATCTTGATCCGTCAGAGTTGTCAGGCTTGCTCATCAAAACCCCTTGCGAAAGAATATCATGAAAATAAGTCGAAAAGACTAAGTCGAAGATTTGAAGATATGAAGAAGTCGAAGAAAGTGATCAAGTCGAAGATTTAAAGATTAGAGATTCAACCTGAATTTATAATTCTGGTAGAATCTCAGGGGCTACTGACAAGGGTATAGTTAGTAGAGCCCGTTAGTTGGGTACCCCTGAGGCCCGTTAAGCTAGGCCCAATTGTAATGATAGTCGAATACGAGTTGTTACCGTATGTCGATATTTGTAATCTGTATCGAACCCTACCCGATCCTCGAGACCTGGCCACCTATATATAGGGGCCAGGAGGGGACGGTGTAGGGCAGATTGAAAGCAAGCCAGGTTGAACGCCCAAGTTTACTTTCGATACACACCTATCTCGACTAACTTTACCTTTGAGTTCATCCGGCGCCCTATCTCCCCGATCCTAAGTCCTTCATCTAGAACATTTGTCGAATTAACCCTCGTCAGCGGCGCATCGCCCGAACCGCCGCCGGCCACTCCGGCTCGCTGCAGTATTAAGTGCGTGTCGTGATGCTGTCTTGTGTCGGTTTACATTTGCTTGGGATGTGTAATAGGATGTGTGTGAGAATACAATACAATTGTACGCTATATTAGCCTTTTCTCGAGGGCAAAGAGTAAAAGAGCCGTACAATTATTCAGAGAAAACTGGACAAGAGCCACAATGTGCACATGAAGCCCTGCGCGGTAAAGAGAAGGCAACGAAAATCGCATACAGATGCACTAACGATATACGGAGAAACTGGTGCGTTGCCTGTACCCTCACTTGGAAATAAGTGTACTTTTCCTTTTCTCATCTCGTTGATCTTCTGCAGCTCATGCGTATAGAAGAATTAGGGGTTGATATGCTTTACAAGATTACTCTTCGCACAATCCAACTTCACTTGTGCAACACAACCTACATTATCCAGTCAAATTAAGGTGGGTTTATATGGTGTTTAGCCCACATATAACTGCTGAATGTTGTCTTCAAATAATCGAACACATACATGTGATGATTCATCCAGACGACGCTGCTGCCAAGCCTTCCTTGTTCAGACATTTCTTTCGTAAATACCTTGGTGCCAGTGTACTTATCTACATATGACCTTCAGTTGAGATGGTAAACAAACATAGAAAGACAGTTGGCAAAAGTCTGACGAGAAGCTGGGGGCGTATAAATTCTCAGTTAGAGCATCTGCTGCACGCACATAGCGACCAGAAGAAACCACTCCCAGACTGCACAAACTGATACATCTTAATACTCATGTTCGGCGATCACAGCACATACATACCAAGTCCCAAGCACTCGATTCTAACTAGGCCAAACACCGCATCGGTACTACAGATTTTATTTTGTATGTCGAGCCGAAGTGACCACCACTTTATTACATCACAGACCTGCATTGCTACATAAGGTTTGTCTCCTCGCGACATTCTGACCTGCTGATCTTCAGTGGAGTTCCTTGAGGAAGTCCGCATGATCCACGAGAACCTACAATGCCAAGAATAACATCGGTCACATGTTTAAACTGTGGTTGGCTAGTTGCCAAAATATTTTTTGCAACCTTCAGTAAATCATGCTCTTTGTGACATCGAAGCTGCACGCAAAATCTCAGGTGAAGTTCTGTATTACTTTATTACATTGCTGAGTGTTCTGCCAAATAAGTATGTGATGCCTCTAAACTACTAAAGTTTATATTACGTTATATAGACAACGGATGACAAGGAAAGAGACAGTATGGAGAAACTATATTTTAGACTATCAATATGAACCTCCATAAGATTATCTTGTTCAGAAAGATTCTATTTGCAAGAACAAGCTTATTTTTGTAGGTACCAATCCAAGAGTGGACTTTGAAACCATGTACTAACTGGCAATAATTGGTTTCTATAAATGAACTAGCAACATTGTGACCCTGTGAAGCCAACTGAATTATTTTTCGTATTGTTTGGAATTAATTCATTTAACTACCAAACAAGAATTTACAACATTTAGGAAATCATGCTCAGTATGACATCGATGCTGAACACAAAATCTGATGTGAAGTTCTATCTACACCTAGGATTCCCATTTTCTTGTGTTCGGCCAATTATGTATGTGATGCCTCAAAACTACATGAGTTTATATTTTGTTCATGGTGAAGAAAGAGATGCAATGGAGGAACCAAGTTCAGACTATCAATCTAAACCTCCTTAAGATGAACTTGTTTTTTAAGATCATACAAGTAACAGCTTGTTTTTGCAGGTACCAATCCAAGAGTAGGACTTTGAAATTATGTACTACGGGCATAATTAGTTTCTACAAATGAACTAGCAATACCATGGCTTGTAAAGCCAATTGATTTTTTTTTCGTTTTGTTCAGAATTATTTTATTTTAACTATAAATAGCTAAATTTTTGAACAATGACCTAGATACAAATACAGCAGTGAGCAGTGTTATGCACAAGATAGTCACAAGACATACCACTTTCCAGCCATCTGGGTCAAGGAAAGAGGCAATTTTTGTGTTTAGCCCCGGTAGTGGCCCGGGCTGCCGTAGAATCTTCCCCCCTAGTTCTTTGGTAACCAGATCCACAGCCTCAGCACTCTTGTACACATCATCGGTGCCAATGGCAACCTGCAATTGGGTAACACAATCATCAGGAAATGCCATAACTTAACTAGGAAATAGGCGCAGAAAAGAACTTGTCAAAACCTGAGCGTATGCATTGCCCTTGTTATATTCTGTGACACCATAATTGTATGTCAACTCCAGAACAGTGGTCTTATCCTCATCGTCATAGCCCAACATGGCAATAGTGTACTGCACAGATCATAAACATGCTCATTCTATCAAAATTCAAAGGACACATAGCATCAAAACAACAATGGCAATGTTTCTCAGTACTTCTGATCTAAAAAAATATGGTGTAGATCTAATTGTTACCTTATACTGAGGCACATCCTTCTTCCTTAGAACCTTCATCCCAAGGGCCTGCATAAGAGACAAACATTAGAATATCACACATAAAATGCAGAATATGCACAAAAGGTAATTCTAACAGTTCAAATAATCTTCCATTATTAAAGAAAATACCTTCTCGTAGAACGCGATAGAACGATCAAGGTCACCAACACGAAGCATAACTTGACAGAGAGGCTCAGGAGTTGGACCCCTCTGGATAAGCTCGAACATGTAACCATCTGGGTCTTGTGCGAAGGCAATCACAGTGGATCCTCCCTTGACAGGACCAGGTTCACGAGTGATCTTACAAACAGAAGATGATTTAATTGTCTCAGCCAGCTTGTACACCTGTATAGCATCCAAAACATCATATAAGCACGAGTCTTAACATGAACAGTACAATGTTGCACACAAACAATACATACATCCTGATTTGCGATGGCAAAATGTCCAAAGCCCTCTCCAATGTCATACTTGTCAACACCATAATCTATTAAACAAGGACAAACATATTAGCACCGTAGGAACTGAAAGAGAATGATACTATAGTTCAACAAAAGAATTGGCCGGTTCATATGTAGAGAAGAATAACGACCCTTCAGTTTTGTTAGTTTTCTTACTGATGCCGACAGACATGTATGTTACCAAACATTAACTGGAATATCAAATCGGTTTTGTCAGAAGAAAAAGAAGTGAGTGGGCCAATGAACATACTGTAAGTCAGCTCTAGTGCAAAGTTAGTGTCCTCAGGTCCAAACCCAAGAAACGCATTGGTGTACTTCTCTTCAGGAACATCTCTTTTCCTCAACAGCTGCATGCCAAAGCATTCTGTGTAACACCTACAAGAATTAAATCGCTCGCATTAGAATAAACATACTAGTAGCGATATTGTCGATATCACAATTCAACAAAACTATAGCTAAGCTAAACATACTTAATGGTCTTGTCCAGATCTCCCACACGATAAACGGCATGCAGCATCCTCTTCTTGTCCTGCTTAGGCCACTCCAGCACGGCCTCAGCGGACTTCCCAGCTTCGCTACCGGTTGCCATCCCTGTTATCAGAGTCACACATTTGACGATTAGAGGAAAGAGGTAACATGCTAATCATGAGAGAAACAATGACCCAACAGAGCATGAACCAGGAGTCCCCAGCACGAAAGCAAGTCATTCACGCGGTCAGAATTATTATTATGGTAAAGTATCAGAATGCTTCCAAAGCATAATATTAGTAAACAGAGCATGTCTCTATCCACCATCTACCATCAACAGTGTATGTGTTTCGAGAACAAAGAACAAAGTAGTGTCAAAGCATCCACTCATCAGAAACATTACTCAGAACCATAAAAAAAATCAGTCTTTTCCCGATGGAGCTCAAGATCTGAAAGCATCTCCTCATCTTACCCCTGATATAGATTCCAACTAAGTGTACTCTCTCGGTACGCAGCAAGGTCTCTGCTAAATCAAATTGTAAAAAAGACCTCCAGCAAACTACATACGCATAGTTGTACTGGGGGTTGGACTGGGGGGACTTTCCCCATGATTTCTACTGTATCTGCCAAAATCCTGCCCGACCGCAGTGCTTGAAACAGATCAAATCACACAGATCTGGTATAAACCGGCGCGTAATCGGAAGCAAGGGGAGGGGGGGATTTGGTTTGGGGATGCTTACCCTGGAGATTCGATCGGGGCGAGTCGACTTGATTTGGTTTGGTTCTGACCCCACGCTGAGAGGAGCTCACACTCTCGAGTCTCGAGGCTTCTTTCAGTTTCCCGAAGGAACGAGACGAGGGCACCTCTCTATATACTCACGTCACGGACTCACGTGTCACGTTGTAGCCGTAGTAGGTAGCGGAGTGGATTTCGTACACGTACATGCTCTCTGGAAAATGCCGAACAGCACGCTGTTGTGCACCTAGGTATTTTTTTTATTTCGCAGATAAAGGTATTTTCTACAAAGCACTCTATATGCCTTCAAGTTATTCCCTCTGTTACAAATATAAGATATTTTTAAATATTTTAAAGTGAGCTACATACACATTATAACTACTTTCTTCGTTCTAAAATATAAGATGTTTTAGCCTATCATTGACGCACATGTATCTAAATATTTTTTTAGTATATAGTTTTACTCCTTTTGCCTTTAACTATATACTAAAAGATGTCTAAATATATGCATAGTAATGATAGGCTAAAATATCTTATATTTTAGAACAGGAGAAGTAAACACTAAGAGTAGACTAGATACATATTAAAATAGATAAATCTATTAAAAATAAAACATCTGATATTAGTGAATAGAGGGAGTATTACTTATCTTTTTTGCTTTAAATAAAAAAGGGAAAATAATGTAGGAATAAAGTTTTCCTACGGTGGACTATTTATCTGTTTGATTTTTAAAAATAGAGCAAAATAAAAATATCAAGAATTTTCTTTGGTCTTTTTAAATAAAATGACATGACTTTTATAATCCATTTGGATCTTGTTTCAAATTTCTACTTATGAAGAACGAGACAAATACATCTAGAGGAATAAGAATATCTTAAATATAATTTCTGATGTCATTTGACTTTGATTGACCATATTTATTATAAATCCTTTGTGTGTTCCTATTCTCGTGAAACTCAAGTTTACATAAATCATGTGTTTTTCAATCCTTTGTTTTGTATGTGCATCCCTCTCCTATTTCCCATGTTTTTACCTGTGAACCAAACAACACCTAAGGTTTATAACTAGATACATGATCTTCACATCATGCATGATCACGAAATCGTTTCAAGAAAACTAATTTTTTGTTATACTATGTAGAGAAGATAAAAATAGATGCTAAAATAAGCAAGTTTTTTTTCTTTTTTGCACAGCCACAAAAAATTTTAGTTTTTCATAAAACTATGCATGCGAGGGTATAATAGAAGATATATATGTGGATATATTTTTTCATTTTTTTAATATTTTTTAATCTATTTTTAGATAAAGAAAACATATGATTAAAAGTGCATTTCCGTTTTTTTATGCGCCATGGAATCCCGATCCAGACCTCGACTTGGATGTTAATTTTAACATTTATTGCGCTCCAACTCTAGATCGTAAAGGAGCAAACATTTAATGTATTGTAGCAAGAAATTCATGCGATGATGCGAACGAAAGAGGCGTCCAGGTGCAGTGAATATGCCCGGCATCAAGCCATGAGGTTCAGTTCTTCCGACATGTAGCAGCAGGCTAATCACAAACCTCACTGCCTGCTTAGCATCGACAAGCATCTTCCTAACTAGACGGATCGGTGCGCTTCGCCGCACCCGTCTACATTGCGTTATGGCATAAGTCTATCCAATGTGGCACACAAGACAGACTTTAACTTGTGGAGAAATGCACTTTTGATCTTATGTGCATATGCTCCTTTTATCTAAAAAATAAATTTTAAAATGTCAAAAAAATTAGGAAAAAATATGCACATGTATACCTCCATATTCTACGTGGTCATGCAAAGTTTCGTTAAAAAGGATATTCTTTGTGCCCTGTGTAAAAAAGATAAAAACATGCATCCCGAAAAAAGCTTATTTTAGTACCAAATTTTGTCATTTTTATATAGATCATATAAAAAGTCGTTTTTTGTTGAAAACAACTTTGTAGGAATGTAGAACATGGACATGTACACACACAAAATTATTTTGAAGTTTTTGATATTTTCAAATATATCAAAAATGTATTTTAAATATAGGGTGCATATGCACCCGAGAGCCAAAAAAAACCTCTCCCTATAGAAAATGAAGCTTCTATGACATCCTCTGCAAGAATCATGTGAAGGTTTAAAGAAGACATATGAATAAACGCCGTGTTGACGATATTCTTGAAAAAAGCATTCGGAGATGCATGTGGTACTTACAGGTGTAGAAAGTAAAGCATTTACATAGGCATAAACTTTAACGGAAGCACACTGAACACTGTGAATAGGCAGGTATATTATAGGGGTCATATATAAAGAGCTTGATTACAGAATATGCAGCCGACATATTTTTAATACAAAATACAATAAGCTTATCTATATTATTAATCAATGGGCACCACTAAAGATTTAGCCAGTCAGATAGTGCACTTAGGACCTATCTATATCAGAAAGCAAAGCTTTGCACAAATGATTTGAGCAAAATTCATTAGCAACGACGACACCTGGCACCCTTACACAGTAGTTGAACAAAGCATTGCGACTCAGAAAGCAAAGCAGCCTGTGTTAACGACTTGAACCAAAATATGATTTAAGCCCATAAAGGACAGAATAGGCTTGCTCATGAAATTGCAAGATATTTAAAAGAATTACAGGATCCTATGAAATCTGGCTACCACAGGTCCTATTGATTTGATACTAAGAATGAAATGATTTCTTTGACCTAAAAAAGCACACCATAAGGGGTGCTAGCTGAAACTTGATATTATCTAAATTCAAAAGACTAATAGCTTTGATCAATATTAGTTTAATGATGCATTGGTTCTCCCGTTTAAGACATGCATATCTTGCTAGCTCTATAATATGTGAGGGTCACAACAATACTATGATGGGCCAACAATAAAAATGAACTTACACAGTTAGGCAAATTGGTATACTACTATGGCTAACTAAAATAAAAAATTAAAAGCAAAAGCAAGGGCTGTTACTTTTACTGACCATCTTTGGGGTAAGTTACATATCAATGATTTGAGCAAAATTCATTATGCTACCACCTACAGACCCATGTAAGTGCACAAAAGAAAATAGACATGCGGACATCTCTCTTTCAGGCACTTTTTAATACAATTTGTATACACCAGAGATCATTTCTTGCTACCTTTGCACAAATCTCAACTCTTGCTAGCTTTGCACAAATCTCATATTTCTTACAATTTGACAACCAATTTATGACCAAATCAAAAATAATAATTACCATCAACCAAGAAACACGGAACACAATGAGATTCTTATGATGCACTAATAGAGCTAGAACTTGGCAAAATCCACACGGTCAGAGCCCTGGATGATGAGCACCACAGGGAACTGAAACCAAGAGGCAAATGCATGCATAGTAAAAAAAATAGGTGGAGCAAAGCAAGATAAGAAAAGGAAGCAAACCATTGTGGAGGTGCATCGGTCATCTGCAGCAAGGGATTGGTTGGCGATGGCGTGGCCAGCAGGAGAGGACATACACCGGTGGAAGAGGAGCGCCGCTATGGATGTCCCCACGTGTCTCCACCGTTGAAGGACCTAGCTATTCTCTAAGTAAATTTAGGGGACATACTGGAATCGATGTAGCCATGGCCTAAATTGAGCTGTTCACTCAGGTCGCCAGCGACATGACAGACGTTGCCGTTGCCCACCATGGACGAAGACGGTCCTCAGGAGGAAGCTGACAGAAAGCGCTGATATGATTGCTGCAAACTGCAACCTCAAAATTTTTAATTTAATCTAAGCAATTGGGACACACATTCTAAAAATCCAAAGAAAGAAAGAATCACAAGAGCACAGCTGTTGAGCACGATCTCACCTTCTGTTGCTGCATGGGCAGAGCGAGCACACGCGCCGTGACCTTGGGCGATGGGGGTATTGTCCTGCTATTGCTCCAGTAGGTGGTTGTCCAGTTGAGTTCTTCTCTACCGCTTAAAGGCCACCACGCCTCCTGCGCGGGCCACCGGCTGCTGCCCTTCTCCAATCGGGTTGACTGATTTGGGGATCTTGAAAATGGAGAGGGAATCACTGGGCTACGAATTGGGTTACAAATTAGGGATGGGATATCAAGGAGCGGATTGGAAAATACTACTCCTTTGATAATGATTCGGATTCACTTTTTGGACCTGGCATTGGCAACATCTGATGCGGCGGCCTCCCTGACACAGCTCGATTTGTAGGCTGTATCCTCTCTCATACCGCCGATGAGCTTCTGTCGCCGGTTGGAACCAGATGGGATGCTTAGACCCCGGCAATGTCCTGTTCGTGGGCTTTCGAGATATGGAGCTTATGTGGGATATGGTGACCGACGGCGATAAGACGAAAGCAGAGGGACATGAGGTTTTACCCTGATTTGGCCCCCTTGATAGGGTAATGACCTACGTCCTGCTTGTCTGACTTTTTATTGATGGGGTGGCTACAATAGAGATGTTACAATGACTGCGTAGATTGGATCTAGCCGAGAGTGGAGAGCTCTAATGTTTCAAGCGCTCTGGCGTGAGGTAGTGAAAAAGTGTCTAGCCGCTTCGGGACCTCCCTTCTAGCCTTTTATATACGAAGGCTGGGTCTCAGGATTGTCCACCAAGCAAAGTACAGATAGAATCGGTTTTGAACAAACCCTAGTCGAAAACTAATCCAACTTGGACTCTTCGAGCCTTTGTTTGTACGCCAAGTACTACTCCTGAACCGCGTCAGGCCGCTATCTTTATGGGCCTTGCAATTCCTTCGACAGTGATCCCTCCTGGGTCGAAAATCAGGTAGGCGAATATCGAGGGCCTATTTGTCATTCCTTCGTCACTAGCCCCCGAGTGCCTGGGATAGTCGAAGACTATGGCAGGGACTTTAACTTGAATCTCCTTTTGATTGCGCAAAACTGTATTCGCCTTACCTGTAAAAACACAAAGGCATAGCAAGTATACAAATGATGCATCTAGTAGACGCTGCTGATTCGAGTAGTGCTCATTCTGAGCCTCGAAAATGCTTAGCTTGGTTTGTAGGAGGATAGGCATAACCGGCCTGAGACTCACGTCGGGTCTCAGTTAATTGCATAGCCGCAAAAACATTCGGTTAGCTTACTCAGATTTGAGTCCCCCGACTTGAACCCACGTGGGCTGGCGCTACCTCGACCCGAGCCGCGTTGGACTTACCAGGTCGAAGCCCAGTTCATTGTGAGGCACCCGATGCGTCCATCGGTGCAAACTTCATACCGTAGGTATGGGAAATTTCTCGGCAGAGCGCGCTTGATACGAATACCGGGTCATCTGGTGTTGCAAACCGTGGACTTACCTTCGTATTTGATATACGGCATCCGAACTGGTATATTGCCACCAAGACTCGGGCATTTTGAGTGTATGCATGAATATAGAATTGGACACAGGGGGCTAAGGGCACCCCCAAATCGTAACTGCGGCACTGCTGGCCCTGAATCGAAAATAACTTGGGGACTGAAGCCCATAGTTAGATGCAGTGTTGATCGTGACTGTACAAACTAACAGAATCATTATTCGAATGAACTTGCGGTACTGCAGGCCAAACTAGAGAAATGGTCAGAGAATCGACAGCCATAACTCGAATAATGAGAGGGCGTTGCCAGCCAAAAGATGATTCGAGGGGTCAAAATCCACCACTCGAAGATCGAAACAGCTCATCCTGCTCGAGTACCGTAAGCAGGAAAGATCGACGCCATTAATTCGAGGGACATGAGAGCACTGCTGGCCCATGATAGACAGTTCGAGGATAAAAATCCACAGCTCGAATGCCAAAACCATGTCGATTAAAGCAAAAAAGATCCTTTTGAGTAGTCCAAAGGTCCCACTCGAAAGGCTCCCGAGCCAATTAAACTGAGGCCGCAAGCAAAGTACAAAACCGCTCGAAAGGCGATGTTTGCATCTAAATAACACGAGGAAAGCAAAAGATCTTCGAGAAACACCCAACACCAAGGAAGTTAGGCTTTCGAAAGTACATACCTCGAAAACATGAAGGCCCCGCATCACGTTTACCCCTTCCGCTGAAAGAAAATTACTCTGCAAGTGATGACGTCAGTGATGACGTCTGGCTTCTTCGAGTTGTCACGCCATCCTCTGCAGGGATAGCCTGACATTGACAAGACCAGACGCCCAGTGGGCCCCGTTTCTGTGTGTCCCGGCTGTTGACTGAATTTGACCGCATGTCCCGCGCGTGCGTGAAAAAAGTCCGCCAGGTCTCCTCAATTACCGTGCGTAGTGGAGGTCGCGGCTCCCGCGGTGCTGACATGTGGACGGCCAGATCCGTCCAGCCGCTTCCCCTTCGCGATGAACGGCTAGGATGGTTTGATGATTTCCAGGAGTGGAATAAAAACAACAGCGGAGGGTAACTGTACACCCCACTCTGCTGCCGTCATCGTCTTCCTCGCGCTCAGCTCCCGCGACGCCTCATTCTCACCTCCATTTCTGCAAAGCTTCGCTGAGCATCACCTCCATGGGCAATAGAGGCTCGACTGCGACTGGCGCCGGCGCCGGCGCCGCCACCAAGAAGGCCAAGACCGCGGACACCGACACCTCCGTCGTCGGCAACTGGGTGCAGACCAAGATCAGGGACAAGGAGTTGTCCAACGCCGAGAAGATCGGCCTCCTCAAGAACGATCCGGCGGAGTCGCTCGCCGCTGGTCCGGAAATCATTCCCCGGCCACCTCCAGGCTTCCGGGTAATTTTCCTTGCTTTCATGCTGCGGGGGCTGTCACTTCCCCCGCACCCTTTTCTTCGTGGCCTCCTCTTCGCGTATGGGATTCAGCTTCATGATCTGAATCCCAATACGATTCTGCACATTGCGTGTTTTATCACGCTCTATGAATGTTTCTTGGGGATCGAGCCCCATTGGGCGCTTTGGCACCGGATTTTTGCCATTCGGCATCCTCTGCGCTATCAGACTGGTGGCTTTAGCTGCCAGGTGCGCCCGGACGTCCCATACTTCAACCTACAGACGCCCGAAAACAATCCCGGCTGGAGGACGAAATGGTTTTATGCCAAGGATAAGTCCTCCGCTGGTGAAGACTTTGGGCTTGAGGAATTTTGAGCCACCACCGTTCTTCGACCCCGGGTGTCTTGGAGGCACGAGCTTTCTGATGAAGAAATGAAGATCACAGAGCCCCTAATGGAGAAAATCCAGCAGCTTTGAGCCACACCGAAGAAAGAACTTTCGGGCATCCAGCTCATTCGCACGTTCATAGAGCGTCGGGTCCAGCTGCTCGCTGCTCGGGCCCACTACATGTGGGACTACACCGATCGCCGGGACCTGACACGAATCTCCTCTGAAGAGTTGAAGGAAGCAGAGATCGATGACAGTGTTCGCGCTGTCACCAACATAAAGAAGAAATCGATCGTGCCAAAAGTCTTCGGCGCGGTGGCCTTCAGCAAGCCCTTCCCCCGCACTGAGGTATGCTTTTTGTCTTAGCCGAATGTTTCTTTTCTACTGCAGTCTTGTTGATCAGGATCGAATGTGATGGGAGTTTTTGCTCAGGTTGTCAACATAGCTCGATGATATCCGCCCCAACCCGAAGATGGTGAATACCCTGGGCGTGATTTCATCGAGGTTCCGAAGGAATCGACTTCTGCTGCTCCATCGCCATCACGAGCACCGGCAAAGAATAAAAAGGTTGTGGACACTGACATCGTCGAAGATTTAGAAGATCTTGGCGGCACCCACTTCTCTTCTGGTGACGATGATGACAGCGTGATTCCTGCCGAACCTCTGGACAGCCGCCCTCCTCTTCGAGCTGGGAAGAAGATTCTTCCAAAGTTTGGCCTCGACGCATCGTAAGTTTCTTTATCGAACCTCTTTCTTGTATGATTTCATCTTGAGTTGACTGCATTGTATTGACTTTAACGCCTGCTTCAGATCTTCCACCGAGGAGACTTCGGTGAGCCAGGGTGATCGTGATCGATATCAAGTTCGACCCCACGATTCCACCCTCGAGCAGACCGTGGACTCGCAGGAGAAGGCAGCTGGAGATGCCGCACCAGGGGATGATCTCCCGAAGCCATTGCCCCCTCCGAAGAAAAAAATGATCGAGCCCGAGCTTGTTCTGGTTTCCTCCTCCGGCGAGCCTTCCGGCCCCAAAAGCCATGTAAGCCCAAAAATCCTAGTTTACGATTCTAATGTTTGCCTATCAGTAGCCCCCGAGGGTGAGTCTAAGTGTTTACACTTGGGCTTGCCCTCCAAACAATTATTCGAGATCTCATCTTTGCTTCTGCTTGTTTAGCCCGTTGTCAGGGACCTATCGAAGGTGTGCAAGAACTTTCTTGCTCTGGAGGAAGAAAACCGTCGATTATCAACGCAGCTGGAAGATGTGCGCCGTAAGTGATATCTTCTTCCCTCTGACTTTTTGTTTTGGCACCTATTACTTCTGTTCTTAGTTTGCTATCCCTCGAATGGGCAGGAATTGCGACTCAGGCGACCGCCGACAAGACGTCACTAAAAGCTCAACTGGATGATCTTGCGGCCGAAAAATCTGTGTTGACGACAAAAGCTGATGGGCTGGCCGAAGAAGTTGCCCGGCCTAAAGCTGAATCCACCAAGGCTCAAGAGCTCGCCACTCAGCGTCGTATGGAGGCTGAGTCTAAGGAGAAGGGCCTGCACCAACGCCTGAAGGCCGCCCTCGATACCTTGCGCGGTAAGCCTTTTCCATCTCGTTATTAAGTGATTCGTGTCAATTACTTCCAATCTTGACTGGGGATCTTACTACTTCGTGAAGCTGCTGCTGAGTTGGATGCCAGGGCAATGAAGGAGCCCGCTGGGCTCGAGTCGAGTGTTGGTAGCGCCGAGTGCCTCTGCCAGGAGGTGAGAGATCTCCTCGTGAAGGTGCGGCCGACACTTGACCGCGTTCGCGACGTCTCCATTCCTGAGTCGACCAGCAACACCATGACCGGCATCCTTGAAGCCCTGGCGGTGAAGGCAGATGGCAAAGACCCTTTAGTTGCTGCGGTTCGCCAACAGGTAACTATCGGCTCCGAGTCTGTCTTCTCTATGCTGATGATGCACGGGATTGAGTTTGATGCCGACAAGGTCACGGGCACGTATCCGAAGGACAAGGACGGGCGCGATACTGCTCCCAAGGCCTATCTTGAGCGCGCCCGTAACTTGTCTGCCCGGATGACGAGCTTCCTGGCGGAAAGGAACGAAAAGAGGGCGGCGGCCAGGGCTCGCAAGCGTAGTGCGTCGGGTGCACCTTCTAGCAAGGCCGCCGGTAGTTCGACTTAGTTTCCGATGATTTGTTGTGCTTGTAATTGACAGTGTGATGCCACTTCGGGGGTTGTGGCCAGCTTTTGGACATTGCTTATTGTAAAACTGCTGCTGTTTATTTTGCCACTTTCCTTCGATGTGTTTTGCACTTGTTTGCGTCTTGATTACCCATGAATGCTTGTGACTGGGGCCTCCTGTGTAGGGTATGTCAGCTTGCCCCGATGCCTGTCCTGTTTCATATGAGATGGTCGCTAGCTCTTCCCGCGCTGTTGAGAGGAGAGTACCTTCCGCAAGCGAGCTCTCTTTGATTCGATCCTTGCGTGACCAACTTAAAAATGCTCAGCATCAGCTGAAGATAGTTACTTCCAAGGTTGACGTTGCTCTTTCCAAAGCTTTGCGGGCTACGGATGCCGAAAAGTTCCTTCTCGAGGAAATCGAGAACCTTGGGAAAGCCATGAAATGTGAGTCTTTTGAGCTCTTGATCTATTTCTGCTCCATGTTCGCTAGACGTGACATCCTTCCCATTTCTGCATATGTATGCCTTGACAGCGAAGCTGAAGCCCGGCGCATAAACGCGCACCTTCATGCAGCTCATACTCATGCTAATTCTATTGTGGATAGCTTCTGGGCTGACCGATCGAAGGCGATGAAGCTTACAGTGCTCCAAGATCGGGTCGCCCAAGCTGGAGTCCTAGCCGAGACAAGCCGCACCGCCCTGGCTTGTGTGCACGAGGCGATGTTTCCTTTGAACAATCAGCCCGACGGACTCCCTGCTCTGCTTGATCGATTTGAGAACGGTGAAGCTATTTATCGCTTTGTTCGCGAGCATCTTCATTGCAGGGCCCAGGTTGCCCTTTCCTTCGTGCGCGCCCACTATCCCGAGGTCGACCTGGAGCTGTTGAAGATGCTCCCTCCAACTCCCAGTGGCTGCGTTGACATGGACGCCCTCTATGCTGCTTGCAGAGAGACTGCCGATTGTATAGCTCGGTAGATCATCACTGAGAGTGATCACCAGAGAGCCACTCAGGCTGGCTTAGTAGCTTAGACTTTCAATATTATTCGGAATGTATGCATGTATCTTGGGAAGTTCTTCAGAGTGCTTGTACGAATTTTGATGAGTCATGTAGGTCGAAAGGCGAAGCCCCCGAGCGTAGATCGAAGGGCGAAGCCCCCGAGCGTAGGTCGAAGGGCGAAGCCCCCCGAGCGTAGATCGAAGGGCGAAGCCCCCGAGCGTAGGTCGAAAGGCGAAGCCCCCGAGTGTAGGTCGAAGGGCGAAGCCCTCGAGCGTAGGTCGAAGGGCGAAGCCCCCGAGCGTAGGTCGAAGGACGAAGCCCCTGAGCGTAGGTCAAAGGGTGAAGCCCCCGAGCGTAGGTCGAAGGGCGAAGCCCCCGAGCGTAGTTCAAAGGGCGAAGCCCCCGAGCGTAGATTGAGCAATTTTTTTAAGGCGAAGCCCCCAAGTATGGGTCGAGTAAATTTTTAAGGCGAAACCCCCAAGTATGGGTCAGACAACGATATGAGGAAGTGTACTTTATTGCTTGGCGCCGAGGGTGTAATGGTTGAGCGTGGTCTGCTGCCGACGCTTGATTACATAGAGATAGGAGGGGGAGGAAGTGTGTTGATTCTAAGGATAGAATTGACGCAACTGCTGTGCGTTCCACGGGTATTCGACGTCCTTCCCTGTCTTGGGGTCGCGAAGCCGATACGCGCCTCCTGGGATTGCTTCATGGACGAGGTATGGGCCTTCCCATGGCGACTCCAACTTCGATGTGCTAGTTTGTTTGATCCGAAGCACAAGATTGCCGGGCTCGAAGGACCGTCCGCGTACCCGTCTGCTGTGGTAATTGCGGAGGTTTTGCTAATAAACTGTGGATCGGATGAGGGCTATGTCTCGCGCTTCGTCCAGCAGGTCGCGGGCGTCTTCTAGCGCAATTTGCGCATCTTCTTTGACATAGGCCTCAACGCGCAGTGCACCATACCGCACGTCCGTAGGAAGCACCGCTTCTGCCCCGAATAACAGGAAGAACGGTGTGTAGCCAGTTGAAGCGTTGGGAGTTGTTCGCAGGCTCCAGAGCACCGAAGGCAGCTCTTCGACCCAAGCGCCTGCTGCGCATTTGAGAGGCCGAAGGAGTCGCTTTTTGAGGCCGCCGCAAACTAGCCCGTTGGCCTTTTCGACCTGGCCATTGGACTTAGGGTGCACCACCACTGCGTACTTTATCTTGATGCTGAGCTCCTTGGCGAACTACTGAAATTCACCCGCGGTGAAGTTGGTGCCGTTGTCGGTGATGATGCTGTTTGGCACGCCATATCGGTAGACGATGGACTCGAAAAACTTGACCGCCGTAGTCGCTTCCTGATTGGTGACTGGGACGGCTTTGATCCACTTGGAGAACTTGTCGATGGCGACCAGCAGGTAAGTGTGGTTTCCTCGAGATGACTTGGGTAGGGGCCCTACTTGGTCAAGTCCCCATTGTGCGAAAGGCCATGCAATAGGTATAGTGCGCAGTTCCGATGCAGGTGCATGAGGCTTCGTGGCGAATCGTTGGCAGGCATCGCAATGTTGGACGATGTTCTTGGCGTCGTGGAGGGCCGAGAGCCAGTAGAACCCCGACCGAGAAGCCTTGGCGACGAGGGTTCGACTGCTGGCGTGATGCCCGCAGGTTCCCTCGTGAATGTCCCAGAGGAGGGCGATTCCATCCTCTGGTGCTATGCACCGTTGGAGAACCCCTATCGTGCTGCGCTTGTAGAGTTCCCCATTGATTATCGTGAAGGCCTTGGAGCGCCGTATGATCTGTCAGCGGTGGATCAAATCTTCCGGGAGTTCGCCTCGAGCAAGGTAAGCTAGGTACGGCTTCGTCCAAATCCTCGATGAGCATGACTTTAGTTGTTTCCTCGGATAGGTCCTCTGTTCCCACTGCTGGGGCGGGACTTGACTGCTTAGCCCCCGAGCGTGTTGCTAACGCCGGATCGATGGTTGGCTTGATCTTGATGGAGCGCTCGAATATCTCTTCGAAGAAGACTCCTAGCGGTATCGGCAAACACTTGGAGCCGATGTTGGCCAAGTTGTCTGCCTCTTCATTGCTTTCCCTGCCGATGTGCGTCACCTCACACCCTTCGAAGTCGCCTTCGAGTTTGTCGTACATTGCGCGATATGCGATCATGTTTGCACAGGTCGCGTCGCACTCTTTCATGACTTGTTGGGCGATGAGGTTCGAGTCTCCGTGGATCTTGATGCGAGTGGCGCCACAGGCTTTCGCCATACGCATGCCGTGCAGAACAGCTTTGTACTCTGCTTCATTGTTCGAAGGGTTCGCAAAACGCTTACGTAGGACGTAGCGCATCTTGTCCCCTTATGGCGAAACGAGGATCACTCCTGCTCCTGCTCCCGAAACTCGCTTGGATCCATCGATGTATATGGTCCAACAATTCGACAGGTCCGGGAGTTCGGGTAACTGCGCTTCTGTCCATTCGGCTATGAAATCTGGCAAGACCTGCGTCTTGATTGCTGACTGTCGCTGGTACGTGATCTCCCAGGGCCCGAGGGTTATTCCCCATAATGAAACGCGCCCCGTAGCGTCAGGGTTGTTAAGGATCTGGACACCGGAGTTGAGGCCACTACTATGATTGAGTGACACTCGAAGTAATGCGGCAACTTCTTTCCCGTCATGTAGATGGCGTACGCCAACTTCTGGTAATAGGGGTATCTTTGCTTAGTCGGGGACAGGACCTCACTGAGATAGTACACCGGCCTCTGTACTCTATGCTCCTTGCCATCCTCTGCTCGCTCGACCACCAAGGCGGTGCTGACAACTTGAATCATGGCCGCTATGTAGAGCAACATCGACTCTTTTTCTCGAGGAGTAACTAGGACCGGGGACGTCGAAAGGCGGCGCTTAAGGTTGTCGAACACGGCTTGTGCCTCCTCTATCCATGTGAACTTGTCCATCTTCCGGAGTAGCCGATAGAAGGGAAGAGCCTTTTCGCCGAGCTTGCTTATAAAGCGGCTAAGCGCTGCTAGTCGACCTGTCAACTGCTGGACGTGTCGAAGCATCTTCGGCGGCTGCATGTTGATGATGGCTTGGATCTTCTCTGGATTGCCCTCTATTCCTCTCTCAGATATTAGGTAGCCCAGCAGCTGTCCTGTGGGCACCCGAAGGAACACTTCTTCGGGTTGAGCTTGATGCTGTAGCGGTCGAGGTTGGCGAAGGTTTCTCGCAGATCTTCGAGCAAACTGTCTGCCTTCGAGAACTTTATAACGATGTCGTCGACATAGACTTCAATATTGCGGCCAATCTGCTCCTTCAAGCACGCTTGCATACACCGTTGATAGGTGGCTCCGGCATTCTTGAGCCCGAAGGGCATCGTCATGTAACAGTATACCCCATGAGAGGTTATGAACGCTGTCTTTTCCTCGTCCTCGACCTTTAACCTTATCTGGTTGTACCCAGAGTATGCGTCGAGAAACAAGAGACGCTCGCAACCGGCGGTGGAGTCGATGATCTGGTCGATTCGAGGTAGAGGGAAGTAATCTTTTGGGCAGTGCTTGTTCATCATCGTGAAGTCGATGCACATCCTGTAGATCTTGGTGTCCTTCTTCTCTACCATGACCGGTGGTGAAAGCCAGGTGGCCTCCTTTATCTCTCTGATGAATTTCGCCTCGAGGAGGCGATTTATCTCTTCGCCCATTGCTCGGGCCTTCTCTGGGTTGTAGCGTCGCATTGACTGCATGATTGGACTTTGCGTTCGGAAAGATCTTTAGCTCGTGCTCGGCGAGTTCCCTGGGGATGCCTGGCATATCTGCTGGACACCAGGCGAACATCCTCCAGTGCTCATGGAGGAACTCGACGAGCGCGCTTTCCTATGCGGGGAAAGAAAATTCAACACCCGCGCGGTCTTGGTTGGATCCGTTGGGTGGATCTGATGCTCTCGAGTATCTTTGCTGGCGTCGAATGTAGAGCTCTGGGGCGTTCTGCTGCGCCGGTGGATCGATGTCCATGCTGGTGCTCTCCCTGATATGGTGGAGCTCTTCATGTACTCCGAATGTCTGGGACATGCTGTTGAAGTCCTTGTCGCAGTTTTCTGAGTGGGCGAAGCTTCCGCTGATCGTCTGTGGTCCTTTGTTTGCGGGCATCTGCAGCTTGAGGTAAGCATAATGCGGTACTGCCATGAATCAGGCGAACGCTGGTCGCCCGAGAATAGCGTGATACTGCGAGGGACAATCGACGACCTTGAACTCGATCTTCTCTTTCCTGAAGTTTGATGGAGTGTCGAAGATAACGTCCAGGTGTATTGCCCCCAACGGATACATCGGTTTTCCTGGGACGATTCCATGAAAGGACATCTCTGTCGGCAAGAGGTTGTCCATCGGGATCTTGATCTTCCGTAATGTGTCTGCATAGATGAGGTTGAAGCTGCTCCCTCCATCCATGAACACTTTTTTGGATGTGAAGCCTCCTATCTGCGCTTCGAGGACCAAGGCGTGGTGTCCAGGGCGCGGGATCTTCGGTGGATGATCTGACCGGTCGAAGCCGATCGGATGCTCTGACCAGTTCAGATATTCGGGCGTGGTAGGCGGTGCATGTTCGGCGTGGAATACCTCCCTTGCACGCTTCCGCTGGACTTTATTCGTTGGGCGCCCTCTCTGAATCATGGGCACGAAGCCTCGTGGTGGCGGGAATGCCTCTTCTTCGACGGCTGGTTGCTGTGGCTCGACTTGCTAGATCGTGGCGGCTTGATGGCCCTGTTGTACCACTATTGCTGGCGGGTTAGGCGGTGGTGGTGGAGCGTTGTAAGCTATCGCACCTGCCACCGACTGCTCGGTTTGCATCCTCTCCTGAAGTGCTCGACTGAGGCGAAGGAATTCTCTGCACTCAATGAGGAGATGAGCGGGTCTTCGTATCCCATCTTTATCGAGGTACGTGTGTCTTGTACACCCCCCATCGAGCATCTCTTCTGCTGACAGCTGTGGCTGATCACGTCGTCGGCGCCACTCCGTTTTTGGCCTCGAATCGCGGCCAGCGCTCCTGCTACTACTGCCGTAGTAGTTGTTCCCTCGTCGCGGTCCATCGCGATTATCGTCACGGTTCTCATTTACGTAGCCTGCCGCTACCATATCCGTGGCATCCGCGTCGTCGTAGCGGTTCCAACGACCTTTCTTTTGCATCGATGTCACGCTCTGCTGATCGGCGGCGGCTTCTAGGTGCTGCGATGGAATCTTCTCCATCAGCCCACTCGTTCGCCAAGCTCATGAGATGGTCGACGGTCTTCGGCTTGTAGCGCCCCAGCTCCTCCTTGAAGTCGCGTCGGATGAGACCGTCCCGAAAGGCGTCGATGGCTCTCTCAGGTGAAATATTTTCCGCCGTGTTGTGGAGACTGATCCATCGTGAGATGTATGACCTCAGATTTTCTCCGATCCTTTGTATGCACAAGCGCAACTCTTCGAACGACGTGGGCCATCGCGAGGTGCCTCGAAAGTTGGCGATGAACGCTTGCCGAAACTCCTCCCAAGAGCGAATGCTGTCCGGAGCAAGGTTGTTCAGCCACGCCCTTACGTTGTCCTTCAAGTGAAGTGATAGCAACTGGAGAGCGTTATCTCTAGATCCACCGCCGATGGTGACGGCGGTCATGAAGTCATCGAGCCAAATTTGAGGGTCCTGCTGCCCATTGAACTTGACTACACCGTCGCTAAGCTTGATCCCCTTCGGCAATGGTGTGGAACGGATCAGGAGGCTAAAGCACTCCGCTCCGCACAGCCCATCGTGATTACCGGCGAACGCTTCCAGATCGCATTCCTCCTCGAAGCGATGCGCATCGTGTCACGCACGTCCGTTGTCGACTCTGTTTTGAGCCAAGCCATGTCGAAGCTCTCCGTTGATAGGCTCCACCACTTGAGTCCTAGGCGCGACTGCTGGCGCTGCTGCTGGGTGTCTGGGCTATTCGACTGGCGGGATGGCCCTTCTCGGCGTCGTTTTGCGCCCTTGGTTAGCTGTGCCTTGAAGCACCCTAACTCCTTCGAGCGGCAGATGCCTCATATACTCGTCGTCGTTGGCTGCGTTCGCGGCAATATATGCTGTTGTTGCCATAATCGCGGCTTCCTTGGTCTTGGGTAGCAGATCTGCTTTATTAAACTCAGCTTCCAAATTTCGGGCGACGTTGTGCATGTCGGCCCCAGGCTGGATGTGCGACCGCGTCCTATGTTGGACACTCGACGAATAGTGAGACAATCGCTCGGCCCGTCTTCTGCTGGACGCGTCGGCCTCATCCCTGCGTCGCTCCAAGATGCGCCTATCGGTGCTAATCTGGTCCTTCTGCTCCTGGACGACGAATCGGAGCGCAGCTAGCTCCTGCGGGCTCGGATTAGGGCCCATATCTGCTTCACCTGCGTATACTCTCCTTGCGTACCGGATCTGGTCTTGTGTTATGAACTGTCGACCGGTATTCGACCATCATTGGCTCTGTGATCGTTCCCGTCTCCGTGCGACGCCATCATGCAGTGTCCTCCGAACGGTGGGATCGAGTCATCACTGATTTCACCTAACGTTGGAGGATAAACGTCGTCAGTCTCTGATGTATGATCCGACCTCGATCATAATGTCAGAGTCGTAATCGACCATGTATCGATTGCTTGATGCGGCAGATTCGCTCGAGTATGAGCTATCCGAATTGCCTATCTTCCCCTAGCTTCGGGGTAGACGTCGTCGTTGTCGTCGTTGTCAGAACACATGTATTCCGAGTATAGCCCTTCGACATAATCAGGGTCATAGGGCGCAGTACGGAGCGTGAGAGCGTTGAGAGCCTGCTCGCACTCGGATATCGTCAGGTAGACAGCTGCAGTGCCTCCCCGAGGATCTTCGCAGCCGGCGATCTCGTGAGACAAGAAATCTCCGGCGCCCACGTAGTGGTACGCGTCGTAATCGGCGCAGTAGGCGGTGGTTGGGGATGGAGGTGGATCTTCGAAGTCGTTCGACCCTACTGATGGGGTCGAAAGTTTCAACCTTGGTTCCTCTCCCGATAACGCCAACGGTATGGTCGTCGAGGGATTGCCCTCAATAGCTGGTGGCATGCTTGGAGCTGCTGCGGGTGGCGTCGAATCACTGACGGAGATCAGCTCAGCAAGTCCGTCATTGTTCACGTGGAAGTTGAACAGTCCGAAGGCCATGTCAAAGCCTCCGGTCACCGCCAAGACTGCTCCTGCCGTGCTTGAAGTAGGGTCGATGATGATCACGGCCGGAGTAAGATTGGCGGCGTTTGGCGATGCAGTGTCGATGACGGCCGATCTAGCGATGTCGACCTTAGTTTCTGGTGAGGTGGTGTTGACGATGGTCGGCACGGCGATGCCGATGGTGATGTCGATGGCGGAGTCAATGTCGATCTTGGCGTTGGTGTCGAAGTTGATGGCGGAGTCGATGTCGATCTTGGTGTGGGTGTCGAGTGGCGAAGCAGAATCGACGGCCATGGTTGATGTCGGGCCGTCGAACCTTGGCGATGCGGTGGTGTTGTCGATGGTTGGCGAAGGAGCCGGCGAATCCGTAGATCCAGATCCCAGTCGTCCCCACAGTCGGCGCTAATTGACGAGGTTCGACCCCGGCAATGCCCATGTTTGTGGGCTTTCGAGACATGGAGCGTATGTGGGATCCGGCGAACTCGATGGCGATCAGACGAAAGCAGAGGGACACGAGGTTTTACCCATGTTCGGCCCCCTTGGTAGGGTAATGACCTACGTCCTGCTTGTCTGACTTTTTATTGATGGGATGGCTATAATGGAGGTGTTACAATGGCTGCGTAGATTGGATCTAGCCGAGAGTGGAGGGCTCTAATGTTTCAAGCGCTCCGGCGTGAGGTGGTGAAAAAGTGTCTAGCCGCTTCGGGACCTCCCTCCCAGCCTTTTATATGCGAAGGCTGGGTCTCAGGATTGTCCACCAAGCAAAGTATAGATAGAATCGGTTTTGAACAAACCCTAGTTGAAAACTAATCCAACTTGGACTCTTCGAGCCTTTGCTTGTATGCCAAGTACTACTCCTGAACCGCGTCAGGCCGCTGTCTTTATGGGCCTTGCAATTCCTTCGACAGTGATCCCTCCTGGGCCAAAAACCAGGTAGGATAATATCGAGGGCCTATTTGTCATTCCTTCATCAGATGTGGTCTGACAACAATCCTGCAGGTTTTAAGGGGTCCATGATGGTCCCGGAGCGCAGCCGAGATGCTCGGAGAGAGGGAAGAGAAGATGGAGAAGATCGGCGAGGGCGAGGCGTGGGAGGTGGAGGAATCAGCGGGGTTACTGCCTTTTTTTGGCGCGTGTGGATTGTACCCTGACGCTGCAATGTGGGCCGGAGCCGAGTGGTGTCGCTGAAGAAGCGCCGCTCGTAGTAAGAAAACGTCCAGTTACCGCCTCAAAGGAACGGTGGCAGATAACTCTAGCCTAAGATCCAACGCCTGAGATGGCCTACAGTAAGAGTGTCCTCACCAGGCGGGTACACAACCAAACTTACAGTTTGTAGTACATATGCACGTGTATAAAGGCCCGGCCGGGTAGCTTTGCGGCCATAAGAAACACCCACAAAATTACAGAGGCGAGTGCATTGCCACATGTGCTTAGAAGTTTTTTTTTTGAAACAAGGCAAAAGACTTGCCATTTTCATTAATTAAGAAGAAGAGAGTTTGACCGGTTCATTGCGGGGAACCGGCCAAAAACCGATACAAGTGCACCAATGTCGTCACGAAGCACAACCACACTGGGCACAACCACCGACCGATCTAGCCACATGCCAACAATCGACCACACACGCCAACGGAAGACAGCTTCGAATTTGATGACGAGCTATGAAAGAGAAATATGCTAGGCTTGCCGCCGACCGAGTCCTCCGCCTTCCACTAGTTGCTCATCATCGTTGCCGCAGTGCACACTCCACCGCAGCTCCGACTTCACAACAACACCACAAAGCACAAAAGAACTCATCGGACACGTCGAAGACCGACTAACCAAGCCCAAGCCGCGACCCAAACTCCACTCACAGCATCATCATTGCCAAACTGTCCGCAGCGTCCCTCATCAGCAACCTCGGCCACAAGCCCTCCTTCACCGGTCCCCAAGCAAGTCGACTCCGAGACGATGCCCCCAAGGAGGAGAAAGACGCAAACAAGCGCCTCCATCGCCCGATCCCAAGGATCTGAGGTTTCCCTCCGAAGTAGAAACGGCGGAAGACGGACACACAAACTCCTCGACGATGCCTCCAACAAGGTCATGACATCCATAGATGTCACCATCGCCGGTTCCAGCCGAGCAAGAACGGGAATTTCTTCCAAAGTCGTGAGCCAAAAACTTCCAAACCGGCTGACACCTGCCTCAACCACACCGACCACCTCCCCTGCCGAGCAAAATGATGCTGCTCACCTGCGAGCCGACCTCACCGGAGTGAAGACGCCCACCGCCAACTTCCTCGCTGCCCACGTGATACGTCCAAAATGTATCTACTTTCCCGAACACTTTTGCTATTGTTTCTTCTCTAATTTGTGTGTTTTGAATACAACTAACGTGGACTAACGCTGTTTTCAGCAGAATTGCCCTGGTGTCTTGTTTTTGTGCAGAAATCTGACTTTCAGGAAAAATCCCGGAAAATATTGCAAAAATCATATTTTACCAGAAGACCCACGGAGAGAGAAGGGGAGACGAAGAGAGGCTAGGAGCTGGGCTCACCACCAGGGGGCGCGGCCCAGCCCTGGCCGCGCCCACCTGTGGTGAGGCCAGCTCGGCCGTTGCCTCGACCCCTCCTTCCGCCTACATATACCCTCTGACCTGAAAGGAGCGGGGGTTTGGCGTTTTTCCTAGATGGACTTCTGTTGCGCTGCCTCCATCAGAAACCGCGATTCGGAACCAGAAACTCCGTTCTAGCACCCTGCCGGGACGGGGATTTGGAGGAGATCTTCATCACCATCATCACCGACGTCTCTCCATCAACCATCCATGACTCCCCCATCCATGTGTGAGTAATTCCCGCTGTAGGCGAAGGAGATGGTAGGGATTTGATGAGATCATTCATGTAATTTGCTATGAGATTGTTCCGGCATAGTGCCTAGTATCTTTTATTAGTGCTTATGACATTGTTGCAACTTGTTGTGCTTAATGCTTGTCACTTTGGGCCCGAGTGCCATGATCTCAGATCTAAACTTGTTATTGTTTTATGATGATACTTGTTGTTTATGATGTTACCTGCAGGTTGTTTACACGTATTGTTGTCCGGAACCCGAGGCCCCAAAGTGATAGAAATTGGGATAACCGAAGGGGATGGCTATGATGTGAGGATCACATGTGTTCACCGAGTGTTAATGCTTTGCTTCGGTACTTTATTAAAAGGAGTACCTTAATTACCAGTAGTTTTCCTTGAGGCCCTGCTGCAACATGCTGGCAGGACAAAAGATGTCGTGCAAGTTTCTCATTGCGAGCACGTACGACTATATACGGAACACATGCCTATGATTGTTTAGTACTAGGATGCTTTATCATTATTTATCTGCAATTGCCAATGTCTCACTGATTTCATGAATTATCTTATCCATGCAACGCCCGTACATCTATCCCTATGCCTACAATCTTTAGCCCTACTGTTTACTATTGCTACTATTACTGCTTTTATTTTACTATTGATGTTACTGTTTTGCTACTATCACCACTATAAACCTATTGCTACTGATAAACCACTGCGAGCAAGTCTGTTTCCAGGTGCAGCTGAATTGACAACTCATCTGTTAAGGCTTATAAATATTCTTTGGCTCTCCTTGTGTTGAATCAATAAATTTGGGTTTTACTTCCCTCGAAAACTGTTGCGATCCCCTATACTTGTGGGTCATCAAGACTATTTTCTGGTGCCGTTGCCGGGGAGCATAGCTTTATTTGTAAGTTCACTTGGGATTCATATTGTTTGCTGCAAGCCATTCATCATGGGTAAACCTTGTGATGGAAAAGTTCCTATATTGCCATCCACTACAAGAAGAGGTACAACTCTGAACACCTCTGTTGCTCTTGATTCACCATCTGTTATGAGTAAGTTGCTTACACCACCACATGCACACGCTACTGCTACTTCTTCTGCTGAGCTTGAAAATGCCACTGATAATTTAGATGATACTTCTACTGTGCTTGATGAGAGTGGTTCGTTAGGTTCCTTTTTAGATGCTACAATTGCTAGGACTAAGCAATTGGGGAACACTACTGTTACACCTATTAGTTCACCTGAGTATAGGGAATGCCCTAGTGATGATCTTGATGACACTTATATTGAGCTTGATGATGATTTTATTGCTGAAGCTCATACCACTCGTGATGCTAATGCTGTTAAGAAACTTCTAGCAAGACGTGCTGTTAGATATAAATTATCTCCTGATGCTAAGTTTGCTGCTTCTCCTATAAATATTAGAGATAAGGATTATGATTTCTCTTTAGATTTATCTTACATATCTATTGTTGAGAAAGACCCTTTTGTGGTACTGAAAATGAAAGTGCTATAGCACATATGAATGAGCTTTCTACTTTGAGTAATTTGTTTTTTGATGATATTAAGCTTCGCACTTACTTTGTTGCTAAGATTTTCCCTTTTTCATTGAAAGGTGCAGCTAAAACTTGGTTTAATAATTTGTCTCCTGGATCTATTGGTAGTCCTATTGCTTTGGTTAATGCTTTCTTTCAGAAATATTTTCCTGCTAGTGCTCAACATGCTGCTGTGCAGAAAATCTTTGACTTTGAACAGGGAAAAAGAGAGATATTGCTTGAATCTTGGACAAGGTTTTGTTCTTTAATTAGAGCATTGCCTAAAGAGCCATTGCCTAAAAATGAACTCTTTGATATATTTTATAATGGACTAACTGATGAATCTAAGACATATCTGGATAGTTGTGCTGGTTGTGTTTTCAGGGAAAGAACTCTGGCTGAAGCTGAAGAACTAATGGCTAAAATAAGCCAGAATCATGATGATTGGACTATGGCTGAGTCAACACCAACACCAGTGCCAACTACAGAGCCAACACCAAAGAAGAGAGGAATGATTGAATTAAATGATGAAGTTATGAGGGAAGCCAAGAAATCTCTTAAGGAAAAAGGGATTAAATCCGAAGATGTGAAGAATTTACCTCCTATAGAAGAATTATGTAAGCCAATCCCTCACTCATCCACTATCGAGGTACACTCTCTCCAACACTTTGATGATAGAGATATTTCTTACTCTAAACCTGATCAATGCTTAGATGAGTTTGATAATTTTATTGTTAAGCAAGATAATTTTAATAGAAGGGTGCAGAATCATTTGTTGGAAAATTCTAGAGCTATTAACAAGTTGCAGGATATTGTGGAGAGAACCTCCAATGATGTGAAGATGCTTGTTAAACATTTTCAAATGGTTCAGACTCAAATTGATCAGCTTACCAAGGTGCAAAAAGATTTGCTAGTTAATGCTTCAAGAGAAAAACAAGCGTGTGAAATACGCACAAGAGGAGGTGCTACCACTCAAGACCCCTTATATCCTAAAGGACATCGTAAGAGGATCGAACAAGATTCTCAACGCACTTCAAGAGATGATATTCCTTCCAGGAAGAAGAAGCATAAAGCAGTTGCAAAATCTTTTGAAACAGGTAAAGATCCTAACAGTGTTTCTATTTCTGATGCTGAAACTGAACCAGGTAATGCTTCCGATAAAGAAGAAGTTGAAGAGGAACCAAAAAAGCTTGCCAAGAATGCAAAGTACACTAAGGAAGACTTCATTGCCAACAAGCATGGTAATGAGAGAGAACCTTGGGGTGCAGAAACCAATGCCTTTCCCTGGTAGGAAACACAAATCTAAGGAAGAAGAACACTACAACAGGTTTTGTGAATGGATGAGACCTTTATTTCTACAAATTCCTTTGACTGAAGCTATTAAAATGCCTCCTTATTCAAAGTATATGAAAGATATTGTTACTAACAAAAGGAAGATTCCTAATGAGGAAATTTCCACTTTACTTGCTAATTATTCTTTTGATGGTAAAGTTCCGGAGAAGCTTGGAGATCCAGGTATACCAACTATTCCTTGTTCCATTAAAAATAACTATGTTAGAACTGCTTTATGTGATTTGGGAGCTGGAGTTAGTGTCATACCTTTTTCTCTTTATAAGAGACTTGATCTAGAAAAAGTGGTATCAACTGATATATCTTTGCAAATGGCTGATAAGTCTACTACTATTCCTATTGGTATATGTGAAAATGTTCCTGTTCAAGTTGCTAACAATTGTTTAATATTAACTGACTTTGTTGTGTTGGAAATGCCTGAAGATGATAATATGTCTATTATTCTTGGGAGACCTTTTCTAAACACTGCAGGTGCAGTTCTTAATTGCAATCAAGGAAAAGTAACTTTTAATGTCAATGACAAAGAGTACACGGTCTATTTTCCCAAGAAGATTGATAGAAAGAATGCTCTAAATTCAATCAAGAATATTGAGACCATCAGAGTTGGTCAAATTATTTGTTCAGAGCGAAAGCCCAAGGAAGAATATAAAATTGTTATGATTGGGACTATGCCTATCAAGGTCGAGGTAACATAATTGCTTAGTGAAATGCAAAGTTTTGCTTCATAGAAAAGTGGTTTGGTAACAAGACCTGATCAACCTTGTTAACAAAGCAGTTTTCAAATGAACAAAACTATGTTTTCACCGCATTTACTTTTGTTTCTACCTTGTTCATTTTTGTTTCCGCTATTTAGTTTCATATTATAATGTCTTAGAGCTGCTGTAAGGTTAAGTTGGATTTGCTTTCTATTTCTCCATCGTCGTTTTCCCGAGTTTTATTCTCTTATCATTTTTCTGAAAAATCCTCAAAAATAAAGTTTCTCGAAAAATTCCAAAAAAATCTTTTTAAATTTTTATGTCAAAAATGGGGCAGAGAGGCACCTAGGAGACCTCAGGGGGATGATTGTGGCACGGTGTTGATGTAATTTCACCATCCAGTTGGGAACCCCAAGAGGAAGGTATGATGAGCACAGTAGCAAATTCTCCCTCAGTAAGAAACCAAGGTTTATCGAATCCAGGAAAAAGCCAAACATCTGAAGGTGATGCTTGCTAGCCTAGTGACCTCCAACAAGGGCACCGTTAATGATAACTTGTTAGCGCGTCTTCAACTAGTAGCAACGTGGAACCTGCACACAACACAACTAAATACTTTGCTCCCAACTTACGATGAGGTTGTCAATCTCACCGGTTTGCTGTAAACAAAGGAATGAGCGTATCGAGTGGAAAACAATAGTAGTATGCAAGAAAGTAAATAATGCGAGTAAAATAAACAGGTGATAGCAATATAAATGAAATTGGACTGGGGTCCACAGTTCACTAGTGGTGTCTCTCCATAAGATAAATAACAACATGCTGGGTAAACAGATTACAGTTGGGCAATTGATAGAATAAAGATAACGCGCATATGTCGAGAGGATCACTATGAGATTTACTCTGGGCATTACAACAAAATACATTGACCGCCATCCAACTGCATCTATGACTAATAATCCACCCACGGGGATATCGTCCGAACACCCCACGAGTATTAAGTTGCGAACAATAGATAACTGCATTAAGCAAAGTGTGTAATGTAAACAAAGCATGTGCCCTTGGACATAAGAATGTTGTTTTCTCCCTAGTGGCAACAGCACATCTACAACCTTAGAGGTTTCTGTCACTCCCCCGGATTAAATAGAGGCATGAACCCAACTATCAAGCATAAATACCCCCTCTTGGAGTCACTAGTATCTACTTGGCCAAGATAGCTACTAACAATGGAGAGCATGCAAGATCATAAACAACATAGAGATAACATAAGATAATATTCAGCACATCAACTCAATCATAACACCAATATTCATCGGATCCCAATAAACACAACATGTAGAATTACATAATGGTGATCTCGATCATGTAAGGCAGCTCACGAGATCTAAACATGAAGCACATGGTGGAGAAGACAACCATCTAGCTACTGCTATGGACCCATAGTCCAAGGTAGACTACTCACTCATCGCGCCGGAGGCAAGCATGGCGATGAAGAAGACCTCCGGTGGCGATTCCCCTCTCCAGCAGGGTGTCGGGAAGAGCTTCTGGACCCTCCCGATCTCGGGTCGATGACAGCGGCGGATCACGATGTGTTTCTAGAAAATTGATCAGGTACTTAGGTTTTTCCCGTGGTGGGGTCTTTATAGGCGAAGGGGCAGCGTCAGAAGTGGACCAGGTGGGGCTCACCATAGGGCGGCACGGCTAGGCCCTGGGTCGCGCCCCTGGTGGTGAGACCACCCTCTGGCTCAGTTCCGTCTCCTCTTCGGTGTTCTGGAAGCTTCGTTTAATATCTGGATGTTTGGCTTTTGTTTTGTCCAATTCTGAGAATATTTCATGTGTAACTTTTCTGAAACACAAAAACAGCAGAAAATAGGGAACTGTCACTGTGGCATCTTGTTAATATCAGTTCCGGAAAATGCATAAAAATGCCACGAAGTGTAACGAAACACTAAGCAAATGGTGTAAAAACAAGCATGGAGCATCAAAAATTATAGATACGTTTGAGACGTATCAGCATCCCCAAGCTTAACTCCTGCTCGTCCTCGAGTAGGTAAGTGATAACAAAAGAAATAATTTTTGAGGTGACATGCACCTACACAATCTTGATCATCAATGTAAGCATTGAGTGCTGGGATCAAAAGAACTTAAAACATGGGCATGAAAGATATAATCTTGATAGAAGAAACTTAGCAACCATGTTATAGCATGAAAAAGAACACAAACGAAAGATCATGAAAATGAAACAATGAAAGTCAAATGTGTGTTCAAATCATATGGAAAAACATACAAATGGTTTTCAGCTTGTCCTTCATGAGAGAGCAAAACATAAATGCATAGGACACCTTCAAGTTTAAGAGGGTGACTAGATACAAATAATTTAAGAACAAGTGAAACCAACATCATGAATCAATCAATGAAAACTTTGGGACAATGCACATTATACTCAGAATGACAACTATGCTCTCTTAGACGGTGCATAAAGATAGAAGGTGGTGACTCAACATAAAAGTAAAAGAAAGGCCCTTCGCAGAGGGAAGCAGTGATTGCAAGTTTTATAAACCTTCAAAAATTATGGTACTTACTAGCTTTGAGCTCTCATTGCCCCCATCATAGGCATCTTCAATGGTTAAAGTTAATGCAAGTACAATTATGCTGCATATGCTTGACAAATCATAAGTTGAAAACCTCATGTCCCATGAAATACGAATACCCAAACCTCATGCTACTCGACTTAGAGTCCCAAGCAAGCTCTTGTCATTGTAAATATATGCGTATCATCGAGAACCGCCAACGGGGTACCTCCGTGCCCGATGACATGGAACAAGCCCACATCAAAATGACAGGACAAATAGACAATGAACACCTCGGCATCTCTTTTATTTACCATTAGTATAGCTTTTTATTTTGAGATGCATCGTCGAATGTTCACTATGGGCATGTTGTAAATTTCCACCATGAATTATGCATGGCTTAGATTAGTGGCCCAGGAGTTTCTCTAACACATATACAAACTCCATGATCCCGCAAGATTCCTAACTTATTTCACATCGCGAGTATCCATAAACAAAAGATCACGATATCAACTCAAATAAGAAGTGCAATGTTGAAAGCTTGCCCCATGACGGCATGGTTGGGCTAATTTCCAACTTACAACTTGCAAGCATAACAACTCAACATAAGAGAGCCACAATGTCAAATTTTTAAGAACGAGAAAAAGTAAAGTGTGCCATCAGGTTCGTGAGAGCTTTACTGACCAATTTTTGCATAACACCAAAAGAGTTTAATTTGAAGGATAGATAAAAGCAAGTCAAATATACTTTGGAATAGCAAATTGCTAATAGGTATGTATGGTGGACACATTGGAACAACTTGGTTTTTAGGAGTTGGATGCACGAGTAGAGCTCATACTCAGTACAAAATGAGGGCTAGCAAAAGACTGGGAGCGACCAACTAAGAGAGCAATAACGGCCATAATCATGCAAAGCGACAAAGCAACATTAAAAGAAGCATAAGATGGCATCAAAAGTCAAAAACTAAATTATTATAGAGGCTTATGGTGACTTTGTATGAGTCTAACATGTGTGAGCATGCACCAAGTCAACCCAAATAAAGCATCAAGGAGAAAACCAAATTAATGCTTCCAAATAATAAAAACAACGCATCATTTTTTTAAAGGCTCATTAAGCAATCTCAGTCATTTGAGACAAGTCACGCTACAGGAAAACCACTAAGCATATTATCAAAAAGACATCAAGCACGACATGCAAAAGTCTAAGCCGCAGTCTACACAAGCCCCTTTTTGTACCACTTTTTTGCATAATTTTTTTCTCTTTTCCAACACCATTCGAACCTTTTTAAAACAACTCTTTTGATGAAAACCAACATGGACCAGAGGTCAAAATACACCTTGATGCAAATATATAACAAGATCTGAACACAAATCAAAGCAAAAAAGAAAACTAAACGCAGTAGCAGAAAAAGAGAACACTCATTGAACGATAACAGTGAAAAACGGAGTGTTCTTGGCAAATGAAAAGCAAGGCAACTTCTCCAAAAGGAATTTGTTGAGGTCCAACCATTTATTGCAGCAAACAAAACTAAACAAAACTGAAAACTAAAACAACTGACGCTCCAAGAAAAACGCATAATGCATAAAGCAATAAAAATATAGTGTGTTGAAAGGTGACCTGATTTTTACCGATGAAGAAGGGGTGCCTCGAGGGCATCCCCAAGCTTTGACGCTTGTACCTCTTGAATATTTCTTGGGGTGCATGGGCATTCCCAAGCTTGAGCTTTTGTCCATTCTTCAACTCATCTCATCATTCTCCAATCCCTACACTTGAAAACTTCCTTCATACAAAACTAAGCACAATTCTATTAGCAACATTAGTGTAAGCATAATATTAAATCAAACCCTTTTGCTTTAGGTTTCAACTCAAAACCACCACATATAAAGCATATACTACTGTAGCAACTTCCCCAAAAGTTCCGTGATCAAAAGAACTCAAAAGAAAGCGATAAAGAGGCAAACACAAATAGTGGCAGAAATCTGTCAAAACAGAACAGCTGACAAAGGTCGATTTTTTAGAGGGTTTTATGTTGCTCAAATCAAAAAGTGTATAACAATTTAAAGTTTGGATATAACCTGGGTCATATGCACAAGAAATCGCAGGTCAAAAAGATATTTTGAGAATTTTCACGAATTTTTACGGTGCAGCACCGAAATCTGTTTCAGAACAGCAACATCCCCAAATCTTTCCTTACTCAAATTAGAGGCTTCTCTTGGCACAACAACGAAATAAAAAGGATAAGGAGAGGATATTATAGTAGTAATAACTTCCATGACTCAAATAAAAGAAAAATACATGAAAATAAAACAATGGGTTATCTCCCAAGAGTGCTTTTCTTTAACGCCTTTGAGCTAGGCTCAGTAATTTGAAAAGATGCTCACATAAGAAATATGAATGGAAGACAAAAAGAGCATCAAGGAGCAAATATAAAACACATTTAAGTCTAACCCACTTCCTATGCATAGGAATCTTGTAAGAAAATAAATCAAAGAAGCACATAGTCACAAGTATGGGCAGATAAAACAAGAGCAACTTTGGAACTTTCAATATAAAGAGAGGTGTTTTAGTAACATGAGAATTCCAACAACCATATTTTCCTCTCTCATAATAATTTTCAGTAGCATCATGAACAAACTCAACAATATAAATATCACACTCACCCTCCTCTTTTTCATCCAATGAGCTTCTAATTTTAGCAATTTCTTCTTCTATAGGCTCCTTCAAGGCATTAGTCTCTTCCGTTGGACAGCATCTATTAAGATATTTAAGAATATAGCCATTTTCTTCCTTGTAATTATCAAAGCAAAATTTAAGTATATCATAAACCTCGTATCTATAAGGTGCATCATCAGTATTTTCAAGCAAATAAGCAAGTTCGAATGCACCCTTCCAAGCAATAAATTCTTCAATTTGTTCCACATCATAAAAGTCATAATTTCCATTAATATAAGAAGATATGGTAACATCATCATTATAATCACATTGAAAAGGGAGGTGCTTATACCTCCTACAGCAACAAGATCTATCAAAGCAATAAGTAACATTATAAGTAGAGCACACGTTTCTAGCAATGATATACAATCTATTGATTTGTTCCTATAAGTGTTTCCCTTTTTGTGTCAAGCGGTGTTCCTCATAATAATTTTGTTGCTCTTCCGTGAACCCACCTTGCCAAAAAGATTTAGTTTCAAAGAAACCAACCATTGATAGAAAGCATGATAAAGCAAGACAATAACAGACCAACAAAAATAACAACTACAGTAGGAACTAATTTTTTTTGTACTTTTTGATAAAACGATGCAAGCAAAAATAAAATAAAGCAAAACTAAAACAAAGTAAAGGATGTGCGTGCAAAACTCCCCTTGCAGAAGTCTTTTTTTTCTTCGGCAAAAGCGCCAGAAAATTAGCTTGATGCGGCACGGTGTTGATGTAATTTCACCGTCCAGTTGGGAACCCCAAGAGGAAGGTATGATGAGCACAGTAGCAAATTTTCCCTCAGTAAGAAACCAAGGTTTATCGAATCCAGGAAAAAGCCAAACGTCTGAAGGTGATGCTTGCTAGCCTAGTGACCTCCAACATGGGTGTCGTTAACGATAACTTGTTAGCGCGTCTTCAACTAGTAGCAATGTGGAACCTGCACACAACACAACCAAATACTTTGCTCCCAACTTACGATGAGGTTGTCAATCTCACCGGTTTGCTGTAAACAAAGGAATGAGTGTATCGAGTGGAAAGCAATAGTAGTATGCAAGAAAGTAAACAATGCGAGCAAAGTAGACATGTGATAGCAATATAAATGAAATTGAACCGGGGTCTACAGTTCACTAGTGGTGTCTCTCCATAAGATAAATAACAACATGCTGGGTAAACAGATTGCAGTTGGGCAATTGATAGAATAAAGATAACGTGCATATGTTGAGAGGATCACTACGAGATTTACTCTGGGCATTACAACAAAATACATAGACTGCCATCCAACTGCATCTATGACTAATAATCCACCCACGGGGATATCGTTCAAACACCCCACGAGTATTAAGTTGCGAACAACAGATAACTGCATTAAGCAAAGTGTATAATGTAAACAAAGCATATGCCCTTGGACATAAGAATGTTGTTTTCTCCCTAGTGGCAACATCACATCTACAACCTTAGAGGTTTCTGTCACTTCCCTAGATTAAATAGAGGCATGAACCCAACTATCGAGCATAAATACCCCCTCTTGGAGTCACTAGTATCTACTTGGCCAAGATAGCTACTAACAACAGAGAGCATGCAAGATCATAAACAACATAGAGATAACATAAGATAATATTCAGCACATCAACTCAATCATAACACCAATATTCATCGGATCCCAACAAACACAACATGTAGAATTACATAACGGTGATCTCGATCATGTAAGACAGCTCACGAGATCTAAACATGAAGCACATGGTGGAGAAGACAACCATCTAGCTACTGCTATGGACCCATAGTCCAAGGTAGACTAATCACTCATCACGCCGGAGGCAAGCATGGTGATGAAGAAGACCTCCAGTGGCGATTCCTCTCTCCGACAGGGTGTCGGGAAGAGCTTCTAGACCCTCCCGATCTTGGGTCGACGACGGCGGTAGATCACGTTGTGTTTCTGGAAAATTGATTGGGTACTTAGGTTTTTCCCACCGGGGGGTCTTTATAGGCAAAGGGGCAGCGTCAGAAGTGGACCTGGTGGGGCTCACCATAGGGCGGCGCGGCCAGGCCTATGCATTTTTCGGAACTGACCTATTAACAAGATGCCACAGTGCCAGTTCCCTGTTTTCTGCTGTTTTTGTGTTTCAGAAAAGTTACACAGGAAATATTCTCGGAATTGGACGAAACAAAAGCCAAACATCCAGATATTAAACGAAGCTTCCAGAACACCGAAGAGGAGACGAAACCGAGCCAGAGGGTGGTCTCACCACCAGGGGCGCGGCCCAGGTCTGGCTCGGTTTCGTCTCCTCTTCGGTGTTCTGGAAGCTTCGTTTAATATCTGGATGTTTGGCTTTTGTTTCGTCCAATTCCGAGAATATTTCCTGTGTAACTTTTCTGAAACACAAAAATAGCAGAAAACAGGGAACTGGCACTGTGGCATCTTGTTAATAGGTCAGTTCCGAAAAATGCATAAAAATGCTACGAAGTGTAACGAAACACTAAGCAAATGGTGTAAAAACAAGCATGGAGCATCAAAAATTATAGATATGTTTGAGACGTATCAGGGGACCCACCACGCCAGCTCACCACCAGGGGGCGCGACCCAAGCCTGGCCGCGCCCAACTATGGTGAGGGGGGCCTCCTGGCCTCTCACTTATCTCTTCATCCCCACCTCTTTCTCTCTCCAGAAAAATTATGACACCCCAGCTCAAACCCGTGTTCTTACTGCTCTCCATCTTGATTTTTCGATCTCCTTGCTCAGCCCATCATTGTTGCTGAAATTTGGAGCATCTGTTCTCTGGTATGTGACTCCTCCGGTTGTCCAAGTAGAATTTTGTTTAGTGGAGTATTTCTTGAGTATTTTAGCTCTATAGGTGACAGGTGAAATGAGTTTGCATGCTTGTTCTATTGCTTAGAAATGTTATTTTGATGCATGTTAGCCCTCTAGTAACTCCCCATAGTAGTTTCCTACATTTGTTTGTCTCAAAATCATTTTTTATGAGGTTTGTTAAAAATTTCAGAAAAGGGAAATGGACAACTACACCTATGGAGAAGTCTTTGAAAGAGAAGCACCAAGGTCATCAAGGCCTTCAAGATCTACTGCTCAATATAGGATATCCTACAATGAAGATCTTATGTCACCAAATATTGAGAGGGACGATGGAGATGCTCATCCATCCACCTTCCCTTGTGCTAACTTTTTGAGTGATGCAGGGATTCTTGAGGATTTCTTACTCCTTATTGATAGGGTTGGATTGACTACATACATGATGGATGAGAGTAATCAATATGCTTTACTCACAAAGATTTTCGTTGAAAGCTTTAAATTCACTAACTCTCATTTCAAGCCTTCCATTGCATTTAAGATCTATGATAAGTCTATCACCATGTCTTTGGAGAAGTTTTGTGATATTTTAGGTATTCCCATGTTTGGGACAGCAAAGAAGATGCCACAATAGCCCGATGATTTGTTGGAGCTCTATCGAGGGGTAACTAATGATGATGACCGCACCGCGCAGCGTGGCAAGATAAGAAACATTCAACTCCCAGCTATTAGATATTTTACTTACTATCTTGCCACTAGTATTCTTGGTAGGGGGAATACTAGCAATATCTCTAACTATCATATAGCTTTTCTAGCTATCGCTCTTGATGTTAGCAAAAAGTATAACCTCGGTGCTCTTATTGCTCGTTGCCTAGCCGCTAGGGAACCTATTTATGGAGGCATTATTGTTGCGCGCATTGTTGCTGCTCTAGGACTTTCTATTGCTCCTCATGATATATTGTTGGCTCCGCAGAGGCTCGATCTTGCTGCCATGAAGCTCCATCACTTTGTTACTGCTAACTCATGTGCAGGGAAATTAGTTTATAGAATGTTATTCACAGATGGAGAGGAAAGGGAAGTGCCCTTCCCACAGCCTAGTTTGTTCAGTATTCACAGTAGGCCATGGTCGCGCTCGAAGGAGGAGTTGGACGAGCAGCTTGGGTTGCTCGGCTTCCATGCACAGCATGGCGCTGTGGATCAGGAGGAAGAGGAGGCACCGGCCTATCACTACACCATGTACCACACCCGGGCACCCTCGAGCTCATATCAGGACGAAGGTGCTTCTTCGTCATATTTTGGAGACGCCACTTCATGGCCGAGATGGGATTGATCTCCACTTAGGCCAAAAGCCTAAGCTTGGGGGGAGGTACGCCGACAATTCACTCATCTACATATCATATTTAGTCGGTACTTTGTATATCCATGATTCGCTTTCTTTTCTTTGTTATTCCTATTTCTACTTTCCAAAACACAAAAAGACCAAAAATATTTCCGTTGTTTCTCTTAGTTTGTCTTTTTAGTTTTCTAGCTTTAGTTTACTTTACTTGCTATTTTCGGTTTGATATTTGAAAAATCCAAAAATATTTTGCTTTGTTTGCTATTTCCTTCTGTTCTTGTTTCAAAAATCGAAAACCCAAAAATATTTGTTGTTCTTTTTTGGTTTTGTAAAGTTTGTTGCAGAGTTCAGTCTCCCGTGACTCCATTGGAGCTTGGTATTCACTTCATATTATTCAAGCCACACAAGTGAAAGGCAATAATGACGACATATGACAATCCGAGATGTGGTAAGAGGCTGGTATGAACTCTATTTGTTTTCATTTTTGTACATATACTCATATATGTGGACATGCTTAGTCGGTTCATGTAAGGTATATGTTATCTAATGGATGCTTTGTAGTTCTTGCTCTCATATGATTAGTTCCAATTTACTAATAGTTTGTAGCATGTCATGTAGACGCTTGCTTGCATTGTTTTATTCATAATATGGTATGTTATTGTGGTATCCTCCTCTGAAAGTTTTATTTGAATCGACTTGGCACATGCTCAAGCATGCACATGACTGAACAAAAATTCAATTAAGCCTCGATGATTTACTTTGCCTCAGAGTTCTTGTATCATTTTTATGCCTATATTAATTTTGTTTTGTCGCAAGCATGATTATGAAAGCTATTGCTCTCTCGATTGTCGCTTCCCAGTCTTTTGCTAGCCTTCACTTGTACTGAGAGGGAATACTTCTTGTGCATCCAACTCCTAAAAACCAAGTAATCCCAAAGAGTCCACTATAAATTCCTATGCATGGTATTTGCAAGCCATTCCAAGTAAATTTTCATGTGCTACCTTTCAAAACTTTCAACTACTTCTCATTTTGTACCACTGTTTTTAGCTCATGAGGACGTAGTGGTCAGAATTGCTATCTTCCATATTAAATTAAGTACCCCTCGACTAGGCAGCTTCATCTGCTCGTCATTAATTTTGCAAGGGAGCTGGTCAGACCACTGTAATCTAATCTAAAAAAGAAAAAAAGGGCACTCCTCCATGGTATGTGAAAGTTGGTGGGCACCCGATGGAATCGGTTAGCCATGGTTTGAGAAAGAAAGAAAAGGTGGAGAGGAGTGCCAAAGCTTTATAAAAGAGCACCAATGTGCCAAATTTTCAAAGAAATCAGAACCGCTCTCACTTGTTTAGTATGGAAGATAGCAAGTATCCATTGACAGTCGTTGACATGAAACAACCACCTCTCAAAATAAATTTTTATCTCTGTTTTAGAAATGAAAAGCTCTAGCACATGTTAAATCACTGCTTCCCTCTGCGAAGGGCATTTCTTTTACTTTTATGTTGAGCCTTCATCTTCTAACTTTAAGCACCTTCTTGAGAGCATAGCTGTTATTCTTAGTGTAATGTGCTTGTCCCAGAACACGGTTAATTGTGGTATAACTTTGATGCTTGTATCTTTGATATTTTTACTTCTAGTCTTTCTTTGAACTTCAGAGGTGCCTCAGCATTTATGTTTTGCTCCACAAATAAAGGCAAGCTGGATACCACTCTTCCATATCATATGTGAACACTACAATCTTGTAGCTTCTTATGTTCATGTTGCTTGTTATTAGTGCATTGGCACTCTTTCATAGCTTGCTTGACTATGAGGTAACATTAGTTGCATATTTTTTATTATGAATTGCCTAAGTACTTGATCATATAGTGAGTATATATACATCTTATGAAGCAAATGCGTTTGTGAAAGTTTCTTTTATCGCTCTCAGTTGTTAACTGAATTGCTTGAGGACAAGCAAATAGCTAAGCTTGGGGGGAGTTGATACGTCCAAAACGTATCTACTTTCCCTAACACTTTTGCTATTGTTTCTCCTCTAATTTGTATGTTTTGAATACAACTAACGCTGTTTTCAGCAGAATTGCCCTGGTGTCTTGTTTTTGTGCAGAAATCCGACTTTCAGGAAAAATCCCGGAAAATATTGCAAAAATCCTATTTTACCAGAAGACCCATGGAGCCAGAAGGGGAGACGAAGAGAGGCTGGGAGCTGGGCTCACCACCAGGGGGCGCGGCCCAGCCCTGGCCGCGCCCACCTGTGGTGAGGCCAGCTCGACCGACGCCTCGAACCCTCCTTCCGTCTACATATGCCCCCTGACCTGAAAGGAGCAGGGGTTTGGCATTTTTCCCAGATAGACTTCCGCTGCGCCGCCGCCATCAGAAACCGCGATTCGGAACCAGAAACTCTGTTCTGGCACCCTACCGGGACGGGGATTTAAAGGAGATCTTCATCACCATCATCACCGACGTCTCTCCATCAACCATCCATGACTCCCCCATCCATATGTGAGTAATTCCCGCTATAGGCGAAGAGGATGGTAGGGATTGGATGAGATCATTCATGTAATTTGCTATGAGATTGTTAGGGCATAGTGCCTAGTATCTTTTATTAGTGCTTATGACATTATTGCAACTTGTTGTGCTTAATGCTTGTCACTTTAGGCCCGAGTGCCATGATCTCAGATCTGAACTTGTTATTGTTTTATGATGATACTTGTTATTTATGATCTTACCTGCAAGTTGTTTACACATATTGTTGTCCCGAACCCGAGGCCCCAAAGTGACAGAAATTGGGATAACCGGAGGGGATGGCTATGATGTGAGGATCACATATGTTCACCGAGTGTTAATGCTTTGCTCCGGTACTTTATTAAAAGGAGTACCTTAATCACCAGTAGTTTCCCTTAAGGCCCTGCTGCAACAGGCTGGTAGGATAAAAGATGTCGTGCAAGTTTCTCATTATGAGCACGTACGACTATATACGGAACATATGCCTATGATTGTTTAGTACTAGGATGCTTTATCATTATTTATCTGTAATTGTCCATGTCTCACTAATTTCATGAATTATCTTATCCATGCAACGCCCGTACATATATCCCTATGCCTACAGTCTTTAACCCTACTGTTTACTACTAGTTGAATGCCCGTGCGTTGCCATGGGTATTTTCTTCTTTTCCGCGGTCACAACGATCTTAAATAAATCAATGTACACCTACATACTTTGAAATTGTTATCATGTCTAAAGGTGCCATTATTCATCTCCTATATCAATAATTCCGCCAATAACAATTTAGATTTCATCGTATATTTAGATTCCACTATTTTTATGGCTCAATGTTTGCTGATCACCGTCTATGCCTAGTGTTGCACGTTACCTATAGAATTAGCATCTTCCCACCACAATATACACAAAGGAGTTATTACCGGAAGTTTAAACAATACATATGGGCGCTGAAATTATGATGCTTCTTCTCAAACCAATCAGTTCAAAGTTCAAACAGAGATTAAGAAAGAAAAATTGAAAGAACGACTCAAAGATAAAAACCAGGAATGAATAATCTCACATACTAACATTTATTGTTTTGAGGAGCTGAACTTGTCTACGTGGCTTTACATACTTACAAACTAATATAATGAACAAGGAGCGCACAATAGAACCATCATTTTCCCTCACTTCTTTAATCGACAATTGTCTTTGGATCTGCTTCATCGACATACCATATGGCCGAACAAACCACATCGGACTACTTAAGTTGTGTCCAGAAACTCAAGGTGCATGAGGGGAGGAAGGAGAAACCGCCCAGAAATTTATAAGGCACTTCACCTGAACAATTCACTCAAATGATGACAACTGCATAGGGAAACAAAACCCAGTATGTTACGTTATTAACTTTGGATCATCAAACTCATACCAAATATTATATGTGGTGATGCCAAGATCAGCTTGACAAATCTGACAAAAATAAAAAAATAAAAAACGGTGACCAGGTACATCACAATATTGCCACTCATATCTATCTACCAATATTATGGTATACTTCACGAGTTGCTTACTTGCTTATCATAATGCACATCGTATCCTAGAATAATATCATTATATAATTCAAATCTATGATCACTGTAATGCAATATGCATGATATCAAGGACTACTTGTAAAGCTGCTATGCTAGAATGTAACATGTAAAAAGAAATCACCAAAAGTAAGCCATCGGACTGAGACCAGGTATTGGTCTGATACTTTGATGTCATTCAACACTTAATAGTTGCAGTCAAAACCACACCTCTCCTTTAGCTATTTGATCAAGCTTGCATCATCAACTATGAAACAGAAAAGAAACATGTTGGTCTGCTTGCTCCACAGATTTTCTCATGGACAGAAATCTAGCATAATAATATAACCATTTGATTTAATGAGCAGCAAACTTTGAGATAACAATATGATAAGATGGAACTACATGTTGGTCTGCTTGCTCCACAGATCTTGTCATGGACAGAAATCTAGCATAATAATATAACAATCTGACTTACTGAGCAGCAAATTTGTGATAACAATATGAAAAGATGGAAGTGCAATGACTTTCACCAAGAAAATGCACAAGATCCAAACTACAGCTTACTTTGCATTTGGCGTCGGAACAAATCATTGACCACCAGGGATTAAAAAGACCATCAATGAAGGATACTACAAAGTTAAGCAAAAATATCAACCGCACCAAGAGCAGAGCTTTTCATGACCTGCATGCAAAAATTGAGTAGTTCACTTGTAACTTCTTGTGAGGTTTAAAAAAAATTCAGTTACTCACAAATCCGCATATTATGGATCCACCAACCCACCATATAAATTTATCAGGCACATTAAAAATAGGAATGCAGAAATTCATTGCGCTTATCACTTGCTCCTTCAGCTTATTACCAAGACAAGAACTCTTACATATGAAACAATGATGGAAAACACAGGCGGCATATTGGGCACTGGGAACAACTCCGCTGCAACTTTTTGAAACCATATTTCACCACTAAGCTTTGTAGAAATTCTTTAGTCTAGGTAACCGGTTAAACTTTTATAGCACTACAAAAGGAAGTGTATAAACGTATGTGATGGAACTTTCTAAAATGCATACAACAGAGCTTACCGTTTGTACAATTACACAATTAGTCTAGCTAGGTAAGGGATCAAATTTCTTTAGGAAGGACCCATGGATCAGAAATTGAGACAAATATATTCAGTCATACTGCTATCTAATCAGGGGATTAACAACACATTACAGTCAATTAATCTCCATATGCCACTTTTATCGAGATCCCCAAAACACTTGATAGTCTAGGTATGCAGACAAAGATGAGCAAACTGGAAGAGACAGGGTCGCCACCTCGACGACAGTGGTGGCTTCAGCGCCATGTGCGACCCGTGCTGCTCCAGCTCTGGGATCAGCGGCGCCAGCGGTAGCACGAAAACGACGGCGTGCAAGGCGGTCCGAGGAGTGGCATCCTATAGGACGGTGTGCTGGATCCTAGCGGAGGCGACGATGCAGGGATGGGTTGCGTGTATGAGGAGAGGATGCTAGCGTGTGGGGAATCGATCATGCGGGAGGCGGCGATGCCGGTTCTTTCCAGCACGGATATCGGCGGCCGCGGAGTAGTCCGGGAACGGCGACTGCAGCGAGCCGTGGAACAAAAAATCCTCCAGTCAGGGCGGAGGTTGCTCACTCGAATAAGGAGGTGGAAAAGATGGGGAAGCGATGTGGCTGGGGCTCGTGGGAGAGAATAGCTGAGTTTAACCTAGACATTAATTCTAACATAGACCTGAAGGTATCCCCAAAATCTGAAGTGCAGTGAACAGCTTGCAAACAAGCTTCACATGGATACACGACTCTCAAATGATCAAATATTACACGCCCATGTCAAGCAATCCTATGATCTACAATTGTACACACACTTGACTTTAATCCAAGGGGGATATCATAGAGTATTTGGAAACTGAAGACTGACACCGACAGAGATATATTCCCGCACAAGAGAGCATTCCTCAGCTACACTATGCAAATAACAATAGAAAGTAACGACTGCAGTTGCAATCCCACTGAAAAGCTGAGACGAAAAGGAAGAAAAAAGGAAAAAAATACCTTTCTTGAATTTTGTCGAACATCTGCCAGGCTTCCATAGCAGAGGAGGCCGGAGCTACGCGGTGACCCGCGGGTGTTGACGAAGAGGTCAGGGATGAAAGCACCAACACACTGGAAGTGGAAGAGAGCATCAGCAGACCAGCAGCTTCATGCTACAGGCGGTTGGGGAGGTACTGCTGGCGGCGTGTGAGGTGCTCCTAGCGGTTCACGAACCGGACGGCGGTCGGGGAGCTCCTGCAGGCAGACGAAGGGGTCAGGGGTCGGGGAGGAACTTCAGGGGCGGCACACGGGGTGCTTCTCGAGGTCGACGAACCGGTCACGAGGAACACATGCTTGATTCAGTCGGGGAAGTGCAGGGGATCGATGGTGGAGCTCCGGTGTGGCGGTGGGAGTGGGTCAATGGAGCCTCGGCGGTGCTACCAATGGTGAGGGGAAACAGGGATGGGAGGGGGCGAGGTTTTGATGTGGCGCAGGCGCTGGCCCCGGCAGGCGTGTGTCACCATGACTGCTGCTCCTGGATCGACCGCTATCGAGCCATGGTTCCAACTGATGTGGATATCTTGCTGATTATGGCCGAGTTGAGATCGGGCCTCACCTTGGACCGCTTGGAGTCAATCCGCACCGCCGTTTCCACCCTCATCCTATTCTTGTGCCGCATGGCGATGGCCGCGTCAAAGCCGCCGGCGCCCTGGAGCTTGCCACCTCTCTCATTGAGGACGACGCTGGTCTCCTCCATCTTGGTGGATTGGGGATCGACATGGGGACGTGGGACGGGATTGGGGGAGCCCGGTGGCGGTGTGGCGGTTGCTGGCTGGTTTGAAGAATGGGGTGGGAGTCGGGGAGGTAGTAGGAAACGTGGGTGGCTCCTTATTTTTCCGCGACGGTTTTCTTGCGTGGGTGCTTTTTCTTTCATCATGCGTGGTAGCATACGACGTACCAACTTCAATTGGACACCACCTCTAGACAATTAATATAGTTTAGATTGCTACTATTACTGTTTTTATTTTACTATTGTTGTTACTGTTTTGCTACTATCACCACTATAAACCTGTTGCTACTGATAAATCGCTGCGAGCAAGTCTGTTTCCAGGTGCAGCTGAATTGACAACTCATCTGTTAAGGCTTATAAATATTCTTTGGCTCCCCTTGTATCGAATCAATAAATTTGGGTTTTACTTCCCTCGAAGACTGTTGCGATCCCCTATACTTGTGGGTCATTACCACGCAGCCGAAGAAACCATCGACCACCCCAAGGTCCGGGGCCGCCGCCCTGGCTTTCGGACGTTACGCCAAGCAGCAGCCCGACGGGAATCCACCATGTCTCAACCGTTGACCGCTGTGAAGAGTATGTAGCGCCCGCCGTTGAAACCGCCGGAGCTGGGCAGTGGGGGCCCAACATCCAGCACACAGCCGCGCCTAGGCTCCCCAACGCGTTGACGAGGACCGCCGTCGTCCGGATCATCACCACTGCCCAAACTGGGCAGCCGTCGCCGCGTACGGGATGACCAGGACCCCCACCGCCGAGCTGCAGCACCACCCCGCACCAGATCCGGCGAATGGCACGCCGACCGAGCCTGGACACCACCGCCAGCACCAGCGCCGGCCGCGGGCCGCAAGAACCCAGATCGGGCCCTCACGGAAGCCCACAGCCAGAACTGGAGCGACCGCGACGACGCACCCGACACCACGTCGAGGCCAGCACGCCGGAGACCACCCCCGCCGCCGCGAGCCAGGACGCCTTCCCGGAGCCGAGCGCCGCCCCGCACCACCGCCAGCCGATGTCGCCGCCCTGGAAGCTCGCGGCGCGAGACGCCCCGCCGCCACCGTCCCGGGAGCCTGAGCAGGCTTTGCCGGCCGGCCCCTCTGGTGGCGGCGGCACGAGGGGAGAGGAGGAGGGTGGGGGCAAGCGGTGCGGCGGCGTGAGATCCCCCCCGTGTCGCCAGTGAGAGGCGACGCGGGGGTTGGGGACGAGTCTCTGCAAGCTATCCATCGTTACCAACAAGTTTCCGCTCTGCACGAAGTTGTGCTCAGAAGTTTTCACTACAACTATCTTACTTTCTGAAAGTTACAGGTTTCCAAAGGTCACACATGAAACTGACACATGTATATTATAAAAGGGAAAATCAGCTCTTTAGTACACATATATATATATATATCTAGCTACCTTTTAGTGTGTAGATTTAGAGCAAAATAAATAAACCTATATACTCCCTCCATCCCAGTTCCTAAGGCTTACACGTATATCTAGGTCATTATTTTAACAAATATAATCTAAATTTTACAACATAAAAATTATACCATTAGAAAGTACAATGTTTAAACTTTTTAGTGATATATATTTTATAGTATATAAGTTGTATCATGTTAGTCAAAATGACGACCTAGGCATACGTGTAAGCCTTAAAAACTGGGACGGAGGGAGTACACTAAGAGGTTTAGTATGGCTAGATATATGTGCTTTAAAAAAAACTAAAACATCTTATATTGGAACAGAGGGAGTATTTAATTAAGAAGCATAACTGGAACAGAAAAGAACATCACATCTGAAGTTGACAAGTGGACTCTGAGCCTATTTATACAGTTCAGCATTTCAGGCATCTTTGCGATGGCTCATTTCTTTACTTTGCTGAAGGTCCCCTGCAAGGACAGATGTAGATTCAATTCACAATAAGTGCTCGCGAAACAATCTGAATACTAGCTTGGCAGAACAAAATTGCAGGAAAAGTTAACCAGTACTGCCCCCTCATTTTCAACATGGAAGTTTGAGTATCTATGAGCAGATGAGGATGCGATCTCATTCATAGATCATCAACGCAGGCATCTACCGCATTCATAGAGGGGGCGGGACTTCTTCACCTGGAAGCCTACCAGCGACGCGAACTATATCTCCTCTAAGAGCATTTCCAGCAGTAGCGCTATATCTGCGCGCTATAAAACGCCGAACCAGCGCGCCGTATCCGCATGCAGCGCGCGGAGCCCGCGAGCCCTTCGCCGGAAGCTCCAAAACCGCGCTGGACAATGCAACGCGCAAGCAGCACTTCACCAGGCGCTGCATACTAGCGCGCGCTCAACCAGCGCAAACAACAATCCAACATATGCATACATCCAACTAGATCAAACAAACACGAAAAATTGAACAAAAAATGTCTAAAAAAATTTATTACAACAATAACATAGATAGTTTTACAACACACCAATAAATAATTAAAACGTCTTCTACCTAACCAGAAATGGGCGCGGGCGCGGCGGAGCAAACCTTTTGGGGATTTTGACGAACACCTTGTGTGCGCCAAGTTCGCTCCCGGCTTGAAGAAGACATCGGAGCCGGCGAGGGTGAGCGCTGCGCCGCGGAGGCACGCCTTCAACGAATCGACCGAGTGCGGCGCCGCGGCGGCACGACTTCAAACGAATCGACCGAGCGCGGTGGGCGCGGCGGCCAAGGGGGCGTGGGCGGGGCGGAGACGGGGTAGGTGAGCGCGGCGTCGACGGGCGCTGAGCGGGGGCGGCCGCCAGTGAAGCAGAGTGCGGCGCCGACGATTTGTTTGGTGGCGGCGGCGGAAGGAGCGCGGAAGGGGAAAAGAGGCGCGGGAGAGCTGTCGGCGCGGGAGGGAAATTTCACGGCGGTTGCGCGTCTCCAGCGAAAGCGCGCGCGCGACAAGAAGCACCAAAACTCCCGCGCCGGATTGCGCAGAATGCAGCGCCGCGGTATTTGTTTTCAGCGCGCGGAACTATACAGCCTCTGCTGGAGGAGGATACAGCGCGCGCGCGCGACAAAAAATCAGTTATTTTAGCGCTGCGCTATTTTAGCGCCACTGCTAGAGATACTCTAAGTCCAATTCGATCGTGTCCTCCTAGTCCTCGCTCACCATCTCCGACCCCACAAACAACCGCCAGTCGAAACAGAAAACTCCATTAGAGTTAGGGCTCGCTCGGCGCTCTCCACTCGATCATCTCGCCTACTCAGCGGCTTTCCATCACGGACTAGGGAAGCAAAGCCTCGCGCGCGTACAACAGTTTATTTTTATTTTGGCTTCTGATATGGGCTCTACGTGGGCCTGGACCGGGGGCCCGTCATCCGGCCCAATAGAACAGCCCAGGACAACGCCGCTGAAAAGATCCTCCTGCTCATCCTCATCCTGAGACAGGGTGACAGAGATGGACAGTGGGGTTTAAGCAAGCAGAGGTTCTCCTCTGCCGATAAGGCTCCCCCTCTTCTCCCGCTCCGCTGCTCCAGCTCGGGCGCGCGCCGGCGATGGAGGCGGCCATGGGGACGCTCGGCTCCCAGTCCCCGCTCTCCTTCTCCTCCAGCCTCTGGTACCGTGCTCCCCTCTGCTAATAATTTCCCCTCTTTTTTCTGACGGGAATAATTTCCCCCTCGCCTTGCGGATTCGAATGTTTCGCCAGCGTCTGTCGAGTGCGGGAGGGGGTCTCGCAAGAATTCTGTTAGTCTAGCCTAGTTCAATTTGGAGGGGGTTCTCGTGAATTGGGCGCGAACCCGCTGTAAACCGGCCCTGTATGTTTAGCTCCTAATGCGCGTCTAACCTGTCGCCGTGGCGTGTGTTTCGGAGCGACGGCAAGCGTTATTCGTTGAAGACAAGTAGTTTATGATGCAATTTTCCTCCGTAATTTCGTCGCGTGTAGAGCCATAGTTGGTAAAGCTGTTCTTTTCCTCCAGGCCTGATCTTAGGTGAAACTTTAACAGAATGAATGCTGCAATTCGTTGATGACAGAGTGTGGCGATGAGCGGCTGTACATTCTGGGTTCTTATGGGTAAAATTGGAGTCCCAGAGTTTGATTGTTGAAGTAGTTATCGACCTTCGATTTCGTCAAACTGCCTGGTCTTTCTTTACTGCTGCTTCTTAAAAAAACTAAGTATGCATGGAAGGGGAAAGTTTCAGTTCTTCAGCCAGATATCTGATACTCCCTCCGTTTATAAATAATAAGATGTTTTAGCTTTGTGAAGCAAATGTATCTAGACATCTTTTAATGTGTATATTCGAGTGAACCTACACACTAAAATTTGTCTATATACATTTGCTTCACAAACCTAAAACATCTTATATTTATAAACGGAGGGAGTATATAATAATGGCATTTGCATTTTGCCTGGAAAAGTGTGTTGGGATGGGCGGCATCATCCAGGTTGCCATTGTACAAGCATTGGAGAATCTAATGTTATGTCCACATCTGTATTAGTATGATTCTTGATGAACAGAAAGCGGCTTGCACCTGTTGTATTGCAGTTTCCTTCTTCACACCTTGATGGTTGTTTCCTTGCTTAATCTGATTCAAACATGTTTCATGGTGCCAGCAATGCAAAGGTATCCTGCGGTTTGCTTGTTTATAATGTGAAGATCAAGAGCAACCGGAGGCTTGAGGTGGTCTGCCAGGGAATGTTGGCACCCAGAAAGTTTGTGCGGAGGAAGAGGGATGAGGTCTTCAAGGATGCTGCTGATGAGGCCAAGCAAAAGAGCTGGCGGAGAATGATGAGTGAGATAGAGGAGTCAGGATCGGCTGTATCCATTCTCAAGACTCAGCGAAACACCAAGGAGCCACTGCCAAGGGATGCGGTTCTTGGGACTCTTGTGCGGTTCAAGCAGCTAAAAAGGTGGAATCTGGTCAGCGAGGTATATTCACTTACAACATATTAGACAAATCTGAAACTCCCGTAGTGACTCTTCAATCCACAAGCAATATGCTTTGAGGACCTCTGAAATATTTAAATGTCTGCGCCTTTTTTTTTCAGATTCTTGAATGGCTTAGAACACAACATTGGTGGGACTTCAGTGAGATGGATTTTTTGATGCTTGTCACTGCTTACGGAAAGTTGGGAGATTTTAGCAAGGCGGAAAGGGTCCTGAAGTACATGAACAAGAAAGGTTACCGGCCGACTGTGATATCTCAGACTGCTCTGATGGAAGCCTACGGAAGAGCTAAGCAGTACCAAAAGGCCGAGGCTGTATTTCATAAGATGCAGACATCAGGCCCTGAACCATCACCTATTACATATCAAATAATTTTGAAATCACTTGTTGAGGTGCGAATTTAATCAGCCTCTCCGCATTTTATGTAGTCTAATCTTTCAACGACTAAAGTTTATCAGAAACTACTCCCATGTTTAACGAATAATCTTTTGTCAAGTTTGTTTTATCACTTTGATTCAGCATGATGCATCATGGTTCAGTAATTAATTTTTTTGTGGAATTAGCCATAAATATTCGACTTACATAAGCAATTGCTCAAAAATTAATATTCTTCAGCAGAAGCCTTTGCATAATAGTGTTGTGTGTATAACATCTGATAACCTACTAAGTTTCATGTACCAATCAGTAGAACCAAAGGTCCGAACTGGCGGATAATGTTGGGCAATTCATATATAGTCACATACTTCAACAGTTGGGTATTAGCATTTACCTGCACAGGCTTGTCTTGGCTTGCCAAAACTCCATGGTTCTTGGTGTTTTTGTATGTAGTGCCTCTCAATATTACATGGTGTTGAGCTTCACGTGAAGCTTCCAATAAAACAACCGCCATTTATGTAGCGAGCCCACTTGTACATCCTCGAAATCAGTTTGATGTTGGACATCGTTAAAATCAGTGAAATAGCATTCTGTGCAGACATCTGTTGTGGCCATCGTCTGACATTGTCGCACTTTAACTGCCTAGGGAGGGAAGGGGGAATAGTTTCTAAGGCTACTTAGGCAAGTTTGTTTGGTTGCTAATGCAACAGCTGTGATACCCTATTGCCATGGGCTTAGGACCAATCATAAGGATCTTGGTTTGTGCTAGAGAGGACACACATACTAGTGCAGGTTGAGCTTGGGATTTGTTGGTTTCAAACTCAATAAAATTGACATGATAATACCTGTCTTTGCATTATGGGAGCTTGATCCACAATGGTTACTTGTCTAACAAAATAATAGCAGCCATGCAAGCAGAGACCTGCGTATGCATATTAATTCTCTTGCTTCTACTAGAATTCAAACCATAGGTTTACTGAATCTTCTCTTTGTTACTCATTAGTCACTGATATTTTGGCCATTCTGCAAGTACTGTTCCACATCCTGCTATTGAATGTTCCCACGGTCCCATCTCTTGTGCAACTCTTTTGTAATGTAGTCCCCTATGCATCTATATAAAAGAATAGCATAATTATAGCAGTTCCCTGAGCTACTCTACCTTGGTTCCTAAAACAAATGTCTTGGCGGTTGCTGACAGGGTGACAAATATAAGGAAGCTGAAGCTATATTTGAGGACCTTCTTAATGAAAAAAGAGCTTCTTTTAAGCCAGACCAGAAAATGTTCCATATGATGATCTATATGTACAAAAAAGCAGGCGACTATACCCAGGCGCGTAAGCTATTCGCACAGATGCCCGAGAGAGGAATCCCACAGTCTACAGTCACTTTTAATAGCCTGATGTCATTTGAAGCAGATTATAAGGAAGTTTCAAGTATTTATGATCAGGTGCTTCTCCAGCTTAACTCAACTATCAGTATGTGGTGTGCTGTTACAGACTTGAAGATACAAATCTATTTTGTTGTTTTTCCTTACAAATTTCATATCCTGTAGATGCAAAGAGCCGGACTAAAACCGGACGTCGTCAGCTATTCCCTGCTCATCAAAGCTTACGGGAAAGCCAGGAGGGAAGATGAAGCATTGGTGGTATTTGAAGAGATGCTTGATGCTGGAATCAGGTTCGATTATATTTAATTACATTGAAACATAGAATTGGTCATCACTGGCTTGTGAAATAATTAGTTCAGTTGTTGATGAAATTTGGTTAGCCATCTGATGACTATTTTCGTATGATTGCACATGTACACAGTTCTACGCACATCAAAGAGGTGTCATATAGGCACGGACTTCATGTCGGGCCATGTGATTGTGATAAAATGTGTATTTTTAAATCCAAAATAAGAGGAAATAAATTCGGTGATTTTGTTGTACTCTGTTGTTAAAATGAATAAATAAACAAAGTTTAGCACATTTCGCTGAAGAATAGTCATCAGATCAATGTTTTGATATAGGAGGTAATCTAGAATATGTTATTGGTGATTTCATACAATGTTGTTTTTCCAGGCCAACTCGCAAATCTTATAACATATTGCTTGATGCATTCGCAATATCTGGATTAGTAGAAGAGGCTAAAACAGTTTTCAAGACCATGAGAAGGCACAGGTACGACTTCTATTGTTGATTTTAAATTCCGAAAGAAGGTGTAACTGCTGGTTCCTCACCTTGTCACACTATTTGCTTTTGCAGAGTTGAGCCTGATCTCTGCTCTTACACAACAATGCTCTTAGCTTATGTAAATGCTTCTGATATGGATGGGGCTGAGAAGTTTTTCCGTCGGCTTAAAGAGGATGGATTGAGGCCAAATGTTATTGTGTACGGAACTCTGATGAAAGGCTACTCGAAATTGGATGATGTTGAGAAAGTAATGCGAGTATATGAGAGGATGCGGATGCAGGGTGTTGAACCCAATCAAACCATCTTTACTACCATCATGGATGTACATGGCAAGAACTCAGATTTTGGAAATGCCGTCATTTGGTTCAATGAAATGGAAACACGTGGATACCCCCCAGACAAGAAAGCGAAGAACATCCTACTTTCTCTTGCCAAAACACCTGAAGAACAAGAAGAAGCGAATGAGTTAGTAGGGAATGGTGCAATTCAGCTTGAAGTAAAACCCAACAGGATGACCTCAGGTTCAGATGTCGATAGTGCTGATCTGCATGAAGGTGTGCTAACTGATACTGGACATCACCATTCCTCAAATGGAGCATCTACAACAAGTGATCTTAATGGTATTAACGGGGCTGGGAGCAGTTGTTTTGATGATGAAGTCAGCGACGATGATGATTATGAGGAAGAGGATGACGAAGACTTAAATTTTGTTTCTTTCAAAGATAAGCGGGAACTAAATTTTGCGACATAATATTTCACTGGTGTATATTTTCTTGTAGCAGAACTTATGATAGCTTTTCTTCTACAAAAGGACTAGTATTCTCAAAATGTCATTACGGCTGGCTTGGATGATGTTTTTTCCTAGCCTTGTCTATTAACAGGGAAATGGATCAAACTGATGGTGGATACCTGTGGCGTCATTGCCGATAGTTTATCAGCTAAGTTCTAATATTTTCAGTTGATTTCAGCTGAATCAATGCAGAGAAACGCTTACCAGTTCATGTAATCAATTTTCACATGCTCTGTAAGGATTACAGCAGTTCTTTTGTATCAGTACATAAGACTTTTTTATCGGTGATATTTCTCATATCTGATAAAAAAGGGGAAACTACATAAAGTGCTTCAGTTTTTTCTATCGAATCTATTTCTTCAGTTCAGAATACTGTAACTTATTCAGGAGTGGTAGTTGGCATGCTGGTGTTAATTGATTACATGCTGAAACTCCCAAAGGAATTACAGTTTTTTTGCCTCACTAATTTAACTATTCATGACTAATCCTCTATAACTAACCTCCGTTCCACATTATAAGCCTTTTTAGCAAGTTGTTTTAGCTTATATTGTGGAACAGAGGAAGTAGGAGCCCTGACTACTGATTTTGCTACTATTTAGCGAAGCCTTGTGCCATCATTATTATTAATTTCGGGTTTTTTTTAGAACATCACCTCTTCCATGGTACCCGTTCATCTGTCCTCCCACATTATCATCTCCACGGGCCACGGCACTCTTAGTCTTCCCCATTATTGCTCCTCCTCTTCATGTCCTCCGATGTTCTTAGTGTGGTTTGTTTGGTCTACCAGATTTGTTCCATGAGATATACTATTCCCTTTATTTGTTTGATAATGCAATTGATGATTCATGTACATCCTTCATACTTATTTTTAATATGACTATACGGACAAGGACAAACCTTTCAATATATTGTCATCTCAACATGCCACACTCGGGATCACAAATAAAAAGGTCATGCCTTATTTATCTGTTATAACCATTCCATGTATATCATTGCCTTTAAAGCATTACAATTTGAATGATACATCTTTAGTTCCTACAAGAAAACACTCTCACCTCCTAACTGCAGATAAATGTGCAAATCGAGGCTCTAGCTTTATATTCCCACTATATCATGAAAACTATCAGATCTCCTTACTACATTTCATTAGTACCGCTGGATTTTATTTGTTAGTTTTGTCCATATTTTGTTACATTGTAGCTCTTTTTTACAAAGAAGTTACAAAGACTGTTGGCACGTGCAGAGATTTTGATCAATCGAGGTATCCTTTTACCAACACAAATATGTTCTGTTTTTCCTTAGGAATACCTTTAATTATGAACCTTCCAGTCAATGATTATACAGTGCATTGTTGATGCAATTTGTCAACTATAGTAGGAGAAGGAGGTGTAAATGGCTGCCTCGCTAGCTATGTTTTGAACTATTGTGTTTTGTGGCAAGCAAAGTGAAGATTGTTATGTGGTGCTAGAGGGATCGAGAGGAGAGAGTTGACAGAGAGACGGCGGCCGCCGCGCTACAGTACCCGTGGCGCTACAGTACCGTGGGTACTGTTCACACGCTGGGGTTGGAGGGCAGCAGCTAGGGTTAGGGGCGCGAGAGAGGCCAGCCGCGGGGCTTCGCCCACGGCCGGCAAGAGAGAAGGGATTTCCTTCTTAATTCTTGCTTGATTAGATTGATACATCTCCTCTCCATATATAGAGAGGTTACTTGACTCCCAAGCAAGGCTTACTTGACCCCTAAGCAAACCCTAAGACTAACGGGCCCAGGCCCATCACGTACTCTAACACTACACCCCACCTGGACATGCAGCTCGTCCTCGAGCTGCAACCTAACCAACTTATAACGATGACTCGACGCGACACAAACCTCACACCTAAAAACAAGCCTTTTACATCTCGGCTTGGTTTATTACTCTCAACCTGAAATGGGCTGGGACGCTCTATTTTGGACCCCTTAACAAAAAGTGGACACCATCCGCACGACGTACGTGCACGTGTACAGCCACCTGGATCCCATGGACACCATCTGGACAAACAGAGTGCATGTGTACGGCCACCTGGAAGAGGTCGCAAGAGCCACCAGCGGAGGCGCCCTCGCGGCGGCCGGCGGCGGAATGCAGTGGTGTTACGCGGTGCACTCCTGTCGAGGAGGGGTGCGCCCTCCCAACCGCCGATGTCGCAGACTTTGAGGACGCTGCACACGGGGAAAACAGGATGCCCGCCGCTCGTGGGGGAAACCGCATGCCCAAGAGCCCCGACGCAGCGGACGAGATCGAGGTCCTTGGCGCAGCGAAGGGCAACTTGGAGGAGCGGCAGCTGCAGACCACGCATCTCCCGCACACGCCGGCGCGCTAGGAGGCCGCGCGCAGCAGCCTGCAGCCTCACCGCCGCCGACACGTGGCGGGTAGCGATCCAAGACGGAAGCGGTGACGGCGAGGGCGGGAACCGGACTTGTTGGATCGGAACTCCCGCCGGCGCGGTCGTAGCTGGCCCTGGGCTGAGTGGCAGCGGCGGCTGCTGCAGCAGGGCCATGGCCGCGACGGGGCCCGCGAGGGGCTGGAACGACCACGGCAACCAGGGTGGGGTGGTGGCGGCGGAGACCGCCAGATGCGGCGGCTGCTGGCCGTGGGAGGCGGCCGCGAAGGCGCCCTCGTGGCGACCCGGCGCGGCGGGGATGGAAGGCTGGGTGAGAGACGAGTACGCCTCGGCGTATCCCGGAAGGCCCCAGCGAGCAGCGGCCCCGGATGCCGCGGGTGGCGGCGCGGTGGTCCACGACAGCAGCGGAGATGGCGCCATGGATGGCGCGGATGGCTGGCCGGGTTCGAACGTGGGCGCCGTGGCCCACGATGGCAGCGGAGATGGCGACGGCGGAAACTTGAGCTCGGTAATCGGAACCCCCTGCCTCGGCGGAGCTGAAACCGGCGGTGGCTCCGTGCGCGGTGGCTCCGTCCGCTGGAGGAGCACTGCGATGGCGTGCTTGATGTCGGAGACCGACTCGGCCAGGTCGCGGAGGCCCGTAGAGAGCTCCTGGTTCGAGAGGACGGGGGCAGGCTCCCGCGCCAGCGCGGCCTGGGCCGCAGACGCAGACGGCTGCTGCATGGAGGTGGGCGCGCCCGACGACGCGATCGCGGCGGAGGCGGTGGGCAGTCCCGAAGACATCGCAACCCTAGCTGCTGCCCTCCAACCCCAGCGTGTGAACAGTACCCGCGGTACTGTAGCGCCACGGGTACTGTAGCGCGCTGGGGTTGGAGGGCAGCAGCTAGGGTTAGGGGCGCGAGAGAGGCCAGCCGCGGGGCTTCGCCCACGGCCGGCAAGAGAGAAGGGATTTCCTTCTTAATTCTTGCTTGATTAGATTGATACATCTCCTCTCCATATATAGAGAGGTTACTTGACTCCCAAGCAAGGCTTACTTGACCCCTAAGCAAACCCTAAGACTAACGGGCCCAGGCCCATCACGTACTCTAACAAAGATATTTCTGTGATATTTTTTATATTTACGGACTAGGCAGCATTCACTAACTATGTTATCTTGACTTAATGCTTTATCTTTTCATTTTGTGTAGTCTGAGTCCCTCGAGCCCTTCTATGGTTATCTCACGCTGTTTGTGAACATAATTCATTCTAAGAGAGTTTCTTTCGGTTCAAGTTTTAGCTTCAATATAATTTCTTATGCAATTCTCCACAGCAATGTGTGGGGTATTATCTAATTAAAAAAAGGTTCATGTCTTTACAAAGTTTCTTATCCTGATATGTATTTGTGAGTGCCTACGTGGATATGTGTCATCAAATTCCCTCTTTGGGATGTGTGTAGATAGACATGAGCAAGAACTCCAGATCACACAAGCAAAACTTTCCAAATATATTGTTATGCAACAGCTAAAAATATATTGTAAGTTAGTGGTGTAGTAAACAAACAACAAAGAAAAGTCACAAGCACCACAGATGACATCGTATAAACTACGAGAGATTTTAAGAAATGCAAGTAACATAATTACTTAATGTGTCATATTAGGCAAGGGTGGTAGACAAGGTGTACAGACTTTGTTGAGAAGTTTGAGCTGTAGTGAAAAAGGAACATTTAGCCAAGTGTGCAGGAAATATTTTTCTAAATAAAGACACATAAGTTTGTTAGAGACGAAACAGACTTACACTAGCATTTTTTGTGTATGCTTGAAATTATGAATCAAAGTTCTGAGAGTCGGTTATACCAATTCGACTTATCTATTACGTCCAAATTAATGACCATGTCAGTACTTAATTATCTTAACAAACTCTACCTTTACATAAACTATAGGCCACTTTTCTTGGCTATAAATTCCCATTGCATCCCACACCATTTCCATAAACCGAGCTTCTCCAATCTCTTCAAACAATTATGGCAACTACTAGTTTCCCATTGCTTTCATTTTACTTTTGCCTTCTCCTCTTTTGCCATGGATCCATGGCTCAACTATTTGGCCAGAGCAATCCGTGGCAAAGCTTCCGGCAAGGAAGTGTTAGGGGATGCAAATTTAATCGGTTACAAGCATTTGAACCACTTCGTCAAGTGAGGTCAGAAGCAGGCCTCACTGAGTACTTTGAGGAGCAAAATGAGCAATTCCGTTGTGTCGGCGTATCTGTTATCCGTCGTGTTATTGAGCCTCAAGGCCTCTTGTTACCTCGATACCACAACGCTCCCGGATTAGTCTACATCCTCCAAGGTTGGTGTATAAATTGAATAGGGTGGTTGCATCTTAAGAGTATATACTTAGGAGTTTGTATGTGTGAAATGTTAAAAATGTCCATGGTTCTTAATATTGAATCAAAATTTTCTTCTTGTAGGTAGTGGCTTTGGAGGTCTTACATTCCCTGGATGCCCAGAAACCTACCAACAACAATTTGGACAATTTGATCAATCAGAATTTTTCCAAGATCAAAGCCAGGGACAAAAGTTTAGAGACGAGCACCAAAAGGTTCATCACATTAGACAAGGAGATGTTGTTGCATTACCAGCTGGGGTTGCACATTGGCTCTACAACCATGGTCAAGTGCCGATTGTAGCACTCTATGTTTTTGATGTAAACAACAACGCCAATCAACTTGAACCTAGACAAAAGGTAAATAAGGATATCCAAATCAACCCTTAAGATTGTTAAGTGTTTTTCCTAATCTACTAAGTTTAGTATAGTTAATGGAGTGAAATGTTGTTTAATATTTTTAACTTGTTCAAAATGTAGGAATTTTTGTTGGCTGGTGGCAGTAGGGCACTACAACAATACGTGAGTCAAAACATATTCCGTGGATTCAGTTTCCAGTTGCTTGGTGAGGCCCTTGGTATAAGTGCACACACCTCACAAAGACTTTCGAATCAAAATGATCAAAGAGGTGAGATAATTCGTGTGAATCGTGCCCTTCAATTTTTGCAACCAATTGTGACTCAGCAACAAGAACAAAAGCCCTACTATCAGGTAGGTCAATCTCAGCCAGGGCTGTATGAGACATGGCAATCTCAGGTAGGGCGGTCCCAGACATGGCAATCTCAGGAAGGGCAATCATCTTTTGGTTTCTCAAATGGTTTGGAGGAGAATTTTTGTGATACTAAGCCAGCACAGAACATTGAAAATCCCAGTCGTGCTGACACATACAACCCACGTGCTGGTAGGATAACACGTCTCAATAGTCAAAACTTCCCTATCCTTAATGCCGTGCAAATGAGTGCTACAAGAGTGAACCTCTATCAGGTACTTATGATGTTACATTTTCACACATTCTTATTGATATATCTTATAAAATTCAAAATACAAGTGTGTTTTTGTGCTTTATTGACTTATTGTGATCAATTGCAGAATGCTATTCTTTCACCATTCTGGAATATTAATGCTCACAGTGTGATGTATACGATCCAAGGCCATGTGTTGGTTCAGGTTGTTGATAATCATGGCCAAACTGTGTTTGATGGCATTCTTCGCCCGAGGCAACTTTTAATCATACCACAGAACTATATTGTTCTAAAGAAGGCACAACGTGAAGGAAGCCAGTACATTTCATTCCAGACTAATGCAAACTCCATGGTTAGTTACATTGCAGGAAAGAACTCGATCCTCCGTGCTCTTCCTGTTGATGTCATTGCCAATGCATACCGCATTTCCAGGCAAGAAGCACAAAACCTCAAGTACAATAGAGGAGAGGAGTTTGGCGCATTCAGTCCTAAATTTTCTCAAATTGGGTTCCAGAGTTATCCTCAAGACATAACTGAGTTGTCTTCAATTGATAAGGCATAAAATTGAATGAGCTAATGGGACGACATGCAACTAGACTAAAATAAAGGCATCAATAAAAGTGTGTAATGCTTGTTGGTTCCCTATATGTTCATCTCAGTAAGATATCAATAAAAGTTTGTCATGTTTTATTGTATCCATCATGGAAACTTGTGGCAATTCAGTTAACCGGGTACCTTGTACACCATCCAAAGATCACAGCTTCTTGCACACAATACACTTGATATTCAAATCCAAACCACGATATTGTTAAGGTCGCCAAATTGGTTACATTTATTACACCAACAACATTACAAAGATAAATGCATCTCGTGCTTCAACTATGTATATCATTTATCGAACAAAGGCCTCAAACTTAACAGGGGAAGACAAACTTAAGCATAAACACATCAGGACGGGTACATAAACCAAACATGATACTGGCTAGCTAGGATACTTCCTAGTTGTAGGTTTATCGCAAAGTAACTCTTTTTTCTGCATTGAAGTTGAGTGACAGCTGTTATTTTATTCCACCAGTCCGTGTGCCGACCTTTGGTATGCCCATCAATGTATTTTTCTGAATTTTACACACTATCCTTGAAATCAAGACTACTGTTTGCGATACGTTACGATACACACGGTTATGTTAACTGTTCACTGCCTACTCTGTACGACAGTTGTTAAAAGTCATGGTGAAAAGGAAACATCAGATCTCATAAAATCTATCAACCATCCAATCTGGAGCTGGTTCCAGACTTTCCTTGTCATAAATTTAGCCAAAACAACAAAACGCGTGAGGTCATTGACGATATTATTTCTTTTTGCGCTCAGTTGACTGATATTGCTGATTAATGTATATTCGAAGTTACATATTCCGATTACAGTGTCGTTTGAACTTTTAAGGCCATCTCCCTTTCTTATGTTTTAACCTGTAAAATTTCCGAACACCCTAAAACTAAAAGAGAAGGGCATGTGAATGCATATACTTCACACATCACTGGCTGAATTAATCCAGTTCCAGATCTTGCTAATCTGATTGACAACAACATGCAGCTCACTAACCTATCTCTACGAATTTGATTGGGGCAAGAACCGTAGTATCATCTCAACTCAAATTTCAGTGTTTCGGTACGAAAATGTCGGCTTCCCTTGTGAACGCTGGATTTGTGTGTAGAACTGTAGATTGATACTATGTCGCATGAGTGTATCCATGTTTACTGTACCTCCTTCAGCTTACTGACTGGAAGATACCGCAGCACTGGTCATTCTGCGCCGCTGCAGCTTGGCCGCGTTGTCGAGCGTGTGTAGACTGCTGAGCCATTGACAGGCGACTGATGGTAAGCTGCCAACGGGTGACTCCTGGTACAATGACTGGCACACATCAGTTGTGAATGTGGTACCACTGGCACTGAAAGCAAAGCTCATTCTTGGTGATGGGTCACTGTACCATGTTGCCAAAGTCAAATGGTTTTCTATTTTCATTTCCTTCATTTCTCTTTCTTTTGAGTCTGCCTCCCGTATGGTTTTTGTTAAGAAATGCTCATTTATTTAAGGTCCAGGTATAGTGGTATGAATCTCCTTTTGCATTCTCCGACGGTGCAATGAGGTACTCGAGCCTCAATCGGGTTGAAGGAAATCAGACAAGTGTGTGCTGAACGTTCAAATTTAGTTAGTGTGGGATATTTGTTGGTCTGGTCAGATTATATTACCACTTCCAAATAAAAGATGGTCACTAACTAGTATAACTACTAGTACATCCACAAAATAAAAAACACTGTCATAATTCCAAACTGAACATAACTCCAAGGGATTGCGTCAAGGAAAATAGTAGCACTGGTTTCACTCTCACGCGGTTTCTTCTTAAAATGCATCATCTCTTGGTGATGCACAAAAGCCAAGATAGGTACTAGGACACAAATGGTCGTGGCAATCTCGCTCTCGCTCTCGCTCTCGCTCTCGCTCTCGCTCTCGCTCTCGCTCTCCCTCTCCCTCTCCCTCTCCCTCATGTAAGGTCTTTTCTAAGGTGAAATGAATTAGTATAGTACACCTCACAATCTGGTTTGATTGCATAATTGGTCACCAAAAGGTGAAGAAAACAACCTCTTCTGTCGCCATATGCGACTGCCCTCGCTGCGAGGATACCTTGGCAATGTCATTCTCTCACCGTCCACACGCTCACGGTGTATAGTCCTTTTGCCTCTATTTATATAGTGTACACATATTTTAAGATTTATCTTTGATTATCAATTTGAGTCAAAAAAGCAAAAGTTATGTGCAACAAAAATATACTATTGAATTCATACTTGAAAATATTCGAGTGACTAAAATTTTGACACATTTCGCATGTATTCTGGTCGAAGTTAAATCAGGGAAAAAGAAAGCATCATGTACATAAGGACATGCAGAATAGTATTACCATAGTAAAAAAACCTACAATATTGCACAATATTTGTGTGGGTATTTGGTATTTTCATGGATACTGGAGTTTCCGGGAACATATTGAATATTTTTTAATCTGGAATCTTGGGTAGGAAATTATATATGATGTCCAAAATATGGAACAACTCAATCACACCCACTTAAATAAATCTTAAATTATTTATAGTGATTTTGAAAACACAAACAAACCAGAAGAAAACTGAGATTGATAGGTAAACATGGTGTGGTTTTATGAAAAAACTCATAAATGGAGCGTTGAGACAGAGATTTTTGGATCATATATAATGCACATGCATGGATCATCATGTTCCTATTTTACTGATTTGCTTATTAATTATTAAGTAACTCTCACGAGAAAAAGTGTCAACCAGCTAATACATGAGAAACCTACATAACTGAGTAAACAATTTTTCTATTACAAATAAAATCATTCCTACAAATAGAACAAAGAAACATTGTCCCCATGCCTACTAGAATCAAAACCAAAGGTGGATACAAAAGCCAATATAGCAAAAAGGTGACCTAATTACCGACTTCACTTTACTTTGAATTGACCTTAAAAAAATTCAGATATGAATAGTCCTCTCTTTAAGTAATAAAAGCCCATGATCGAAAAAATGAAAGTCTATTATCTGAATATCAAAGCATACTTGGGGAGCTTCGAAATCTCTCTCTCACGTGGCCGTCCTCGATGTCCCAATCATCGAAGCCGAGCAGAGAATTTGGAATCCGGCCGATCGGGTAGCCCTGGTTGTAGAGTCACTGGTTTCTAATCGCAATGGATTTCCGTTTTCTTTGGCTTTTCCATTCGCTTCGTTCAACCCTGATCTGGATAGATAGCTCGGCTTCTATTAGCTGAGAATGGTTTCGAACTTGCAAAACAGGGAAGGTTACTTCCGAACGTGCGAGGAAGAAAATGACCCTAACGTGTCTACCACTCTCCTCTTGATAACCCACTGTGCCTAAACGCCTTTCGAGGGTTACTCGTGGCTTTTCTAGCCGAAGAAAACTATCATAATGCTGTGTTATCCGGTCGAGGAAAGGTTTAAACCATTTTAGAGCTAGATAGTCCTCTCGGAAGGTCGCCTAAAACCATAGGCTTTATTCATGCTGAGTTTGTTCTACAACATATGTACACTAGGTTTTCTCCACAAAAATATGTAAAATATATTTATATGGTTACTTTTATTCCATTCTGTGTTCAGCTGAATGACATTTCGGTAAGTACCAACACCGTACCGTCTTTTTCTAGCTCGTACACTTGTACGGCTGGAACAGTTCACTCGGCATAATATCAGTATATGCGCTGCCAAAACATCACACGTGGCCTATCTATGGAACGCTTAAATTGTCCTTAGACATGCCCTGCCATCTCCACTCCAATTCTCCAAATGATGCTGGCCGTCCGTTTTCATCTTTCACTGTCATCTCATTCATTCCTCCCAAGGCTAAGAGCTCGGCTCTCATTTCCTCATGTGCAAAACACCCTCGAAGAAGGGAAGGCGCTTGAAGTTTCCGCGTGCTCTCGGAAGGAAAAAAAATCAGAGCATGGGCCATATAAAGCACCACTCGGTCTGCTTGTAGCATCCAAGACAAACTTGCCGTTCCTTGAGCTTTCTCTCTTCTCGTTCTACACTCCCCATTCCTCCTTGTTTACGCAATTTGCCGTTCCAGCTTCAGTAGTTTTAGCTTTGCTCTACATAGCATATAATGGCTCAGTTCGCGGCCCGGATCACGATGGAGGTCACGCCGTCGAAGCTGGCGTCGATCATCAGGCGCGCAAGGTTGCCCAGGAAGCTCGACACCATCGCGGAGGAGGACAGGGAGGCCGTGGAGTCTTCTCAGGGGACGTTCACTCGCAATGCAAGCTACGGCCAGGAGGCCGACAAGCGCTCATTCCTTGCGCCGATGGAAAAAGCAGGGTGCCTGAAAATCAAAGCCTAGGTCGATCGATCAATAGGAGCGATGGAGTTTATAGCTAGTTGGCTTTTCTCTCGTTTTTTGGTCTGAGGAGAGATATCTAGCTGACCTGAACTTCGTCAGAGATTATTATTTTTCGTTTTCGCTACTGCAGCGTTTGGTGTTTTACTCTATTCAGTGATACCAGAAAGTGGGTGTTTCTTTGTGCCGAGAGTAGAGTTGCTCGTGTTGGAGCAGGAGTAGTGGTATAACCTCGAATAAATGCTGAACTGAGTATGTTCTTGCCTTCTTGGTTTTGCCAGTTACGAGTATGGAAGAAGACAAGCATGATATATTCAGAACAGGGCTTCTTACAGAATTCAGAAACTACTGAAACAGAAGCGATTCTGAATATCTAAGGTGATCCCCATAAAAAAAAACTAAGGTCAAAACGATCTTCTTTATAGGCAAAAGAATGAAGAAATTCCTCACTGCAATTTTTTACAAAGAGCATGTTCAAAACCAAAGGTTAAATAAGTAAACAAAAACCTTGATTATTGATATCTAAGACATTCTAAATTGTGTTGCCTATGTTAGTTTAGCTCTATGCCCAACCATGCTACCCATACATGTATGTTGGTTTCCATTTCTGAATGTTGGATTTTTTTTTTAAACGGGAGCAAAAGATTTGCCCCAATCTATTAATTAAGAAGAAGAGAATTGCCCAGTTAATTAATGGAAAACTGGGCGAAAACCGTTACAGCAACACCTCAAACGACTACCCCCAAAGCATGCAACCTCTACAACCGCAAACTCTCGACACATTGATCAACACCCCACAAATGAAAACCAACTGAAAACGACTACCCAACACGTCAATCCGAGAGATGAGAACCATCCATCAAGCAACGGACTTCTTCCTTGTGGCACCACTCTTCTTGCTTTTGATCCTGAGATAATCCTTCACCTTCTGGATTTTCATCTCTGAAGATTGTATTGTTTCTGACAGTCCATAAACCCCCCATGTTACAAGGATGATGATATCCATGTTGAAGGGAACATCATCTTTTCTTCCATACATTCAGAAGCTTAAAGCAGAATGGTTTATGTTCCTCTGTGGACACATGAAGTCCCAATAGTTGGCACTAACAGGACATCTCGTGAAAAGAGATGGTACAGCCGTAAAGAGTTATTTCCTCCACGTTTAGGAATTAAGCCTAGCTCAACTGGTTGGGGGAGTGGATGTACGAACCCAGCACGTGAGTTCAAATCCTCACGGACGCGAATTAAGATTCCTATTTATACTTGAGGCCCATGCTTTTCTTGGGACTCATGCAATTTATCTTGAGGACCAGGCTTCTTCTTTATTTAAGATTAAAAATCCTGGTACTCATGCTTAATGGCTGTGTGCATCCCTAGTCGGTGCAGAGGCCGGGGAAGTGAAATTCTCCCCCCATTTTAAAGCGTGCTAATGGACACTGATTGGGAAGCTAAGTACCCTTTAGTGTCTGTACGTGCTCTGGAACGTATTGAAAGGCTGTCTGACCATGCTCCCATTTTATTAACCACTGGAACACCTAAACCGTCGTGTAAGCGTCCTTTCAAGTTTGAACTTGGATGGCTACAGCGAGAGGGTTTCCACGATATGGTTAAGAAAGTTTGGGAAAGACCAGTGAATTGTATTAACCCTATATTGAGGTGGAACAATAAGATGCGCGCCATGCGCAGACACCTCTCTGGATGGGCTAGGCACACAGCTGGTATTCTGAAAAAAGAAAAGCTTCGCTTATCAGCCATTATTGATGAGCTGGAGGCTCTTGCTGAGGTAAGGTTGTTATCAAGCGATGAGATTGAATTAAAAAGTCAATCGAACGCTCAGATAACATCCATACTTCGGGAGGAGGAGCTGAAATGGTATCAACGCTCTCAATTCATATTGGAAGGGGATTCGAATACTAGATATTTCCATGGGATAGCCAATGGCCGTCACAGAAGAAAGCGTATTCAATCCTTAGTACAAGATGAGGGTCGTATTGAAGGCCATGAACAACTCAAGACGTACATTACCAATTATTATAAAAAATTGTTTGGTCCTCCAGAGGAGAGTTCTTTCTCTCTAGATGAGGCCCAAACGGATGATATACCCCAGGTGTCCATTGAGGAAAATGGTTTATTAATCGCTCCATATTCAGAAGAAGAGGTTAAGAAAGCTGTATTTCAAATGGAACACAATAAGGCAGCGGGTCCGGATGGTTTTCCTGCTGAGTTTTATTAGTCTTTTTGGGATACTATTAAAGCGAATCTTCTGCACATGTTCAGTGTTTTACACTCTGGGCAGTTAGAATTATTTCGTCTAAATTTTGGTGAGGTTATCTTGTTACCTAAGGTTAACGAGGCAGAAAGGATTCAACAATATAGACCTATATGCCTTTTAAACGTAAGTTTCAAGATTTTCACGAAAGTGGCCACCATTACACTGAATACGGTGGCTGATCATATAGTGCAACCTTCACAAACTGCATTCATGCAAGGACGGAATATCCTTGATGGGGTAATTGTCCTACATGAGGCGGTTCATGAAATGCATTCTAAGAAATTAAATGGGGTTATTTTAAAATTAGATTTTGAAAAGGCTTATGACAAAGTTAAGTGGTCTTTTCTACAACAGACACTCAGGATGAAAGGTTTTTCTCCTGAATGGCGTGCTTTGATCAATGATTTCGTGTCTGGAGGTAGTGTGGCAATTAGAGTCAATGATGACACTGGCCGCTATTTCCAGACTAGAAAAGGCTTACGACAAGGCGATCCATTGTCACCAATGTTATTTAATATTGTGGCGGATATGCTAGCTATTTTGATCGAACGAGCTAAGTCTGATGGTCAGATTGAAGGAGTGATACCACATCTAGTTGATGGTGGATTATCGATTCTTCAGTACGCCGATGATACAATTCTGTTTATGGAACATAACCTTGAAAAAGCAAGGAACCTCAAGTTGATCTTGGCGGCTTTCGAGCAACTTTCAGGTTTGAAAATAAACTTCCATAAAAGTGAACTATTCTGTTTCGGTGAAGCCTAGGATTCAGTGGCTGATTATGCTGAACTGTTTGGTTGTGGGCAAGGCCAGTTTCCTATTCGATATTTGGGAATCCCGATTCATTATCGCCGATTAACAATAGCCGAATGAAAACTGGTTGAGGAAAGACTACAGAAGCGTCTTAGTAGTTGGAAAGGAAAATTGCTATCTCTGGGAGGAAGACTGGTACTCATTAATTCGGTACTTACTAATATGGTACTGTATATGATTTCTTTCTTTCTACTGCCAAAAGGTGTTTTACACAAGCTCGATTATTATCGATCTAGATTGTTTTGGCAAGGGGATAGTGAGAAAAAGAAATATCGGCTTGTAAAATGGAGTGTGGTTTGCCGGACGAAAGATCAGGGGGTGCTAGGAGTTCATGACCTTGAGGTCAAAAACTCAGCTCTCCTGGGTAAATGGCTTTTTAAGCTTCTTACTGAAGATGGTGTTTGGCAAACCCTCCTTAAGAGAAAGTATGTGGGCACGAAGGCACTATCCCAAGTGCTATGGAAACCTGGAGATTCACATTTCTGGGCAGGCCTGATGGCTACGAAGAAGTTTTTCTTCCGCTATGGTACTTTTTCGATCAAAGATGGATCGCATATTCGCTTATGGGAAGGCTCCTGGCTAGGGAACAGTCCTCTTAGCGAACAGTGTCCAGCTTTGTATAGTATAGTTCGTCGTAAAAGTGATACCATTGCTTTAGTAATGGCCACCTCACCTCCAGACGTGACTTTTAGACGTGATTTATATGGTCCCAGATTAGTAGCGTGGAATGCTCTACTTCAACGTTTGGATTCCATCCATCTGTCTTCTGGGCCTGATGAGTTTCATTGGAACTTACATCCCAATGGGAAATTTTCAATAGGTTCACTATACAAAGCAATTATCCAGTCCGATATTCCAGTAAATTGTAACAAGAAAATTTGGAAGATGAAAATACCTTTAAAAACTAAAAATTTTGGTTGGTATTTGCGTCGAGGTGTTATCCTAACCAAAGATAATCTTGTTAAGCGTAATTGGCATGGAAGTACACAGTGTGTGTTCTGTCATCAGGATGAGACGATCAAACACTTATTCTTTCAATGTCGCTTTGCCAGATCTATATGGTCACTCATCCAAGTAGCTTCAAGCCTTTATCCTCCATCTAGTGTTGCCAATATCTTTGGGAATTGGCTTCATGGTATTGATCTAAGATTTCAAACGCTTATCCGGGTGGGAGCGCTTGCCGTGATATGGACGCTATGGCTATGTAGGAATGACAAAGTTTTTAATAACAAAAATTGTTCTCTCTTGCAGGTTGTCTACAGATGTACCGGTATTCTCCGTTTATGGGCGCTGCTGCAGCGGTTGGAGAACCGCGACCTATTTACGGAGGTCTGTACACGGTTGGAGGCTACGGCGAGGGATACTTTTTCCCCACATGGGTGGCAGCATAATCTACGGATTGGACCTCCCCCTGCACCTTAGACGATCTACACTTGCTCTTTTTGATATGTACTTTGTCTTCTTTATTTTTTGGTTATGGACTGAGACTTCCAAACGGCTGTATGCATCTTAGTTATGCAGAGACCGGATGTAATTGCTTGCTTGAGTAATAAAAGCGCCCTTTTTCGAAAAAAAATAGTTGCAGTCAAGACGACCTTCATTTTCATTATAACTGGAAATTTCTACATTAACTGAAAAACACAGAGGGAGGTCTACACAGCTTCCTTTGACAGATATTATGTAGATTACAATTGTGCATGTTAGTAAGATGTGTGTATTGCCATTTGGTACAGTTGTATAGGAAAACACAATTTTAAATTTCAAGCATAAACTCTTGTGTTCTGCTAAGTTGTACAAGCAACAGGGTGGCCACACATCTACTCATATCCTAGAGTTCCCGCCTCTTCAGATCGCATGATAAAAATAGAAGAAACCCCGGAACAAAATGTCATGACATGCAGAAAATCCTACAGGAATCGAAAACAGATAATTGGGTACTAGAAGCTGTTTTTGTTGCACCACATGAAATTCTCTATACAGATTGAGTGCATATCATAGTTTTCATAGACACAACAGAAATTCAAAGGGTCTAACTTCATGTCAGAAATCCTATAGAATTAGTTTAGAAAAGCAATACATAGGAATTTTGGAAGTTCGACTCTATAAAAAAGTACGACTATATTTTTATGGAAATTATTTGAGCTGGTGTGTCCCCAGCATAACTAGCCAGGTCACAACCAGGTTTGCTATGTGAGAAACAATTTGGTCTGGAACCCAAAAGGAAGTGAACAAAATGTCTAGAACAGTAGAATTGCTTTGGGCCACACGAAGCCCGAAGAACCGCCTTACAGTCCTTCTGGGCCAAGCCATGTACATCATTAATTGGCCATCATATTTTGTCATTTTTTTTTTCAATATAGGTTTGCTCATCTAAATTATTTCCTCCGTTCCAAAACAATTGAAGTTTCAGTTTTGTCCTAACTCAAACCACTTCAAGTTTGACCAAATTTAAGGAAGTTTGACTCAGAACAAAACTAGAACTTCAATTATTTTTAATTGAGGGAGTACCTAGTAATTTATTTGTTTTCGATATCACCGCGCAAACAAATCGACCATGTAAGACCAATTAAATTTGCAAGTTTGCTACTCCGGAGTAGGCAATATACTATCTTCGTCACACTGCAATTAGATAATACTCCGATGGAAACAATCATGCATCCGTCCTGTATGGCTGCATCAACCTGTAGGTGCATCGGACATTCATGCAATTAGAACACAGGTTATTTAAAAAAACAGTGGGAGAGTTTCCCATCGGCAATTTTTATTAATAACAGTATAATATTTACAAAAAATATGAACCAAAGGATTTTTTAAAGAGCGAATTCCATTTTTTACCCCCTAATTATACATTTGTGACACTAATTACTCCGTCGAGTCAAAATTCGTCTAGAATATCCCTTGTAGAAGCTTTCGACCATCTTTTTTTTTATGTGTGTCTGTTGTGTAAGGCGTGATGTGATGAATGGGGTTCGAAAATATCAAAATGATGACAAGAAATTGAACAACTGGATATGAGAAGTCCGGACATGATTGTCGATGGCGAGCTCCGACCGTTATTCATTTTTTCGCCCCACATTGACATAACATGCCAGTCCTATCTAACAAAAACAAGAAAAATACTAAATTTGGATAAAAAACCGTGTTTAAAATCTCCTAATTGAGACATTTAGGTAAAAGTTCCAATAAATGGGGTAATATGTCACAAATACACAACTACGGGGTAAAAAGTGGAATACACTCTTTTAAAAAAGATCAAATAATCTATAAAAGACTACTCGACCAATCTTTGAACTGTTGTACTTCTTCATTCTATAGCCCAGCCATTTCAGTTCTTGAATATACACAGCCCTCCATCCTTGGAATGATTCTTGCTCATTTCTAAAGACCTTGTTGTTTCTAATAATCCATAAGCTCCAAGCTGCCAGTATAATATTTTACAATGCAAAAGGAAGATTGATCTTTAACTTGATATCTTCAATAGATTCTAGGCTCGATGCACATCTTGCTCTTTGAGGCCAGACAAAAATCCACCAAGAAATTGCAATAAGACAATCCCAGAATAGGTGAAATAAAGTTTCCTCTTGTGCACAACCAATTGCAGCACTATTAAAAGATGGCAATTGAATTTTTTTCCTCCTGAGCAGATTCCTAATATTTAGTCTATCATGGAGCAAAATCCAAAAGAAAACTTTATGCTTTGCTTGACAACAAATTTTCGATATACATGAAAAATGTGGAGTGACAATTTTAACCCCCACTAAGTTTCCCCCATCCCCATCATAGAACGCAGGATTGTTGCAGTAACTTCTGCTTTTTTTTGGCGCACGAACCTGTAAGGTAGAACGTTCCAGAGAGGGCACCAAGCCACCAAGTTCCTGTTTAACCATACTCTGGAAATAATAACCATTGCTGCTTTGGAGCAACATGAGCGGTGCTTTTCAAGACCCTGAAACAATAGCACGAGGATCACTGTATATGTATAGCCGTGACCATCTTACATGCTCAAACAAGCATGATTCAGTTGAGAAGCACGCATGTTCTTCTAGGCACATGGTGCCTGTCCTTCCCAGACCATGATCGCCATGTCCTTTTGCTGTGCGGAGCAAAGGAGGGCAAGCTAGATAACAGGGAAGAAGAGATGTCTTGGAAACATTCCCCAATCTCCCAAGGGTTGATAGCAACCGGTGCCTGCTCGCAAGGGGCAACTCGACTGGCAATGGCAAAGGGTATCAGGACTCAAATCCGAGCCGTATCTTAGCTAGCTAAGACATGCTCTGAACGCAGGAGTTTCAGGAAGATTTATATGCACTCCAAACGGGAGTAGTTTTGGATGGTCCCTGGTACTGGTGGCGGTTTGGTAAAGCTCGACTAAACGAGTAACTAATCATCAATGGCCTTTGCAGAAACACCACCAAACTGTAGCATGACAGATGCTAGTCACTATGGAGCACCAAGCCTGTTTAATCCCTGAGGTAGTGAGGTGCCATTTTCGCGGTGGCATGAGAAAAGCTATTTGTGCTTTGTAGACATATATTGGTCTACTACTACTACTTTTACTTCAACATCAGAGGCCAAGAGAGCCTAGATGGAATCCATCTTTGTGCTTTTTAAGGGTAATGAGTCCCTTGTTTGGAAGTTTCGCCAGCTTTCCTCTGTTTTGAAAAGAAGAAATATGTTACAACGTGAAACTATGCACATGTACGATTGATCTATCACTCACTCTTTTCTTCTCTGGTGTGTATGTGTGTCTATTCATAGTCAGGGTTCCCTTTCACTCTTTTCTATCACTCACTCTTTTCTACTCGCCAGACAACGCCGCGACGCAAGGGAAGACCCACAACCGGACGGACGAGGAAGCAAAGAACCGACACAACCACGTCTGTTCCTAGGAGACTCCAGGCTGGGACGATTGAATCTCGTTGCCTCCCACCGGCGCCGCCGTAGGTCGCCGGTCTTTGTGGCCTTAGGGCCATGGAGACACGGTGGATCTCGGTCCTCGTCGGTGGGAGGGCTCCGCCCCCTGTTTTGAGGGCTTCGTTCTCAGTTTTTAGGGTTAAGGTTTGCAGAGGCGACGCTCAGGTGGTGGTGGCGGCGCCTCGTGCAATAAGGTCTCCCCAGCTTCAACCCCATCTCGGCGATAATGTTGAGAGGCTTGTGGGAGTGGTCTGGTCTTCAAGGTTTTCGTCTGGCTGTGGGGATCTTTGGATCGTCAAGGAGCTTCATCGGCAGTTCTTCCTTCTTCTTCGTCTCCGGGACGGATGTGGTCTCCTTGACCCGTTCGGCGACTTCCCGTCCGCAACCAACAACGTCAGGCCGACTCAGGGAGGAGCGGCAGCGGCGGCGCGCCGTCGACACGGTCTGGAGGTTGAAGATGAAGGGCTTCTCAAGGATTTCGTTGTAATTTTCGTTTTTCTTGGGGTGCTTTGTACTGTTCGTTGTTTCTTTTAATGCCAGTGTCTTATTCGCAAAAAAAAAAGGGTTCCCTTTCGCGTTTGGTGGATTGTGGTAATCCAGTACCTGATTGTAATGAACTAATGATACCCACTAACCACGTTAATTATGTAAAGCGTCTCTCATACTGTACAACGTCATCGGAGCTTGTTCACACTGCGTGTCATGCATTATCAAATAAAATCAGGTAAATTACTTTCATACTCATAAATGTTTTCGTCTTAGTACTCAAACTACACAAGCAGAAGGTATTCAAAACTTCAAATACAGGTCGACTCCAACCCAGACAAAATTTAATTAGAGGACAGAAGAGCTAGTCCAATCGCTTCAGATACTCCTTCTTGAAATAGGCTTTCGCTCCGCTTTATAAATAAAGCAACAACATCCATACAAGGTTCACCAACAAGTTATAGTACGAGAAACCGAAATTACTGGGGCAATAGCATAAACATGCCCAACATAAAACAACAAGACGAGCAATCCCAATATGTGGCGACGCTCGTCAGTCCGGCAGAATGGTGAGATGGCGGGCCGCCTCCTGCAGGGCCCGTAGCATGTCATTCACCCGCTCCTTGTCCTACTGTCTACACAACGGGTACCATAGCTGAAAGGAAGCCAACATTTTGAACACCGAGTCAGAGGCACGTCGAGGAAAAACTTTCTCAATAACTATCTTATTACGCGTAATCCATAAGGATCAAGACATCGCGGCAAACATGAACTAAAAGAGGCGACGCCTCGTCCCAGTTCGGTTCGCCTGGGATTCTAGGAACTCGCCAAGGTCCCAGACTTGCCATGCAGGACCTAGGGCCTCCTGGACAAAGCTCCACAGAAACCGGGCTGTGGGACATGTGAACATTATGTGGGTTCCCGACTCGAGGATCCCGCATAATGAACACAACCCATCCCCTGGGCCATGTCTCTTGGCCACCTCGACCCATGAGGGCAAATGATCTCGTAGCAATTGCCATACAAAGATCTTTGTCTTCAGGGGTAGGGGGCCTTCCACAGTGGTGTCGTCCAAGGTAAGGAGGGCCCTATTTAGAGGGCCCTATAAGCTGAACTAACCGAGAAGATCCCTGAAGGGGTCAATCTCCAAGCAACACTATCCATAGAAGTAGACAGGAAGGGGGACTCTAGCTCTAAGCTCAACCCATGCGGCGGCCTCCTCCATGCCAAAGGTTCTATGGAACACAATGTTCCATGTCCCCTCATGCGCAGCAGAGGCTACCAACAACATAGGGTCTGAGCAAATCGCAAATAGGCTGGGATATCCCACCCGTAGAGGTTGCTCTCCCAACCATGGGTCAAGCCAGAATAGGGTACCTTCTCCATTGCCAATGGAGAAGGAGATCCCTAGACGGATCTCCTGCTTTAGATCCTAGATGGCGCGCTAGAACTAGGAACCCTCGCGACGATCACAAGCCAAGAGGGGGCAGCCTCGAAGATATTTGGCCTTGATCAATCGTAGCCATAGACCCTCTCCCCCCCCCCCCCCTCACCCCTAAGGATACGTCACACCCATTTAAGCATCAAAGCCTTATTAAAGCGGAGTGATGCTAAGATTCCTATGCCCCCAAGCTCCTTGGGGTCACAGATATCCGCCCATTTTACCATGTGATATTTTTGGTGGACATTCATATCCTGCTAGAAGAAGCGCGATAGTTCCTTATTAAAGGTACCATGCACTCCCTCTGGCAGTAAGTATAGCCCCATAATATACATAGGTAAGCTGGATAGGCAAGAATGGATGAGAATAGACTTGCTACCCTTAGATGTGAATCTCCCACGCCATGGCTCAGCTTTCGTCCTACCGCTTCAGATACTCAAGTACTGCAATTGCCGGTTCAAAAAAGTAGTCCCTTTGATCCATATTACTGTCGAGTATTGAATTGCATCTTTCTAGTCGAAGCTGCAAACTTACATGAAAAACACGTCAAACTATGGGCAGCATTTCGTGTGTGTCCAGTCGTGATGATGGAAACGTGTGTAAGTCGTGTTTCTCATACTCCTTCCAATTCAAAATATTTAACGTGAAAGTGAATCTATACACTGTAATATGTTTAGACACATGCATTTTCAGTCAAGAATTTTAGATTAGGGGGGGTATCAAGTTTTGAGCCAATGAAATTGTCGGTTGCCTCAAGCTTCAAGCGCACCCACTATCAGGCGACACTAACTCCTCTTTCAGGGTGCTCTCTCCCTCTCAATTAGTTTCCTGATATTTTTGTCTTTTTTTTGAATGGTGACGGGTCTCGAAGGGTCTCGAAGGACCCACTATTCATAGTCGGTGTTACAATTTACAGACAGGCCCACAAAGGTAAACAAATTACAAACCGGCCCTAGAAAAGTGCAAAAAGAACCTGAGACTGAAAGCAAAAGCGATCAGGTGCCTGGCGTCCACCGAGCTCCAACACCACTGACGAGGCTCTGATCTTGGCCAAAGCACCACCACTGGGGACACATGCCACTTGGGGAGGGGCGACGGAAGCGAGCCAAGACAAAGACGAAGCAGGGAGGGAGCGGCTGCCCTATAGCCCTAAGGTCCGGTGGGAAGACAGAGCTGGCCGCTGATGGCCGTCGGAGGGAAGCTCCCGAACCAGATCCTCCCCGCCCATCGCCTCACCGACAGCCAAGCCACCACCATGGCGACTAAAGGAAGTGGGGAAGCAGCAACTGCGGAGAAGACCGCCACCATCTGAAGCAGAGAAGGGCCCGCCACTTCCAACCCTCTCCCTCGCCGCCACGACCAGCCAAGAGGGCAAGCGAACGAGCCAACCCGCGCCACCACAACTCCCCCTCCTCGCCTCCACGGTCGGCTAGGGGAAGACATGGCGGCACAGCAACTCCGCACCACACGGTGCTTATTTGGGGACGGCGTCAGCCGCCGACGCCATGGCGAGCTCCCTCCAGAGGAGCGCCGCCCTGACCTCCAGATCTGGCCACTCAGATCTGGAGCACCACCATCCACGGGGAGAGCACCCACTACCTGCAAGAAGAAAGGAAACCCTAGACTACGAAGCTGGCGCCTCACCCCCGCCGCTCCCAGTCGGCATCGTCGGCGAGAGCAGCGTCGGCTCGGGCCAGCGCTCTTTGAAGCTCTCCGTGTACTGTAGAGAGGAGAGAGAGAGTGTGAAGGAGGATGAACCCTGATATTTTTCTCTTCTATTTAAATTTGCAGAGAACAAGGACTACTAGATGGAACTTAACACATAAGAGGCGCGATTCTGTAAACCCCCATTCCCTAAACTTAAACACATTAAAGGCTAAGACCAAAGCAAAACCCAACTTAGAATTGTAATACGCGCTCAAAGTTCTAGTGATGCCTACCAAAATGACGCAACAGAGGCAATTCAGCGGAAGCATAGGCTAATATGTCATTCCATGTCTGCCCCATGGACCCGCTCTAGTCACTAGTCGGATATTTTTGTCCTACCCTTCCGAACATCATGGAGAAAAAACTATTTGCATGCATGACAGCTCCTCTTTCGTCCGGCTGGAGGCACATTCGGGGTCGTGGGGTCATCGGTCCATTTTTGTTGATCTCTTTTGCAATCCGCTCCCCAACTGGCATTATGTTGGGTCCCTCATCCTTCTCTTACACTTTTCGCTTTTCTTTTTTTTGCTTGTTTTTTATGAGCAAAGATGATACAAGATCAGTCTATTTTTGGTTGCCCCCAAGTAAAAGATGTTTACTCATATGTAGCTGTGGAGCTTGGGAGACGAGTGTGGTTATTAATGCTGTGTGCCACTTGTATGGTAGAATTCGGATTCTCTAGCAAGTTCATTTGGTTTGCGACAAAGGTAGAACATGAAAAGGGCACGATTCTAGCATCCACATTTTTTCAACGAGAATGAAATGACAGAGCAAATTCGATTTCATCAACCACTCGAGAACGGTAATATTTTTTTATTTCAATTGCAGATTAAAGCACAGTATAGAGGTGAGTAGATGTGATGCTGCACCATACTTCTTAATTAATATGGCATGGGCTCCTCCCTAGTTGGTGTCGGAAAAAATCTGTTCTCCCTTGCACAACATGCACTACTTAAGTAATTTTCTATGCACACAAGGATTCAAGCATGTAGCATTTGGACCTCCCAAAGCTTCACTATGTCATGAGTAGATATTTATAAAGTGGTGCCACATTTGAACAATAATTTGTGATGTTTTGCATGATCACTTAGCCCGTCATCGTATACCAAATAGATGGATCCCATGTATCACGAATGATGCAAGCATAACTTTACATCATTTGTTTCGTCTTATTTTCTATTTTCATGCATTGTCCCGACACTACACACATTGGTATTATTATGAATTAATTATGAGCTATGTTCAACACATATTTGCTGACATTACTCAATAAACTCTCTTTAATTATTCTCTTACTACTACTCCCTCCGTCCCAGTTTATAAGGCTTACATGTATACCTAGGTCGTCATTTTGACAAATATAATCTAAATTTTACAAGATAAAAATTATACCATTAGAAAGTACAATGTTTAAACTTTTTAGTGATATATATTTTGTAGTATATAAGTTATATTATGTTGGTCAAAATGACAACCTAGGTATACGTGTAAGCCTTAAGAACTGGGACATGGAGAGTAGTGAAAAATAACAAGAAGTAAAATGCATGTTTCCAAATAACTGTCACGCATTATGTATCCCATCTATTATGCTTGCAAACTAAGATATAGGATGTGTACTTCCACGTTAAACGAGACAATCAAAATTCTCAAGTACCACGCTTAACAACATTCGTGACCACCTAGGCACCTAATGTCACGGTATGCTTTCATAGTCTAGCTAGGTTGGTACACGAGGCATAACAACAATCTGTTCAGGTTAGGTGTGATTACACCCCATTACTTATGATACTCCATGGTTAAAAAAAAATACATACACGCACTTATTTTAACATAGGCGTCCATTTTGTGTTGGTTTATTTGGCTATCCAAAATGGTTTGGTTATTATAGTGAGAAAATAGTTTTATGTAAACACAACGAATAGATGCAATGTAAATTAACTAGAACGCAATAAGTGAGATTTTGAACCAGCTTATGTGCACAGAATCATACAACTTGTGAGTGGTGGATAGACGGTGATCTTGATTAATGGTGAGGTTGGACCGTACTTTAGAAATAAGAGAGGAGTGCGCCAAGGGAATCCAATCTCCTCTCTCCTATTTGATTTTGTGGCAGATGCGCTCGATGCAATCCTGTCCAAGGCCAGGGTGGCTGGGCATATTGAAGATGTAGTTCCACACCTGATCCCAGGAAGTGTTTCTCACCTTCAGTACGCAGATGATACAATGATCTTGTTGCAGAACACCGATAGTGGGATAAGGAACCTGAAGTTCATCCTGCTGTGCTTTGAACTCCTCTCCGGCATGAAGATCAACTTCCACAGAAGTGAGGTTATTGTGATGGGAGTTGCCCCAGAGGAGGAAGCAAGGGTTGCTAGACTTCTCAACTGCAAGCGAGGATGTTTTACTTTCACTTACTTGGGCTTCACCATGTCTGACCACAAGCTTTCTATCTCTGACAATGAACCACTGGTGGCTGTAGTGGGGAAAAGAGCTGCTCCTTGGCAAGGAAGGTTCATGTCCTCGACTGCTAGGTTGACTTTGATTGATGCTTGTATGTCCAATCTTCCGATGCATACAATGGGGTTGTTCATGTTGGCTGATGGTACCCATGCTGGGTTCGACAAACACAGGAACAGATTCTTCTGGGAAGGGCAAGAGACAAAGAAAAAATACCATTTGGTGAAATGGCAAGACATTTGCCAGCCTAAGAGCCAGGGCGGCCTAGGAGTAACTGATACCAAGATGATGAATGTTGTTTTAATGGCCAAATGGATCTCGCGTATCTTCTTGGAGCAGAATGAGGAGTTGATGTGGTTAAAGCTGCTTAGAGCCAAGTACAGAGTTAGTGAGTTGTTTTCCTCCCCAAATCCGGTGGGGTGCTCTCCCTTCTGACACAGTATTCATAAAATCAAAGATTATTTTAGGCTGGGGGTCAGATTCCATCCCGGGGCTAGCTCCAAGGTCAGTTTTTGGAATGACTCGTGGGTCGGTGAGGTTCTCTCAGGGTGAGATTTCATGCACTATTCCAAAAAAGTTCAGATTCAAAACTGACGATAGCCCAGGCGTACTCAGAGGAGGGCTGGCGGATCCCCTTTCGCCGGAGTTTAGATCAGAACGATCTCCAGGCTTGGAGAGAACTCTGTGCTATTGTGGAAGAGATTGACCTGGCAGATGGCCTAGATAGGATGTACTGGCACCTCGATCCCTCTGGCAGCTTCACTACACGATCTTTGTATCTTGCGCTGTGCAAAAAACCAGAGGTTTCTCTCACTAAGTATCTGTGGGACTTTGCTATTCCCCTAAAAATAAAGATTTTTACCTGGCAGCTTGCAAGGGAGCGGCTCCCTTCAAATGATCAGATTTTGACCAGATTAGGGCCTTCAGATGGAAAGTGTGTTCTATGTGGCAACATAGAGCATGTTGATCACATCTTCTTCCAATGCCCTTTGGCCCAATTTCTCTAGAGTGGGGTTCGCGAGATGTTCAGGGTTAATTGGAACCCTAGTTCCAGGCTAGAATGGTTCTCCATCCTCGATTCCCTGAGTTTAAGAGCCAAGAGATCTACTTGGATCTTTTTTGCTGCGCAGTGCTGGGCAATTTGGACCACGCGTAATAAATTCACTATTGAAGGAAAATTTCCACGTCAACCCGCTGACTGTATTTTCAAAATCATTCTCTCTTTGCAGCTGTGGTGGCATCTTCAAAGGTCTAAGGACAAAGAGATGATGGACGAGCTGGTTTCCATGACACAGGCCTTCTTCGCTACCTCCTACTCGCCTCCAGCACCTCCGCCCAGTACCTAATCTTCTGCAGTTCCTTGGAGCTACTTTCAGAACTTCCTCCCAGCCTGCGTGCTGTGTATGCTTTGTATTAAGTAAACTCCTTTTGGGGTCTGGCCAGTGTGGCTAGCCTCGTTTTTAGACTTTGCTGTTGCCCCTGCCTTCTTACGGCGGCAGGCAATGAGTTTTTCTTCTGTGTTGTAAGCTACGATGTTATATGGTTTTATTAAGTTAAAGTCGGACACGAGGTGCCTTCTATCTAAAAAAGATTATGGTTGTGTGTGTATGCTACATTCTCGTCTCTTCAAAAAGTGTGTATGCTATATTTATGAAACTGGATTAATCCTAGCAAGGTACTCCCATTTGTCTCAAAATATATGGCATCTAAGTTTAGTTAAAAGTCAATATCTTCTAAGTTTAGCTGAATTTATAGATAAAAATATAAATATTTGCAATATCAAATAAATTTATTGAGAAAATATATACTTTATGGTAAATCTATTGCTATTAATTTAGCATTGTAAATATTCATAATTTTTGTATAAACTTGATCAAACTTAGAAAATATTGATTTTAACTAAGCTTAGACGTCTTGCATTTTAGAATGACGGTAGTATATATTTAAACTGGAGAGAGATGATGTCCTCCATATCCAATGTTTTTGGAAAAAGAAATGCCTTCCGTATATAATGTTGAAACTCGTCAGATGCACACAATTCGTGAGGCCCGGCGCTCACGCAAGAGACACATACCCAAAACTCCCACGCGAACTCCGTAATCTACCTACAAATTATATACACTCACTGTCATCACGGACCCACCTTTCGTCCAGGGCAACTCAAAGAGTAAACCGCACCGGCGGTCCCTATTCTTTTCCTATGCCTTCACTTAAGTCCCTTTTCTTTAAAACTGAACACATTAGTCCTAATTCTATTCTTTGTTGCTCACGCCAGGTCCTAAGTTAGTTTGCCCCGCATGCCACGTCCACAATGGGACCGAACAGACCGCCCAAACACGCCAGGCCCGTCCCTCACCTCCATCGGGCCGGCTCTGTGGTCGCGTTCGAGGCGATACGCGGCGGAGAGGAGCCCCCGATCAGAGGCGACCGGAAAGGAGCACGCGCGGCGGCGGAGGAAGCCCCCATGCCGGCAACGCATCTCTCTACTCCCTCCCCCTCCATCGGTCTGGCTGTGTGTAGAGGCAGCGTTCGAGGCGTTAGGGCGGCAGAGGTGCTGTTCCGGTGAGAGCTGACCGGAGAGGAGCGCGCGGTGGCGGCGCCGGCCGCCGCTAGGATGGCTCCGGCGAGCAAGGAGCCAGGGCTGCGTCGACCCGGCGATCCTCCTGCGCGCTATGGTAAGAAACCTAACCCTAATCCCCTCTTGGACAGTGGCATCGCTGGCAGTATATTTGTAGGTAAAATTTGTGTTAGAAATTGATGATTAGCTTCATATGTAGGACCACTAGAGGAGAAATTCACTGTAGAGATCAATTACGCTGGATTTTTTTGCGGGTTTGGCTCGGCAAAGTCGTATGTCGATGGCAAAGTCGCTCGTTTTGATCGGTGTGATGCAGATACTTGGTCTCCTCTCTGGCTCACTGATTTTATGCAGCAGCTCGGTTATCCTAATCCAAATAAATACATGTTGTACTGGCTGCTCCCTGGAATGGATCTTGGCACAGGACTCCGCATTGTAGACTGTGATACAGACACATTGAGCATGATTGCGGTTGTTCCAAAGTTCCAGTATTTTTAGATGTTTGTGAATCACAAGGATATGCAATTTGACACTGGCAAGTGTCCAGAGCTTGGCAGAGTACAACATGCAGCAGATGCAGCACCACGAGAGCAAGAACCGGCAGTAGCAGCAGCACCAGAGGCAGAACATGTAGCAGCACCAGAGGCAGACCATGCAACAACACCAACTTCACCTATCACAGAGCTACATGCACAGATTGTATTTGCAGGTGATGAATATGAAGTGCATGCACAACCTCCAAAGAAGATGCCTGTGAAAAGGAATAATAACTCCAAGGTGAAAATCTTGTTAATTCATATTAATTCATGTTAACTGCATTTGCCACATTTCTCTCATACTGTGCAATTACAGAAGAAGACATTACCAAAACCTAGTACAAGTGCAACAGCTAGTCTTGTTGAGTCTGCTATGAGTTATGATATTTCCTCAACTAGTGTGATTCACATCCTACAGGAGCAGGTGCTATTTTTATCAAACCTTTGCAATTTTTCACTTATGGAGTTTGCAACTTCTCACTTCTACTACTTTGTAGGCTGCAGCAACACAACAATCTCAGACTCTGTTGCCCGGTCCTCTGCCCGAAAGCCGATTCATTGCAAGCTGCAGAGATGACCTGCCCCCTCCAAGATCAACCACTGCAACTCTTGGCTTGAAGAGGAGGAAGCGAGTGGTGAAAAAAAAGGAGAACATGATTCCCAAGGTGTAGATGACACCAAGGAAGTGCTAGTACATTTTGGACAGAAGAAGAAAATTTGCAAGGTTCCTTTTGGCTAGGTTTGTACTGAAACCTGAGATGTGGCTGTAGGTTTCACACAAACCATGAAAGTGCAATTGATTGATAGTGCACTTGTAAATCTGCCAGTACTCTCCTTTACTTTTGCCGCACATAATGTTGCAACATCTAAACTGTTCTTATGTGCAATGTTCTGTTACTTGTTATATGTGCATCTCTGTTATGAATTTATTTGAATCACTTTGCTGCCATAATTCAATAAAACAAAAGAAATGCTGCCAAAATTTGAATTTGAATCAACACTTCATTTGCATCAGCTACAGGCTGCAGGAGCTAAAAGCTGGGTGCGTTTTAGTGATATTTGGAACCCAAACTGGCAAACTGGACACTAGTATCCCTCATATTTGATAGCCATTGTGGAGAGCAGCATGCACGATCTGCGGTTGTGGAGAGCAGCACCGGCATCAGCGGACCAGCTGGACCCGGGCGAGTGCTTGGCAGGGGAGAGCCAAGAAACAAGTAGGAGTACGTGGCATCAGGAATCGTGGGGCAAAGCAAATTAGGACCTGGCGTGAGCAGTACAGATTAGATTTAGGACTAATGTGTTCAGTTTTAAAGAAAAGGGACTTAAGTGAAGGCACAGAGAAAGAATAGGACCGCCGGTGCGGTTTACTCCAACTCAAATGTCCTAAAGCAGTTCCGGGACAGATGACCCCACATGCCAGCATCATATGCTCCCACAACCGGTCGATTGCTCGCGTGCACGTAGCGATTCTCCAAAGGGCAAAAAAGGCGCGCCTACTCTCAGCACACGACATGTGGCGACAACCGGCACCCCAGGCCCTCCACCCTCCGCTGGCCGCCCGCGAGAGATCTAGGCCGTCCATCGCGCCACAGGCTCTTGAATCGACGGTCCAGATCCGTCCCGCGACGCCCGCGGGCACGTCCCGCCGCTATTAAAAGCCCCCACCCCATTCCCCTCCTCTCCTCACCCAAATCCCCAAATTCTCCAAACCATGGCCTGGTCCCGCCGGAGATCGTGAGATCGCGCGCGCCGCCGACGCCGCCGGCGATGACCTCGGCCGTGGTCGCCGGCCGGAATGAGGTCCACCACCATCACCACCATTGGGGCGACGCCCGCGTCCCCCGCATGCCCAAACCCTCCAACCCTAACCACCACAGGCGCCACCGCCCGACCACCCCAAACCCTAACCGCACCGTCCCGCCGCCGCCACCGCGGGCGGCGCCTCCGGCCGCGTATTCGCCGGAGCCGTCCCCGTCAGGCCACGTCCTAATCCGCCCGTCGTCCCTGTCCCGCAGGGAGGCCCGGGATGTGCGCGCGCGGCTCACCCGCGACCTCGGCCGCGTCCGCGCCCTCCTCTCCCACATCGACACCTGGGAGGACCGCCGGCACCCACCGCCGCGCCACGCCGCTCCCCCGCCCCCGCCGCGGCTGCGGGAGGCGATGCTGACCCGGTGCGCGCAGATCCTCACCAAGCTCCGGAAGCAGAGGAACTGCGTCTGGTTCAACCGGCCCGTCGACGTGGAGCGGCTCAGGCTGCACGACTACCACGCCGTCATCAGGAGCCCCATGGATCTCGGCACCGTGAAAGCCAACCTCGCCGCGGGGGCGTACCCCTCGCACGAGGCATTCGCGGAGGACGTCCGGCTCACCTTCCACAACGCCCTGCGCTACAACCCCGTCGGCCACGAGGTCCACAGATCCGCCGGCAACCTCCTCGCCAACTTCGAAACCCTTCACACGGAGGCCGTTTCCTGGTACGAGCAGGAGCTCGAGCAGCAGCTCGAGCCGACAATGCAGCTGGAATTCTCGCCACCGCGGCAGCCGCTGGTACATGTGCCGGTGCAGGCGCAGCCGGCGCCTCTGCTTTCGCAGGAGCCGTCGAGGATGATGGGTGTCGGGAAGAGGCCCAAGCCCAAGGCGAGGGACCCCAACAAGAGGGAGATGAGCGAGGAGGAGATGCAGAAGTTGAGGGAGGAGATTGAGAGCTTGCCCGAGGAGAAGATGGGGAATGTGCTGCAGATTGTGCAGAAGAGGAGTGCTGATCCTGCGCTGAGGGGGGGTGTTGTTGAGCTCGACTTTGATGAAATGGATGTTGAGACGCTGTGGGAGCTTGATCGGTTTGTTGTCAATTGGAAGAAGGTTCTGAAGAAGAGCCGGCACACTGGTGTGATGAATGGCGGCGATGTAATGGCTCCTGGTATTCCTGTTGAGGATGATCTGGTGATGGTAAATGTGGATTCTCCTACGGTGGTTGAAATCGGAGACTCGGTAAGGCATTGGGAAGACACTGGTTATTCTTTCCTAATAGTAGTTAGGGAATGCTGAATTCTGTTCTTATGTAGGGGTTGCTCTGTTTTTCCTTGTTTTGTGCAGGAGACTGATGTGCCAGACAAGAGGTCTTCAGAGGCTGAGATGATTGATGAGTATGTGGATATTGGTGATGAGATGCCAACGGCAAATTACCAGTCGGTAGAGATCGAGAAAGATGCCCAGGTAGCGAGCAGCTCGAGTGGGTCTGATAGCGGTTCATCTTCATCCAGTGGTATGATGGAGGATGTGTTATGTATGCCCCCTCATTTGCTGATTTCTTGATGACTTGTTGTGTGACACTTCAAATTGTTTGCAGATTCTGGCTCGAGGAGCTCTGGTGGCTTTGATTCTGATGGGGATGATGCTCGGTCTCCAGACTAGGTGGTGCTTCTTTCTCTGACAATAGGATTGTAGTGATTTCAGTAGGTGACTAAGATCTTTTTGGTGAGGGTAGTGTATAGGAAATTGGAGGGATTCGTGTCCATTCAAGTTGTTGTGAGGGGCTGTGTGTCAATCCAGATTAAGTTGTTGTTTCTTTGCAGTAATAGATGTCCAGGTTGTTCGTTAAGCATTGATCATTGTAAAGGAGGGGATATAATCGGGAAAAAGGAGAGATGTAGCAATGCCTTGCATTTGCATGAGCTCTTATACTATTGCTAGCTGGCTCCTTTATGCTCTTGTGCTGTTGTGCGTGCGGTAGTTTGTTCTACTGTGTATTTTCACTATTATGAATTGATGGCGATTTCACATTATAGTTCATCATCACAAAACCTGCCTTGATAATTTGATATTTTAATGTTAACTGCTGGTGATTCTATCAAGTGAAAATACTGTCAAGATATGGTGATTGGCAGCGCAACCTATAGGGGTAGCAATGCCATATTTCCATCGTGAGCCTCCAATTTCCTATTGCTAGCCGTCTCCTTATGTTCCTGTTGTGCGTACAGTAGTTTGTTCTACTGTGTATTCCGAATAGGTGTCGATTGGACATAATAGATCATCAGAACAAAACCTGCCTGGATACCTCATTGATGATATTGAACCGCTGGTGCTTCTATCAAGTGAAAACACTATGCCAGTATGCCCAAGATGTAGTTCTTCGCAACCAACTCTGTTCAGGTTGATGAATGATGGTTTATCCTATTTTTCAATAAGCGTCGGCGTTGGAACTAAGATGCTTGGGTAATTATCTGACAATTGCTTTAGTGAGCGTCATGCAATATGGTAGGATGAATTCATGGAATTGTGAAATTGAATTGCATTGTGCTACCTCTGTACCATAACATAAGATGTTATTATCATAACGCGGACTTTTGTCTCATAAGTGCTACCCTCCCCAATAGATCCACCGTGTACGTTTTGCTTTGAGATTGAAACTACAGCAAGAAAATGTAACGGCTAGAAACCCATAAATTGAAAATACATTGATATACACCAGCTTGTACCTGACAAGTAAAACAGTAGTTTTGAGTTGTGTGTGGCCATGAAGAAGGGAAAGCACAGAACTTTGCTGCTCCCCGCTGTTGCGATGTGCTGCTACCCGGCCGCCGTTGTGGTCTGCATGTCGCTGTCATGCTAGGTCTTAGAGCATCTCCAGCCATGGACCCGGCTGAGGCCCTCGGCAGCCTTTTTTTCATCCGGATGGCAAAAAACGGTTCAATCGTGCCTTCGGTTTCTCGTTTTCATTTAGCTTTGGGCCTTCATCCATCCGGCAAGCCCAGGCCATCCCGGCCCTCCGGGGCGCGCTCAGGGACTCCGGATGAAAAAATGCGCGCGAAACGGCGAGGAAAGTTCCCACGCGTCTGGTGGCCCTGACTTGTCGGCGAGAGAGGGCGGTCGTCGTCCTCATCGTATCGTTGTCTTCCCGCGTATCGTCTTCCGCGTGCTGTAAAAGCCTGCCGCCGATGGACGTGTAGCCACGCGGCGAGGCGAGTTAATGCGCGGTCGCCCTATTTATCGCGGCCTACCGCGCGTCTGGCCGCATTCACCCCCTTCTCCCCAGTCCAGTCTCCAGCGAAACCTGCCGAGCAATGGCGGACTACGGCTCCGACGATGGCGCGGTCAACAAGGGCTTCGGCCGGCGCTCCCTGCACCAGTGGGAGGGCCGCCTGCTCTACATGGCCGGCTACCCGGCGCCGCCCGACTTCTGCGCGCCCGGAGGCTGGCGCCTGAGCGCGGGGGGCGTCCCGATCCCGTCGCCGCCAGTGGGCACCGCCCTCGACGCCGCCATCGACGAGGTGCTCGAGGGGATGAGCGACGAGCAGCGCGCGGAGCCGCGCTTCTACCCGGACAACTACCAGGCGTGGACGACGTTCTTCTATCGCAGGTACGAACGCGAACTCGCTTCGTACGACGGCCCTCCTCCTCCTGCGCGCAACAACGCCGCTGGCCGCCGCCACTGGTGGAGCGCGCCTAGGCCGCACCCTCGAGGCCGTCCTCGCGCACATCGAGCGCGGCAACTCGCCCGTCCTCGGGATTCCATCGCCACAGCCACCGACGTTGTCGCGCCGTCGCGGGAGCTCGTGGATGCCAGGGCGGATGGCATCCCGATCCTCCGGGTGGACGTCGTCTGGGTCGGCATCACGATCGTCGGCATCGACGCCGAGGACCGTGAAGCAGGAGCCGCCATCCGCGCCGCCGAGGCGCAGCAGCGGCGCCCTCGTCATCCGCGAGGGGCGCGCACCTCGTCGCCATTGCTGCGCGGAAGGACGACGCAGTGGCCGCGTCTGACCTCGCCGATGCGGAGGCCGCGCGGGCCGAGGACGCGACGCTCCGCGAGGCGATCGCCAAGTCCCTCGCCGACAACTCCATGCCGATGGATGCGGCGCTCGCCTGGTCCAGGCAGGACTGGGAGAGGGAGCAGGCGGAGCAGCAGCAGCGGCGGCTGCTGAACCTAGCGTAGGCGCGGCGCCACGCCGAAGCCGCCGCTCAACCGGCCAGAGGTGCGCCGGTCGTCAAGCTGGAGGACTCCAGCGACGACGACCTGTACCGGCCTACGCCGCCACGCTTCGGCGACGCTGGACAGGGGTCCAGCCGTTGGACCCCCGGCCAGAGCAGCCAGCCGGCGCCACCGCAGGACGACGGCGGCGACTCCAGCGACGACGACGGCGGCGACTACACGCGTTTGTACCGCCATTTCGGCATGTAAAACGCGTGTTTTTAGTTTAGGTTAGGCCGAATTCAAATATATTACGAATTCGGCCTATATATGTAAAAACTTGCCTATATATATTAAATATCTCTAAATTTCGCCTAAGTTTGAACATTTTTTGTCTAGTTCTGTTTGATTTTGAATTTTCCCCTGAGCTCGTCGCTGGGAAAATGGGCCTCCCCATGCCGAAATTTTCATCCATCCGGTGCTAAATAGACGAATATCGCCGGATTTCGGCCTAGGGAGGTCCAGCGAGATATTGGGCGGATCCAGGTCGCTGTCGTGCTAGGTCTTGGACGCCGCGTCTGGCGAGATATTGGGCGGGATCCATGCGCGGTCCAGCTCCTGGGATGGAGTCATGGCACCCTGGACCCTTGCGCAGTTGAGGTTCAAAGTCGACCTCTAGTCTACAGCCATGGCGCTCGGAAACCAGCACGCGCCTAGGCTTCCCTGCACCGTCCCAAGACCGTCGTATCCCGTACAGAAATTGGAGAAGAGCAAGGAAGAAGAAAGGGGAATACTCTGATGTTGCGGGAGAAAGGGGCAAAACCTCCAACGGGAGGATTGAATTGCCGTGACGCTCTGTTCAAGTAGACCCATCTCCTGGAATGGAAAGTACAGAGGAATACGGAAGTGAATGTCTCAAATATACTCATCTATACAATAAACTAGATGGACCTAGCGCGCTTTGTCGCGCCGTTCTATGTTACTATCGCTTTAACTTTTTGGGCGGTCTGCATGTCACTGGCTTTACATGGATTCTTTTTTGGGTTTTAGTAGGCGACATGTTAGCTGTGTCGCAACTTCACCAGCATGTTGTATAAAAAAGAAAAATCAGACAGAACTAAAAATAACAGCTTTCGACTTCCCACAATCATGGTTGCAAAGCTAACGTGACAACAAAAATAGCTTCCATTGTATTGCTCACACATAGGGCCAAAACTCCAAAACCTTGTTGGTAGAATCTAATAAAGTAAAGTAGTAGAAGAGAAAGAAGTGACTTACAATCTAAATATGTTAAGCAGTAGAAAAGGTTCCAAAAATAGATACCATATCATTGCTTATACACAATGTTAAGCTTCCAAAACTTTGATATTCCAAAAATAATAGCATCACTCACACTTTACAACCCTTTAAATATATGCCACGACAATTTATTTTATATACGCATATATTCATCGTTAACTACATCGATTGTCTAATGAATAAAATGTAACTCATAAGATCAGTTGCAATGTATATGTTGTAACCTCATCCCGAGTGACACAATAATTTATATTTATCACTGGATCAAAGATTTAATGCTAAAATAATAAAAATGTTCATATTTTTCTTTGGTTCAAATTTGCACAAGTTTCTTGCCCACTCTCAAGTAAAATTAGTTTAGCATAAAATATAAGTCAAGAGGGAGATACCGGATTTCTATAAAAGTTATATTATTTAGACTGTGAAGTGAAGTCCTGGATCAAACTTTTTAGGATATTATTTAGGTTCAAGATGAGAACTGAAGAAGTATTACCATAAATTTTTATCCAATTCTTTAAATTAAATAGTGATATATCGCTCCTTCTAAGAAAATCAAACCAAAAGATACTAATTTGATCAAGAGACCAAAGCCAAATTTCCTAGCACGTGGGGCCATTGATAGTGACCCGCCACACCTCCTAAGAAGCTCAAAGCTAGGGAGCTTAGAGCTCTTAGAGGATTTTGAGTGGACCCAGGAGTAGCATCGGTGGATGTCACACCCAGGAGTTCCAATGCAATTCTCGTTATTATCACTATTATACTTATATATTTATTGTAGTATGACATATAGAGTAAAGGACACAAAACTACCACATTTAGAGCACTCGCATCGCCAAACTACCGTTTTTGGACCAAGTGACACTTAAATACCATTTTTTACGCAGGGGTGTGGCGGTAAAACACTGTTTGCCGCTTGAACCGTTTTCTGACAGTTTGAGTCCACCTATCGGGTCTATGTGGCAACAATAAACATAGAATAATATGAATCAAAAATTGTAGGGATTAATAATGAATTTCCATTGAACTCAGGGTCTTATTTGCAAAATCGCTGAATAAATAAGATTGCCATCTTGTTCTTGCTCCTTGTCGATGCACCTGCGGAGGGGGAGGACGACATGTTCTCTCCTCTTCCACGATAGCGCAGCACACCATGACGGCAGGTCAGAACGCATGGCCCTCGAGGATGGAATGAGCCACGGCGACGACCTCCTCTTGGGGATTTGCGGGTGCGTCCTCCATGTCGGTGGGGCCAGGGTGAGGTTCGTTGTCGAGGCAGCTGGCGACGACGAGGTAGGGCTCGAGGTCCAGGTAGAGGCTGCCCGAGCCTATCTATGTTGGCCGCCCGCGCCTCACAGGACCAGGTCAAGGTCGCGCGCTCCACATTTCGGCCGCCCGCTTCTCTGCCTCCCCTGACCGCCGCTTCTACACCGCGTGTCTCCACCATTGCCATACACGTTACACAGAGGTCGGCGACCTCCATGGGTGCCGTCAATGTGTTCCTGTTGGACCAGAACTCCTCCACCCAGGCTCGGGCGGCCAGGTGTGCCGCATGTGCGGCCCGCACAGGGCCCCAAATTTTTGGGGGCCCCAAACTTTGACAGCCCGTTTAGCTACGATGCCAATTCACCTAAAATAAGCTGCATTACCGCAGGGTGGGCTTTCTAATTTGCTTGGTACATGGCCTCACCTTGCTTGTCGATTGGACCCTAGGAGCGATGCAGCGAGCCAGCGAGAGGGCCCCTCTCCTTTGGCTGGGACGCACAGACGCACGTCGACCGATTAGACGATTAGCTTCCTTTTTCCGATCCCGAGTAGCGACAAGACCCCCGAGGCGTCGTCGTCAAGATTTGCCGTGGAGCTACAAGCCGGCAGCGCAAGCGCATCTTCTCCCTGTTCGATGTCAAACTGAATCGGATCCAGTTAGTTGTGTGTGCTACTTCGTCTTCTCCATCTTAGATTTGTGCATATTTAGCCCCTATATTATTATTAATTGGTGTTTCTAATACTTCAATGGTTAACTTTCTATCAACTTAGTAGGATCAGATCTTGCCTCCTTGATCGTCATGCAGCAGTTCCACGGACTACAGACACGAGACGGGACAGGGTGAGTTTCATGGTATGTTAAATCTCTAATCGCCAATCAAATAGAAATTTCTTTTAATACTCCAGTTAATTGCAGATGGCACATCCTTCGATTTTATTTTATTCATATTTTATAGCATCTAGAAGTAGGATAAGAGACATAAGAGTCTATCTGTCAATCAAATTGACAATTCTTTAAATATTCAAAATTTTGTATTTTATTAAAAAATGAGGGCCTATTTTAAAATTTCGCACAGGGCCCTAAATTTTGCCGACTCGGCCCTGCCTCCGCCTACACGGCCAGCGAGAGCACCAGGTGCACGCATGCGGCGAGACCAGCTGGAAGAGGAGGGGCTAGACGGAGCGAACGACGTCGGAGGTTTTCCGCGGCGGTACGTCACGCCGACGTCTGGTCGCTCGGCTGCACGGCGGTGGAGCTAGTCGCTCGGCTGCAAAATAAAACTCTGATTGGACATAAAACGTGTTAACATGGCTAAACTAAAAAAAAAACCAGCGCTCCTTACCACGAGACTGCCATAAAAGTGGTATTTTGCTCATTTACTTCATCTTATAGTATGTGACACAGGAAGTACATGTATGCTAATTCAGGATCTTATATAAGTTCAAAAAAAAATCAGGATCTTATATCTTCGGTGTTGCCCTGCACATGATGCGGGAATGCCCATTTTGATATACACGTTTAATGCGCGTGTGAGGTTTTGGTGTATGGTATCTTATTTTTCAAACATATGGAGAAAAATCTAAATTTTGTTCTTAGTCTATCCTTAGTTTTGATAAGATAAACAGTCTGATGCTTAGTTTAGCTTGATCGCTTACCGTAAGAATGGCAATGGGCAGGGTAGAGCAATACCATACCAATACTCGTATAGTCTAGGGGTGGAGCTGTTTAGGCTAACCCTGATGCACATGCATCATGGTTAAGAAAAAAAATACTAGTATTTGTGAGCTCCATGAAGGCAGTGCATCAGGTTAGGATAAAAATTATGCACCAGGGAGGCATAAATTCAACAAGCAAAGGATGCAACCTTGAGCATGCATCATGGAAAATTTCCCTCTAGCTCCGCCCCTGGTATAGTTGATGGGTACAAAATTCTATTCGTACCTATACCCATACTTCATCCATACCCATTCCGATGGGTACCCGTACCCGTTGGATACCCAGCGTGTAGATGAAATATACACAACTTATTCACTATTTTAGAATGATACATAGCATATGAGAGCAGCTAGGACCTAGAATTTTGGTCACCTTTATTTAAAGAGACAAGAGAACTATAGATAGGGCTTAATTATGGGACTAGTTGGGTCGTGGGGCACCCATCTCTCTTGATCGCTATCAACCAACACAACTAGACTGCTCTAGATTCGCATGTAAGTATAAATGGATATAATATGGGTATATCCGTGGGTAAAAGGCTATACTCGTGTATGGCTTAACGGGGTGGGTATGGGTACTACACATGGGTATAAAAGTGTGCCCATACCCTGCCCATACAGATATAATACCCGCGCGTACTCGTACCCATGGGTAAAATTACCATCCTTACAAGTATGTGCAATTCAACTTGATCTAGTTCAGGTCTATTAGGGCATGTACAACACCAGCTCCTTATTAAGGCGTTTAAGTTAGAATAAATAAAGACCAAAAGTCTGATAATTACCCAAGCATCTTAGAGCACGAGCAAAGGAGGCAGTGATATACCAGCGTCTCACCTAAGCACGAAGCTAAAAAGTAGTTGAAGCTAGAAGTATGAGGAATATTGGCTTAATCTATAACAGTTCATCTTTTCCTCAAAAGTTGTTTTAATCTCCTTTTTCTCTTACTTTTTTCCTCTTTTTCACTTTTTCTATTAAAGAAATCATCTCCCTAAAAAAATATCATATAAGTCTAACTTAGATCACTCGAACCTAGTTAAAACTGCAAGGCAACAAGCTATGCATTGGCTATGCCGTTAGTTCCAACGACAAGGCTTATTTCAGACCTAAAAAGAAGCCTAATCGCTACTCAATTGGGCCTGTGCAGGAAAGAGAAAAAAAGGTTTAGCACGCGACGGTTTCACTTTGCATCAACGCTAGAGTAAATCATATGGTTGGATGGGATTTAGGCCTAACTGCCAGGAAAATTCAAGCCCTTAGTTCGCTTCTGTTTACGTGTATGTCCAAATCCTTGTGGATTGCATCTTTGCATAGAGGGAGGGAGCTGTTGTAAGCATCCACGGCGCACACAGGCACCTCATACTCCCACGTCGGCGTGGAGTTTAACATCACACTCAGCACCTAGTATCACGTTTAGTAAATCTAATGCAGCACGATGAAAACCACATTCAGCTCTAAACTTTCAAGTCTTCAGTGATGGCAGCCTCCGTAAAGAAATCTAGTTCCCTAGATGATAAAGCCATGGCTAGGAGTTTTTTTTTTAGGGAAATTACAGCAGGAGAGGCTCCTACTGCTCATATATTTATAAAAAAGGAATATTTACATAGATGATTTTTACAATCACACCATGGATTTACCATGGTTTGAGCCAAAGCTCAAAGAAAGAAAAGTATATATTTTAGACTCTCAAACTAGCAACAAATGTTTTAATCTGCTCTCTGCGGTCCTGATTGACCCTACTACTCAACAGATCAGAGTCTACAACGAAGCTAGCGAGCCAACTTTCAGTTGTTGGAACTATACCATCAAAGTATTTCCTATTACGTTGCTTCCAAATATTCCAGGCACCAATGATGGCAAATTACAAGAAGAGATCAGCAGTCCAATTGTTGGCTGCAGCACTAATGCGGTCACTCAAGGGGAGATCAATGTTCCACTGAATCCCCAAAATATTCCAACAGGTCTTGATGTGAGTGCAATCAAAAAATAGGTGATCTCTTGTTTCTCTGACCAGATTGCATACTACACACTTGTCATTTGGGATATGATACTGACGGCGACAAAGCATGTCCCTGGTGTTTAAACGATCAATCATCAATAGCCAAGCAAACACCTTCAGTTTCATCACACATTTGGTTTTAAAATTAATGGGAGACTAGGCATTGGGGACACCTCTCTGAAAAAAAAGCTGTAGAAATCCTTGACCTTATAAACCTTCTGACCCCATACATAGGTCCACTGCTGCCATTCCCCCTCTGATGTAGAACATCTTGTAACTCTTCAAGTTCAGTATAAGCTTCAGCAGACAAAGGGTGGAAGAAATTGTTGCCAGACTCTTCCATTTCCAGGAATTGCATAATGGAACAATCTTCATGGAGAGCAAATGAGAAAAGATGCGGTTAGGCTTCTTGAGGGATTCTATCTGTCCAGGAGTCTTTCCATAATAGGATCGTATCTCCAACATTTGCCGAGCACTCAGTAATGCCTCTGTAGAAAGGAAATAGACTACTGACATCTCTCCACCAGTATGATCCGCAAGGTCTCTTTGCAAGGGGGGCTCCATTTTGGTAATATTTGTCCCAGACAAGGATTACCCATGGGATATCTTGCTTATTGAAGAATTTGTGCATATATTTTAGCAGTAGACCTTGATTTTGGACTTTTAAATCCATCAGACCAAGACCTCCTTTATCTTTTGGCTGACATACAATATCCCATGCAGCAAGTGAGTATGTTTTTTCTTCATGATCTTCAGATTTTTTCCAAAGGCCATGGCGTCTGGCACGATCAATGAACTCCAGGATTTGTAAGGGGATTTTCAACACACATAGTGCATATATTATTAGGGGAGACAATGCAGAATTTATGAAAGTTACCATGCCCCCATAAGTGAGCCAAATTGCAGAACTTGTAAGCCTTTGTTCAACACGATCAACCAATGGCATTAGTTCTGCTACTGTAGGTCTGGTTGTGCCCACTGGCAACCCGAGATAAGTGAAGGGCAAGGTGCTTGACAGCCAAGCACTTGAGCCAATTCGTGAGCCTTGGCAGCATTAGTGTTGATCGGGATCAACTGGGACTTATGAAAATTAATTTTTAAACCAGTGCACTGAGCATATGCCTGAGTTTTAATTTTTTGTAATACTATTTTGAGACTGAGTTTTAATAAATGCCGTATGCATCAATTGATGCAGAGGCCGGGGTCACCCCATTTCGAAAAAAAAAACCAGTGCACTGAGCATATGCCTGAAGAATGGAGTGAAGATTCATAAGTTGCTGACTGTCCGCCGGCAAGATGATAATTGTGTCATCCGCATACTGAACCACTGGGAAATCTTCAGCAGCAGGCTGATCAATTGGTAGTCCTAGCAATCTTTATTCATATGCTTTATTAATAATGACTTGCAAAAGTTCTGCTCCAGAAACAAAAAGAAGAGGGGAAAGGGGATCCCCATGCCTGACCCCTCTCCTGCATTTAAATTCAGCACCAGGCACCCCATTAACCAAGATTGAGGATGAGCCAGACTCTAAGATTAATTTTATCCATTTGATAAACATTTCATCAAAACCCATGTGAAGAAGAATCAGGAGAATGGTGAAATGCTCAATGGAAAGCTTTTTCGAAGTCAAGCTTGAGAACAACAATTTCATTGCCTGAACATTTACATTGATAGAGGTATTCCAGTGACCAAGCCAAGCAATCTTGAATACTCCTCCCTCTGATAAAGTCATATTGGTTTCTGTGTAGTACTTTCAAAATCCACTTCTGCAATCTTTCGGCAATAATCTTGGTTAACAGCTTGAGCACACAATTTAGAAGGGAGAAGTGGGGACAAGGGTAATCAGAGATGAATTTAGACATTGTAAATTAATATTCCCTTCCCACAAATCCTCACACAACTTATAAAAATCTGGTGCAATAATGTCCCAACACACCTTCATGAACATACAATTGAACCCATCCGGGCTAGGGGCCTTATCAGTTGGCAAAGATTTAATTACTTTATCAATCTCTTCTTTGGAGAATGGGCAAGATATCTCTTCTAGACCTTCAACTCTCTGGAATAACTCATCTAAATTAAAGCAAACTATTAGGAGAATGAGAGACTCCCATACGCTTGAATGAAGCAAAGAAAGCAGCTACCTTTTCCTAATGGTTGTCCGCATTTCTGCCATCATCCAATTTAACTGAGACAATTGAATTCTGTATGTACCTTTCTGAGGCCCTAGCATGAAAGTACTTCATGTTCTCGTCTCCTAGCTGAGCGCAACGGTAAGTACATCTCTTTTTCCAGTACTTATTGAGCAAGCGAAGAATGTGCTTCTTTAGGATTATTCTGAAGTTCCATTCTTGCAAAAAAAAGGCCTCTTTTCTTCCAAACTGTCTAGATTGAGTAGAATCATATTACTATTCTCGATAAGCAACTTCAGCTTTGAAATAGATTTACTCCACTGTTTGAAACCTCTTCTGACATTTTTCAGTTTAGCCAAAATGATTGTAGCACTACTTTTGGCTCTGACAGGCTTGTTCCAAAGTTTCTGCACAGTCTCCTTAAACCCAGGGTGCAAAGGCCAGTAGTTCTCAAAACAAAATAGTTTACTTCTAGGAATGGAGGTTTCAATGGATACAAGGCAAGGGACATGATCCGAAACCGGTTTAGCCAGAGATTTGACCATTGTATTTGGGAAGACGGATGTCCATTCAGCTGATGTGAAGAACCAATCGAGTTGCTCTAGGAGAGTTTCTTCCTGCATGTTACTCCATGTGTACTGGCAACCTTTGAGAGGAATTTCCATTAAGGCCTGCTGGCTAATCACCTCATTGAAAATCATCATTTCATTATGGTTTCCTCCTGGCATGTTTCTATTTTCAGAAGACCTCATGAGGTTGAAGTCACCAAGAAAAAGCCACAGACTTGTGGGATCAATTTCCAAATTTTTAAACCATTCCACAAACATATGTTTTTCAGGATCAGAACAAGGTGCATATATATATTTGAAAGGATCCACTTTTTACTCATTTCTGTGGAGGAAAATTCAATTGAGATCACGAACCTCTCTCTGTGAATTATTTGGCCAGTAAAAATTGAACTATTCCAGATTATTATTAAGCCACCCAAGGTTCCAATAGAGGGAATAAATTCAAACTTATCAAAACATCGATGACAAAATTTTGTGATAGAAGAATTATCAAAATGACTCTTTTTTGTCTCCTGCAGGCAAATGATAGAGCATCCAGACTCATCAACCTTATTTTTTAAAGCCAAGCATTTATCTTCAAAGTTCATACCCCGAATGTTCCAGGACAAAATCAGCCAATCTAAGGTCCATAATGCAAGAATAATAAAGACCAATATTCAATGCCACAACGGCATACACACCATATAAAGCAGGATAAGCAAACAAGTTCAGACATGAACATAAATGAAGCTGTCCAACAAAGGAACAGACTGAATTTATTTGAGTTGGACGAACTCTTCAGCATCTCGAGACCATCCCTAGACCATCGAAGCATCACCATCTTTCCGAGGGAGCAGAAGCTGATATTCCGATATCTCTTCAGCAGGAATGCCACAAAGCTCACCGCCAACATGCTGCAGGAATTTGATCGGTGTAGGTTTCATTGTTGGGTCTTTGGCTTGAGAAGAATCAGCCTCATCGGACACCTCCTTTCCCTTGAGCTTGGCTGAAACTGGTTGTTTCTTTGCAGGAGCACACATGGGTTTGACATGAGATTTACGCATAGGATTTTCCCCAACCACCTTGGGCTTAAAACCTTGATATTTATTTGAGCGGCTGCTGCGGGGAGGTGGGACAACGTCCAACACTGGGGTAGGATCAGCAACAGGTTCAGAGATTCATAGCTGACGACGGCGTTTGCGAGAGCCTGCAGATATTTCATTTGCCATAGCACTTTCAGCAAAAGCTTCCTCTGAAACTTGCACAAGTTCCACCGAATCAAGCACCGGGATCCACTGAACTGGTTCCTGGGTAACAACAGGGACAATGGCCATCTCAGACTGATCCTCTGACAACTCACACCCAGGAGGAGGCATTGCTCTTAAAGGAGCAAAGATCAAATTTTGCATGAACTCAACAAGCGATGCAGACAGATGAATCTCCACTCCAGCTGACAGCAAAGAAAAATCAGATTCCGTGGAGACTGAATCATTCATACTCTAGTCAGAAAGATCATCAACAACATTGTTATTAGGCACAGATCCATGAATGGCCAGAACGCCTTGATCAACCGGAATGTGATTGAGCCAGTTGAGGACATTAGCATCAGAACTTCACCTTCTTGTGGCATGAAATGATTCAGCTGATTTGCATTGTTGGAAGGTTGATTCTGATTTTATTGATCTTGCTGCAAGTTCCACTGATGCATGGCATTGATCACATGACCAAAGAATGGATGCGGGTCAGCTTGAGGTGGCTCTTCCAAGTTAATTTCCATGGGCGGTGCAAGCCCAGCTTCAGCCTGCGCACCGAGGCCTCTCAGCGGATATGTGGGACAGTCCAGGAGATGCCTGCACCGCCTATCTAACGAACAATCAGACTACGAGTGACCAGGCCATCATCAACCAGCCAGACTCGAACAAGGACCATTGACAAGTCACCATTAGGATCATGCCACGACATCAACCTACCAAACCCTGAGCAAGCCATCTGAATAAAGTGATCTGTCTGATAATCAAAAGGAAATCCAAGAAAGAGAACCCATCGCTCTTGTCCCAAAACTGGATTACGCATGTTAAGGGCAGCATCATGTCTAACAAAGGTGATGCGAGTATCTACCTCATACCCATCCAGATCATAACCATCTCCTTCTACCATGGCATCTCTGACTACTACCAATCTGAACTTGATAAGCCCTATTCCAAACGGAGAACTACGAGCACTCCTAATCTCAATGTGATGATCATAGCCTAGGATATTTACCAGTTCTTCAAGCATCTCCGGACGAAGCAGATCTGGCACATGCCAATTGGCGACAGCAATGGCATACTCCCCATGAAAAAGAGGAGCTTCAGGTGGCACCGCCATGTGCCCACGAACCAGACGCTCTTGAGGACCATCATCAACCGTCATGCCTTCAGGGAGGAATCTAAAAGGGTTCACTGGAAAGTTCGCCATGGCAGGAGCAGGCGTAGACTGAGCAGGATGCAGTGTGGGAGATGCAAGGGAATTAACGAGAGGGGCTGGGTTTTGGGGGAAGACAGAGCGGGGATCACACGGATTTGCCGGGATTTTTGGCTAGGAGTTGAGCGTCAGTTTCAAACTCAGTCTGATCACCCCCAACTCCGTTGTAAGCTCCCTCCATAGCATGCAGCTCAGCTGTGAAGGCATTACGAATTGCATCAGAGCACCCTGCTTTAGCTGCAATCACAACCCCCTCCTCATTCCTTGCTACCACGCCCCATCCTCCCGAAGAATCCTTCAGAGAAAGATCCATCAGTATTGAATTTATTACTTCTCGCCGAAGGATCCATCAGTATTGGATTTAATGATTCGCCGAACGTTTTTGCCACTTCACTTTTCCTGCTTTTGCCCTTTCTTTGCCTTTTGCATAGCAGCATATGTATTCAGCTGCATTGCATTTAACTTGGTAAACCAAGTCTACAATCTGTTTAGGCACTTCCCCTTCTCTGACCCTGTTTCGATCTTTCCACCAGAGCCCACCTCTTCAATGGTTTCCTAGATTTTATTTTTAGCCGTTGGGATTCGTAGCCCAGCTCACCCCACAATGGTTTGACTGCAATGCTTCTATCGACGAAAGCGGCCCTCTCCGCAGCTCGCTCACCAGAAACTTGCCGTACAAATTAATAGGGGATCAAGGAGACAAAAAACTTCCAGTACCAGTTTATAGCTTTGTTGGATATCCTCTGTTGCCAGATGATCAAACCTGCGATGATACAATTCCGGTGCAATTTGTTCACACCAGATAATACTTGAACTACGAAGTGAACACAGCCTAACGTGGTAAAAAAACTAACACAAATCCACAGCTCATAAAGTACGACTAACAACTCAAAAACGCTGCAAAGTAAAATTAGCAGATTCTAAAAAAACTAACATAAAAATCTGATTGCAAAGGAAACAGATGATAGCCGAAAACAAAATATTGAAACCAGAAAATGACAAAAGGAGCCATAACACACTCTGTAGAATATATAGTAGAATCCCGACATTTCATCATGGGAGACCGAACATAGAGAGAACATCCAACATTACAGACAAAAATGATATAGTCCACTAGGACAACGAACACCAAACGGTCATAAGGAAACACGAAAATAACTGTCTTGAGACACCACTTGTTGCAACAGGTTCTTGGCTCAACCGTCTTTAATCGTCGCCAAATGTTGTCTTCTTTCCTGGAGGCCAAAGATCAATGTATATGAGAACATAGTTCCACATTGTAGATAAGTTCTTTACTGGGAACTAAAGAACCAAACAAACTCAAGTGGCATGCTGGATATATGACAAAAACATAATATAACTGCCATACAACACAATGCAAGGATTTCTTACCAGCGCTAGCAGTACCAGCGCTCTGCCTGCTCTGAAAGCCCCGGCCTCCTCCCCTTCTACCTCCATCTCGCCCACCAGATCGGCCAAACCTGCCACCACCGTCACGGCCACCAGACCGGCCAAACCTGCCACGGCCGCTGTCACGGCCACCAGACCGGCCACCAAATCTACCACCAGAACGACCACCACCACCACCACCAAAGTCACCCTTAGGCTTTGCCTCAGCCACATACAAGTTGCAACCACCAAGGTCAGACCCATTAAGTTCAAGTGCTTTGTTGAATGAACTCTCGTCGCCAAAATCCATGTATGCTATGCTGCAAATTCACACAAAAAATATTAATTAAAATCTAGAAACATCACAATTACAACATTTCAAGTTGTTTGTTGAATCCACATATAATTTTGTTTTATTGTTATAAACAGCACATTTTCTTAAGTTTTGCCAAATTACCCTCTGCATTCGCCACTCTCATAATCCACCGGAACTGATACACGTGTGATATCTCCGCATTTGGAGAAATGTTCTTGTAGAGCGCTGTTGATCTAAAATTCAGATTGGGAAATAAACAATTAGAAAAGGTTGTTGACACAAAATTTTAAAAGGAAGGGTCAGACAAAATGTCTTTGAAATTACATCATCCCGCTGTTGAGAAGAATCAAAACCCTTGACAAATACTGAAAGGCTGGGACCTCCACTTGGCTTGCCAAAAGAACCAGCATCCCTTTGGTTGACAAGAATTAGCACATTAAAGGATAAGAAATTGCATAGAAACTAGCATAGATATTAATGAACTTCATAAATTCACATTACCTGGTGCGAACACTAGCACCTCTTTCGGCAGCAAAGTCAAGCTTCACAGCACGACCAATAAAATCTGCACCATTTAACTCCTTAAGCGCCTGAAAAAAAATGTGTTAGGTTAATCTAGTAGCCGAGGTAATTTGCAAATGTTGCTGTGGATTGAACTTAAGCAGCAAATAAAATAAGAATTCTAATTAGCTCCATTTGCACTGATGTGGCTTAATGGAAACAGAAATTTTATGTATTCTGCAAAAAAAAAACTATAAAACATTATGCTTGATCGTAGCAGCAGAACTTATCAGAATTAAGATATTTCCTACATATAATTAGGTTCTGAAGCATTGAAGCAGGACATGATTAACCTCACAGAAGCCAGAAGTGATGACAAATAGAACACAAAAATCTACCTTCTCAGCATCTTCAACCGTAGCAAACTCAACATGACCATATCCCCTAGGGTGGCCATCATCGTGGGGGGCAGCCAGACGAACATCAACAACCTCAGCAACACCATCAAAGAATTGCTTCCTACAAACATAAGGGGAAACAATTATGAACATACAAAGAAGCTAGAACGCATTTGTTCTGCAGGGGGACACTTACACTTGGTCATAATCAGCACTGAATGGAAGGTTCCCCATAAAAAGGGTCTTGGTTCCCCCTGATGCCTGACATTGGTTGCTAGCAGGAGTCTTAGGCTGTAATAAAAATCATATTACATATATGTCCAAGAAATGCCAAGTACTAAGATCAGGAGCAGATGTATACCTCTTCCTTCTGAGGTTTTGCTGCTGCTGGAACTTCCTGTAGAGTAACATAAAACAACAAGTCTTCATATAATCGTTCCAATTCTAAAGGAAACTTAGAACTTGTTGATTAAGGGACACAGGAAGACAAGAACCAACCTTCTTGGGAGTTTTAACAGATTTATCATCATCCTCGCTCTCATCGCTGCTGTCTTCCTCAGAACCACTGCTCCCCGATGCCTTGCCTGCCTTCTATAGCAATTACCACAAGTCAAGTTAACAAGCAATTAAAACAAGTCAAGTTAACAACAGCACATTGTTGAACAAAAGGTGCGTGCACATCCTACAAAGACTGCTTCAATCTTACCTTTTTAGGCTCATCATCAGAGCTTTCCTCCGAACTCTCATCATCACTGCTACTATCCTTCTTGGCAGCCTTGGGTGCAACCTTCACAGCATCCTGCATACCAAAAACAAACATGTAAATGATAAAACAAAAAAGAAGCAAAAGCAAAGTCATACATAAATAGAAAATCCAGCAGTAGAACCTTCTGCTTCTTCTGTGGTGGTTTTTCGTCACTCTCATCATCACTGTCTGAGGAATCACTGGAATCATCTTTCCTTTTAGCAGCAGGAGTTATCTTGGCAGCCGGGGCAGCTTTCTTAGATTCATCCTAACATGTTAAGAACACCGTTACTAAAATGCAACTATAAGTAACCAATAGAGGCTGTGAAAACATAGTTTAAGGGGTACCTCATCCTCAGATTCACTCTCTGACTCAGAACTGTCATCAGAAGAAACATCCATCTTGGTAGCAACAGCAGGAGCCTTGGGCTTGGCAGGCACATCCTAAAAACATCGAATGTCTCTCAGACTAGCACAAGCACAAAGATCAAATGAACTAACCAAGTAAACCTGCACTAACCTCGTCTGATTCATCATCAGAGTCACTGTCAGAGCTTTCAGATTCCTTTGCTGGTGCTTTCTTTACTGGAGCAGCAGGTTTCTGGAAAATGCAGAACACAGTTAAATAAGGTAAAAACACCATGACAGTGTACAGACAGAAACTTAACATGTCATAATCCACAGAAGTCAATGATAAAGATACTAATACGGAATTGCAAAATATATTTTTGGTATGCAAATAATGGAATTTATGGTTTCATGAGCACAAAATGAAACAAATTATGCCAACAGAAACAAAAAATATACTGCAAAATTCATCCTGATGATACAAGTAATTAAGAGCATCAAAGCAAAACAAAAAAGTGAAACCTTTACCTCGTCCTCCTCAGACTCATCCTCGGAACTGGAGGAGCTGCTATCCTGCTTGCCTTTCTTGGAACCATTGCTGGCAGCTGGGGCTGCAGGTTTAGCAGCAGGCTTCTTTGCAGGTTCCTTAGTAAACAGGAGCAGATAATTAGCACCTCGTCAACTGAAAAACCGCACCAAATTAGGCCAAGTGAAGTTCTACCTCGTCAGAGGACTCGTCGCTGCTATCATCAGAAGACTCCTCCTTTACAGGCTTTGCAGTCTTCTTCGGCTGGACCTTGACCTGAAAAGAAATATAATCATGGAGCATAAGTGAACAAACAATTATAAACCACATCATAATATGGTACGATTTACCAGACAACTAAACTGCAATAGTATTTACATAGCAGCGATAGGAGTAATGATTCTCTACAACACGCAAAAAAAATAGCTTCCATGTAATTACTTCTGAGATAAGAATCCAGATGGCCACCTGGCCTTGACACTTCTATTGCTTTGGGCATATGAAACGTCTAGAAATTAGGACTAAACGCACCAAACATCAGTCTATTCTACACAAGATGGTGCTTACCGAAGAGAAAAGTAACAAAACAAGAACACATAGACAGACGGCAAAGAGCAAAAGGGGGTAAACAGCGACGGGAGCAATACCTCTTCCTCGGACTCGGAGGACTCCTCCTCGGAGCTGCTGCTCTCAGCCTTCTTGGGCGGCGGCTGCTTCTTGGCCTTCTTGGCGTCCGCCTTGGGCACGGGCACCGCCTTGGCCGGCGCAGCCTTCTGCTTCTTGGCGCTGACCGCCTTCTCGATCTCGTCCTCCGCCTCGCGCTTCTTGCCGGCCTTCCCCTTGGGGACGACGGCCGCCGGCGCCACAGCGGCGGGAGCCGCGGACTTCTTGCTGGACTTGCCCATGGATCGCTGGCGGCGTGGAGGCGAGGAGGAGGGGTGGGGAATGGAGGAACCCTAATCGCTAGGGTTTTAGAGAGGGTTTTCGAGAGGAGGCGGCGGAGGTCTTTTATAGCCTCCTCGGCTGCGAGGACTAGGTTCGGCGCTTCTCGGGCTTTTGTGGGCTTTGTCGATGGGCCTTTGTACCCATTAGCGCACCGTTTGGCGACAAAAAGGCCCGTCTATACAATGGGCGGGATACACTTTGCTTAGGAAGCTTTTTCTTTACAATCAATACCCCGTATATTTATAGCAACAAATAGTACATGTTAGAGATACACGAGCTATCTTTAACGACTACAAAATAAAGTCTAAAGAAAACTAGCAAATCTTTGAGGTCTTCAAATTTTTTCTTCCTCCATGACACAATCTTGTACTTTTCTGAAGGCAGCCCAAGATAGATACCAAACCATAAACCTGTAAATACCAACAAAGGTTCTCCTGTAATTTTAATTCGAGCCGCAATGCCAAGGCTACATGCACGCGCATAGCCATTGAAGTAGTCAATCCATATCGGCAAGAGTACCAACACCAGTAGATCAGGGCAAAATAACCGGACAACTTGACCGCCGTCGCTAGGAGTCGACGGTACGAATCACCATTGTCGAGGATATAGCCGCCGGGACAAATACTGCGAGGATAATTTTCCTCGCGGCGACCAAGATAAAAGATCCAAAATCGATCTGACGAAGCAAGATCTGAAGGACCATACCTAAAGGAGTTTAATCTTCCAACACCACCATTGACGCTGGAAGGAAGATCTCGTCGTCGATCAAAGGGCCGAAGATCAATTACTATAGACGATGCCATCTTCATTGACATAGAGGCCAGAAAAAGATGGCTACTAAACCCTAATCTAATCTTGTGAAAAGACTACTTTTATCAAAACCTCAACTCATAGATCGGGTTCCCCACTCCTCCTGACACCAGCAAAGCCGGCCGGAGGAGGGGGAACCAATCTATGGTAGAGTAGGAGGAGAGATGGCGGCTACACTTTGCTTAGGAAGCTCTTAAGAATAAAACCGCTCAACATTCGGAAACTCAAAACGCAGCTCGGGCTCCAGGGAGCCCGTTTTAAGTTTCCCTTCTTTGCTGCTTCAATATTTTAAATTCAAATGTTTTAAAAAATTCCGAAAAATAATCTAGGTATAGTAAATGTTGTACTCTATCAGCGTGCAACTTTTCAGACTAAAATATGATCGTATTTTGGGCTCAGTAAAAATGACAAGGTATCACAAAAAGACAAAATCGAGTTTTTAACCTATTGTTTATTACTGTTTACCTACTCTAAAATCTTAATTTGTGATTTTTGTTGAGCCCAAACTACACCATATTTTAGTCTAAAAATTTACACGCTTATAGAATACAACATTATTTATGTCACGATATTTTTTTAAAAAAATGAGACATTTAAATTAAAGATTTTAAAGGTTTAAAAATTGGCCTCCATGGAGCTCAGCTTCAAATGGCCGCTATCCTCAATATTGGGTATTTTCAGGTTGTCTCTTTACTTTCAGCTGGATTTCTATTTCAACAGGTTCCTCGGACATAATTGCACGATGGGGGCCAGTCCAGTGAAAGTAATAAGGAGATTAATGCACACAACATTATTCATATTATCGGTTAAAGCTCCTACCCTGACCGTCACATAGGTGACGATTCGGTTTCCAAGTTTCTCTCGCGACGTTTTGCATGTCAATCCTCTTTTGATGATATGATGTCGGAATCTTTGTTCTCCTGAAATTTGACTCGTCCAGGGTGACCATGATTTTGGTTTATCCATCTCCTATCCCATACTCCAAGCCTTACGTGTTGTGCTAGGGCACACGGTCGTAAATCACCACTCCTAGCCTGATTCTATTTGTGGGGGGGGGGGCTTGAAGGAAGATTGTAAGTGATGGATCATGTGGAAGGGCTAAGGAGAGGACTAAAATTGTGACTGGGGAAAGGAGGGGTCTAAAGATTGTTGGAGCAGATGCGAATCAGATGGAAGAAAATAATACAAGCAATGGGTAAGCTACTGGCTGAGAAGTCAGCGATAGCTAATGCAGTTGCTCATGCGCTTGGTCCATGGTGCAAAATGAAAGGGGTTGACTCCAAGGAGATTGGTGAAAATAATTTTCTCTTTACTTTCCATAAAACTAGGGGAAAGAAGAAGGTCGTTGATAATAGACCTTGGATGTTCAACAAGGATCTCATTGTTCTGTAAAAATTCGATCCTAATAAAACTTTGGATCAATATACATTCAGGATCTATAAATTACCACTAGGTATGATGAGGCGATCGACTGGTGAATAAATGGGAGACCTAATTGGAGAGTATACAGAGATGGATGGTGTTGAAGAAGGGATGGTTGTGGGCAAGTTTCCCCAGGTGAAAGTTAGAATGGATATTCATAAACCGATTATGAGCGGAACTTTGGTTGAAATGGATGAAAAGGGGAGAACTTTTTGGTGTAATTTTGAATATGAGTTTCTTTCGGACTCTTGTTATGTATGTGGGTTGCTTGGACATGTGGATAAAGAGTGTGATATCAAGTTGAAGAAGGGTGAAGAAGTGCAATATGGAAAATGGCTGAAATGGATACCTCCTTGGCGCAACTTTGGTGGGGTCCTATAAACTAGAATGTGGGCGGCAACCGGAGAAACTATAGCTTGAATTTTTGAGGGAGTAAGTCAGGGAATGATGCCCTGTCTTGGAGGAAGATAGGCATTGAAGGGAATTTGTGGGAGGGTATTGAGGGGAGGAGAGGAGGTAGTCCACTCAAAATCATAGAAAAGGGTGAGGGGGCGGTATACAACATGGTGAAGGGTGTAAAAAAATTCAAAGGGAATAATTTGTCCAACAATTGGTTGGTGTAGTCTACTTCGAGTGGAGAGGAGCAAGGAGGCAATAGTGCAAGTGTGACACACATCAATACAGTCAAGGGAGGGAGTTAGCTGGTGGAGGTTGATGTTATGCAGGAGGGAGAGGGAGCAAAGGGGGATAGTGGTCTGAAGAATGATGATTTGGTGGTGGCTGATATGGGTCTCGGTGGGCGAAATATCAGTTTAGACCATGTTGCAAATACGAGTGCTAATTTAAAGAGATACAAATACAAAAAGGTGATGAGAGATGGATCGGGCAGCAAGGGTGAAAAGGTGGAGGTGGGAGGGAAACATAAGAGATCAGAGGATGTGGAGGTTGATGCTGAGAAAGACCCAAAGAAGGTTAAAGGAGGTAATGGGAAGGGGTGATTATCTAATCAATGTAAATGCCACAGGGCTGTCAGAACAGCCGTGTGGGTTTTAATCCACATTTTGAAGCTCGGTGACTAGAGGAGGAAGCATGAGAACGCATAGTAAAAAATGCATGGGAAAGGGAGACCAGTGTGTAAGGTAAAGGAGTGATGGGCGGTAATTGAAGTGCTTGGGGAGCTGTCGGATCGGAGTAGAAATGTACTTCGTGATTAATTTGGAGAAAGGGATTGGAAGGCTGAAAAGACAGTTTGAGAAATGGAGGAAGGGAAAAATGGGAGAGGTACAAGTTTGGAAAGAAGAGGTGAGATAGAAACTAGCAAAAGTGAAAGAACAAAAGTAGATCTATTGGAATGGCCTAGTATTCTCACACGAATGCGCTCTGCTAGTAAATTTCTGTATCCACGATACGACAAAAATCCCGGTGGACACACTGGGTACTGATACGTCTCAAACGTATCTATAATTTTTGATGCTTCATGCTTGTTTATACACCATTTGCTTTGAGTTTTGTTACACTTCGTGGCGTTTTTATGCACTTTCCGGAACTAACCTATTAACAAGATGCCACAGTGCCAGTTCCCTGTTTTCTGCTGTTTTTGTGTTTCAGAAAAGTTACACAGGAAATATTCTCGGAATTGGACGAAACAAAAGCCAAACCTCCTATTTTTACCGAAGTTTCATGAAGACCAAAGATGAGACAGAGGGGGGCCAGAGGCTGGCCACACCACAGGGGGGCGCGGCCCAGCCCCTAGCCGCGCCCACCCATGGTGAGCGTAACACCCCACTTTTTGTAACCCTGTTTAAGCTAAGTATGGTAATACAAAAATTAGGGCCAACAAAAACTTTTTGTGCTAAATTAGATTTACTGGAATCTATTGCATGTTTGCCTTGCTGTTGTAAAAAAAATTGTTTGCAAGAGTGTAGTCTGAAGAGTAAGTTGTGGGCCAACTCAATCTTTGTGTTCTTGTGATCAGGCCATCTTTTGTGCTACAAGCCTTTTTCTCGAGATAAAGTATCTTGGCCCCTCCTTTATTTTCAAAATGTTTTATTTTCCAAAACAGGAGCCAAGACTTACTTTAAAACAAAAGCTTTACCAAGACTGTGTATTTATAAAAGTAAAGGGATGTAGTGTTGTGATCCCACTATTTTATAAAACTACTATTTCATAAACCTTTGATAAGTGGTCTTTCAAAACACCCTTGAGAAAACTTGATAAAGGAGGAGATTGTGTCTCCATTTGTTTTTGAAAATATCTACCGGAGACTTAATCCTTTCTTTGGAACTCTTTCAAACTTTCACATGGCTTAATCACTATTTAACACTTGTTTAACCATTACTTCTAGTGATGCCAGTTTAGCCATGAATGATTGCCCTTGTGTGATGAGTTGACTGTATGTGACTTTGTTTGGCTTTGATGAGTTGCTTGTGTGCAGATATGATCCTCGGGTAGGCATGTGGCCTAACCCATTCAACACCCACCAATTAATATTTTGTCCCATGTAGGTTATTTTCATTCTATCTTTCGAATAAAACCTATCTTGTTATTTTTCCTCTCAATCCTGAAGCCCTAACTCTAATGTCTTAGTCTTACCATAAGACATTAGGAGCCCCTTTTTAGGAATTTTAGAACAAATCAAACTAGCCCAAGAAAAGCACCCATGGTGTTATTAGAATCATCTACATCCCATCTTAGGAGGCTCCTCTCAGTTTTCGCAAAATATTTTCTTGCAGTCAATTTATCAAACACCTAGTGTGCAGACTATCTTTGTGTCTGTTAACAGATTCAATTTTCCAACACTTGTGTTAAGCTCATCTATTCTATCCATGACAATGTACCTTCCTAGAACTCATATTTGGTATGTGTTCTTCCATTCTTTCCATTGCCACTTGATCATTTGAGGCCATCTCCTAATTGTTCTGATCTTGTTTCTGACCCTAATCAAATCAGCTACCATTTGACTATTATCAGATGCAGTTTTGCTCTCACTTTTAAATTTTGAAGCAAATTGGTCAGAGACCATCCTCTGACCTTTTCCTCTTCCTCTTGACTTCCTCTAACTACCTAAGCACTTGTTGGTGCATTTTGAAGCATACCACCTATTTATGTGACCTTGTTTTGGACCCTAATCAAAACTGCTTTCATCCATTTTATTCTCCCTTAATCCTCTTGGTCACTTGACAACACTCACCATCAACTTTCTCCATAAATCCAAATCTTCCCAAATAGTATGGGAAAGGTTATTCATGCTCCTTATCACCCCTTCATCCTCAATTTACAATTTCTATAAAATTTCCCTCTTATTATATTTTCTCACTAACCAAAATCTCCTGGGAATGGCAACTGTGCCATTTCTTGCCCTTTTCATCATCAAATAAATTTGATGAAACTTCACCATGCTCTCTTATGAATTTAGAATCATATGAACCCAAAATCCTAGTTGCTTACCCCCAAAAATATCCAAAGTCTTACCCAAATTAGGATTAGGACCAAACCTGGCAAGTGCATAACTAGGATACTTACTGCCCTCTTGACCTATTCTCCCTCATACCCTTCTTGGAGAAAATTAAGCTAGGCAAATCCAAATTTGATTTATGAATGCATCAAGTTATATTTTCATCTCTAGCTACCTATTCCTAACTATCTCAAATTCTTTTGAAACTCAACCGAACCAACCCCTATGACCACTCCAGCACCCTCACCTATCTCTGGTCGAAATTGTACTGTAGCCACAGTGCTCACTCTTGCTAATTGGTTTCGGGAATAGGGAAGAGAGAAGAAAGGACCCATGCATGCCTTGGGCAAAATCTTTGCAAGATCTTGCTCCAAACCACACCACCTATTATAGCCAGTAAGTGTGCAATTACCTGCACACATGTACCCTCCAAACTATAGCCTTACCTCTCCCTAGTCCTCTCTCTTTCTCTCTGATGCCCTAGGATGCCATAGGCATGGCCAATTTTCTAAACGACCACCTTTGCACAAGCCACCGCGCCACTAGCCTCCCCTAACCCTCCTAGAGCCTTCCCTAGCACGACAGCTCTTTGTACGTTTCCTCTTGGCCTCAACCGACCGCGTTCTGAGAGCCGACTCGGCATCGAATAGCTTGCGGGCGTGCATTTGACCATCTCTCTCTGAGCCGACAGTCCACCTCCGCGCCGACCCTCTCACCATAGACCTAGCCCCGTGACTACATACGCTATGGCGCAGCCCTGAGCCTTCTAGTTGTCGTCTCCCTCCTGTCCTGTGTGCCGCCCACATCGACCAATGGACGTCGAGCGACACGGCTAACTGTCGTGCACGCATCCCGCCCTTGCCTATTTGAGCTCATTTCCGTCCCAAGCCTCCCACTCTCACCTAAAAGAAGACCCACACCGAGACCCCAGCCCCTCTGGCGCTCTCCATCCTCCTTTCTTCCTCCACGCTGGGCCAAACATCGCCACGGGTTGCGCCGCATCGCGAGCACACTCCAGACCGCCCCGAGACCTCATTTCTCCCTCTCCCGCTTCAACTTCTTCTCCTAGAGCTCACCCCCTCCTCGATTTGTTTCAGGGACGCCCGAAACATCGAGCTCGTCATCGACCCCATCTGGCGGCCGCTGGTCCTCGATGAGCTCCACCATCTGGCCATCCCCTTCGACCCCGTGGTGCGCCAAGTGAATGGTGGCTTCGAGCTGATCGTCCTCGTCCTAGTGGCGCTCCCAAGCGAGCCCTGCAGCCAACTTCGGCAATCTTCGGTGAGCCTCCGCCGCTCTCCTCTGTTCTCGCCGCCGATTTTTGGTCAGATAGATCTAGACCGTTGGATCTCGATCGAACCGTAGCATACCCCTTCGGGTATAAGTAGAGGCCTGACGGCCAGGCCCCGCCTGGCAGGCCGGCTTGATCGTGCCTTTCCCGCGTGCTGCGGGTGAAACGGGCCGGAACCCAGCGGACCGGCCCAGATCTGGCTCGTGTCTATTTTTTTAGGAAAATCGTTTAACCTTTTCTCAGATCTGCAAACTTGTAAATTCAATAGAAAAATATTTATGAACCCAGATGGCATGATTCAAATTTCTATGAGTAGCCTGTTCAAATACCTTTGTTTTGGCACAGGTCCCATGCAAAATAGATCATTGTGTGTGCAATAGTATTTTAGTTGGCTAAATTAGTCCCTTTTCAACCTAAAATCCAAATCTCAAGTTCTGCAAATTGAAATGTTGTAGATCCAATTTTCAGGGATGCTATGATCTGTTAGCTTGCATGATACACTGGTTTTAGTATTTTAGGAAGTGTAGATCTGCAATAGTAATTATTATGGAAAACAGTTTAATTAGTCTTAGTTATTTTATCATTTGCAGTAGATTGGGAATTTTAGAATGAATTCAGTTTCTTTGGATTGTGTTCTGGAAGAGCTTTCCAGAACACCTTTGCTCATATTTTTCTGATGCTCAGAGAATATCTAGGAATTATTTTGGTATTCTAGTCATAGTTCCTATTGATTAATTCATAGAAATTCAACCAAAAATTGTTTTGGAGTGAATCCAACTTTGTTAGGTTCATAGGATCATTGCCTATCTGCAAGTGTGCTGAGTGTGTTACTTGGTCTATATGAGCACCTGCATGCTCGATGGAAGTGAAGTGATGTTGTGGTTGCTTTATTTGAAAAACCCTAGTTTTTAATAGGATTAACTTGTCAACTAAAAACCTATAAAACCTTGTTTTGAATTCTAAACATGTTTGTTTCTGATACTCTTTGATTATGTGATGTTGAGTGATGAAGTGCTTGTGACTTATGTATGCATGTATGCTTATTGTGTGCTATTATTTTTCCGGCGATAGAACCGAACGAAGAGTGTGCGGAGGAGGGGGAAGTCTTTGAGTATCAAGAAGAAGAGGACCAGGGACAAGCCACTCAAGGCAAGCCATCTAAACTTGATGCATATCTGAATCCTATTCACTCAATTTGCAGGTTGCATAAAGGTTTATTAAACTGCATGTTTTTATATTGCTATAGCCCTTGTAGCAATTATATTATTGGCTCATGCTCCATGAGCCAATTGATATCATCCTTCGAGATGACCCCTTTGAACACCTATCCTTTACCCTTGTAGTAGTGGCTTGTTGATTAGCAGCAAAGCCTTTGGAAAACCCCTAGTGGAGCCAAAAACTCTAGGATGGGAACACTCAATGAAAGTTTCGAAAACCTTGGAGTAGTATCTACTTCGATGAAATGATTTCAAAAATGTTTTGAACAAAGGTGGTTGATCATGGAAGAAAGGGAGTGGTGGTTTAAAAGGAAAGGACATTGGTGATTATGTACTCACCCGGGGCAATTATTCCGTGCAACCATATTACCCCGGTATGGGACGGGGCTTAGCCCGAAGTTTATTTACTTTAGTGCGGGGAGCCTCACAACTATGTAAGGGTTCGTGGTGCCCGAAAAGTGGTATGCGACACCCCTGAATCTGGGTTGACGCCTATTGAGGGTCAACACATTACAACGGCATATCCGGAGCCGCTGGAAGACACTTGGGTTCTCCCGCTGTGGCGCCGGAGTTACGCTCTGGAGGAGGTACTGCCGGGGCGTGCCGGGGAGGTAGACTCCACAGGGTAGGCACCCGTACTAAGGTAGATAGATGGAAGACTTTGTTCGATTATCCAGAGCGTAAATCTTGTGGGTAAAGTGTACAACCTTTGAAGAGTGTAAATCTATTCGAATAGCGGAGTCCTCGGTCATGGATGGTTGAACTGGCTGTTGCCTAACCCAATGTCAGGTTTTGGTTTCACAAAAGTGTTTTTCGGAGAAATGGAGAAAGGTGTTGGATGGAGTGCTCGGAGGGTACTGTCGTGGCACGGTTAAGGTTCGGAGTACTTGCAGGGTACTGCCAAAGGATTGGAGATGGTCATGTGTGATTGACCTGTTTTATAAAGAAGAGTGGTCATGTTTGATTGACCACCGGCTCTCTCTTGAAAAGTAAATGAGTTCCCCCTTTCCTAGAGATTTTACTAAAAAGGTTTTCTAAATGTTTTCTTTAATAAGGATATAGAGATGTCGTAAGACATGCTATATCGACACGAGAAATTGACTAGATAGGATAAACTAGATTTAAAGCCTTTTTCCTTGCTACAGCCAAACTGCATATCCACTCACTCTCTTTAGATGGTTTGCGAGTACAATTCAAATGTACTCACGACTTTGTCCCTGGCTATTAACTTGGTCAGACTATGAAGAAGACTACGAGGAAGGTGACGATGGTTACGGCGATGTCGATGCAAACTAGGAACATCTCCCAGTCAGTTGCCTATAGGGTAGTAGGCATGACGTGGGTCATCAACGCTGCTTGGTATCCGCTGCTTAGTTGTAGACTTGCCTTGCGTGGCAATATCATGCCTGGTCATGTGACCAATTGTAAGTATTATTCGGTACTGTAATGGATGATGTAATTCTGCTATCAACTCGGATATGTGGATTCACGACACACTGATCATGGGATCGTGAATTGTATGCATATCGGGTATTCCGGATGGGTAATCCGGGGTCCCCACAGTGAGCCCACCTGGTCCACCTCCTGACGACGCCCCTTCACCTATAAATACCCCTCGTTGGGAAAAACCTAAGGGACGGATCACTTTTCCCAGAAACATACTGCAAGCCGCCGCCATCGTTGAATCGAGATCGAGAGGATCCAGGAGCTCTTCCCGGCACCCTGTCGGAGAGGGGAATCCCTGCCGGAGGCCTTCTCCACCACCATGGTCGCCTCCGGAGCGATGTGTGAGTAGTCTACCTTGGACTACGGGTCCATAGCAGTAGCTAGATGGTTGTCTTCTCCACCATGTGCTTCATGTTTAGATCTTGTGAGATACGCTACATGATCAAGATCATCTTTATGTAATCATACATGTTGTGTTTCTTGGGATCCAATGAGTATTGGTACTATGTCAAGTTGATGTGCTGAATATTATCTTATGTTATCTCTATGTTGTTTATGATCTTGCATGCCTTCCGTTGCTAGTAGCTATCTTGGCCGAGTAGATGCTAGTAACTCCAAGAGGGAGTATTTATGCTCGATAGTTGGGTTCATGCCTCTATTTAATCTGGGGGAGTGATAGTTGTCTCTAAGGTTGTAGATGTGCTATTGCCACTAGGGAGAAAACAACATTCTTGTGTCTAAGGACATTTGCTTTGTTTACATTACGCACTTTGCTTAATGCGATTATCTGTTGTTCGCAACTTAATACTCAAGGGGTGTTCGGATGATATCCCCACGAGTGGATTTTTAGTCATAGATGCAGTTGGATTACGGTCTATGTATTTTGTCGTAATGCCCAGAGTAAGCCTCATAGTGATCCCCGTGATATATGTATGTTATCTTTACTCTATCAATTGCCCAACTATAATTTGTTTACCCAGCATGCTTTATTTATCTTATGGAGAGACACCACTAGTGAACTGTGGACCCCGGTCCAATTTCCTTTACATTGTTACACCATTTTACTTTACTCACACTGTTTACTTTACTTGCAAACTATCATCCTTTTACCACTCGATACGCTCATACCTTTATTTACAGCAAACCGGTGAGATTGACAACCTCATCGTAAGTTGGGGACAAAGTATTTGTTTGTGTTGTGTGTAGGTTTCGCATTGCTGCTAGGTGAAGACACACCAACAAGTTGAAAGAGCATTTCCCGCCTAATTGATTTTGGCGTTTGTTAACAATACATTATCTATTAATGTGTGATTATGCTTTGCAGGATTTTATAATATTCTTGCACAAGATATTGGGTTTTATATATTATACTTGATATTTAATATTGCCCAAAGGAAATTATTGAGGAAATGGTGAAATTCAGCTCCTGGAGAAGTTTCAAATGAAGTTGAGTCAGTTAGGCCGGCTTTAGCCGGTCCCCAGACCGGCTATAGCCGGACTGCTCGTTTTCGAGAGGGGTCCTGCGCCTCTGGACTCAACCGGCTATTTGTCCGGCTATTTCCGGCTGGGCCGGATATTTCAGGCCGGCTATAGCCGGTGTGAGACCGGCTTTAGCCGGTGTGGCCGGCTTTAGCCGGACTTTCTGGCTGGCAACGGTCAGATATTTTGGGGGGGGTATAAATACCCCCCTCTTCTTCTCCAACGGGCAGCTTGACCAAATTGAAGAACACCACCATTGTTGAGCCACCAATTCAACTAGATCTCCTCCCTCAACCCACCAAAGCTCTTGATCTTTGGAGAATCGAAGGAGAAGACCATCCTCTACATCCTCACCGAAGCGATTTGATTTCCCCTCTCATTTGCTTGAGGGCCCTTGTGTCTTGGGTTCCCTTGTGTCCCAAGACCTTGTTTGTGTATTTGATATATTGCTACTTGTTGTTTGACAGCATTGTGTTGTGCTTGGGAGCCTCCAATTCGGTTGTGGATGCGTGCCCCAAGATTGTAAAGGCCGATTCCGCCTTGAGGAATCCCTTAGTGGAAAGTGAGCTAGGCCTTTGTGGCGGAAGCTTGCACCGGAGAATAGGGTGAGCCTTTGTGGCGTTGGTTAGGCCTTTGTGGCAACCACACCCCTCCAACGTAGACGTACTTCCCCTAAAAAGGAAGGAACTACGGGAATTACATCCGTGTCTCCGCGTGCTCCACTCTCGGTTACTTCTATCCTTTATTGCCTTTATATATTGTATCTTGTGTAGCTTGCTAGTTGACATATAGGTAAATTCACCTTAGTTGCATATCTAGAGAATTTACCTTTGTGTCAAGCCTAATTTGAAAAAGAACTAAACTTTGAGTAGCACCTATTCACCCCCCCCCCTCTAGGTGCCCATACGATCCGTTCAATTGGTATCAGAGCCTCGGCTCTTTATTCGGGCTTAACCGCCTAAGAGTATGGACACCTCTCCGAGTGAGGGCTCGGGTCAAGTTTCCATGGGTGAGTTCAAATCTTTGGAATCATCCATGGCTTCCATGACATCTCAAATAAGTGAGTTGCATGAAATGATGGCGCAACTCATGCAAGCTAAAACCGCTAATGCCTCTCCACCTCCGGAAAAACCCGCTACTCCACAAGTAGAGAATGTAGTGGTTGATGTGGAGGGTACCGATAAAAATGGCGATGCTAAGTCTTCCACCAAGGGCGACGGGAAAGGTGAATTCCCTCCTTGGTATTCACCCGACCCGCCTGGTTCCTCATCCTCATATTAACAATAGAGGAGATCCACCTAAGCTTGATGCATTAAACTTTGGTCAATGGCAATATCAAATGATCTCTCATATGCGCAGTTCTTGCATCGAGCTTTGGAGGATCGTGGAGGAAGGTTTCAAGGCCGTGGATCCACACAACATGACAAGAAGAGAGACGGTCGATAGTCAACTCAATGCTACCGCTCTCCACATGATTCAAGTCGCCGTTGGGTCCAAGGACTTGCCTCACATCCAACATTTCTCCACCGCCAAAGAAGCTTGGCAAGGACTCTCCGACGTCTTTGTCGGTAATGAGAGCATGAAGAAGACAAGATATGTGGCCTTCTCAAATCAAGCGGAAGGATTCTTCATGTTGGATGGTGAGGACCATCAAGAGATGTATAGAAGACTCAAGGCTATCGCTACCACCTTCAAGAACCTCGGTGCTCACCATATTGATGATGAGTGGATCAAGATGAAGTATATTCTTGCTCTTACTCCATATGAGCCCGCGGATGTGAAGAGTGTTCAAGGCAAGCACAACTTCAATGAGATTACCTCAAATCAAGTGATGCAAGAGATTCAAGCCTACAAGGTTGCCGCACAAAATGCGGAGGATGCACGTGCTCGTGCCATAGGAATGCAAAGAAGCTCCAATCTTGCATTAAAGGCTAGTGTGGTTGAGAAAGAGATTCCTTCTCAAGCAAGTATTGAAGCAAGGCTTGAAATGTGTCCCGAGGACATAAGGCATGAGTACAATGAGCACATGGCCTTTTATGGAAAAACCTTTTGGGTTGATCCACATAAGGCCAAAAAAGACAATCAAAGAAGAAGCAAGTCAAGTGGCTATCAAAGGAATGACAACAATGGTCAAAGGGTGAGGACATGCTACAATTGCAATGATAGATTTCATTTTGTTGCCGAGTGTCCTTATGAGAAGAGAGAAGACCATGGTGGGAAGCTCATCTTCAAAAGCAAGACCAAGTCACCATCCAAGAAGCCATTTGTGAAGAAGGGTGGACCAAAGAAGAAACAACCAAAGTTTGTGTTCTTGACTCAAGAAGAGTACTCCGCAAGTGAGAGTGATGAAGAAGAAACCACAACTAGTGAGATGGCCGCAATGGCAACCACCTCCACTTCCTCCACATCACTCTTTGAATCCCCCAATGAGGACTCTCTTCTCAAGAACGTCAAGTGCCTTATGGCCAAGTCTTCCGAGGTATCACCCACTTCCTTCTCTTCCTCTAAGACAAATGATGCTCCCTTGAATGATCTTGCTAGTCTTAGAGTAAAGGAAGAAATTATTGCTTTTGATGATTATGTGTCTAGTGTAGATGGTGTTCACAAGCTTCACTTTGAACGTCTATTGAGCCAATATGGTAAAACTCTTGAAAAACTAGATGAACAAATGAGGCTTGAAAGAGAATATGCTCAAGATATTGCCTCACTAACCGAGTCTCTTGAAGAAGAGCAAGTGGAACGAGCAACCCTTGAAGAGAAGCTCGATTCTATTGAGGAAGCTAATAATGAAGTTGTTTCCAAACTCACTAAAGAGCGTGACCATGCTCGTGCTAAAGTAAAAATGCTTAAAAAGTAAAAGGTTGAATTTGGTGTTGGTCATGATATACTTGTTAAGGATTTAGAAGATCTTGACAAGGCTCACAAGGCCTTGAAAAGTGAACACTCTATTCTTACCAAGTCACATGAACAACTTCAAATTCAATTGACTAAGAATAATGTGCCTAGTTCTTCTACTTCTACTTGTGATCATGCAAATGTCATTGAAGAAAATGCTAGGTTGAAAGATGAGCTTGCCAAGTCCTCCATTCCCATAGGTGAGAAAAACTTGAATGACCTTTTGAGTAAGCAAAAGGCATTTGGTGATAAAACGGGGATTGGCTATGTCTCAAAGAAGAAGAAGAAGAACAACAAGAAGAAGAAGGCCAAGCCCGCTCAAGCAAAGAAGGATCCTATTGTGGGTGGCAAAGCCACTCATGATGATCATGCGGGAATTGCTAATCCTCACTATGTTTTATTTCGTGATTATTATGGTGATGTTTATGCAAAATATGTTGGTCCAAATGATGGTTATGTTGCTTGGTCTATTTGGGTTCCAAAGACCCTTGTTGCTAACAAAAGAGGACCCATTGAAAAATGGGGACCTAAAACCAAGCAATGATCTCTTGTAGGACTATGCTTCCGGTGGATCAAAATGGGTGCTTGATAGTGGATGCACAAGTCATATGACCGGAAGCAAGAAGATTATGATGGAGATGAGACCAAATGACAATCATATAACCGTCACTTATGGAGATATGTCACAATCCGAGGTATTGGGTCTTGGCAAGGTGGTGGTCGCACCGGATATTTCCCTTGTGGACGTCATGCTTGTTGAGACCCTAGGTTACAATTTACTTTCAGTTCGTGCACTTGGTAAGATGGGCTTTGCCGTCTTCATTGATAATGACATTGTGGTACTCTTGTGGAGCAAGTCTCTAAAGGTCGCTTTCGTTGGACACATTGAAAATAACTTGTATGTGGTGGACTTTTCGGGGAAAACCACTACAAGTGCAATGTGTTTATTTGGAAAGGCCGATGTGGGTTGGCTTTGGCATCGCCGTTTATCCCATGTCAATATGAGAACTTTGCAAAGCCTTCACAAGGGTGGCCACATACTCAGACTAAAAGAGAATGTTTCTTTTGCCAAAGATCGTGTTTGCAGGGCTTGCGTTCTAGGAAAAATGCATGATTCTCCCCACCCAAGCAAGACTATCATTTCTTCCAAGAGGATCTTGGAGCTCCTTCATGTGGATCTTTTTGGTCCTCCCTCTCATGCAAGTCTTGGTGGGAAGAAATATTGTTTGGTGATTGTTGATGACTATTCAAGATATACTTGGGTTTACTTCTTCAAGCATAAGAGTGAGACTCAACAAACCGTCATCGACTTTGCCAAGGAAGTTGAACGTCAACATGGGCAAACTATTTTGGCAATAAGAAGTGACAATGGCTCGGAGTTCAAGAACTACACCTTAAATGGATTTCTTAGTGATGAGGGGATTCGTCATCAATATTCCGCTGCATATACCCCTCAACAAAATGGTGTAGCCGAAAGGAAGAACCGGACTCTTATGGATATGGCTAGGTCCATGTTGGCAGAGTTTAAGTCTCCATACAACTTTTGGGCCGAAGCTATCTCTACGGCTTGTCATTCTTCAAACCGGCTCTTCCTCCGCAAAGGCCTAAACAAGACTCCATATGAAATACTCACCGGAAGCAAGCCCAACATCTCCTACTACCGGGTTTTCGGGTGTAAGTGTTTCTTTAAAAGAAAAGGAGTTCGTTTAGGTAAATTTGATCCAAAAGCAATAGAAGGTATTTTTGTTGGTTATGGTGCCGAATCCCACACTTATAGAGTCTTCAACAAGTCCACCGGACGTGTTGAAGAATCTTGTAGTGTGGTATTCGAAGAGAATGACGGCTCCCAAGGGGGGCGAGATGTTGTTTCTTGTGATGTAGATGATGAAATACCTCGAGAAGCCATAGGAAGAATGGGCGTGGGATTTTTCCGCCCCATTGAGGGACACCTTGTGGCCGACCGGGAAGGACTATGCTCTACTCAAGTGGAGCCTTCATCTTCACAAGCTCAACAAGCCTCTCCCAAGGAAGCAACTAATGCACCAACCGAAGAACAAGACAAGAACCTTCATGAAGAAGAAGGGGCACCACCATCCTCTCCGGTTATTTCAACCGCCCCCAATTCTTCACATGACCAAGATCAACCTACTCATGAAGATAATGATGATCAAGGTCAATTTGATGGTCAAGACGGGGACCAAAATGATCAAGATGATCAAGTGACTCCTCCGAGGTCTAATGAGGAGATCGAAGCCCGTCGCAAGAAAAGAGTTGAAAGAGACTTAGAACTTAAAGGTCATACCCTTGAGAGGGTTATTGGAGATTTAAGAAGCAAAGTGTCAACCCGGCGTCAATTGGCACAATTTAGCTCTCATCATGCTTATATCTCCATGGTTGAACCCAAGAAAGTATTTGAAGCACTTGAAGATCCGGATTGGTTGGATGCTATGCATGAAGAACTCAACAACTTCAAGCGCAATAATGTATGGGTGTTAGTGGAGAAGCCAAAGGAGTGCCGCAATGTGATTGGCACAAAGTGGATATTCAAGAACAAGCAAGATGAGCATGGAATTGTTGTGAGGAACAAGGCAAGATTGGTTGCTCAAGGTTTCTCTCAAGTTGAAGGCATTGACTTTGGAGAGACTTATGCTCCCGTGGCTCGTCTTGAGTCCATCCGTATCCTTCTTGCATATGCCACTCATCATAATTTTAAGTTGCAACAAATGGATGTTAAGAGTGCATTTCTTAATGGCCCATTGAAAGAGGAGGTGTATGTTAAGCAACCCCCGGGGTTTGAGGATCTCAACTTTCCTAACCATGTCTACAAACTCCATAAGGCACTCTATGGCCTTAAACAAGCCCCACGTGCGTGGTATGAGCACCTTAGGGAGTTGTTGGTAGACCGTGGGTTCGAAGTTGGGCAAATCGATCCTACTCTTTTTTCTAAGAGGGTCAATGGGGAGCTTTTCGTATGCCAACTATATGTTGATGATATTATCTTTGGCTCTACTAACAAAGCTTTTAATGATGAATTTTCAAAGCTTATGACCGATAGGTTCGAGATGTCTATGATGGGCGAAATGAAGTTCTTTCTTGGTTTTGAAATCAAGCAATTGAAAGAAGGGACTTTTATTTATCAAGCTAAATATGTCCAAGACATGCTCAAGAGGTTCAAGATGAAGGAACTAAATGGGGCCGCCACACCAATGGCCACAAAATGTCATCTTGAGCTTGATCCCAATGGTAAAGATGTGGATCAAAAGGTATACCGTTCTATGATCGGTTCTTTGCTTTACCTTTGCGCATCTAGACCCGATATTGTGTTGAGTGTAGGTGTGTGTGCAAGGTATCAAGCCGCTCCTAAAGAAAGCCACCTTATGGCGGTTAAGAGAATCTTTCGATATTTGGTTCATACCCCAACTTATGGGCTTTGGTATCCCAAAGGCTCGGATTTCTCTCTTTGTGGCTTCACGGATTCGGATTGGGCCGGTGACAAGGATGATAGGAAATCAACCTCCGGAGCTTGCCAATTTCTTGGTAGGTCTTTGGTGTGTTGGTCTTCTAAGAAGCAAAATTGTATATCTCTCTCCACCGCCGAAGCCGAATATATTGCCGCCGTAAGTGGATGCACTCAATTGTTGTGGATGAGGCAAACTTTAAAGGAATATGGTGTCAATTGTGACAAAGTGCCTCTTTTATGTGACAATGAGAGTGCTATCAAGATAGCCTATAATCCGGTGCAACATTCAAGAACCAAGCATATTGAGATCCGGAATCATTTTATTAGAGATCATGTTGCCCGTGGTGATATTGAGCTTGCATATGTAAGCACCAAGGATCAACTTGCCGACATATTCACGAAGCCCCTTGATGAAGCAAGATTTGGATATTTGAGGAATGAGCTAAATATCATTGATTCAAGGAGTGTGGCTTGAGCATCTTGCAAATACACCTATTCTTCAACACTTGTTTGGTTTAGGTATGGGCATGGAGATAGGGGGAGTGCGGTCCTAATTAATTGGGCTATCCCTCCCCCCATAATGCCAATAGTGATAAAATTGTTCTCTTTCTATCATTTTTGTGATATATGAGCTTCAATGACGAGTATTGGTTATGGACCCAAGATATATCTTCGCGGTCCAATGCCATGACACTCATACATGGTGGCCTCGGCCACCGACCTCTTCTTTTCGAAGAATTGATTCCTTGCAAATCTTATTTGAGTTTTATTGAGCTTTTTCATCATTGTCTCTATCCGTGAAATGGGAAGGCACTTGCATTGGATTTTCAAAGTTTTCTTGTGTTTTGCAATGCCAAGTGCCGAGAACCACTCCATGCTTGTTTTCTGTCCTAAGCCCACTTATCTAAAGCCAAATCATCCTCTTGTGCATGCCCAGAACTTCCAGAATTCAAAATCATCATCTTTGTGCCATCTAGACCGGCTATAGCCGGTCCTCCACCGGAAATAGCCGGGGTGCGGCTTTAGCCGGCCCACCCGGCTATAGCCGGACTGGGGGTTTTCGGGCCCAACTCATTAGGCCGTGGGGGTGAGGGTTTCCTCAGTTACCCCCACGCCTATCCTCCACTCGCTCGAGCTCCCCTCCCCTGGACCCGCCGCCGCCGTCTCTCGCCTCACCTCCGGCCGCCGGAGCCCCCTCCTCGGCCGGTCTTCCTCTCCGGCGCCCTCCCATGGACCAGGGTACCCCCCCTTTCTCTCTCTCCTCTCTCTCTCCCTAGGTCTCTCTAGGGTTAGGGTTAGATGATTCAATGGGGCCTTGTTGTTCATCTGGGATTGTTTGGTCATGATTTCCTTCCTGCATTGCATAAATGGAAAGTGCTTGACAAGTTTTGGTGGCCTACTGCTGTGATCTCGATTTTGTTCATCTGGACCGGCTAAAGCCGGTGTCAGACCGGCTATTGCCGGCCTGAGGCCGGAAATAGCCGGTATAGATCACCTACTACTGTCATGCTATTTCCTTTTATGCTATTGCTCCTTGATCCTCTAGCATGCATGCTTATCCTATATGCTCTCTTCATATGTGCTGTGTGCAGGTGGTTCTCGACCCAAGAGGTCACGGTATGTTGATCCCTCGCTTGCCCGCCGTCAAGAGCATCAAGATGCTCGTGTGGCAGCTGCTCTGAAGAGGAAGAGATTGGAAGAACGCAAGAAGAAATCTCTGTTTGCCAACGTTAGTGATCTCAAGAAGCTGTCCAAGCAAGAGTACCGGGAGTTCCGTGAGCAGAAATTCTACACCATGCCTAGGGACATTGACAGTGCGTCCTTCTACCGGTCAGAGCATCAGCGGATTTTTGAGCAGATTTATGCGACCATGAGCACAAAGGTGTGCCCCATGAAGGTCACCAACATTGCATCTTTGTCCAGGGATGAGTACTTTGCCGATGCTCTGTGGGTCACCGAGAAGCTTGGGTTGCACAAGTTGATGGTCTTCAAGCAAGACTACAACCCTCATCTGATTCAGCAGTTCTTTGCCACTTTAGAGTTTGATACTCGGGATGAGGTTGGTTTCACTTGGATGACAGGTGAAGTAAGGAAGTACTCGACCATGTCTCGTTTTGGGAAGCTTTTGGGCTATAGGTTTGATGGCATTCATCGACCTAGAGGTGCCCGCTTGCATCTTGACACCACTGAGTACAACAAAGGGAAGATCCAGTGCTTGTATGGTCCAGGGGGCAAAGCGGGAGAGACTGCAAATCTCCTTCCCCTCTATGATATTTTGCTCCGGATGTTCCGTGCCAACATTGCTCCAAGTGGGGGCAACAATGATTCCATTAGAGGTGGTCTTGTGCATTTGCTCCACCATGCCCGTCTTGTCTTCGAGGCCGGAAGAGATTGTGAAGGGATGGAGCTCGATGTGATGTACTTCATCTTCATGGAGATGAAGATTGCTATGCTTGATAGGAAGATTCCTCCTTATGCTCCATTCATCATGAGGCTCATCATTGACAGAGGCATTGAAGGAGACTTTGAGATTGAAGAAGATTTGCTTGATGAAGAGTTGGAAGTGCACAAGCCCAACAAGCTCTACAAGAAGACCGCTCATTTGGTGTCTAGCACCTCAAGTGCTTATCCCTCTTCGAGTGATGTGATGGGTGGCAACATCTATGCTACCGGCTCTAGGAGGAAGAATGCGGATCCACCAAGTGGTGGAATGGCTCAAGAGATGAAGAAGCTCAAGTGGTGGCAAAGAGCTTTGTTTTGCATGAACAATGATGTGCGCCACACTCAGTACAAGGACTATGTGGACCGCAAGCACATTTCCAAGAAGCAAAGAGAGTTGGATACTCGTTTGAGGGCTGTGGAGAAGGGCAAAGGAGCTAGCCATGAAGAAGAGTCCCAAGAGCAAGATAAATCCGAGGACACTTTTTCTTTTGGCAAGTGGAATGAGGGCTCCACTTTTGACTGGAAAGAGTTAGCCGAAGTCACCTCCAAGGGCAAGGAAGCCGTTGATGATGAAGATGAGGAAGAAGACATTGATGATGATGAAGAGGAGGAAGACGATGACCAAGAAGATGATGAGGATGATGAGGACTTCGATGATGTTGATGAGTGATCTTATGTTGTGGTCTCCCTTTTTGGCGTCTTGATGCCAAAGGGGGAGAAAGTCCCATTTGCATGTGTTTCCATTTGGATTTGGTTTTCCATTTGGATTTGGTTGGGTCACAAGCTCTTATGTCGTGTGCTTGCTTGCTTGTGTCCCATGGTTGAACTTATCATCTACCTACTACTATGTGTTGAACTATGTGTTATTATCTTGTGTAGTAGAACTTATGTTTATCGTTATTAATCCTACTTGCTATTATCTTGTCATATTATATGTTTGTTGATTATATGCTTGTTGAATTATGATATATATCTTGTGCATATATGGATCACATTATAAAATCTAGGGGGAGTTCTTATTGTTGATGTGTCTTTGTATTCAAATACAAATTTAAAATAAGACACATAGCAAGGGGGAGCTCCGTCTATATTTTATATCGTTTGAAACATGCAAAATTGTGTATTGTCATCAAACACCAAAAAGGGGGAGATTGAAAGAGCATTTCCCGCCTAATTGATTTTGGCGTTTGTTAACAATACATTATCTATTAATGTGTGATTATGCTTTGCAGGATTTTATAATATTCTTGCACAAGATATTGGGTTTTATATATTATACTTGATATTTAATATTGCCCAAAGGAAATTATTGAGGAAATGGTGAAATTCAGCTCCTGGAGAAGTTTCAAATGAAGTTGAGTCAGTTAGGCCGGCTTTAGCCGGTCCCCAGACCGGCTATAGCCGGACTGCTCGTTTTTGAGAGGGGTCCTGCGCCTCTGGACTCAACCGGCTATTTGTCCGGCTATTTCCGGCTGGGCCGGATATTTCAGGCCGGCTATAGCCGGTGTGAGACCGGCTTTAGCCGGTGTGGCCGGCTTTAGCCGGACTTAACTCCAGCTATAGCCGGACTTTCTGGCTGGCAACGGTCAGATATTTTGGGGGGGTATAAATACCCCCCTCTTCTTCTCCAACGGGCAGCTTGACCAAATTGAAGAACACCACCATTGTTGAGCCACCAATTCAACTAGATCTCCTCCCTCAACCCACCAAAGCTCTTGATCTTTGGAGAATCGAAGGAGAAGACCATCCTCTACATCCTCACCGAAGCGATTTGATTTCCCCTCTCATTTGCTTGAGGGCCCTTGTGTCTTGGGTTCCCTTGTGTCCCAAGACCTTGTTTGTGTATTTGATATATTGCTACTTGTTGTTTGACAGCATTGTGTTGTGCTTGGGAGCCTCCAATTCGGTTGTGGATGCGTGCCCCAAGATTGTAAAGGCCGATTCCGCCTTGAGGAATCCCTTAGTGGAAAGTGAGTTAGGCCTTTGTGGCGGAAGCTTGCACCGGAGAATAGGGTGAGCCTTTGTGGCGTTGGTTAGGCCTTTGTGGCAACCACACCCCTCCAACGTAGACGTACTTCCCCTAAAAAGAAAGGAACTACGGGAATTACATCCGTGTCTCCGCGTGCTCCACTCTCGGTTACCTCTATCCTTTATTGCCTTTATATATTGTATCTTGTGTAGCTTGCTAGTTGACATATAGGTAAATTCACCTTAGTTGCATATCTAGAGAATTTACCTTTGTGTCAAGCCTAATTTGAAAAAGAACTAAAATTTGAGTAGCACCTATTCACCCCCCCCCCCTCTAGGTGCCCATACGATCCGTTCACAAGTTGTCTGGCACCATTGGAGTGTCACTAGGCTAGCAAGCATCACCTTCTTAAGTTTGGCTTTCTCCTACTGGATTGATAACCTTGGTTTCATAACTGAGGGAAGACTTGTTGCTGTGCTCATCATACCTTCTCTTGGGGTTCCCAACTGGTCGGTTATTTACATAATCAACACCGCACCATCAAGCAAGTTTTCTGGCGCCATTGCCGGGGAGAAAGAAGACTTCTGCAAGGGGAGTCTCGCACGCACAATCTTTTACTTTGTTTTTAGTTTGGCTTTACTTTATTTTTGCTTGCATTGTTTTATCAAAAAATGTAACATCTCAGGATGTGAGGCTAGAAATAGATAGGAAACAGTTGTGTGCATTGCATTCATGCATAGAAAATCTGGGAAATTTTCGCGCTTTTAATAAAACCTGTCAAAGTGATTGAAGCTTCTCTTGAGTTGATGGAATTGAAGTAGCTCATCAACTAAAGTGCGATAAGCTCCAACATGACCCTTGTTAACAACCTTGTTTTGGGTAGAGATAAGTACAACAACTAAAAGAGATGAATGTGAGGAATAATTAATATGCTAACACATCACCTTAGGACCTTATATCCAATCCTACCATGATCACATGGTATTTCTTAAACCTAAATCATTGAAGCCATTTCCTAGCTTAAAGGAAGACAACACAAGTCTTACCTTGACTCTTAATCTACTTTATTCTCATATCTTGATTATCATCATCTTTCACATCTAAATCCATTCATCTCCAAGACAAGAGGAGAGAGTCTATATCAAATCCAGTATCATTCTCATCTCTTAAGATGATACTTTAGGTTTTAAACCCACAAACTAAGAAGTAGGGGAGACTACCCTAGTACCAAGTTGATTAGAGGAGTTTACAATAGAGTTTAACTACCTAAACAATTAGCCTATACTTGTGGGTATAATTTAATTCACTCTTAAACTTGTTACAAAATATTGGTAAACCACAAGGTCTAAAGTGCATAAAATCCACACATTCTTATTTAAATCATAACTTATTAACTATATGAGATATAACAAAACTAAACTTATTTACATTACATTAAATAGTTCAAACTATTTGAATAAAAATAACTATGATCATTTTGAAACTCTTATGATTGTGCCTTGGTGAAATCAAATAGAATCATTTAAAAATTGAACATGACCTTTGCTAACTTTGGATATTTTGAGCACAACTGATAATAGGAACAAATAAGATATGACAATGTGTATAGTTCACAATAACAGGATCATTTCAAATATGAACTTTGGAAGTTAAACTTCCAAACAATTAATACAACATCAATTGATAACAATTCAATTATGAATTACAAATGTGTATAAGAATATGAATTGATTCAGCCACAAGTCCATTTAGTGCCAAATGCCACTTGGCTGTACACAATAAAGATTATTAGAGGATAATCATCATGCCACCTAGGATAGTTATCTACTTGAAAATATCTTAGGATAGTTATCCACTTGAAAATATCTTAGGATAGTTATCCACTTGAAAATATCTTAGGATAGTTATCCACTTGAAAATATCTTCCTTTACTTGAACCCCAAGTAATGATCATGCATGAGAGCTTGACAACAAGTAGCTTACTCACCAAATTAAAGCAAGAGTCACCACTTGAGGTGTCAACTTGTGGTGGGCAACAAAATACTATAAAAGGAACCCCATGGCATCCATTTGACTCCATAAAATCATGGTTTGAGAAGACCAACGAAATTTAGCCACTCCATACATTAGATAGGAACCAGAGCTAGTATAAATAGGTCACTGTGTGTGGATTTGGTCGGCCAAGAAACACCAGCCAACTAGCAACACCACCATCACACCAGCAACACCACCACACAATCCACCCTGCTCATGAGTTGAGCAACAGGGCAGGATTCACCACCACCAGCACAACCACAAGAACCAAACCAGCAAGACCAAGACCAAATGGTTACTTAGTTCAATTAGGAACTAGGTCAAGCAGCTAGGAGGTGCAGGCATATCACAAGACACAGGTTTATCAGATTTCCCGAAGACCAAGCTTCACAAGACCACCAGGTTGGTCTAGCATGAGATGAGAGGAGTGTAGTTACTGGGAAAAGGGAAGCACTCACCATAGGCAAGAGAAACATACCTCTGATTCAAAATCATCATTGGCTAAAGCTAGGAGCAAACAATAGTATTTACTCTAACCAGATTTGTAGGAAGAGAATAGTGAGAGGTGTGAGAAATAGGTTTGATAAGCAGATATCATCCATCATCAGGAGAGAGTATAGGAGTCAAGAAAACCTATCCTTGTTAGGAGGGAAGCATTCTTGTGGAGAGCCATAGAGACCCTTGGTTCAAGTACATATTTTACTTAAGCAATGAAACATGATATAGGTAGTAGTAGCACAAGCCTAAATTCTAAATTCCTAGTTAGGTAGAACCTATATCAAACTAACCATATGTTGGGAGTGATCCCTATCCTCTAATCAGGATGTACATAATTCCTTCACACACCATATCTTTATCTATCCCATTGGACCCTATTCTATTATTCGTATTTCAATTGATGCATCACTTTGTGATCTTAGAAATCATCTCTACTAAGATTCTTAATGAAAACATAGTACTATTCATAATGCTTCATGTGCAAATGCACTCATGATATTCCTTAATACATCTAGATAGAAATGATTCCAACATAGATCAATAAGTTGAGAGCAACAAAAGTGATATTTAAATTATCTCTATTTGCACCCTATTCAAATTCTAATAATACCAAAGGTTATTTTATATGTAAGTACACATAAAATTCCTATGGAATCAATACAGTGTTTCACTATATATTCTGAATAGATTTCTAAAGTAGCCCAAATTCAAAATCTAGCAAATAAGTTTGAATTCAAATTAGAAGGTTGAAACAGTAAATAGAAAAGAAAACATAGCAGAAAAAATATAAAGAAAAGCTTACCTGGCGCAGGCCACCGAACCGGCCCAGCTGCTCGGCCCAGGAGCTAGCCCGGCCCGGGATACCGATTCAGGAGGGGAAAGAAGAAATCGTCTTCTTCTTCCTCCACCTGATCGACAGCACGCCGGTGGAGCCACATCGTCGTGCCACCTTCAACGACGACCAGGAGAGCCGTTGACCGCCACCTCCTCGTCCTGATCCCCTCCAATCCCACTGGCAAGTTGAGTGCTGCGATTCATGCTCGAATCGAGCATCACTATCTCCGACGGATCCCGACCGTCGCCGGTGGTGAAGTTACAAACGAGACCCCGTCGCTACCTATAAAGACTACTGAGAGCTCCACGGTGAAACCCTGGAGCCCCTACGCCCTCTCAATCCCTCTATAATCCCCTCTGTTCCTCGCCATCACCCGGAGGAGTTCGCCGGAGTTCATCACCGCGCCATCAACAGAGACCACCTCGGAGGCCATGGACTAGCTGAGGAGGTGCGCAGGATCTTGGTGAGCGTCTGGAAGGAGTCTAGCATCGAGGGAAGGACCACATCGACGGGATTTCTTCGTTCCCTTTTGTCAGAGATCATCGGAATTCGCTCAATTTCATCCAACTCCGGTCACCTGAGTCCTTTTCGACCATCCAGTGATCATCATAGTGAGCTTACGAGCCTATGGAGCTATTTATTGCATCGTTTGATGAACCGTAGCTCAGATTCGGTTGTCGGTCGGAGGTCGCCACCGCGGGAGAGCTCACCGGAGCTCACTCTGGTGACCAAAAGGTGGCGTCGCAATCACCATTAGGTTTTCCGGGGTCTTCTCGTTTGATTCCGCGTAGCTCGCGCATTCGCAGAACCCCCTGAACATCACCGCCGTCGATCCCTGTCTTGCCGGCGATGAAGTCCTCCGGCGAGTCAAACATTTTGACTTGGCCAAGCCAACATGGCAGTTGACCTAGCCCACGGCCCACATGTCAGTCTATTTGACTAAGACTTGCCTGTGTCGCAGCTGACCAAGCCCAGACCCCACCAGTCATTCTAATAGGCTAGGTACAGGTTCAGTACAAAAAGGTTTAGACTCATTTAGAAATTTTAGAAAACATCCAAAACTTAGAAAAATCATATCTATTTCATTTTTAATCAAAAAATGCAAATAATATACCAAAATGATCACAAAAATAAGACCTATTTGTTTATACTGTAAGATTATATACTTGTGTGGAATAATTTTGAGTGAAATTTAAAAACATGTTTAAGTACTATTTTGAATATGAATCTAAAACAAATTTGGGAATTAAATAACTTTTCTGAATGAGAAATGAATGTTATAAACTCAAATTAGTTTATTGAAACAACATTTCATTATTTAAGTTTAGTACTTTTAAAACTTTACTATTAGCATTTAAAAACCTAAAACTATTTCTCTAAATAATTTTTTGAATACTAAAATCAAGAAAAAATCCTAAGTAACTATTGGCTTGTATTAAAATCTATTTTCAACTATAATCTGGTAATTGAAAATTGTCTTATTAATAATTACTTTAAATCATGAGACTGTCTAAAACCAATTTAGAAACCATTTAAAAATTGTGGTTCAAACCCTAACAACTATTAATTAAAGAGATTATGTTTTCTTAACTACTTAAATATTCTTAGAAGGTAAGTAACTAAAAGTGAATCTAATTAGTAAGTGTCCATTAAAGGTTATGTTCTTCAAAAGTTATTCTTTTGAAGAACATCAGTTAATCATCACAACAACTCTTATGCCACGAAACAAATACTTTCCTATATATGTTAAGATTGTTGTCAACCCTAAAACTAGTTAGGTATTGTTATGTAATATGATTTACTTCCACTTTACATATCCATGATTAACCAAGTGATTGCTAATTATAAGATGCAACTTAAAGGTGTTACTTTCATGTCTTCACTATTAATCATCATTCTCTTGTAACAAGGAATGATGATAAAACCCTGAAATAATAGTTGTTGTTAAAGTCTTATCCTTTTAATAGCACCTGATAGTGAGCTAACCTAAAATGCTTAACAACCTTGTTCTGGTGTGGTTTAAAAGTGCAACACATCATCAAGAAATCACCATGACTCAATGATAACAAAACATCGGGGTTAGGTTACGCTTAGAACAATGCATAGCATATATCATGCATATCATGCTGCAGATTTCTAACATCATCCCTACCGGATGATGATTGCTATTTCAGAATTGGGATTTCTATTGTATCGAAGACCTTGACTCGCATAATCTTGCGGTCAAAAAGGCAAGTTCACTCTTGCTCATATCTCTTGTTTAATTTTAGCAAATTACTTGCAAATATACATGTGGTATTACTACTGCATCTAAAAGCAAAAGGTTCTCTTTTCATAATTAATATAACTAGCTGGTTATCGACCCGAGTGGTGGTAACCTAGGATGGCTGGCAAATGGAACCATGGTATGATTGTTGTGGTGGAGGTTCCATTTGCACGAGAAAGTGAACCCTAGGACTTAACAACCAATGTCGCCAGTGATTCTAGCGCCGTAAATAATGGTCAACCATGAGATCTGGAATGGTACGGAGAAGTCAGCTGTATCTTTTCCCTCTCGCATGCCAACGGATCAGTAGCGAGGGTTGTCTTGCCTAGGCTACTATAGTGTAAAGGGAGGAAATGCATTTCCTGCTAGTCTGCCTATAGTATAGGGGGGGACAGAATTGCTAATTGATCTATGATGGATTGTAAGGGTCATCCGGATCAGTCTACCCATATTGTATAGGAGCGGGTATCTGGGTCCTGGAACAGTCTACCTATGGGAGCATCCATAGTGTAAAGGGGAGGACCAGTGCGCCAATCAGTCTACATATGTGGTATAGGGGAGGATGGACTTACAAAAGGGTGGGTCTGCGGGGTTGTGGAGAAGAACAGTGATTGGCTTGGATCTTAGACTGGGCCCCATACACAGGAAGTATGGACAGGTAGGCCACTTGAATGTGCAACAAGGCTAAGATCTCTCATGGGTACAAGTGACCACCTCTGCAGAGTGTAAGAAAGTATCTGGATACTCCCTGTTCCGGGAAGGAGCTGCGAACGCAACAGGAAAGGAGCCCATCGAAGCTCTAATCAACCTGTGAAGGCTGACGAACATAGTTCTTCTGAATAAAAGCAACCTCTTGAAGAAATTTTTACGAAAACCTGCATTGCCGAATGACTTTTAAGTCTAAGGCTATAGCTAGTGCATAAAACACCTTATTCCTTATATGAACTTGCTGGGTAACGCTTGTTACTCACCCCACTCCCTCTTAACCCTTGCTTAGATTGGAGGCAACACAAGGAGGCAACCTCGAGACATTGAAGATGAAGATGAAGCCTTCGACCAATGTCAGAAGCATCAATGAAGTCAACGACTATACCAAGATTTGAGGAAAACTAGAATAGAAATAGAAGGGACCCAATTCCCTAATCCTAGAACCTAAGTAGTTAGGGCTAGTCTGTAGTAAGCCAACGGCATTAGCTGTAGCTCTAGTTTAGTCTTCAGCTTATTCTTTCTCGATTGTAATCGCCAGAACTAAACCTCTACCTGTTGAGGAGGTTCTGAAGATCTTCTGTATGCTGAAATTGTAATCCTATAGACGTACCTTGGACCTGCTATGTTTCTGTTGTACCGCTCTGATCGATGTAATACTAGTGAGACGGTGTTTTATTGGTGTTACGTCAATGACTTGCATACTACACATGCAGTGGTATGCTGGGTCACCACAAAAAAAAATTAGTTTCCTTTATAGTTGCTTTTATTTACTTGCTTTTAGTTCTGTTAGAATGAGTAATCCTGAAGTTGAAGTTCGTACTTTTAAGCAACAAGGGGGAGAGAGTTTGAAAGATGCTTGGTACTATATTAGTAATTCTCATCATAGGTGTACGAAGAAGCATTTTACCATGATCCTCCTTAGAAATTTTTATGTTGGTATATCTAGTTGGAATAGGTACGTTTTTGATACTCTTATAGGAGGTAATTTTCTGGGTACTCCCACTCTTGAAGCATGCACTTTAATAGAAAGTTTAGTGGGAGTACCACCTATCCATGTTGTTAAAACTGAGGTCACTTTGGATGAAGTTTTAGAAAAACTTAGCTCTTTAGAAAAAAGTTTGCCAAATATCCTTGATAACGCTAGCCAAGTTAGTGAATCGATAGAAAGCATCGGTAAGAGAATCACCGCTTTAGAGGCTAGCACTACTCTTGATAGTCAAAACCTTAGGATTGGTAAACTAGAGGAATCTATGGAAACTTTGATTTCAATTTTCTCTTCTCTTAAGTTTAAGAAGGAGAAAGCTTTTATTGGAAAAGAGCAAAAATTTATGTATGTTCCCAAGGTGTCTGTGCCTAAACCGCAATATGTTTTTAAGATTGGTAAAACTTTTAGTTCAACTAAGAGTGACTTGCAGATTGAATCATCTTCGGGGACTTCTAAAGTGCCTAGTGTGGAAAGTGGTGATCTTGAGGAAACCGTTGATCTTAATGCCTCTTTCGAAAATACTTGATTTCCACCTTTCTGCGCCTAGCTCAAAGACGTTAAAGAAAAGCACTCTTGGGAGATAACCCATTGTTTTATTTTCAATTCTTTTTCTTTTATTTGAGTCTTGGAAGTTATTACTACTGTAATAACCGCTCCTTATCCTTTTTATTTCATTGTTGTGCCAAGAGAAACCTCTAATTTGAGTGAGGTAAGATTTGGGGAAGTTGCTGTCCTGAAACAGATTTCGGTGCTGCACCGTAAAAATTCATGAAAATTCTCAGAATATCTTTTTGTCCTGCGATTTCTTGTGAATATGCCCCAGGTTATATCCAAACTTTTATTAGTTTTACACTTTTTGATTTGAGCAACAGAAGGTCCTCGAAAAAATCGACCTTTGTCAGCTGTTCTGTTTTGACAGATTTCTGCCACTATTTGTGTTTGCCTCTCGATCGCTTTTTTTTTAGTTCTTTTGATCATGGAACTTTTGGGGAAGTTGCTACAGTAGTATGTGCTTTATATGTGGTGGTTTTGAGTTGAAACCTGAACCGAAAAGGGTTGATTTACTATTATGTTTATGCTAACATTGCTAATAGAATTGTGTGAAATTTTGTATGAAGGAAATTTTCAAGTGTAGGGATTGGAGAATGATGAGATGAGATAAAGAATGGACAAAAGCTCAAGCTTGGGGATGCCCATGTCACCCCAAGAAATATCCAAGAGGTACAAGCGTCAAAGCTTGGGGATGCCCCCGAGGCACCCCTTCTTCATCGGCAAAAATCAGGTCACCTTTCAAAACACTATATTTTTATTGCTTCATGCACTATGCGTTTTTTCTTGGAGCGTCTTTACTTTTGCTTTCAGTTTTCTTTTGTTTTGCTTGCTGCAATAAATGGTTGGACCCCAACAAATTTCTTTTGGAGGAGATTTACTCGCTTTTCATTTGCCAAGAACACTCTGTTTTTCACTCTTATCGTTCAACGAGTGTTCTCTTTTTCTAGAACTGTGTTTAGCTTTCGTTTTTCGCCTTGAGTTTTGTTAAGATCTTGTTTTATATTTATATCAAGTTGTATTTGGACCTCTGGTCTATGTTGGTATTCATCAAAAGAGTTGTTTCAAAAAGGTTTGCATGGTGTTGGAAAAGAGAAAAAGTTTTATGCAAAAAAGTGGTACAAAAAGGAACTTGTTTAGACTACGGCTTAGACTTTTTCATGCCATGCTTGATGTCATTTTGATAGTATGCTTAGTGGTTTTGCTGTAGCATGACTTGTCTCAAATGACTGAGATTGCTTAATGAGCCTTTGAAAAAATCATGCGTTGTTTTTATTATTTGGAAGCATTAATTTGGTTTTCTCCTTGATACTTTATTTGGGTTGACTTGGTGCATGCTTACATATGTTTGACTCATACAAATTCGCCATAAGCCTCTATGATCATTTAGTTTTTTACTTTTGATGCCATTTTATATTTCTCTTAATGATGTTTTGTCGCTATGCATGATTATGGCCGTTATTGCTCTCTTAGTTGGTCGCTCCCAGTCTTTTGCTAGCCCTCATTTTGTACTGAGTATGAGCTCTACTCGTGCATCCAACTCCCAAAAACCAAGTTATTCCAATGTGTCCACCATACATACCTATTAGCAATTTGCTATTCCAAAGTACATTTGACTTGCTTTTATCTATCCTTCAAATTAAACTCTTTTGGTGTTATGCGAAAATTGGTCAGTAAAGCTCTCACGAACCTGATGACACACTTTACTTTTCTTGCTTTTAATAATTTTGACATTGTGGTTCTTATATGTTGACGTTATGCTTGCAAGTTGTAAGTTGGAAATTAGCCAAACCATGCCGTCATGAGGTAAGCTTTCAACATTGCACTTCTTATTTGAGTTGATATCATGATCTTTTGTTTATGGATACTCGCGATGTGAAATAAGTTAGGAATCTTGCGGAATCATGGAGTTTGTATACGTGTTAGAGAAACGCCTGGGCCGCCAATCTAAACCATGCATAATTCATGGTGGAAATTTACAGCATGCCCATAGTGGACATTCGACGACGCATCTCAAAATAAAAAGCTATACCAATGGTAAATAAAAGAGATGCCGAGGTGTTCATTGTCTGTTTGTCCTGTCATTTTGATGTGGGCTTGTTCCATGTCATCGGGCACGGAGGTACCCCGTTGGCGGTTCTCGATGATACGTGTATACTTACAATGACAAGAGCTTGCTTGGGACTCTAAGTCGAGTAGCATGAGGTTTGGGTATTCGTACTTCACGGGACACGAGGTTTTCAACTTATGATTTGTCAAGCATATGCTCATAAACGTTCTTGCATTTACTTTAACCATTCAAGATGCCTATGATGGGGGCAATGAGAGCTCAAAGCTAGTAAGTACCATAATTTTTGAAGGTTTATAAAACTTGCAATCACTGCTTCCCTTTGCGAAGGGTCTTTCTTTTACTTTTATGTTGAGTCACCACCTTCTACCTTTATGCACCGTCTAAGAGAGCATAGTTGCCATTCTGAGTTTAATTTGCATTGTCCCAAAGTTATCATTGATTGATTCATGATTTTGGTTTCACTTGTTCTTAAATTATTTGTATCTAGTCGCCCTCTTAAACTTGAAGGTGTCCTATGCATTTATGTTTTGCTATTCCATGAAGGACAAGCTAAAAACCATTTGCTATGTTTTTCCATATGATTTGAACACACGTTTGACTTTCATTGTTTCATTTTTCATGATCTTTCGTTTGTGTTTCTTTTCATGTTATAACATGGTTGCTAAGTTTCTTCTATCAAGATTATGTCTTTCATGCCCATGTTTTAAGTTCTTTGATCCCAGCACTCAGTGCTTACTTTGATGATCAAGATTGTGATGGTGCATGTCACCTCAAAAATTATTCTTTTGTTATCACTTACCTACTCGAGGACGAGCAGGAGTTAAGCTTGGGGATGCTTGATACGTCTCAAACGTATCTATAATTTTTGATGCTCCATGCTTGTTTATACACCATTTGCTTTGAGTTTTGTTACACTTTGTGGCGTTTTTATGCACTTTCCGGAACTAACCTATTAACAAGATGCCACAGTGCCAGTTCCCTATTTTCTGCTGTTTTTGTGTTTCAGAAAAGTTACACAGGAAATATTCTCGGAATTGGACGAAACAAAAGCCGAACCTCCTATTTTTACTGAAGCTTCGCAAAGACCGAAGATGAGACGGAGGGGGGCCAGAGGCTGGCCACACCACAGGGGGGCGCGGCCCAGCCCCTGGCCGCGCCCACCCATGGTGAGCCCACCTGGTCCACCTACTGACGATGCCCCTTTGCCTATAAAGACCCCTCGTCGGGAAAAACCTAAGGGACGGATCACTTTTCCCAGAAACATACTGCAAGCCGCCGTCGTCGTCGAATCGAGATCGGGAGGATCCAGGAGCTCTTCCCGGCACCCTGCCGGAGAGGGGAATCCCTGCCGGAGGCCTTCTCCACCACCATGGTCGCCTCCGGAGTGATGTGTGAGTAGTCTACCTTGGACTACGGGTCCATAGCAGTAGCTAGATGGTTGTCTTCTCCACCATGTGCTTCATGTTTAGATCTTGTGAGCTGCGCTACATGATCAAGATCATCTTTATGTAATCATACATGTTGTGTTTGTTGGGATCCGATGAGTATTGGTACTATGTCAAGTTGATGTGCTGAATATTATCTTATGTTATCTCTATGTTGTTTATGATCTTGCATGCTTTTCGTTGCTAGTAGCTATCTTGGCCGAGTAGATGCTAGTAACTCCAAGAGGGAGTATTTATACTCGATAGTTGGGTTCATGCCTCTATTTAATCTGGGGGAGTGACAGTTGCCTCTAAGGTTGTAAATGTGTTGTTGCCACTAGGGAGAAAACAACATTCTTGTGTCTAAGGATATTTGCTTTGTTTACATTATGCACTTTGCTTAATGCGATTATCTGTTGTTCGCAACTTAATACTCAAGGGGTGTTCGGATGATATCCCCGCGAGTGGAGTTTTAGTCATAGATGCAGTTGGATTACGGTCTATGTATTTTGTCGTAATACCCAGAGTAAGCCTCATAGTGATCCTCGTGATGAATGTACGTTATCTTTACTCTATCAATTGCCCAACTGTAATTTGTTTACCCAGCATGCTTTATTTATCTTATGGAGAGACACCACTAGTGAACTGTGGACCCCGGTCCAATTTCCTTTACATTGTTACACCGTTTTACTTTACTCGCACTGTTTACTTTACTTGCAAACTATCATCCTTTTACCACTCGATACGCTCATACCTTTGTTTACAGCAAACCGGTGAGATTGACAACCTCATCGTAAGTTGGGGACAAAGTATTTGTTTGTGTTGTGTGTAGGTTTCGCGTTGCTGCTAGGTGAAGACACACCAACAAGTTGTCTGGCACTATTGGAGTGTCACTAGGCTAGCAAGCATCACCTTCTTAAGTTTGGCTTTCTCCTACTGAATTGATAACCTTGGTTTCATAACTGAGGGAAGACTTGCTGCTGTGCTCATCATACCTTCTCTTGGGGTTCCCAACTGGTCGGTTATTTATATCATCAACACCGCACCATCAGGTACCCTAAGAAATACTGGAATTCATGCTTTGGTAAGTCCTGAATGCGACACAAGCTGGATTACGCCAGGTACCGAATTCGAGTCTGGGGACTCGAGTTTGAAGTAGGTATCAAGTGTTTGCTTAGGCAATTAACTGGTTTCCTGATTCGTCAGAAGCACTAGGCTTGTTTACCGAAATCCCCATAAAAATTTGTAAATATGAAATATTGATAAAAACTATGAAGTGACAAAGTCAAAGATTGATTCAGTCGAAGATTGTAAGTCAAAAAATTGAAGATTTGAGATTCGACCTGAATCTGCGATTTAGATAGAATCTCGGGGGCTACTTACAAGGATATGACTACCAAGACCCATAACGTTGCTACCCCTGAGGTCTGTTCGGGTAAAAACCCATAGAAACATAGGCCCAAGATAGAGACCAAAGTATAGTTGTAGTCGAATATAAAAACTGCAGGGCAAACCAGTTGATGAGGTTCCACCTGGAAGAAGTGGCCCGATCTCATGGATTGACTACTGGGGGTGATGAACACGAAGAACATGTGAAAGACGAAGGGGAAAAAACGCACAACAAACGTCCCGCCCACTCACTAGAATCACAAGAGAAAGATTGCAAGCAATAGAATGGATTAGATACCTACTTTGTAGCTGACTTTCTAACCAGTAACGTAGTCCATGATTTGCATGGAAAGTCCAGCCGACTTATATATTAGAGCTCAATTACTTGTTTGACTGCCACGAAATTGGTTATGAAATTTATTTTGAATTCCATGATTTTTTCACCTCATGCCTAACCTTAATGCAACCTTAATACATATTGGATACCCTTTCTATGGTGCCAAACGGGCCCTCATATAAAAGGTAGGAATTGGGCTTTATGTTTTAAAAAAGCACTAGTCGAACCGTCTTGCTATCACGTTTTCAACTAGGCTCATAGGGTGCGAGTTGCGAAGCGTCTTCCTTAGCGCCACGGGTAAGGTTAGTACGAGGACATATTTTCCACCGGTAAGGTTAATACAAGGATGTAACGTGTTTTATACACAACACATAGCGGCCAAGGTTTGATAGTTGCCGCACACTATAAGGGCGTCGATGGAGATGCTCTATGAAAAGGGGAAGTTGGGGCCCAAAAGGGCCGACGAGCATCACCACATGACTATAGACACAGTCAGACGGAAAGACAGACAAAAGAACAGCCCAAGCTCCTACAAATTTAGAAATACCAGTTTCTTATCTTGGCAGGATTTTGCTTCTGAGTTTGACGAATTGATGCAGAGAAGATACGCAACTCGTCTAGTGTACCAGGACAATTTGTTGAAGATAAAGTACTCTGTACATTGCTGTACAACAGCTTGGAACCAGCTAAAAAGGTGTGCACAATTTAGCAACAGTGTATGCTCTAAACTTAATGATGCCCTGCTATAGTTCTAATAAGTCGCAGTGCACTAGTACAGTACCATCTCCAGATATAACCTTGGTTTACAGAAACCAAACTATATAAAATTAAGGAAGAAAACGAACAGATATCAGACTGATAGCCATTTCTCTCCTGACCGCCCATAATATGACCCTCACCCACTTGGCCGGTAAGACATGCAGCAAGTTTAGCGTTGAGGGCAATGTATGTTCCACGAAACCATCATCAGTCAAATATCTCTTGGGCTTCAATTTTGCTGTGCTGCCTGCAATGTTTGGTCAAAAGGTGTACCAATATCACAGAAAAGTAAACCAAATAGTATGAGATTGCAATGTCTTTATCTTCTACTCACTAGTACTACCTCTTTTTTAGATCCAACACAACATTTATGCATATTAGCAAAGTAACAATGTATGTGTCATCAGTTAGCACCACATAATGGTCCTCTAAAAAGCAATTTGTGTACTCTAAAAAACCAATGAAATCCTTTAAATCAATGAGGTTGTATATGTGCCAACACTATATACACGAAAGTGTGCACACTGCATGCATGAAACATTAAAAAAACATCATGCACTTACTGTTCATCCTTGGAGATTCTGTAATACTTCTCGGCGAGCTGCCTCTGACCAATAAGCTGAGCAAACCTCTCATCGTGAGTGATTATAATCAGCTGGAAATTCTCCTGGCCTTTCCTGCTCTCCATTATTCTATTATTATGGTGCACACAAGGGAGATTCAGTTGGTACAAGATTATGCCCAATAAATGTTAATGGTACAAGCTCCAAACGATAATGAAATTGCCATGTTAAACTGTACCTCAATAGGGCAGCAGCTAGGCTCTCTGCATTCGGCCCATCTAGATTGGTGGTTGGCTCATCCAAAGCTAATATGCCGCAATTCAGACAGAATGTTTCTGCCAGTGCTAGTCTGATTATAAGAGAAGCAAGCACCTGTGAAGCAGTGGAGATAACTTTGAGACATGATTCCGCATTCCTATCGATTTCACAAAATAGTGCTAGCAGTAATCAAACAGTGTGTATTGGTTGGAACAATAGTGCAGAGGAGATTTTACAGCAGCTGAAGTTTACGCCGACAAAAGAAACCCAATAGAGTATACCTTCTGACCAGCACTGCATCGCCCTCGCATTTCCAGCTCAGCACCACCATTTTGCATGACAACCTAAAGGATAGTTCAAACGACAACTATATGATCAGCAGTCCAAGCAAGTCAATGAACATTTAGCTAGTTTAGCTTACACGATAACTATATGATCAGCAGTCCAAGCAAGTCAGTGAACATTTAGCTAGTTTAACTTACACGATAACTATATGATCGAGTGCCAGCACCCTCAGAATCAGAATTGATGCTTATGCAATCTATATCTTGGCCTCTGTATGTCTGCTGCCATAATTCCTTTATTATTTTATTGATCTCCTCCATTTTCATGGTATGGAACCGCATAAGAGCCCTACAGAAATGCAAGTGTCCAGTTGTAAAGAACATTAATATGAACACTACACAGGTAACAGGGTATTACTAGCAGAAGGAAGCATCCATATAGTATAGAATAATTTTCTAGAACTACCCTTTTTTGCCTAAATATTAACGACCACACACAAAAAATAGTAGCTTCGCATAACGCAATCTGTTATACCACGAAAGCAGCACGTTTTAGGATGTGATAGTCATGGCCCACCATCAATAAGACAATTAACGTTGCGCCAATTTCAGAAAATGCTTCTACCAATATGTCAGTAAGAAACTTGGATGTAATAGTCAATGGCCCATGATCTTATGGCTGATGCTCTCAGATTCAACTCAGGAGCCATAATACGCTGAAGGAAAGTAAGTACATCTTTACGGCAATATTTCCAGCTTATTACTCTACTACATTGAAGGAAAGTAAGTACATCTTTACGGCAAAGAATAAAAAATGTTCGAAGGGCCAAAGAATAAAAAATATTACTTGTTGCACTGAAGAGTACAATGTTAAGCAAGTCATTCTCTTGAGGTAACTACAGAAAAATGATAAACACGATGGCAAGGAATGACATTCTACTCACTTATCCAAAGCAGCATAGTATCGGTCCAAGTCCTTATTTGCCATCTCAGTTGTCTGCGACCACATCAGTTTCTTTATCAAGTAATAAGATGACAAAATCGCAGAAACTGAACCTGGAAGAGCATGACATCTACCTTTAGTTGGAGAAGTTGATTAAAATATCTCTTCTCAATATCCTTGTACTGCGTCTGTTTAAGCTCAAGCTTGTGCTTTGAAATATTACTTTGATAAACAGAAATCGTTCCTTGACACCTATTATACTGCAAGGATTGACATGAAATCAAATAGAATGGTCATCAGCCATACGTGAATCTCATACTAAGAGATGGGAGTAAAATTATGGTGTGTATTGAACTTTCAGAGTTATCAATTTAGTCCTTGTACTATGAAAAAGCCCATTTTCATCCTTTCATGCATTAGGCAAGTCATCATACTTTTTGCTCTGCCAGTCTGGGCCTACGTTGCCGCTGGGTACCCAACACCCATATCCAGGTGGTTTGGGTAGGGTATGGGTGAAAACATGATTACCCATTTCTGGCTGGGTATAAAGAGGGTAATACCCATATAATCCACTCCATTCAATCTCACCCGTAAACATAGGAAACTGAACTGTGTACAACTAGAATCCCATAGCATTCTCTCTCATCTGAAATGATGAGGGCAACGCTGCTTTTCTCTCTCCTCCCAAGATCCATTCCCGCCGAGCACTCTGCCGTCGCACAATGGGACTGTGGCAATTGAGTTCGGCTGCATGTGTGCACCACCGCTCCCTTTGCTCCCACCCGGACTCTCGCCATCCATGCATTTGTCCAATCCATGCCACTCTTCCGCTGTACATGTTGGATTTACCGCAGCTCCAAACTCCTGAGAGGCGCCACACCAAACTTCTCTCCACCGGTGAGACGCCACAGCGCCCCTTGCATCTTCCCTGACCAGGGCGACTCCACCACGCCACGCCTGCACCTTCCCGACCGGCGCAACTTCACCAACAAAAGGAACTCCACCAGTGAACTTCCCCTCCCCATCCAAGGTGCGTGTGGAGTTCTGCAGCTCCACATCCTCTACAAATCCCCCACAGGAAGATGGCGCACGTGGAGTTCTGCAACTCGCAATGATCTGGACTCGTTTTGCAGCTTGCATGGCCTTGACTTCCGCTAGTGCTGGCCTGAACATTACTTTACTCATTCCATGTTTACTTTTCCCTCTCTCTCCTTCTCGTTTTGGTTTTCTTATGTTTCTGTTGGGTTATCTAGCCTACCAACTTGCTTGGGAAAAAAGGCCTTGATGATGATGAGTGTTGGGTATACGTCCAAATCCACTGAGTAATACCCAATTATTTTGTGTATGGATAATTAAAAATAATATGGGTATGGGTAATTTTGGGTTTGGATAACCAATACTCTACCCATCAGCAGCATTATCTGGGACCTAACAGCCCGCCAGCGCACTTACTAGGGCCAGTGGCGGAGCCACGTTTGGGCTGAGTAGTCAGATGACTACACAGGTTTTTGACATACAAGCCATAGTAATGCAAAAAAATATAAAAAAGTCAATAACAAATGTGTTTTTGACTACACAACTTCTGTTTGACAAGACAAGGTTGAAGTTCTGGCACCGCCACTGACTAGGGCGGCAGGACTCTGATGACATGCTAATTTATTTATTTTTAAAAAATATTAGATTTTTTAATAAATTTGAAAATAATACTTGTTGTCAGAAAATTTCAAAAATATTGCACCTTTGGCTGGGCCACAACCGAAAAGAAGAAATCGGCCCGAACAGGACCGAAAAGGACTAATCGGCTGGGTCCCTGCCGAAAAATAACTAATCAACAGGGCCCATGCCGAAAACTGCTTGGTAGGTTATAAGGGAAGGGCCACGTCGAGGCTGCTGTTGTCTCCTTGCTCTCCTTCTCAGCGACGCGGCGCACACTGCCTTTGTGCTCGGCAACGGCGGGCTTGGCAGGGCTGGGAGACGGTGCTGCCGGGACCAGCTGGAAGACGGGCCGGCGTCCGGCGGCGAGGAAGCCAGGCGAGCGGCGACCAGGTCGAGGCACGGCAGGCGGCGACAAGGCAGCCAGGCGGGTGGCGATGGCTGGACAGAGCGACCCCCACAGGCAGTGAGCTCGATTTCTAGCAGAAAATCACCCGAGGAAGAAGATGCAGCGGTGGCTTGATTTTGACCGCATCCCCATCGTCAACCTTTCTACCTGCACCAATCCCTCACTTTCTTCCCAAAAATGGAACCCCCACCTTCCCTTGATCATGCCCATGCAGTCGGATTGCGCTGGCGATCCTCGCTGACGAAGCAATCGTCAATTCCATGGCTGCCGCCTCCCCTGTTCTGTCCGCCATGGGAGCGAAACGAAAGAAGACCACTTTTGGCCTATTTAGTTGTTTTCGGCAGGGGCCTGCCCGATTAGTCTTTTTCAGTCACGCCCTGGACGATTTCTTCTTTTTGTCCTGGGCCCAGCTAACGGTGCAATATGTTTTTTGTTTAAAAAAACGAGTATTATTTTTCAAAATTATTAATAAGGTATTAAAAAAAAATTTATCGAAAGGACTAAAACATAATACCAATACCTAGGTGACATAAATCTGAAAGTTAAAGTATGGCCATGCATTTTACTACTCAAGAAATGTATGTATTATTTGACCAAACATGTTCATAATACCATTAAGAGGTATAAGAAGAGAATGGCATCTTAGGCAACTTTGTCAATTACTCCCTCCAAAATATAAGATGTTCTAGCCTTTTTCTGACACTATGTATCTAGACATCTTTTAGTGTGTAGGTTGGAAGCAAAATGAGTGAACCTACACACTAAAAGGCATTAAATACATGAGTGTCAGAAAAAAAGCTAAAACATCTTATATTTTGGAACGGAGGGAGTATTTGGGATGAAATAAACGCAATACCTCTGAAAGAAGCCTTTCTTTTTCTTGAGCGTGACGTTTAAGATCAGCTTCTATAGTAGACATGCTGCCGATGGAAAGCACATTATCTTCAAGTAACTCAATATCATGAGTAAGCCGATCCACATCAGCCTTTATTTTCCTGTAGTTCAGGTTGTCATCAATATTTCTTTTGAACTGATCTTGGGTCCGCAATACTTCTTTGCTCCTGTCTAGCTCAGCTGATATGTCTTGCTTTCTTGCCTCATGCTTCTGTAACTGAGACAAGTTTAGCTTATGCTTTTCCTGCAATTCATTAAGCTTCTCTGCTTTCTTTGAGTCCAGGTACCTAAGAGGGTATTTTGGGGGCAAAGTTATTAACAAAAGTGCGACAAATCGAAAGAGCATGAGTGAAAAATATATACTCTTTGATTCGTGTGTTGAGAGTTCCAAGTGCATCGATTTCTTGCTGGAATCCCCTTTTTTTGTCTGCCAGCTGCTCATACTCCTGCTCAAGCCTTTCCTTCAAAGCTTTATACTCTTGCAACAAGCTTTCTCTCTCTTCTGACAATGGAACAAGAGCCTCTTCTAAATGCTGCATCCACGAAAAACATAACATTTAGCATGTATTATATTATCGTGCACAAACGCAAGAGTTACCATGTTACCGATACATTGACAGATACACAGTATGACACAGGAGTACAACAAAGAAAATTATGAGGTCACGCTTTCAGGGTCAAAATCGGGACCTGATGTCACATGTATAATGTACCCAGTATTTTCCAAAGTTGGCCTAGTGAACCATAAGCACATGACAATAAACTTATCAAACTAGTTGGTGGGCAAACCACTGTTAACTGGCAGGACATGATGACCAGCACTTTATGTTCCATAAGAAACCATGGCCTAGAACTACACAAGTTACTGTAACCCATACATTTACTGGAAAAGGCACATAAATCACCGTGGTTTTTTTATACTACCTCTGATCCATAATATAGTATTTATATGTGCCTTTTCAGTAAGTAGATTAGTTTGCTAAAAACATACCATATTGTGGAACAGAGGTAGTACATGTTTTCAAGTTGACGTGTGTTACACTTGACTGTGTAGCAAGGGGGGATGGAGGTGGACGCACGGTTTAGGGTTTGAGCACAAGGGGTAGTGAGGCCCATCCGAATGAGCAGGATAGGCTTCCTAGAAACTGAGAAACTCTGAGCTGGGGCAACAGTCCTAGGTGGTCATAATGCTCGAGTATCCTCAATTTATAGAGATCTTCCCTAACAATTTTAGCCAAGAGATAATGAAACCAAATAACTAATTTAATATGAATCCAAGCCAACCAAACATATTAAAGAAAATCACCACACAATACACTAGAGATAGCTTGGGATAAGAAAACCTAGCAACTTGTCGCTCATGCCATGGCTAGCGGTTCCTAAGCAAAGGTGGTTACAGGCTTACAGCCTTACAGGGCTTGAGCCTGCTCTGTAGGTCATACCCCAAAATTGCATCTTTAACAACCGGATGCTCTAGGATTCAGCATAAATATTAATGGCACCTCCCAATGGCTTTGCCTCGACAGAAAAGTTACTCCTTGCCTCAAATTAAAAATGATGTCTCCCTCTAACTACATGAACATGTGGCACAGGACGAAACTCAAATAAGGCATAGGTCACAACAACACAGACACTTAATGAACCATATTCGGTAACAAAAAATATTAACCGGACCAGTTTTGCAGAGAAATGGAGGTCAAATATGTACCTTCTGATCTAGGTTCAGTTGCTCTTTTTCCTCGGCAATATGAACCAAATCTTGTTCAGCCTTTTTGAACTTATCCACTATACTTGATGCACTTACTTTTTCTTCCCGAAGAGCATGCCACCGCATCTGAGCATTTGAAAGATCTTCAGTAAGTATTTTTTGTTGATCCCTGAGATGATCCACTTCATTAATCAATGTGTCCCTGCCAGGCAGATGTCGATAACCAACAAAGTTCAGCTTCTAAGCATGAGCAATATTAGAAGTAAGATATATCTAAAGAAAAGGTGGTCAGGGTAAACGGATATCCATAAAAAGATGTGTATCCATAAAAAAAAGTGTCACAAAAGTAATTTCCTTCTTAATTGACAAACCTGGAAAGGTTAAGCACTGGTATCTTTTCGCAAGGCCAACGAAAGAAACAATTATAAAAACACCTACCCAGAAAATGCTTTCAGAGATGTGTGAACAAGCTTTCTCTAATTCCCTTCTAGAGAACAAAAGCAAAGACTGAGATGACTAAAGCAAGACTGACAACGGCAGAAATGCACCATGCATATGCTCTACGACTGAAAGGAGATAGATGAAAGAGAGCTTGCAGTTCCTCTAAAAGCTTGGCTAGACTTGCTTGTATAGACATATGTGCAGCCATGTCTCCACTACCCCTGAAATTTAACTGAGAGGTTCTTAGGAGTTAGGAGATGAGCTTCCTAAAAAGAAGATGCATCTTATCAGCACAGGTAGTACTATCAACATTTCTAAGCCTTGGACCAGGATGTCACACTCCCCCTCTGTGCTCCCCTGTAAATATTTACCGTTTTAATAAAAGCTTAGTCCCCCGCCACCACCCCCCGGTACAGATACGAATGGTAAATTTGGTTGGATGACATGGATCAAGGATGGTCAGGGTGGATAAGTGGTAAGACACACCAAAAGAAAGACAAATTTTAAAGAAGTCTCCTACGCTCTGTTCCAATAAGTCAAAATAAGTTACTAGAACTAAAAGGATCTCCAATAGTAAAAGGGGTATTTTTTAAAATTCCCTCTGATAATTCTGCATCAAGCAACTTAGTGAATTTAGTTGGTCTTATATCATGGAGACTCCATTTGAGTTATAAGCAAGTTTATTCCCTGTTGAAAATGTATACCTTTCCCTCTGCACCGAGTTCAGCTCCAGCAGAATTTCCTCCACTGATCTAACACCTTGGCCACGAGAATCAAGCTTATATTCAAGATCTTGAACTTGTGGTTCTAAGTCCTGTATTTCTTGCACATGCCTGTCGATAGTTTCAATTGGATGTAACAAGACTTCCACTCTATCCCTGTCCATTTTAAGTTGGGCAAGAACGCTGACAAGCTGCAATGCATCAGTAATACAAGTCATAGCAAAATAGAGAAGTAATCATACAAGATGGTTACAGAGATGGCACCAAGTTCTGCTATGTAAGTAAATAAGGTACGATTTCCTCATTGGAAGATTAAAGTTCCCCAAGTGACAGTGCTCTTATCTAACATATGGGTATGACCTAGGAGATGTGCGAACAAAATAGTTTACCAACCCTCTGAAGAGGGACGAAACATTTCATAGCCTAGTCTGAAAGAGCATAACATCTTTTCAATTAACAAGTTCCATACGTGTAACGTGTACAGCAATTTTATACTGCAAATTGACGTGGAAGAAAAAATCACTAGCATTAGGCCTCAGGAGTGGGACAGATAGTGGAGCTAAGAAATATTCCAGTTTGGAAGTAATTTGGTGAAGAGAAGCACATGTCATATAAGGCACTATGTTCTACTGTCTGCTATCCATATTTTGTGTATGAGAAAAAATAAGGTTGTGCCAACAACAGATGACTCACATCTTCGAATGTTTGCGCCTTTTCACTTTCATCCGCCAAATGTTGTTCCAAATCCTTCTCTGCTAAAGGTATAGTCTCTTTCCCCAGCTTTATATACTCATCATAAATCCCACGGAGATCATCCAATTGCTTGAAAAAGTCTTCAGCGTCTGATTTCACCATTTCCAGCACCTTCATATGCTCTGCAGAACTTGTACCTGTTGCCCTTTGCTGAAAATTGCAACAGACAGTAACAACAGAAAAAGCAACCATCATATGCGGAAAGAAACTCTAATTAAACGTAAAAACAGCTACTCCCTCCGACCCATATTACCTTTCACAAATACGGATGTATCTAGACACATTTTAGTGCTAGATACACCTGTATTTGGGAAAGGTAATATGGGTCAGAGGGAGTACTAATTATTAGATCACCCACCTTCTTTACAAACCAGTCCTCTTCATCAGGTGTGAAAGCGCGATCACAACAAGGGCACTTGTGAGAATCACGGGCAATTTTTTCATAAGGGTCATACATTATTCGCATTCCCTTTGCAAGATTGTATTGACTGCATATGGGCAGAAAGCACTGAATTTGGAATCGGCATGTGGATTACAGAAATAGCTACAATTATGAATACCTACTTTCTGTGTTTATCTCTATCGTCCATAGCATCTTTCAGGATCTTGGGGTACGTGTTGATGTCAACAGAAACCCTAGTAATGGATTGAAGTTTCACGTTGAGTTGGTTTCGTTTGGCTGCAAGAAAAGAATAACATTTATGAGTACCATTCAACATGTGTCCATAATACAAAACAGTACTGACGGACTACATAACTAAAGCATACAGCAGTTTTTGCTTAGATTTTTAGTGCATATCAATGTATTATTTCTCTTAGCTAGACACTTAAACTTTGACAAAGTGTGCAAGTCAACTCATGCTTCAATTTAACCCAGGCAAATCTATCAACTAACAGTTTGTGTGATGCATCAGTTGTACCTGCAAAAAAAAACACTAGTTACCCACTTTACCCTTGATCCCTATGTAGTGAGGATTAGAATCACTAGTTATTACACTATGGTCTAAAATCAAGCATGCCCAACAGTGCAATGTGGTGCATTGTCCAAGATATTCTTTCGATGTGATAATTAAAATGGATCATTCATATACTTTGGCTACATTCACTTTATACTGAATAAGAATGTACATTGTAGATAAGCCAAATTGTATTTAAGGAACAGTTTCTATTGCATATGCCCCACTTAGTATGCATTGGATGTGCCATCGTTTCAAGATCACCAAGATAACATCCTTAATTGCAGGTCTCAGATTCTGATTTTCCCGATTTCAAACATAATGGACTTTTTAGGTGTCAAATAAAGCATTGCTAAGTTGGTATGAAATAAGTAAGCGTGGAGTGGCAATATCTAAATTTACCATCCAAATCTTTTTGAAACTTTGACAATCGGCTTCTAGCACCATCAACTTTCATCTGTGCAAATTTCAACTGTTGTTCCGCTTCCTGGGATTTTGAGTTCAATCCATTGTATTCCGCATCTACAGACCTGAGTAAAGTTGAGTTTTGTGGTGCCATTAGCAAACAAAGCACCAGAAAATATAAAGTGACGTATGTATTATCATTGCTTCTGTGATGGCAGGATGGAAGCATAATAATTAATAAATTACCATTTTGAGAGCAATTCGGTGAAATAGTCCACATATTACATATTTACATAGGCAAATTCATTTTGGACATGAGTGAAAATTGGACATACTATGTACTAGAAACTCATTGGGAGAGACGATAAACATATCAATAAAGCACTTGGATACAAACCCAAAAGCTTGAGTAATCTCCTTCTTGAGATCCTTTTCAGAAGGAAGCCACTTAAGAATTTTTTTAATTTGGTCCTTGTGTTCATCAAATCTGCAAATTGTAAAATGTGTTATCTGAAAGGAAAAAAAAATACTGGACGAATTGGTATTGAAATATCACTAACCACAAAATCATAATACAGAGAGAAATTAAAGGGGGAGGGGGGAGCATACATTTTTTTACGTTTCTTTTTGCATTTCTCCAACTCATCTTTCTTCAGTTCTAGTTTTACTCTATCATCAGCGTCATTAGTTATGTTATCCTTTTCCCGGTGAAGTGCTTTTATCTTGTGATCCAAGGTATATATCTCTGGGCGTTTCTGACTTATAATCAAATCATAGTCTCTTTCTCCCAGGGCCATTGTCTTCCTCTCAACTTCGATTTGCTGTTGAAATCACAGGATGGGATAACTAAGTTATTTAAAATCAAGAATGTCAAACTTAGAAGAAATTCAAAGAATAAACCAAACAGGAACCCCGGGGGAAGGGGGTGCACAGATCCTTATACAGCTTTTCAACAGCTGTGGTGAAATGTCCAACACTGGGAAACTATCTCTCTTTTATGGTACTCCCTCAGTTTCAGCATATCTGTTCTTGGCCTCAGGAAATTCTGTTTCAAAATATTTGTCCATTGATTTAATCAAGAGGGTAATTATTTGCAATTTTCACATTGTACACGTATTTAAATGCTTATGGAATTGCTGATTAGTCGTAGTATGTTATCTAAGATTATCTTTAACTAAATTCTTCTTAGATTAAGTGCTTCCTTGGTCTGTGTGCAAGGTGGGCTGAGAACACATATAGTGAAGCCACAGAGAGAGTAAACGAATGAACCTTGGAGACAAGTCAAGTACAGCTATACATCGATGAATAGTTCCAATGGACAATAATTGTTAGGTCGAATAGATACCATATGCCGCTCCCTTTCATCAATACGGGCCAGATTATGCTTTGAAAGCTCCATTTCGGCAGCATCACGTTCATTCTCTTTATCTTTCATGCGCCTAGTAACACCTACCTGGAAGTTTTCAATAATATATTTAAAAATAGTATCTGATATACCAGTTACAGAAGATCAGCGTACAAGCAGTGTTCTTTCCGTTACTAACCTGAGATTCTTTCTTAGATTGTATCTGGCCATCAACTTCAGAGTAGCGAGCATTTACTCTAAGATAACGTCCCCAAAGAAACTCTAGATGTGTGTCATTAGATTTCTGCTCAACAAAAGCAATTTGATCATTGAGAAACATACTTGATAAGAAATCAGATCTTCAGTATCGACTCATTCATAATTTACTCTTTTCTCAATATAGAATGGTAAGAAACAAAAAACCTTTAACACTTTGGAACATAGCATATACCAAGATAAAAAAAAAATAGGCAGCACAATTAAGTTACTGGGTGCAAAATAAAGTGCACTTGGAATGTAAAACTACCCAGAAATACTAATGTTGGGCACGATTCCAGACAAAATTAGGAGCAAGTTCAGATCAAAGTATTTACTTCTGCAACTAAATTCCAAAATACAAGAAAGCGGTATTGGAACCTTCTTATCATGCAAATCATCTTCGAGATTCGATAATCTTGCTTTAGTTCTGTTTGTAAGGTTCATGGCAACATCATCAGTAAACGGAGCTTCAGGTGTTGGCCCGAGATTATATTTGGTGAATATCTTCTTGAGGGCCGAGTCTCGTTTGTGCTTCACGGACATGTGAGCCTGAAAACAACATACTGGATTTATCCTCGTACCACAATGTCCACTATACATTATGAATGGTAAGCCAGCCAAAAGAAAGTATTAAGGATTACAGCATTACATTAGATTCTGCCTGGAGTTTTCCTATTTCAAGTGTCAAATCATTCATGGCCACAGATAGCAAAGAGCTACTTGTCTTTTCATCATTCATCTCTCTTTCTAGTTTACCAATTTTCGATTCCATTAATGTAATTCTTTCTTCAAATTTTGTCTGCCACTCCTTCAGTTCCTCGTCGGTATCTAAAGAAAGCAAGATAAATCATCATTACGCTGAGAAGGAGTGGCGGTGTGTGAAGCCAACAAAGACTGGCCGACTGCCCACTGCCAGCAATAATCAATGGACCAAGTAGCTAAAGCAGGCCAAGTAATGGACCATATACTCTAGTAATAAACCAAGGCCATAGCCCAGGATGGTCATAACAAGCCTCCACCACTGGTTAGGCTGATGGCATGATGAGGAGTTGCTAACCTTCATTTTCCTCAGAAAGAGCAGCATACTGTCGCTCTTGAAGTGTAAAGAATGTACTTCTAGCAGTTGCCTTGGTGCTAATTTGCTCCTGAAGTTTCCTCAACTCATCCATACTTGTTCCTGTACGACGGATTTTGTTTTCGACAGCTTCAATGTTTGTTTTCAGGTCCTCCATTTGAGTTTTCAAGGCATCTGACTTCTCTTGATCTTGTGCAATACTGTCACGAAGCTGCGAACAGGGGGAATTAAACTAAACTCTCTGGTGCAAGTGAACAACAAGTAGGTTATCAGTGCAGAGTAAAGGTGTTCAGTGTTGCTGCATGTAAATACTCACATGAGCTGGCAATTGCAATAACTCTACAAAGTTGGTTTAGAATGGAAAAAATCTATAAAAGGTAAGGGAACCACATCACCATACATACAACAATAATGAGAAAATTGTAAGTCAAAAAAACACATGAGCTGGCAATTGCAATAACTCTACAAAGTTGGTTTAGAATGGAAAAAATCTATAAAAGGTAAGGGAACCACATCACCATACATACAACAATAATGAGAAAATTGTAAGTCAAAAAAACCCTCAGTAAAAAAAGTACATGGACAGTAGTCCAAATGGAAATTAAGTAATTTGGACAGTGGCACTACATATAGAAGGTACTACTTGGACCATTGATTGAGAGAAGTCCAATTTACACCCCTTAATTTGTACCGAAGTTTACTTTACAACCCTCATCTTTGATTTGGTTTAGAATGGCAAAAAATCTATAAAAGGTAAGAGAACCATATCACCATACAACAATAATGAGAAAATTGTAAGTCAAAAAACCCCTCAGTAAAAAAGTACATGGACAGTAGTCCAAATGCAAATTAAAGTAATTTGGACAATCGCACTATATATAGAAGGTACTACTTGGACCATTGATTGAGAGAAGTCCAATTTACACCCCTTAATTTGTCCCAAAGTTTACTTTACAACCCCCATCTTTGATTTGGTTTGGAATTCAACCCTAAACTTTAAAAACCGTTTAAAATTACCCCTTCTACCGTCTCAGACAGATTTTACCCGGGTTTTTTCTTTTTTGCAACGTGAGCGTCTTAGTTAAGAAAACATGTACATGTATATCCATATAACATTGTCTGTATATGCATCTGCTTCGTGTGGCCTCATCAAACATACATGTAAAATCTATCGAAACGGTGGAAGGGGTAATTTTGAACGGTTAGGGGTGGAATTCGAACCAAATCAGAGATGAGGGTTGTGAAGTGAACTTTAAGACAAATTTAGAGGCAAAACATGGACTTCTCCCCCATTGATTTCTAATGATTACCACTTCAAAGAAAGTGTAGTTTTGTGTCGTGCTGGGAATGGTCTCGAATCCAGACCGGATCCAGCCCAGACTGCACTACATGTCTCTACTATCCAAGCCAAACCAAATTAAAAGTTACGTGTTAAAACCCAAACCAAACCAGACCACAGGCACTTCTCATTCAAACCAGACCAAACTGTTTCCTAGCTATGGGTTGAACCCACAGATTCAGACTGAAGCAAAGTGAAGCTGGCTAGTTAACGTAGCAGCGATGGCAGTCGAACGTATCAATGAGGTGAGAAGCCTGCAGGGAAGGGAAGGCCGCAGCGCTGAGACAGGGGCTCCAGGCGGCGGCACGGTGGAAGCACTGGCCGGCGGCAGCAGCGCTGTAGAAGCTCCGGCCTGCGACAACGGCCCATATCCCTAGTTCGTTCAAAGCTTGGGTGGCGTTGGGTCGATGCTGATCTACGGCTGACGGAGGAGGCGGTGCAAGAGGAGGGAGGGGAAGGTGGTGGCAGCTGCTGGAGCTCAACGGCGCATCAAACAGGTAGCGTCCCATACGGATGTCGAGAGATACATACAAGTTGGTTTGAGATCAATCAGTCTGAATCCAGCGTTGAAACGGTTTCAGACCAAATTGTTTGAGCCCAAATCAGTCCAGTCCAATCTAGAAAAGGCTAGGGCCCAAACAGAAACTGAACTACACTAGAAATTAAGCTCACAGAGACCAAAATCCAAATGAACTTATGGTGCGTTTGGTTCTGCTTTCCCAACCTACTTCTGCTGTCAAAAAGCTAAACGCTCCTCTCCGGCCAGCGGCAGCACGCCGCCTATCCCACTACACATCCTCATCTCCGTTCTCTACCCCTGCTCTCATTCCCGTTCCTTTTACGCACAAAGATCCGCCCCCCAAGATCCCTTCAAGTCACCGATCAGGAGCATTGGTGACGCCTGCCGCTTACACTAGCCTGACTAGATCGATGGAGCTAGCACCCAGCCACGTACAAGGTACAGCTAGCTTGCCTGCTAGATTATATACGACTGTGAATATATGCTATCATATTGTCCTAGAATATTATCGATGTTGATGTTAACGCCAATGGATTCAGGGGTATTACAGATAATTCATACCAAAATAGACCCTTAACTGGAAAACCAAACAAATCTCTAGTTTCAGCCCAAACTATTCCCAGTTGTAGTCTTGTGAAACTATCAACAGAAGTTACAATTAATTTGGTATAGGCCTGTATTTCTAATGTTTGTACTTTTAAGATTTTGATTAAGAAAAAATAAAGCTAAAATGATTAAACATAACATGAACATTTGACTGGGGTATATTAGCACACATATTCAATCCTTGAGGTGCTAGACAACCTTGTGGCGTGTATGCAGGACTGCATGGTCGTATCATGCACGTTTACTGTTCCATAACAATTATCTCAAAAAAGTCAGTTGTACTATTAGGTTCTTTCAAAAACCAACTCTAAAGGAAAAGAAATTTACCGGCAATGCAAAAGTTTTATTGGAAATAAATAAGTAAAAAAGGTCAGTGACACAATTAGAAACCTCCACTGGCATATAAGAAACTATGAAGTTTAAAATTTCTGCACCATCACAGCTCAACCTCAATTCAGTAGCATAGCTGCATAAATGAAATTTCTCTAAACCTTAAGAGAAAAGTAGACACAGCACCACCACAACATCAACATTTAGAAAGAAACAAGCACAAACGGATTAGTAAGCTAGTGCCATCAAATCCTGTAAGTTACTGATGAGGCCATTATCACTAGGTTTTCAGTCAATTTTGGACATCCACAGGGAACTTCTTTAAATTATCATATTTTCCCTACTGCTTTAGTGGCCTTCTTGTTCTCTCTGCACCTTTGTTCACATTGTCTTCTTTGTAACAAACAATCAAGTGCAGTGATTCTTGAGTTGGAGTTGTAATGCAACTGGCGAAGCTGGTTCGTTGCCAATGGCATTTTTCTAAAGACCAATGCTTCCAGTAGCACCAAACTAATTTGCTATTTCTATATAATAATGGCAATGTATCATGAACAGAAGATAAAATTACCCTGTATGCTTGATCTTTAAGAGTCTGAAGGTTCTCCAGCTTTAACCTAAGAGTCTTGATTTCTTGTGCTTGGTCCTTGTGAAGTTTCTTTATGACTTCGAGAGCTTTGGTATAGCTGTACATTGAGTATGGAAATTAACCTCTAGAGAAGTAGAGACTGTACTATCTTAAACAGATCGCAAGAATCAAATAAGAAAGTTATGGCAACAGTGGTCATAGCTTCTTAGTTATTAAGTAAATAGTGATGCATTGATGTACCGGGTGGCAGAAAAGATGTCGTCAAACTTTTTCTTAAGTGTCGACGGGTCCTGCAACGGCCAATTGGACTCGTCTTGGTGCACAAATATAACATTCTCCAGTATTGCCTTTGACACACCCATTAGGGCTGGAATCTCCCTATCCATATCAGCGCATCTGTAGCTGAGACAAACCTTCTGAACTCAACAATATAAATGAGGCTATGAGTTGAAAAAACTTTTCAGCGGTATTCCAGAAAAAAATAACCTTCTAGTTATACAACATAGTATGCCTTCTACAAATTACTTAGGATAAATCAAAATAAGTTGTGAAAAGTATATTGTCTAGATTCACATGGATATACATTTTCTATGTGCAAGAATTGTGTGAAGGTGTGAATAGAATGTTTTAAAACCAGAGAAACAGTACTAGATAAGATTTTCTATGGCGGCAAACATGGAAAGGAACAAAGGAAATCATATGGCCTTTCATGGCAATTTTACACGGTTCACAAGAAATTTTGAGTTTTCTATTGATTCAAGACTCTTGATATACTTTCATCCACATGGGGAAACAAACTATTCAGTTTCTCTTCTGGTATACAAAGCGAGAGAAGGAAAGCTTCCAGCGATTGTTACTTTGTAAAAGCATTTGAAACCACAGTAAAAACACAAATATTTAATATTCCCTCCAATCCATAATTCTTGTCGTGGTTTTAGTTCAAGAACTAAAACCATGACAAGAATTATGGAACAGAGGGAGTAGCTCCAAATGGCAGGAGTTAGAAGTTCTTGACCACACACCCACTGGACAAATTGCGTAGTCATCAGGGTATTCATGAACCTCTGTGTATTACTCCATCATAGCTCTTGAACAGAGATACACATAGCAAATATATGTTTAAACTACAAGAGGTGAATGGTGTATTCAGTAACTCGTATCATTTTAGTGATACTCAAGTCAGAAACTGCAACAAATACTAGATATATTTTATTGGGTTGCTTGCCTTAGTGCCATAAGCCAAATTTGAGTACCTTATGGCAATATAAAATTAAGGAGTCAACAACCTTTTGTGCTGAGTTTGGCATAACATGGACATTCAAGCATAGTTCATATGTCGATACAGCAAAATTAATATAGCTGAAAGCAAAATGCATATGAAGCAACTTTATGGCCAAGGACAGGAGGGGGGGAGGACCTCGCCCGTGTGCGGATTTATAGTCTGGAGAACACTCTCGATTGCTTTAAACTCCATCTTTGATGCCTTCTGGGTAAGCTGGAAAGAGCGGATGCAGACCACATCCTTTCCTGCTGCTGTCTTGAAACGCAGCTTAATTTGCCCTTTTGTTTCGGTTTCACCTGCCACCTAAATCCCAACAAGTATAGAAGTAAGAACCGAGAAGAAAAGGAGAACAAAATAGTAAATGAACAACCCTAACGTAGTGAGTAGGGATTTCTTGGTCCTGAGCTCCAGTGACCCCTTTATTTTAAAAAGTAGAAAATCATATGTACAAGTTAAGAAAAACAATTCTGGATGCAGTCAATGATGTATCCTACAAACGACCAATATCTGAATTTGAAATACTTCATATTCCCATTCCCCAATTAGCAAGACTCTCCTACTCCAGGCCACCAGCAAACGAGCATTGAGACCCTTAATATTGAACGGTGAGGTGAATAAGGACCGCGTATCACCTTGGGATCGTGGACGAAGGTGTGGCCGGAGCGGGAGTTGGGGGGCAACTCGCCGGTGCAGGACAGCTTCAGGCACTCGATGATCGTCTGCGGGAATCCAAAAAAAAATTCCTAAGGAGGTCAAGCCGTGCATCTATCATACATATGTCATGGAAGGGAAAGGTAGATTGGATTGGTGCGCGTACGGTTTTGCCGGCGCCGTTAGGGCCGACGATGAGGGTGAGGGGCTTGAAGAAGGTGATGACGTTCTTGTTCTCCGGGTCGAAGCTCCGGATCCCCTTGATCAGCATCTTGTCCACCGTGCTCATCTTGCCCCCTCCTCTGACTCCTCTCCCCCTTCTCCGCCCCCTTCCTCTCCTGCTTCGGATCCTTCAAATTCTCCGGCGCCGCCTCTTGCGTCGCTGCTTCTGCCGGCGTGCTACAGTAACCTACACACGGGCTGCGTAGCGGCATCCATCTATTGCTCCGCCATGGACGGGGAGGCGGGGGGGCGAAGATGGTGGAGAGAATGGTGGGACGGCGATGGGGGATTTTGGCGAATTTTTGACGCATCAGACCCCCTGTCACAAGGAAATGCTAGAAAAGACCACCTGCGGAAAATATTGTCAAAAAAGACCCCCTGTGAGTGGCGGCACCCCTGGGCAGGCGACACGTGGCACGTGCCGCCTGAGCCATTACCGGCAGGGGGGTGCCGCCTGCCCCATCGCCGGCACGTCCGGCTCCGTCGACGCCGTTTACCCGGTGGGCCCCTGCCGCCTTCCCCTCTGCCGGCAGGAGGACGTGGCAAGTCCACGTGGAGCCTGCCGCCATCCACATCGCCGGCACCCTGCCACCCGACCAGCAGCGCTGACTCCGAGACGATTCGTTTCCTTGCATGCGGAGGCTGATTCGATTCTTTGCATGCAATGATAGACAGCTTTGATATACTGTGTGATACAGAAAATAGACCACCGACGATGTTTACTTTTGTTAATATTTTCGCTTACCCGCAGCACTAATCGAGGTCTATATAAAGAACGCAATCATCGTTCATTCGATCAGTCTTCTCCACAGCTATCTCTACTCTTATATATTGAACTTGCTATGAGTTTGCCTTGCTCCGACCAGGGCCTAAGGCCGAAGAAAATGAAGTACGCAAGTTTACCGGAGGGAATGGAAGCCGCACGATGCTGGTGCGGCGACATAGCAAAGGTTAGGGAGTCGACGGATTTTTCGGACAGGATGGGCATGAAATTTTTCATGTGTGCCAATCATGCGCATGATCCTCCGGAGTCTTCATTGCTGTTTTACCGCGCTCCGGTAAGATTTAAGTTTCACGAGATGACATATTTGCGCGTGTTTTATTTAGATGTATTAGTAACATTATTTTTGTTGCAGTCGCCGCTGCCGCTCTGCCAATGATATCATTGGATCGACACGGAGCAGCCGGCTTGGGCGTTGCGTGAGATTGAAGAAAGGCAGCGTAGGGCTTGGGAACGCTTCCAGGAGGAGGAGCGACAAGAGGAGGAGGCTGCCCAGAGGAAAGCGGCGCAAGAAGCTTACAATGAGGAGAAGCGCCAGAGAATCGCAGAAGGTAAACGCCGTAGGAAGACGAAGGAAGAGCGACGCAAGCAGATTCGTGAGTCGGAGAGGGAGAGAAAGAAGGAAAGGGCTGCTCAGGCAGAAGCAGCAGAAAAGCGTGGTGATACCACCGAAAAATGGCCACGGTGGACTCAGGACTAAAATGTGTTGTTTGTTATTATACCAGTTTGTATCTTAATTTCTGTTGTATTTTTATTTCCGCATGCAGATGTATCTTACTTTAAAATGTTGTTTTTATTCATCACCTATCATGTTATGTGTTATTGCCTGCAATTTTAATTAAAGCTGGTACAAAGATTCCCGCGCATTTTTCCCGCCATTTTTTCCCGCTCTTTTATCCCACCATTTTTTTCCGCTCTTTTTTCCCGCCATTTTGTCCCGCTCTTTTTTCCTGCCAATTTTTCCCGCTCTTTTTTCCCGCCATATTTTCCCGCCATTTGCAGGTATCGCTGGACTATAAAACCGCCCTCTCACCCATGGATTTGTTGCATCAGTATAACCTCCAACCATGTCGGATGTTATTTCCTTTCACCTCCCACAGACCCCAACGGGGAGCTGTCCCATCATCCCCTCCCACACATATGACGGCCTCAACGGTCATCTTCTTCCCCCGCATCTCAGGGCCAAACTGCACCCGAATGCATTTCCTCACTTCCGCAAAATCTAGGTTCTCCATACCTCTCACTACAACATTTATAGACTCGCACTGAGACACATCTAGCCCAGAAATTCCATCGCGAACCACATCCCCATAAAACACTAATAAATTTTCCATCGTACCTACCCCACAAATTTAAAATGGACATTAGTCACACGCAAGCTATATTTTATATTTATGTACAAATATAAATATTCTACTAAATGAGCTGACATAATTTATATTTTGCATATAATTTATTATTCTTTCATGCATGCAATCACTAGCGGATTAAACTTACTTCACTTTACTGTTCTACTAACGTAACTATATGTGATATACTACAACAAAATAAATACTTCACACTTTTTAAGAGATTAATTTTAGACCTACCTAAACTTCAAGTATGCCACCGAAAATTTTGCATACAATTAATTATTCTTTCATGCATGCAATGAATAACAGAATAAAATTACTTCACATTTCCGTTCTACCAACTTAACTACATGGGATACAGTGTATCAAAGCATCAAATAGACAGATAATAACAGCACAGATTGCATATCACATGTAACGTACCAATTTCTTCCGCTTTCCCGCCTAAAAAACACCGCAGTTAGCATGGAAATCAGTGCGGTGTGGGAATCAACGCCGAGATGCTGTCGGCTGTCGGTGCAAAGGGGGTGCCGGCAACATGGCTGGCGGCATGCTGGCCACGTCAGCCTGCCGGAATTGGGGCAGGCGGCAGGGCTGACGGCTGGTGACGGCGCCGTTTGGACGGCCACATGCCGGGTTTCGGAACGGCGGCAGGGGGGGTGCCGGGTTTGGTGGAGGCGGCAGGGGGGGTGCCGGCATTGGTGGAGGCGGCAGGTGGTCTTTTTTGACAAAAATTTTGAGAGGTGGTCCTTTTTGATATTACGTTGGCGCAGGTGGTCTCTTCTGTCAAAAATTCCCTGGGGCTGGGGTTTAGGGTTTGGACTTTCCAAGTGTCGTGGCCTGCGAATTTATTTGGGGACATTTCATTTTTCTTCCGGGGAAAATGGAGATCTGATGCGAAAATCCGTTTCGGCTACCAGGTTCTCTCCTTTTTTTTAGAATAGGCTATCAGGTCCAGATTTTTTTTCAGAACAATCTGCTAGGCTCTTTTTTAATCGAGAAAAATGTTTACAGGTAGTAGTATATCACAGTAGGAAATATTAAGCCATAGGTGGCCGCCGATGCCATTAGAAACCATATGCTTAACAAGATTGTGTGCTTTAAAATTTGAAGCTCTACTTTTAAAAGCAAAACTACACTCACGCGAATTTGCCGAACGGGGCCTAATCATAAATGATTTCATATCTTCCCATATAGTTTCATCTTTAATCTCATCAATCACAGATTTGCAGTTTGAAATGACATAAACGCAATTTAAAAGCATATCATCTGATAGAGCTAGAGCTTCCCGACAAGCTAAGGCCTCCAGAGTAGCGGGATCAGTGATACCATTTATAACAACTGCCCGTGCCCCCAAGTAAACTCCATCATTGCTATAGCAAAAAGCAGTCGTCACCTGCGAGAATCAGTTTTAGAAACCGCGGCATCGACGTTGATCTTCGGGGAGGAATCCAGCGCGCTTGTCTGACTGGTGCAACCTAGCAAAGGACTGAATTTCCTCTAGATATGAGTTCACAAAGCTATAGATCAAAAGCGGACAATTTTACCCATGGGTACAGGTACCCGCGGGTATCATACCCGCATGGGCAGGGTATATGCATACTTTTATACCCATGGTGAAAGAGCATTTTCTTGCAAAATGTATTTTTGGGTGTTTGTTGTCAATACTCAGGTATCTAACCTTTTGTCTCAGTATAATCTCTTTTGTAGGTGGAAATCTGAAGATTATAAGTTGCTGGCTTTTCTGCGCCGGAGACTCCGGGTCTCCTGCCCGGAGACTCCGGTGTGCTCACGCCGGAGACTTTGGTCAGGGACCGGAGACTCCGGCCCAAGCCTCCGGGGTCGTTTTTCGTCGGGTGTCGCTCGCCTCAGATATGGGGGCGGAGACTCTGGGCGGAAGCTTTGGCAGAAGCTTGTCTCGGGCCCGGAGACTCCGGCCTTGGCGACTAACCCCGGAGACTCCGGGCTCTAGACCCCGGAGACTCTGGCCTAAAAGGACAGCAACGGCTAGTCCTTGTCTTGGACTATATAAAGCCTTCTTCCACCTCAAGTCAAAGCTGCGGCTCACACTCTCTCACCTCCATTGTTCCAAAGCTTCAAAGCTCTAGATCTCTCTCCCTAGCCAATAGAACTCAAAACCCTTTTGGGATTTGAGGGAGAAGACCTAGATCTACACTTCCACCAAGGCGAATTGATTTTCCCCCTCTCTTTGTTGAGGGGCTTGTAACTTGTGTGTTCATCGGATTCCTAGCCGGAAGAAGCCGTCCTCCAAGCTTAACTTTGTGTGTAAGAGCTTGGTGGGCCTATTGGGAGCCTCCAATTGAGTTGTGGAGCTTGCCCCAATACTTTGTGTAAAGGTGTCGTGCCGCCTTCAAGGGCATCGCTTAGTGGAGCGTGGACTCGCCTTTGTGGCTTGTTCGCCGGAGATTAGGGTGAGCCTTTGTGGCGTTGGTGGCCTTTGTGGCACCACACCTCTCCAACGTAGACGTACTTCCCGTAACAAGGAAGGAACTACGGGAATACATCCTTGTGTCTTCGTGTCTCCATTGCGGTTATCTCTATCCTTTACTCGTACCTTTACTTATATTGTTATTGCTAGCTTGCTTGTCACTCTAGGTAAATTCACTTAGTAGCACATCTAGAGAATTTACCTTCTTGTTTAGCCTTAACTTAAAAGAAGTAAAAAAAATTGGGTAGCTCCTATTCACCCCCCCCTCTAGTCGCTCATACGATCCTTTCAATTGGTATCAGAGCGTGGTCTCTTATTCGGGCTTAACCGCCTAAGAGTTTGAGTGACTATGGAAGGGGATAAAAGTAAAGAAACTCCTCCCGAAGATACTCCTCCATCTATCTCTTCCTCTTCAATCTCACGTGAGGAGCATTTGGCGTCCTTGGACACAATGCAAACCACCATGAGATTGGAGATGAAGGCTATGTTTGAGGAATATTTTGGAAGAAAACCTTCCGGGCCCACCGACCCAAACACCACACCTAGTGTGGAACTCTCCTTGGCTAAGGTGAAGCCACCTAACAATGGCTCCACCTCTGCCGAGAATAAAGGTGACCCTCCTAAGGAAAATGATGGTCTGGCAAAGGGTGCTAACATTCCACCCCCTAACACTTACTCTCCTCCGCCGGTCCATTATCCTATGCCACACATTAACAATATGGGATCTCCTCCTAAGCTTGATTCTCGGAATTTTATTAAATGGCAAGAACTAATGAAATCTCATATTTCTAGCTCTTCTACTCATTTGTGGAGGGTCATACAGAATGGCTTTGCACCTCATGATCCTCTCAATTTGACCGGAAGGGAAGAAGTTGATGAGCAACTCAATGCCACCGCCAAGCATCTCCTTCAACAAGCCGTACCGGATACTCATGCGGTACACATCAACAACTTAAGCACCGCCAAGGAAGTATGGGACTATCTCACTATGCTCTTCATTGGGAATGAGAGTATTCGGTCCTCCAAGTTTGATGAGCTCAAGAGTGAAGAAAGGGATTTCATTATGCGTGACAATGAGACTCCCGATGAGATGTACCAAAGGATCTTGGCTCTTGCAACGGCCTTGACCGGGTTTGGGTGCAAAGACAATGGTGATGACTATATCAAGCGTATGTTCATTACCTCCATCAACCCAAGAGAACCCATGCGGTCCGAGATAATCCGTTCAAGACCGGATTTTGGGAGTATGACCTCAAATGAAGTTCTTTGCGAGTTCACCGCCTTGTCTATCTTGAAGAAGAACGCGGAAGAGACTAGAGCTCGTGTTCTTGCCGAACAAGGAGTTCACAATCTTGCTCTCAAGGCCAAGGTGGTGTCCAAGCAAGGTGAAGGAGAAGAAGAAATATATGAAGAAGAGTGTTGGTCTCCGGAAGATCTCAAGTTTGCACTCCATGAACACTTGTCTCTCAATGCAAATGCTTTTTGGGATGCCAACAAGCACAAGACGAAGGGATCCAAGTTCAAATCCTTTCCAAGGAAGGGTGGTGACTCTAAAGTGAGGCATTGCTACAATTGTGGAGGAATCAAGCACTTCATCGCCGAATGTCCTTATGAGAACAAGGAGGACAATGAAGGCCGGCTCATCCCCAAGCGCCGGTCATCAAAGTTCTATCCATCCAAGAAGCATGGGAACAAGGACAACAAGAAGAAAGGAGAAAGGGTGTTGGTGGTTCATGAGGAGTATGACTCCGGATCCGATGATGATGACTCCGTTGATGAAGAGAATGGAGAAGTGGCCGCCATTGCCATTGTCTCCACTCCACCTACATCCCTCTTCAACTCACAAAATGATAACACCATCATCACCACCCACAAGTGTCTTATGGCCAAGGCCTCGGAGGTAACCTCATCACCTACTCCTTCATCATCTCATTCCAATGCTACCTCTATGGATGATGTGAGTAGTCTTAAGATTAAGAAAGAACTAGTTTCTTGTGATGATTTTCTTGCTAACATGAAGGGGCCAACCAAGATATACTTTGAGACACTAATGTGTGAAATTGGTGATGCCCATGACACCATCAAGGAGAAGGAGGAGTTGGAAAGATTAGCCGCCGATGATATTGGCTCTCTATCAACTGAGCTCGAAGAAGAGCAAAACTTGAGAGTCTCTTTAGAGGAGAAATTGTTGGGACTAGAAGAGTCTCATAATCTAATCTTGTCAAAACTCACTAAAGAACGTGACCATGCTCTTGCTATGGTCAAGTTGCTTAAAAAGGAGAAAGTTGAATTTGATGTTGGTCATAATGATCTTCGTGAGAAGTTTGAGAAGCTTGAAGAAGCCCACAAGGCTTTGGAAGGCAAATTCTCGCATCTCACCAAGATTCGTGAACAACTTCAAATTCAACTAACTATTGAACAATCTAAAGTCCCACCAATGCAAGTTATTGAAGTTCCTTGTTCTTCTAACTCTATTTGTGATCATAGTGATATCATTGAGGAGAACAATAGGTTGAAGGCCGATCTTGCTAAGGGCCTTGCTACTTGCATTCAAGGAGAGAAGAATCTCAATGATCTCTTGAACAATCAAAGATTGTTCAAGGGAAAGGAGGGCCTCGGATTTGTTGCCGAGTCCTCAAAGAAAGGGGATCTTTGTTTGGTGGCCATGCCCTTTAAAGAAGAAGAAGAATAAGAAGAACAAGAAGAAGGCAAAGCCTGCTGCTGCTCCTACTCCTCATGTTCCCTTTGATATTTGTTACACCGAGGAGGAGTGGGAGGAGCTGAATGGAAAGAAGAAAGTCGAGGAGACCGGAGTCTCCGGGTCAAAGGCTCCAGAGTCTCCGGTTAGTTCATCCACCCCGGAGTCTCCGCTCCCAAAGGCCGGAGTCTCCGGCCCTTCTCACAATAATTTTGCAGGAAAATATAACCCTCATTATGTTCTTCTTAGGGACTATTATGGTGATGTCTATGCTAAATATGTTGGTCCCTATGATGGTTACATTGAATATGCTATTTGGGTACCTAAGATTCTTGTGACTAACAAAAGAGGACCCATTCAAAAATGGGGACCTAAAATCAAGAATTAATCTCTTGTAGGACGTTGCTTCCGGAGGAGGAAAATGGATTATTGATAGTGGTGCCACAAGCCACATGACCGGAAGCAAAGATATTGTGGAAAATCTAAAGCCAAATACTTCAAATGTCACGGTCTCATATGGCGATAAGTCATCCTCTAAGGTACTTGGTTTCGGTAAGGTGGTGATCACTCCGGACGTGTCCCTAGTGAATGTCATGCTTGTCGAAACCGTTGGTTATAATTTACTTTCCGTTCATCAACTTGCTACTATGGGCTATGCCACATATTTTGATGTTGATATTGTGGTCGTCATGTGGAGTAAGTCTCTCAAGGTTGCCTTTGTTGGGTATGTCGAAAATAGCTTGTATGTGGTGGACTTCTCGGAGAAACCCACTACGGCCGCGATATGCCTAATTGCTAAGGCCGATGTGGGATGGCTTTGGCATCGCCGGTTAGCCCACGTCAATATGAGAGCTTTGCAAAATCTCTACACCGGCGGCCACATACTCGGACTAAAGGATGTTTCTTTTGCCAAAGATCGTGTTTGTAGGGCATGTATTGAAGGAAAGATGCATGAAACAAGTCATCCGAGCAAGACTATTATCTCTTCCAAGAGGTGCTTGGAGCTCCTTCACATGGATCTCTTTGGACCTCCCACTTATGCAAGTCTTGGTGGCAAGAAATATTGCTTGGTGATTGTCGATGACTATTCAAGATACACTTGGGTATATTTCTTTGAGTTCAAGAGTGAGACCCAACAAACCGTCAAAGACTTTGCCACCGAAGTTGAGCGTCAATTCAATACCACCATATTGACTATAAGAAGTGACAATGGCACCGAGTTCAAGAACTACTCCCTAAATGAGTTTCTTAGTGATGCGGGTATCAAACATCAATATTCCGCTGCATATACCCCGCAACAAAATGGAGTTGCCGAGAGGAAGAACCGGACTCTTATGGATGCGGCAAGAACTATGTTGGCGGAGTTCAAGTCTCCATACAACTTTTGGGCCGAAGCTATTAATACCGCATGCCATGCCACCAACCGGCTTTATCTCCGCAAGAACTTGAACAAGACTCCATATGAAATTCTTACCGGGCAAAAGCCCAACATCATGTACTTCCGGGTATTTGGTTGTAAGTGTTTCTATCTCAACAAAGGTGTTCGTTTGTCAAAATTTGATTCTAAAGCTATAGAGGGTATCTTTGTTGGTTACTCCACGGACTCACATTCCTATAGGATCTATAGCAAGTCCACCGGGCATGTTATAGAGACTTGTAATGTGAGGTTCGATGAGGATAATGGTTCCTTTGTGGGACAAAGTGGTGTTCGTGATGTAGGTGACGAAATTCCTCCCCAAGCCATAAGAAGAATGGGTGTCGGATTCTTCTGGCCCATTGAGGGACACCTTTTGGCCGAAGGAGAAGGACAATGCTCTACACAAGTGGAGCCTTCACCTGCTGAACATCCACAGGACATTGACCAAAGACAATCTGCGCACCCACAACCTCAAGATCATCCCACTGAACAATCTTGCCCGGAGTCTCCGGCCCCTGTGGTCCGGACTCTCCGGCCTATACCGGAGTCTCCGGGTATGGATACCGGAGTCTCCGGGGGTGATCAAGGCCTTGATGAAGATCCTTCGGAATTCCGTGGCTATGGGCCACTTGATGATCAAGGCAATCCAACTGGTCAAGGCGAGGACCAGAACAGTGATCATGAAGATGATCAAGTTGTCTCTCAAGAATCTCCTCTTGAGGCTCGCACTCGCCGTGAGAAGAAGCTTGAGTCCATTCTTCGACGAAGAAGCATATCCTTGGAAAATATGGTTGGGAGTGTTCATAAAGGTGTCTCCACTAGGAGGCAACTTTCTAACTTTAGCTCTCATCATGCTTTTGTCTCTTGTGTAGAACCCAAGAAAGTTTATGAGGCGCTTGAGGATCCGGATTGGCTTGATGCCATGCATGATGAACTCAACAACTTCGAGCGCAACAAAGTTTGGACTCTAGTAGAAAGGCCTAAAGATTGCCGGAATGTCATTGGGACCAAGTGGATCTTTAAGAACAAGCAAGATGCAAATGGCATAGTCATTCGTAACAAGGCAAGATTGGTGGCTCAAGGTTTCTCCCAAGTTGAGGGTATTGACTTTGGTGAAACTTTCGCTCCCGTTGCCCGTCTTGAATCCATTCGCATCTTACTTGCATATGCATCTCATCATAACTTTAAACTTCAACAAATGGATGTTAAAAGTGCATTTCTTAATGGTCCCTTAAATGAATTGGTCTTTGTGAAGCAACCCCCGGGCATCGAAAACCCTAAGTTTCCTAACCACGTTTACAAACTTGATAAGGCGCTCTATGGCCTCAAACAAGCCCTACGAGCGTGGTACGAGCACCTTAAAGAGTTATTGGTTGATCGTGGTTTTGAAATTGGGGTGATCGATCCCACTCTTTTTACTAAGAAGGTCAATGGGGAGCTTTTCATTTGCCAACTATATGTTGATGATATTATATTTGGTTCTACTAACAAAGCTTTCAATAATGAGTTTGCCAAGCTCATGACCGACAAGTTTGAGATGTCTATGATGGGGGAGCTAGAGTTCTTCCTTGGATTTGAAGTCAAACAATTGAAGGGAGGGACTTTTGTGAACCAAGCCAAATATACCCAAGACATGCTCAAGAGGTTCGAGATGATAGGAGTCAAAGGGGCAAAGACTCCCATGCCAACAAAGGTTAATCTTGATCTCGATCCTAATGGTAAAGAAGTGGATCAAAAACTTTATAGATCTATGATTGGTTCCTTGCTTTACCTTTGTGCATCTAGACCGGACATTATGTTAAGTGTGGGAGTTTGTGCACGTTTTCAAGCCGCACCAAAAGAAAGCCACTTGGTGGCGGTCAAGAGAATCTTTCGATATTTAGTGAATACCCCTAACTTTGGTCTTTGGTATCCAAAGGGAGCAAGTTTTGATCTTGTAGGTTACTCGGATTCGGATTGGGCGGGAGACAAAGTGGAACGGAAATCAACCTCCGGGGCTTGCCAATTTCTTGGTAGGTCTTTGGTGTGTTGGTCATCTAAGAAACAAAATTGTGTGTCTCTCTCTACCACCGAAGCCGAATATGTAGCCGCGGCTAGTTGTTGTGCACAACTTTTATGGATGAGGCAAACTTTGAAGGATTACGGTGTCATTTTTGACAAAGTGCGTCTTTTATGTGATAATGAAAGTGCAATCAAGATCGCTCACAACCCGGTGCAACACAACAAGACGAAGCATATTGAGATTCGTTATCATTTCATTCGGGATCATGTCAACCGTGGAGATATTGATCTATCTTATGTTGGCACTAATGAGCAACTTGCCGATATATTCACGAAGCCTCTTGATGAAGCAAGATTCCGGGAATTGAGGCATGAACTAAATATCATTGATTCAAGCAATGTGGCTTGAGCTAGGTGCATTTACTCCCATACTCTAACTTGTGTGTTGTTCTAGATGTGGGCATGGAAATAGGGGGAGTGCGGTCCTAACTAATTGGACTATCCCTCCCCCCATTATGCCGATAGTAAGCATATTGTTCTATCTTGTCATTTGTGACAATTTTGAGCTTAATTGATGAGTTTTGGTTTTGGGCCTAAGATATATCTTCGCGGTGCCATACCTTTATACTCAAACATGGTGGCTTCGGCCACCGACCTCCTAAGTGGAGGTTTGTTCCCATTTGCTCCTTATTTGCATTTTATTGCCTTTCAATGGGAATGTGTTCATGTTTGGCCTTATTTGAGTTTTATTTGCACTTTTGCAAACTTGAACACTAAGTACCACTCAGTGACCTCTTTCTGACCCAAGCCTATCCCTTCCATCTGAAACCACTTCATCTTTCGAAGAAACATGCTCAAATACACAGCTGTGTGATCTGGTCGAGGCAGGCCAGAGACTCCGGGTTTTGCACCCCGGAGACTCCGGTGTCTGGCGGCCGGAGACTCCGGGTGATCAGCCCCGGAGACTCTGGCCCTAGCGGTTTCGCCCTGGATCAAAGAGGGTCGGGGTGAGGGAAACCCCAACAGTTCCCTCATTCACCCCCTTCCCTCAAACTCCCCAGGGGCGCCGCCGCCTCCACCAAGTCGCCGCCGGGCGCCTCCCCGGCCCCGGATCCGCCGCTTGCCGCCGGTCATTCCCCTCCGCAAGCTCCCGGAGACCTTCTTCTCCGGATAGCTTGCCATTCCATGGAGCCCTCTGGTAAATTTCCTCCTCTTCCCATCTAGCTTCTCCTAGATTTAAGGGATTGGAAGTTTTTGCTAGTTTCTGCCTATGGGATGCTTGTAGTTCGGCAATTTGAGTCTCTAGCAACTTGTGGAACCAATTTGGTGCAAAGTTTTGAGCTACACCATGCCTCCTCTGTCTGACCTCGAGTTGCCCAGAGTCTCCGGGGTCCAAACCCCGGAGACTTTGAAGTCTCCGCCCTTTCAAGGCCGGAGACTCCGGGGTCAGACACCGGAGACTCCGGTGTAGATCTTCATTTTCGGTTTTGGCTCCACAAGCTGCTAGTTCCTTTCCTCTGAGCATGTTTTTGACTCTTCCCTTGCTACCTCGTGCCATTTTCTTCACAGGTAGCAGTGCAGGTGGTCGTCGCAAGCGTATCCCGAGGAAGCACACCTTTGACTATGACCCGGCAAAAGATTGCTATGTGGAAAGGTAGAGTGCTGCAGAAGTTACTAGGGATGCTCTGAGAGAGAAAGCTCGTCTAGCTCAGCTGGCTAAGGAAGAAAGAGCCAAAAAGGCCAAGTTTGATGACTTGCCAACTCTCAAGGGCATGTCACTTCCGGAGTTTGCAGATATGAGGAAGAGGAAGATGTTTGATTTGCCAAGGAACACCAATGATCACTGTTTTCATCGAAGGGAGCAAGAACTCATTTGCACCGAACTCTATGCCAACCTCACCCACAAAGTTTGCCCTCTAGAAGGTGGTTGATTTTGAGCATCTTCACAAGAGTGATTACTTCAAGGAAGCCCTTTGGATCACCGAAAAGCTTGGTCTACACCCGCTCATGCAACTCAAGCAAGACTACAACATTCTCCTCGTGCATCAATTCTTTGCAACTCTTGTGTTTGGAGATGGAGAAGAGCTTCCCATGACTTGGATGACCGGTGATCATGTTGTCCAATCCAACTTCATTGAGTTTGCCGAAGAGCTTGGATACCCATTCAGGGGGAACCATGCGCCAAGTGGTGCAAGGATGCATCTCTCCGGAGTTGCATACAACAAGAAGGCGCTTGCTCCCCTCTATGGTAAGCTCACAAAAGATGCCGCTGATCAAGGCAAGAAGATTGTTGTTGGGGAGTCCTATGGTCTGAGGACTAGATACAACATTCTTCTCCGTTTGTTCTGTGAGAATATTGCCCCAAGTGCGGGTAATTTGGATGCTCTTCGTGGTGGCTTGGTCAACCTACTTGCCTACTCTCATGAAGTCTTTTGCAAAGGCCAAGAAGCTCAAGTTGAACCCATTGATGTCATGGACTTCATTCACCGGGAAATGTATGAGTGCATTCTTTCCAAGAAAGCCCCGGTCTATGCTCCGTATGTGATGAAGCTTATCAAGAGGAAGTCTCCCAACTACACTCTTTGTGTTGACATCTCCAAGTTGGTTGAGCACAAATCCGTGAAGCCTCAAAAGAAACCGGCACCGGGTGTGACCAATGAACCCTTTGCCTCCGCTAGTGAAGATGAAGAAGATGAAGACATGGAAGGTGATGAGGATGATGCTGACGAGGAAGGAGAAGAGGGTGAGGAAGAGATTGAAGTTACTCGGGCTGCTCCTCCTTCTCCACCAAAGAGGAGAAGCAAGAATGCTAGCAACCAGCCTTTTCCTTCGCGCAACAAAGAAGAAGTCAACAAGGAGATCAAGAAACTTTCTTGGTTCAAGAGGACCATGCTTTGTATGGGAGTGGATATTCGCAAGGAGCAGCACAACATCTACATTCAGAACAAGCATATCACTCACAACCAAGGCTTGATGGTTGATCACCTTCGTGCTATCCGTAAACTTCCTCCTCCAGAGCATCCTCCTTCAGACTCAAATGATACTCTCAGCTATGGTGCTTGGAACAAAGAGATGGGCATCTCACTCCAATGGGGAGATTTCGATGAAGTGTCCAAGCCCAACTATCCGTCCTCCTCCAGTCGTGGCAAGGGTCCTATGGGTGATGATGAAGATCCTTCCTATGAAGGCAATGACAAGGACGACGATGAGTGACTTGTTGGGACGTGTAGCATCGCTCATTTCCCCTTTTTGGTGTCTCGATGCCAAAGGGGGAGAAGAGTTCTATTAGTATGTTATCGGGGATTTGCAAGGGTCGGGCACAAGCATTTCTTTTGTTGAGCTTTCATTTGCCTATGCTTGTGCTCTCTTCTAAGTACTTAGTTCTTTGAAAATTTGAACTTCGTTGTGGTACCTATCTTAATATGGTGTGAGACTTGTGGTGTGCTTTATTGTAATAGTCATGCTCTATTACTTCATATTGTTATCTATGTATTATGCACATGATCTTGGTTCATTATTTTAGGGGGAGCTTTGTGTCTAGTATGTGTGCATTTGCATCAAGCTTTTGCTGTAGGTTGCACACATCTAGGGGGAGCTCACCTTATATTATGTTGATCTCTTTCTTGAACCTTAGTATTGTCATCAAACACCAAAAAGGGGGAGATTGAAAGAGCATTTTCTTGCAAAATGTATTTTTGGGTGTTTGTTGTCAATACTCAGGTATCTAACCTTTTGTCTCAGTATAATCTCTTTTGTAGGTGGAAATCTGAAGATTATAAGTTGCTGGCTTTTCTGCGCCGGAGACTCCGGGTCTCCTGCCCAGAGACTCCGGTGTGCTCACGCCAGAGACTTTGGTCAGGGACCGGAGACTCCGGCCCAAGCCTTCGGGGTCGTTTTTCGTCGGGTGTCGCTCGCCCCAGATATGGGGGCGGAGACTCTGGGCGGAAGCTTTGGCAGAAGCTTGTCTCGGGCCCGGAGACTTCGGCCTTGGCGACTAACCCCGGAGACTCCGGGCTCTGGACCCCGGAGACTCCGGCCTAAAAGGACAGCAATGGCTAGTCCTTGTCTTGGACTATATAAAGCCTTCTTCCACCTCAAGTCAAAGCTGCGGCTCACACTCTCTCACCTCCATTGTTCCAAAGCTTCAAAGCTCTAGATCTCTCTCCCTAGCCAATAGAACTCAAAACCCTTTTGGGATTTGAGGGAGAAGGCCTAGATCTACACTTCCACCAAGGCGATTTGATTTTCCCCCTCTCTTTGTTGAGGGGCTTGTAACTTGTGTGTTCATCGGATTCCTAGCCGGAAGAAGCCGTCCTCCAAGCTTAACTTTGTGTGTAAGAGCTTGGTGGGCCTATTGGGAGCCTCCAATTGAGTTGTGGAGCTTGCCCCAATACTTTGTGTAAAGGTGTCGTGCCGCCTTCAAGGGCATCGCTTAGTGGTGCGTGGACTCGCCTTTGTGGCTTGTTCGCCGGAGATTAGGGTGAGCCTTTGTGGCGTTGGTGGCCTTTGTGGCACCACACCTCTCCAACGTAGACGTACTTCCCGTAACAAGGAAGGAACTACGGGAATACATCCTTGTGTCTTCGTGTCTCCATTGCGGTTATCTCTATCCTTTACTCGTACCTTTACTTATATTGTTATTGCTAGCTTGCTTGTCACTCTAGGTAAATTCACTTAGTAGCACATCTAGAGAATTTACCTTCTTGTTTAGCCTTAACTTGAAAAGAAGTAAAAAAAATTGGGTAGCTCCTATTCACCCCCCTCTAGTCGCTCATACGATCCTTTCACATGGGTAGTACTCATATCCTACCCATCAAGTCATAGGTAGGATACAGGTATAGCCTTCTATCAGCGGGTATACTCATACCTATCCATTTATACTAACATGTGGATATAGAGTATCCTAGTATCATTGGTCGATAGCGGTCAAAGGAGTTGAGCGTCCCATGCCCCTAATTACTCTAGTAATTAAGCATTGGTCGTAATCCACATGTCTCCTCACACTAAAGGAGATCAAAATCCTATGTTCTAGTCCTCAATGTACTCTTGATGAAAATAAAATAGTGAGTAACTCGTGTAGTCTTTGATCTACTCGTTGGGTACTCAATGGGTATGGGTACCCGCCGAATATGGGTATGGATAAAGTTTTATACCCGTGGGCATGGTTATGGGTATGGGTATGGGTATGGTCTACCCTGCCCACTGCCATCCTTAATCCTCATGGATTGCTTTCCTTCGCGCCAGTCCAAATCGCCCACAGAGTGATCGACAACCTAGTGAACTGAATATGGGGAAGTGTCTCAATTAGAGTAAATAACCAGTTCTTTGCATTCGGTTCTCCAATCGCTTGCATATGCTCAACCATCATAGGATCAGATAGAGCCCAAACGCTCTGCAGTCAACTAGCGAGTGCCTCCACAAATCAGTCATTCCATGTAACAAACATGCCCTCGTACTTAACTTGTTGCGATGCTCCAATAGGTCGGTAGTAGGAAGTGATTGTTGACCAAGCCGTCGAGTTTGAGCAGTGGAAGAGAGCAAAGTTATGTGGAAGTGGCATCGCGAGAGGAGTAGGCTAGCTCTGATTCGGGTGGGTGTGTGGGTTTGAGAATCGATCGATTGTGATTGAGCCTCTCTTGTAAATTGTCACTTCTTTCTACCTTAATGAATGAAGACATGCGACGCTCGCGCGTGTTCTTGAAAAAAAATACTCAAACCTTGGAAGGAACATACGCTTTCCAAAGCATCGTCCAACCCTTGGTTTCCGCTTCAGTATTAGAAGAACCGCGTTTCCTTCATAGTAATTTTCTGTGCTTAGCTTGATAGACACAATCATTCTATAGGCCGATCTGACCAAAAACAGTCCCTTGCGATCAAAATTCCACGCCCAAAAATCTTCTTGTCTCCTTGTATAGACAGGAATTTCCAGAATACAGTCTGTGTCCATGGGTAAGAAGTACTCACGCACCAGATCCTCCTTCCATGCAACATTAGTTTCATTAATCAGTTGGCTCACTAGGACTGGAGGATTAGTTTTGTTGTCCTCCTAGATCTTTGTTGTCCGACCATCACTGATTTTACGTATAAGGCCCTATGTTAGCACATCTTGGCCAATGAGTATTGAACGCTGATGCATGCAAAATACATGCATGAACTTTGTAGTTTATTGATGCATATTCCTATATATTATAATGTTACTAGTTGTTATAATCATGATTTGCAAAGATTTATGGAGATTTTCCATTGATCCCCCTTATTTTGGTTATAACTCTGCAGAACAGGAAAACCCTATTTTATGTATTTTTACATTTCAGAAAACCTTCCCGAACTCAAATTGACCTAGGATTTTTTGGACATTAATATTTTATCACGAGAACCTTCTAGAGCACAAGAAATCAACGAGGGAGGCCACGAGGCCCAAAAGAGCACAGGTGGCATGGGCCCTAGCCCAGGCCACGCCTCCCATGCTCGTTTGAGGCTCGAGCCTCCGATGTCGTCCATCTCTGTCTCCTGACACTCAGCTTGACCTAAAAACGTCTATATAAAGATGTGGGGACCCTGGCTTACCTCCCGGGATTCCCGTTATGCATACAATTCACTGATCCCAGGAAGACCGTCGTGAATCCACATAACAGAGTTGGCATTACAGAATACATCATCCATTACATAACGAGTTCAAATAGTCTTACATGGCCACTTGGCCGAATTCAAATGCCACGCAGGGCAAGTTCAACTAACAGCTGCAGCGGATACAAGGGTAGCGTCGGTAGCCCGTGTCATGCCTCTACCCTACAGGCGACTGACCAGAAGACGGATCCTAGTTCGCACCGGCATCGTCGAACTCCTCACCATCGTCATCATAGTCTTCACCATAATCTGACCAAGTTAATAGCCAGGGACAAAGCCGTGAGTACATTTTGAATTGTACTCGCAAACCATCTAAGAGAGAGTGATTAACATGCAGTTTGGCTGTAGCAAAGGGAAGTGGTTTCAGGCTAGTTGCTCTATGCTAATCATAGCTTCTCATGTCGATATAGCATGTCATACATCTCTATATCATAGTTTCTCTTGTCGATATAGCATGTCATACGACATCTCTATATCCTTATTAAAGAAGAATTTTTATAAAACATTTTTAGTAAAAGCTCTAGGAAAGGGGGAACTCATTTATTTTCCAAGAACAACGATGGTCAATCAAACATGACCATCCCCTTTCCTCGACAGTACCCTCCAAGTACTCCGAACCATCATCGTGCCACAGCAGTACCCTCCGAGTACTCTGTCCGGCACCTTTCTCCTTTCATTCCAAAAACATCCTTTGGAAACAAAACCGACATTGGGCTAGATAGCGACCATTCCAACCGTCCATGACCGAGGACTCGGCTATTCGAATATGATTTCACTCTACAGAGGTTGTACACTTTACCCACAAGATTCGATAAATCCACCGGGATACCACCACGGACCGTCATACACAAGTATGCGGGGTTCGGATAATCAAACAAAGTCTTCCATCTATCTACCTTAGTACGGGTGCCTGCCCTGTGGAGTTAACCTCCACGGCAAACCCTGGCAGCCTACCTCCATTTCGAGTGTAGCTCCAGTGCCACGGCGGGAGAACCCAAGTGTCTTCCGGCCGGATAAATCCCCAAGGATCCCGATTCACTATTGCCCATACTCTTGCGGCAACCCGGATTCCGGGATCCTACAAACCCTTATATAGTGTGAGGCTCCCCGCACTAAAGCAAATAAACTTCGAACTAGGCCCCGTCCCATACCGGGGTAATGTGGTTGCACGGGTAAATTGTTCCAGTGGATAGCTAGTGATCACCAATGTCATTTGAAAACCACCAACTCCTTTATCCTCCATGAGCATCACCATTTGTTCAAAGCCATTTGTAAAACATCTCAGTGGAGTAGATGCTACTCCAATGTTTTCGAAAACATTTTCAAGAAAACTTTTTGAGTGATCCCATCCTAGAGTTTTTGGCTCCACTAAAGGGTTTCCAAAGGTCTTGCTGCTAATCAACAAGCCACTACTACAAGGGTGAAGAGTAGGTGTTCAAGGGGGGGGGGGTCATCTCAAGGGATGATAACAATAGGCTCGTGGAGCTTGAGCCAATAATATAATTGCTATAAGAGCTATAGCAATATAAAAACATGCAAATTCATAAACCTTTATGCAACCTGCAAAACAAGTGAATAGGATTTAGATATGCAACAATTTATATGGCTTGCCTTGATTGGCTTGTCCCTGGTCCTCCTCTTCCTGATATTCAAAGACTTCCCCCTCTTCGGTACACTCCTCGTTCGATTCTATCGCCGAAAAAACAATAGCACACAATGAATATACATGCATACACAAGTCACCACATTCTTAATTCACTCAGTACCACACAATCAGAGAGTATCAGAAACAAACAAGTTTAGAAAACAAATCAAGATTTTATAGATTTTAGTTATTAAGTTAATCCTATTATAAGCTAGGGTTTTTCAAATAAAGCAATCACCACACCAATTCATTTCTAACAAGCATGCAGGTGGTCTCATGGACCAAGTGACACACTCAGTGAACTTGCAGGTTGACAACAATCTTAAGAATCCAACAAAGTTGGATTTGCACAAAAACAGTTTGTGGTTTAATTCCTATGAATTAAACAATAGGAAATAACACTAGAATACCAAAATAAATCTCAGATATTCTCTGAACATCAGAAAAATATGAACTAAAATGTTCTGGAAAGCTCTTCCAGAGCACAATCCAAGGAAATTGGACTCATATCAAAATTCCTATTATACTGCAGATGGTGATTTTTCTAATATTAAGTGCACAAACAACCATATTAATTACTACTGCAAAAATAAAGATCCTAAAATAGTAAAACCAGTTGGTCAAGCAAACTAACACAACAAGCTATCACTGAAAATTGGATCTACTCATTTTCAGTACATAAAACTCAAGATATAAAATAAACTTGAAAAGTGATCTAATTATCTACACAATTTATCATTTCATCTACAGAGGGTCTATAGACATGAGTCCTATGCCATATGAAAGATCTTGCAGTAAGCTACACAGAGAAACTTGAATCACTCAATTTGCACAATCTGAAAATTTTCTATGCATTTTTGAATCTTGCAGAGAATTGGAAATAGAGAAAATCATTTGAAAAAAGTAACAGGCCGGGTTTCGAGCGGATCTGGCCAGATCCGGCCTGGGCCGGCCCAGATTTGGCGGCCTGCCCGGGGTCCAACCGAGCAAAGCGGTATGCCGCCGTCCTATCTAGATCGGACGGCGCGGCATCCTTCCTCGCGCGGACATGCACCCAAGGCGTCGTCGGCGAGCTAGCTAGGGTTTGGGGCTGGCGATGCTCACCATGGGTCGTTGGCGGCTGGTGGCGGCTGGGTGGCGGCAGATCGGAGGCGGAGGCATTCAGGAGGTGGTCTGGCTCAAAACGTGCTACATGTAGTGGCTGGTGTGCTCGTGTCGAAGCCGAGGTCATCGACGTCCCTCCTTGCAGAGATCGGCGATGGCGACGGCTCGAGGTCGATCTGGACAAAACGGAAGGGTGCGTGAGATCAAGAGAAGCAAGGGGATTTTGGAGATGTAGAGAAGAAGGCAGGAGAAGGCCTGCTGGGCGCTGGCGACGGCAACCTTCCCCTTCTCCTTGGACTCCAGCGATGGCGTTCTCCCTCTGCAGAGAGAGAGAGAGACAGAGAGCAGGGGCTAGCAAAGTAAGCTCTGGGAGGTGGGGAGAGGTGGATGGGGGCGAATGGCATCGAACCGGTGGCTCAGACGCTCGGGATCGACTTAAAAAGGGTCGGGGTAGACGTGGTGTGTGGTGGTTCTCGTCGGACGCGATTGGCTAGGGTGGCGGTGCTCCGTGGACGACGGCGTGGACTGATTCCATCTACGCAAGCATGGAGTTCGAGCGTGTGCTGCATCAGCTGGGGTTTGGTCGGTTTCAGTGCAGGTGAAGGTGAAGTGGAGTGTGGCGAGGCTGGCTCGGTCGGTCATGGTGCAACGCGAGGGTGGTGTGTCGACGTGCACTCGATGCCGTGCACGTACGTGTGCGACACGAGGCCTGAGCGAGCGCGTGCGTGCGGGAATGCGAGTGGTGCTCTCAGCGTCCACGGCGCGTGCGCGGCCAGGTCAGAGCAAGGGCTGCGGCGGGACCTACGGCTGGTTGGGGCGGCTGGCAACGATTGGGCTGCGTCGACGGTGGCCAGAGGGTGCTGATGGCGAGGCAGCAACGGCTGGCTTGCCGCCGAAGCCTCTGTCTCCACGGGTGTGCGCACGATCGGCGTCGGTGAGAGAGAGGGAGAAGGTGAGGTGCAAGGGGCTCGGTGGCTGGCGAGTAGGGGTCGTGGGGCTCGTCTTGGGCGGCAGCTCGTCACCGATTGGGGGTCTAGGGTGGAGAGGGTGAGAGAGAGGAAGTAGGGCAATCTTTGCAAGATTGCCTCGGGTCTCACCCCTCCCTTGTGTCCACTAACTACAGGACAAGAAGAATAAGAGAGGGAGAGAGTAGGGTGGCCGGCTAGGGTGATCTCCTGGTCGGTTTGCAAAGGGAGAGGGAAGAAAAGAGAAGAAAAGAAGAAGAAATGGGGAGTTTGGCCGAAATTCGTTTGAATTTTGAAAAGTTCAAAGTTTGGTCCATGTGGTGTTGGTGATTAGCTAGGAAGTGATTTTCAAATGGTAGAAGCCCATCTACCAAGTTTCAGAATTTTTGAACAAGTGGAGGTGGGGTTTTGGTGATGCTCCTATTTTCAAATAATGGTTCAAAAATAAAAGAGAAAGAAATTCTAATAGAGTGTGATCAAACAAAGAAGTCTAGCTAGGGTTTTTGTTGTACCTAAGCAAGCATCAAGATCAAGAGTTTCAGCATAAAATCATAGCACCAAGTTGAATTCAAGAATAAAGGTGTTTGTTGTGTTGAAAATAAAATCAAGCAAAAATAAATGAGCACACACATGCACTCACATAAAATCATGCATACACACACATGAAATCATACATGCTAGCACTCATGCACATATATGATTAAAAGTTTTTAATTTACCCCAATTAAAGTGCTGAACCTAGGTCTCAAATGATTTACAAAAAGTGGGATGTTACAAAAGACCCCCATCGACGTTCCCAATAGGAGGTGGCAGAGAAACACGAAACACATAAGCAGATGTTGTTCTAGTGAAGATTGGAGGGGGAAACGCTGCTAGAGTCGCCCCCAGACGCTTCTCCACCCTCTCCGACATCAACATCATCATCACTGCCATGAAGAGGGAGTAGTCCACCTTTGGACTATGGGTTTGTGGTAGTAGCTTATTCTATCTCTTTGTTGTGCTTCAATGTTTAGATGCCATATGAGCTACCCAACATGATTATGGTGCATATTATGTAATTCCTATGTGGTGGATCTTTATTTTATTGGATGATCAATGATACGTGATATGTTATTATGTTCTTGATGTATGAGTAGATGTATATTATTACCCCGTTCCTTACTACTTGTTCTGATCCAACATGTATACGAGAGCCCGAGAGGGGGATGGTGTGTATTAAATGGAGTAACTAGGTAGTAGTAATTGGATAGTGACAGTATTCATGATCTTCTATGGTGTTTTACCTTTCTACGGTAACCTCACTAGGGATAATGCATGTTCTATAATTTCTCAGTGACAGCTTAGAATTCCAAGCGACATTCATAGGCATATGTTTAAGCGGTAGCATATTTGATATTCAACATCATGTCAAAGTAGCTAAGGCTATACTCTATTAATTCTTAAAAACTAGATTGTTTGAAGTGTATTCCTATCTAGTGAGTATAAGTAAGATGTGTTGCATCATCTTTAAATTAGGACGTGATGCCCATATAAATATTATCAATTTAATATAATAAAATCGTGTCAATGTTTCGGTCATCTATCTTGCGCTTAATGCCACCACAACTTTATGAGAGAGTAGACAAGTGAACTCATGAACCCCGGTCCAATTTTAATCATAAGAAACACCTTTCCAACACTTTTATTTGCACTCTTATTTTCAGCATTAATTAAATCCGATAATACAAAAACATATTTACTTTCTTGCATCCACATATAAAACCCAAAAACATTTTTACAAATTCTATAAGTTGCATATTAGCTTAATTTACCTTTATAGCATCATATTTACTTTATTGCATTGTTATTTACCTTATTGCATATCATATTTATCTTTCTTACATTTACACCTTGTGCTTGACAACCACTCGGTGGAGTTGGCGACACAGGACAAGAAAATTGTATTGTAGGTTGCTTGATGAAGAACGAAGAAAGCTTTTTCGACTATTTCGTGAGAGTTCGATATAAACCCCTAGTTTCCTCATGGGGAAAATTTACTCTTGCTAAAACACTCTGCACTTGGAGTCCCAATGAGTTGGCACCTTGCTTAGTGTCATCAAGACTATTTTCTGGCGTCGTTGCTAGGAACAAAGGAAAGCATTCACAACTGCTAGCTTCATCAAGCGAAGGCAATTCTCCAACGCAAGATCTTCTTCGCATGTCGTGCAATCACCTAAGCTTGGGGAGGTAACACCACTATGAGTCTTCTCATTTTTAATAGATTTGCAAAGCAATTCTCTTTTTCTTGTTTTTATCTTTTTAGTTCTTTTTGTTTTTGCTTATACACACAAAAATCTAAAAAATAGTTTAAGGGGGCCTGATATAACAAAGGCTCGGGTTCAACTAGGAAAATTGATGATATTAATACATTACCTAATTTTAAGCAAGTCTATGGAGAATCATTAAAAGATGCTTGGGTTAGGATAAATAAAATGAACAACCAGAGTTCGAATTTTTATGGGAAAGAGAAATTACAACTCTACTTTTATTATGCTTTGGCGCCTTGGTACAAAAAAGCTTTAGATTTTGCTTTCAGGGGAAGTTTTGTGTTGGCCTCTCTAGAAGAAAATTCCACAGTCATTAAAAATCTTTTTGGAAATAAGGTAGAAGAAAATGAAGAATTAGAAAGCATGTCTACTATTCTTATCTATTTAAAGAAAATATTTGAGAATTGTGCTAAAAGGCTACCAGATAAAAGGAAGACAATAAAATTATTAGAGCTAAAGAAGAAATCCAATGCCTTGGATATGTCCTAAAATTAGTTGCATCCTTTATAGACGCGCCTAAATAAAAGGCCAAAGACTATGTGCTCAAAAATCCAGAAAATAAAAATAATCAAGGAAACAAACAGGTTTGGGTCGTCAAAGCAAACAATGTTGAAGAAAAGGAAGTAGAGGAAGTTAAAATGCTCAGCGATAATATTAAAGAACATCTACTTGATCTTGATAAATGTAGTTTGAATGAACTTATCAATATATTCAAAGATTTGCTAATGATCCGTCTTTCAATGTTCATCAAATCGGTTTTGGATCCTATATAGCCAATCATGTCATTAAATAAAAGATACAACGCTATAATAATGAGGCTATAATACCACCTAAGCTTGGAGATATGTGGATCCCAAAAATACTTATTGATGTAGGAAAAGAGTCACATCATGCTATCTTAGACTTGGGATCAAGAGTTAACATTCTCTCTAAAGAATTATATGATTTACTTGATCTTGACAAGAAACTAGAAAAATGTGACATTGATTTATTACTTGTTGATGATTCTACCAAGCATGCCTTAGGTAGAATAAATGATGTTATGATTGAAGTCCATATGACTTTTGTACCTCTTGATTTTATTATTATGGGCATGAGGAGCAATACCTCAAGTCCTATAATCCTTGGGAGACTTTTTCTTGAGAACTACAGGTATAGCTATTGATTCCAAAGAAGGGAATGTGAAGTTTCAATTCCCTCACAAGAAGTGTATGGAGCACTTTCTAAGGAAGAAGGCGAATGTTCAGAAGTAAAAGTGCCCTCACGACACTTGTCCATATTTAAAGGAAAAGGTATGAAGCCTAGTTATATGGCTATAAAGAAAGATCTTTACGGGAGGCAACCCGGTAGTATTTACTTTTTTCGGTTTTGTTTTTGTTGCTTGATACGTCTAAAATGTATCTATAATTTTTGATGCTCCATGCTTGTTCTACACCAATTGCTTTGTGTTTTGTTTACACTTTGTGGCATTTTTATGCATTCTCCGGAACTAACCTATTGACGAAATGCCACAGTGCCAGTTCCCTGTTTTCTGCTGTTTTTGTGTTTCACAAAAGTTACACCGAAAATATTCTCGGAATTGGACAAAATGAAGCTCAAAGTCCTATTTTCCCTGACACGAGACGGAGTCCAAAGAAGAGTCGGAGGGGGGCCAGGAGGTGGCCGCACCACCTGGTGGCGCGGGTGCACCCCTGGGCGCACCACCCTGTGGTGTGGGACCCCCTGGTGCCCTCTAACATCGCCCCTCCGCCTATATTAAGCCTCCGACGCAAAAACCCTAAATCAATCGGTGTTTTCCCAGATAAAGTTCCGCAGCACCGTGATACGTCTCAAACATATCTACAATTTTTGATGCTCCATGCTTGTTTATACACCATTTGCTTTGTGTTTTGTTACACTTCGTGGCATTTTTATGCATTTTCCGGAACTAACTGATACGTCTCAAACGTATCTATAATTTTTTATGCTCCATGCTTGTTTTTACACCATTTGCTTTATGTTTTGTTACACTTCGTGGCACTTTTATGCATTTTCTGGAACTAACCTATTAACGAGATGCCACAGTGTCGGTTTCCTATTTTCTGCTGTTTTTGTGTTTCAGAAAAGTTACACAGGAAATATTCTTAGAATTGGAAGAAACAAAAGCCAAACCTCCTAATATTTACCGAAGCTTCCAGAAGACCGAAGAGGAGACGGAGGGGGGCCATGGGCCAGCCACACCATAGGGTGGCGCGTCCAGCCCCTGGCCCGCACCCCTGGTGGTGAGGCCACCTGGCCCACCTCCTGACGCCGCCCTTCCGCCTATATATTCCTCCTGACGGGAAAAACCTAAACACCCGATCAATTTTCCAGGAACACATCGCGATTCGCCGCCATTGTCAACCTAAGATCGGGAGGGTCCAGAAGCTCTTCCCGGCACCCTGTCGGAGAGGGGAATCGCCACCGAAGGTCTTCTTCATCGCCATGCTTGCCTCCGGCGTGATGAGTGAGTAGTCCACCTTGGACTATGGGTCCATAGCAGTAGCTAGATGGTTGTCTTCTCCACCATATGCTTCATGTTTAGATCTTGTGAGCTGCCCTACATGATCGAGATCATCTTTATGTAATTCTACATGTTGTGTTTGTTGGGATCCAATGAATATTGGTGTTATATTAAGTTGATGTTCTGAAATTTATCTTATGTTATCTCTATGTTATTTATGATCTTGCATGCTCTCCGTTGTTAGTAGCTATCTTGGCCAAGTAGATACTAGTGACTCCAAGAGGGGGTATTTATGCTCGATAGTTGGGTTCATGCCTCTATTTAATCTGGGGGAGTGATAGAAACCTCTAAGGTTGTAGATGTGCTGTTGCCACTAGGGAGAAAACAACAATCTTGTATCCAAGGACATTCGCTTTGTTTACATTACACACTTTGCTTAATGCAATTATCTGTTGTTCGCAACTTAATACTCAAGGGGTCCTCGGACGATTCCCCGCGAGTGGATTATTAGTCATAGATGCAGTTGGATGGCGGTCTATGTATTTTGTTGTAATGCCCAGAGTAAATCTCATAGTGATCCTCATGACATATGCATGTTATCTTTATTCTATCAATTGCCCAACTGTAATTTGTTTACCCAGCATGTCGTTATTTATCTTATGGAGAGACACCACTAGTGAACTATGGACCCCGATCCAATTTCCTTTACATTGCTATTACTGTTTACTTTTACTCACACTGTTTACTTTCTCGCATACTACTATTTCTTTCCACTCGATACTCTCAATCCTTTGTTTATAGCAAACCAGGTGAGATTGACAACCTCATCGTAAGTTGGGAGCAAAGTTCTTGGTTGTGTTGTGTGCAGGTTCCATGTTGCTGCTGGTGCAAAGCAAAGCCTTGGACGAGGCACCTAATAAATTGTCCGGAGCTGTCGCGAAGCTAGCAGGCATCACCTTCTGAAGTTTGGCTTTTTCCTACTGGTTCGATAAACCTTGGTTTCTTACTGAGGGAAGACTTGCTACTGTGCTCATCTTACCTTCCTCTTGGGGTTCCCAACTGGGTGGTTATCTGCCCGCATCACTAACCTACTAACGAGATGCCACAGTGCTAGTTCCCTGTTTTCTGCTATTTTTGTGTTTCAGAAAAGCTACACAGGAAATATTCTCGAAATTGGACAAAACAAAAGCCAAACCTGCTATTTTTCCCGAAGCGTCACGAAGTCCGAAGATGAGACGGAGGGGGGCCAGAGCTCAGGCTCACCCTAGGGTGGCCCGGCCTACCCCTGGCCCGCGCCACCAGGGGGTGAGACGACCTGGTCCACCTCCTGACGCCGCCCTTTCACCTATATATTCCCCTCGACGGGAAAAACCTAAAGGGCCGATAACTTTTCCTCGAAACATACCGCAAGCCACCGCCGTCGTCGACGCGAGATTGGGAGGATCCAGGAGCTCTTCCCGGCACCCTGCCGGAGAGGGGAATCCGTGCCGGAGGCCTTCTCCACCACCATGGTTGCCTCCGGAGTGATGTGTGAGTAGTCTACCTTGGACTACGGGTCCATAGCAGTAGCTAGATGGTAGTATTCTCCGCCATGTGCTTCATGTTTAGATCTTGTGAGCTGCCTATCATGATCAAGATCATCTTTGTGTAATTATACATGTTGTGTTTGTTGGGATCCGATGAGTATTGGTACTATGTCAAGTTGATGTGCTGAATATTATCTTTATGTTATCTATATGTTGTTTATGATCTTGCATGCTCTCCGTTGCTAGTAGATATCTTGGCCGAGTAGATGCTAGTGACTCCAAGAGGGAGTATTTATGCTCGATAGTTGGGTTCATGCCTCTAGTAATCTGGGGGAGTGACAGAAACCTCTAAGGTTGTAGATGTGCTGTTATCACTAGGGAGAAAACAACATTCTTGTGTCCAAGGACATTTGCATTGTTTACATTACGCACTTTGCTTAAGGCAATAATCTGTTGTTCGCAACTTAATACCCGATGGTTGCTCGGACGACATCCGGAGGGTGGATTATTAGTCATAGATGCAGTTGGATTACGATCTATGTATTTTGTCGTAATGCCCAGAGTGAATCTCATAGTGATCCTCATGACATATGTACGTTATCTTTACTCTATCAATTGCCCAACTGTAATTTGTTCACCCAGCATGTTGTTATTTATCTTATGGAGAAACACCACTAGTGAACTGTGGACCCCGGTCCAATTCCTTTTACATTGCTATTACCGTTTACTATTTTACTTGCTTATTTACATTCTTGCATACTATTACCTTTTACCACTCGATACACTTAATCCTTTGTTTACAGCAAACCGGTGAGATAGACAACCTCATCGTAAGTTGGGGCAAAGTACTTGGTTATGTTGTGTGCAGGTTCCACGTTGCTGCTAGGTGAAGAAGCTCCCATGTCAACTACGCACCAGTATTTTCTGGCGCCATTGTCCGGAGTGTCGCGAAGCTAGCAAGCATCACCTTCTGAAGTTTGGCTTTCTCCTACTGGTTCGATAAACCTTGGTTTCACAATTGAGGGAAACTTGCTGTTGTGCTCCTCATACCTTCCTCTTGGGGTTCCCAACTGGGTGCCTAACACGCACCATTGATGTTTTGCTGGCGCGTAGTTGACGTGGGAGCTTCTTCTTCTTCTTCTTCTTCATTCCCCGGCGACGGCGCCAGAAAACTTGTTGGTGGTGCGGTGTTGATGATGTAAATGACCGGCCAGTTGGGAACCCCAAGAGAAGGTGTGATGAGCACAACAGCAAGTTTTCCCTCAGTTATGAAACCAAGGTTTAATCGTCCAATAGGAAAAAGCCAAACTCCAGAAGGTGATGCTTGCTAGACTAGTGACACTCCAACAAGGGCGCAAGTTAACGATACTTGTTAGCGTGTCTTCAACTAGTAGCAATGCGGAACCTGCACACAACACAACCAAGAACTTTGCTCCCAACTTACGATGAGGTTGTCAATCTCACCGGCTTGCTGTAAATAAAGGAATGAGCGTATCGAGTGGAAAGCAATAGTAGTATGCGAGAAAGTAAACAGTGCGAGTAAAGTAAATAGGTGATAACAATATAAAGGAAATTGGACCGGGGTCCACAGTTCACTAGTGGTGTCTCTCCATAAGATAAATAACAACATGCTGGGTAAACAAATTACAGTTGGGCAATTAATAGAATAAAGATAACGTGCATATGTCAAGAGGATCACTATGAGATTTACTCTAGGCATTACAACAAGATACATAGACCGCCATCCAACTGCATCTATGACTAATAATCCACCCACGGGGAATCATCCGAGGATCCCGTGAATATTAAGTTGCGAACAACAGATAACTGCATTAAGCAAAGTGTGTAATGTAAACAAAGCATATGTCCTTGGACATAAGAATGTTGTTTTCTCCCTAGTGGCAACAACACATCTACAACCTTAGAGGTTTCTGTCACTCCCCCAGATTAAATAGAGGCATGAACCCAACTATCAAGCATAAATACCCCCTCTTGGAGTCACTAGTATCTACTTGGCCAAGATAGCTACTAACAACGGAGAGCATGCAAGATCATAAACAACATAGAGATAACATATAATAATATTCAGCACATCAACTCAACATAACACCAATATTCATCGGATCCCAACAAACACAACATGTAGAATTACATAACGGTGATCTCGATCATGTAAGGCAGCTCACGAGATCTAAACATGAAGCACATGGTGGAGAAGACAACCATCTAGCTACTGCTATGGACCCATAGTCCAAGGTAGACTACTCACTCATCGCGCCGGAGGCAAGCATGGCGATGAAGAAGACCTCCGGTGACGATTCCCCTCTCCAGCAGGGTGCCGGGAAGAGCTTCTGGACCCTCCCGATCTCGGGTCGACGACGACGGCGGATCGCGATGTGTTTCTGGAAAATTGATCGGGTACTTAGGTTTTCCCCGTCGGGTGTTCTTTATAGGCGAAGGGGCAGCATCAGAGGTGGACCAGGGCGGTCACACACTAGGGGGTGCGGCCAGGGGCTGGGCCGTGCCGCCCTGTTGTGTGGCCGGCCTGTGGCCCCTCTCCGTCTCCTCTTCGAACTTCTGGAAGCTTCGGTAAATTTCTGGATATTCGGCTTTTGTTTCATCCAATTCTGAGAATATTTCCTGTGTAACTTTTCTGAAACACAAAAATAGCAGAAAACAGGGAACTGGCACTGTGGCATCTTGTTAATAGGTTAGTTCCGGAAAATGCATAAAAACGCCACGAAGTATAACAAAACACTAAGCAAATGGTGTAAGAACAAGCATGGAGCATCAAAAATTATAGATACGTTTGAGACGTATCAGCATTCCCAAGCTTAACTCCTGCTCATCCTCGAGTAGGTAAGTGATAACAAAGAAATAATTTTTGAGGTGACATGCACCAACACAATCTTGATCATCTATGTAAAGCATTGAGTGCTGGGATCAAAAGAACTTAAAACATGGGCATGAAAGATATAATATCGATACAAGAAACTTAGCAACCATGTTATAACATGAAAAAGAACACAAATGAAAGATCATGAAAATGAAACAATGAAAGTCAAACGTGTGTTCAAATCATAAGGAAAAACATAGCAAATGGTTTTCAGCTTGTCCTTCATGGGAGAGCAAAACATAAATGCGTAGGACACCTTCAAGTTTAAAAGGGCGACTAGATGCAAATAATTTAAGAATAAGTGAAACCAAAATCATGAATCAATCAATGAAAACTTTGGGACAATGCACATTATACTAAGAATGACAACTATGCTCTCTTAGACGGTGCATAAAGATAGAAGGTGGTGACTCAACATAAAAGTAAAAGAAAGGGCCCTTCGCAGAGGGAAGCATTGATTGCAAGTTTTATAAACCTTCAAAAATTATGGTACTTACTAGCTTTGAGCTCTCATTGCCCCCATCATAGGCATCTTGAATGGTTAAAGTTAATGCGAATACAATTATGAAGCATATGCTTGACAAATCATAAGTTGAAAACCTCATGTCCCGTGAAGTACGAATACCCAAACCTCATGCTACTCGACTTAGAGTCCCAAGCAAGCTCTTGTCATTGTAAATATATGTGTATCATCGAGAACCGCCAACGGGGTACCTCCTGCCCGATGACATGGAACAAGCCCACATCAAAATGACAAGACAAACAGACAATGAACACCTCGACATCTCTTTTATTTACCATTGGTATAACTTTTTATTTTGAGATGCGTCGTCGAATGTCCACTATGGGCATGTTGTAAATTTCCACCATGAATTATGCATGGCTTAGATTAGCGGCCCAGGCGTTTCCCTAACACATATAAGAACTCCATGATCCCGCAAGATTCTCAACTTGTTTCACATCGCGAGTATCCATAAACAAAAGATCATGATATCAACTCAAATAAGAAGTGCAATGTTGAAAGCTTACCCCATGACGACATGGTTTGGCTAATTTCCAACTTACAACTTGCAAGCATAACAACTCAACATAAGAGAGCCACAATGTCAAATTTTAAAGAATTAGAAAAGTAAAGTGTGCCATCAGGTTTGTGAGAGCTTTACTGACCAATTTTCGCATAACACCAAAAAGAGTTTAATTTGAAGGATAGATAAAAGCAAGTCAAATGTACTTTGGAATAGCAAATTGCTAATAGGTATGTATGGTGGACACATTGGAACAACTTGGTTTTTAGGAGTTGGATGCACGAGTAGAGCTCATACTCAGTACAAAATAAGGGCTAGCAAAAGACTGGGAGCGACCAACTAAGAGAGCAATAACAGCCATAATCATGCAAAGCGACAAAGCAACATTAAAAGAAGCATAAGATGGCATCAAAAGTCAAAAACTAAATGATCATAGAGGCTTATGGCGACTTTGTATGAGTCAAACATGTGTGAGCATGCGCCAAGTCAACCCAAATAAAGCATCAAGGAGAAAACTAAATTAATGCTTCCAAATAATAAAAACAACGCATGATTTTTTTTCAAAGGCTCATTAAGCAATCTCAGTCATTTGAGACAAGTCATGCTACAGAAAAGCCAATAAGCATACTATCAAAATGACATCAAGCACGACATGCAAAAGCCTAGACCGCAGTCTAACCAAGCTCCTTTTTGTACCACTTTTTTGCATGAAACTTTTTCTCTTTTCCAACACCATTCGAACCTTTTTGAAACAACTCTTTTGATGAAAACTAACATGGACCAGAGGTCAAAATACACCTTGATATAAAGATATAACAAGATCTGAACAAAAATCAAGGCAAAAAATGAAAGCTAAACGCAGTTCTAGAGAAAGAGAACACTCGTTGAACGATAGGAGTGAAAAACGAAGTGTTCTTGGCAAATGAAGAGCAAGGCAACTTCTCTAAAAAAAATTGTTAGGGTGATACGTCCAGAATGTATCTACTTTCCTGAACACTTTTGCTGTTGTTTCTCCTCTAATTTATGTGTTTTGAATACAACTAACATGGACTAACGCTGTTTTCAGCAGAATTGCTCTAGTGTCTCGTTTTTGTGCAAAAATCCAACTTTCAGTAAAAAATCGAGAAAATATTGCAAAAATCCTATTTCACCAGAAGACCCACGGAGCCAGAAGACGAGACGGAGAGGGGCTTCGAGGCCACCACACAACCAGGGGGCGCGGCCCAGGCCTGGCCGCGCCCACCTGTTGTGTGACCGCCTCGGTCATCGCCATGACCCCTCCTTCTGCCTACATATACCCTCTGACCTGAAAGGAGCGGGGGTTTGGCGTTTTTCTCAGATAGTCTTCCGCTGCGCCGCCACCATCAGAAACCGCGATTCGGAATCAGAAACTCCGTTCTGGCACCCTGCCGGGACGGGGATTTGGAGGAGATCTTCATCACCATCATCACCGACGTCTCTCCATCAACCATCCATGACTCCACCATCCATGTGTGAGTAATTCTTGCTGTAGGCGAAGGGGATGGTAGGGATTGGATGAGATCATTCATGTAATTTGCTATGAGATTGTTAGGGCATAGTGCCTAGTATCTTTTATTAGTGCTTATGACATTGTTGCAACTTGTTGTGCTTAATGCTTGTCACTTTGGGCCCGAGTGCCATGATTTCAGATCTGAACTTGTTATTGTTTTATAATGATACTTGTTGTTTATGGTCTTACCTACAAGTTGTATACACATATTGTTGTTCGGAACCCGAGGCCCCAAAGTGACAGAAATTAGGATAACCGGAGGGGATGGCTATGATGTGAGGATCACATGTGTTCACCGAGTGCTAATGCTTTGCTCCGGTACTTTATTAAAAGGAGTACCTTAATTACCAGTAGTTTCCCTTGAGGCCCTGATACGTCTCCAACGTATCTATAATTTTTGATGCTCCATGCTTGTTTTTACACCATTTGCCTACTGTTCGTTACACTTCGTGGCACTTTTATGCATTTTCCGGAACTAACCTATTAACAAGTTGCCACAGTGCCAGTTCCCTATTTTCTGCTGTTTTTGTGTTTCAGAAGTGATACACAGGAAATATTCTCGGAATTGGACGAAACAAGTTCCTGAAGTCTTATTTTGTCCGGGAGCTTCCAGAGATCCGAAGAGAAGTAGGAGAGGGGCCACAGGCCGCCCTCACACCAGGCTGGCGCGGCCCAGGCCCTGGCCGCGCCGCCATGGTGTGAGGAGGGCTAGGGCCACCTCTGACATCGCCCTTTCGCCTATAAAGACCCCCCGACGGGAAAAACCTAAGTACCTGATCAATTTTCCAGAACACATCGCGATCCGCCGCCGCCGTCGACCCGAAGATCGGGAGGGTCCAGAAGCTCTCCCCGGCACCCTGCCGGAGAGGGGAATCGCCACCGGAGGTCTTCTTCATCGCCATGCTTGCCTCCGGAGCGATGAGTGAGTAGTCTACCTTGGACTATGGGTCCATAGTAGTAGCTAGATGGTTGTCTTCTCCACCATGTGCTTCATGTTTAGATCTCATGAGCTGCCCTACATGATTGAGATCACCGTTATGTAATTCTACATGTTTGGTTTGTTGGGATCCGATGAATATTGGTGTTATGATTGAGTTGCTATACTGAAATATATCTTATGTTATCTCTATGTTGTTTATGATCTTGCATGCTCTCCGTTGTTAGTAGCTATCTTGGCTGAGTAGTTGCTAGTGACTCCAAGAGGTGGTATTTATGCTTGATAGTGGGTTCATGCCTCTATTTAACCTGGGGGAGTGACAGAAACCTCTAAGGTTGTAGATGTGCTGTTGCTACTAGGGAGAAAACAACATTCATATGCTCAAGGGCATATGCTTTGTTTACATTACACACTTTGCGTAATGCAATTATCTGTTGTTCGCAACTTAATACTTGTGGAGTTCTCGGATTGATTCGCCACAAGTGGATTATTAGTCATAGATGCAGTTGGATGGCGGTCTATGTATTTTGTTGTAATGCCCAGAGTAAATCTCATAGTGATCTTCTTGACATATCATGTTATCTTTATTCTATCAATTGCCCAACTGTAATTTGTTTACCCAGCATGTGTTATTTATCTTATGGAGAGACACCACTAGTGAACTGTGGACCCCGGTCCTATTTCCATCATATTGCTATCACCTGTTTACTTTACTTGCACTGTTTACTTTACTCGCATACTTCTACTGTTTTCCACTCGATACGCTCATAACCTTTGTTTCAAGCAAACCGGTGAGATTGACAACCTCATCGCAAGTTGGGAGCAAAGTACTTGGTTGTGTTGTGTGTAGGTTCCGCATTGCAGCTAGCAAGCAAAGCTTGGACGAGGCGCCATATATAAATTGTCCGAAGCTGTCGCAAACTAGCAAGCATCACCTTCAGTCGTAATTGTCTGCTTTTCTCCTGAACGATAAACGTTGGTTTCTTAACTGAGGGAAAATCTGCTGCTATACTCATCACACCTTCCTCTTGGGGTTCCCAACGGGCTGGTCATTCACCACGCAACAAGCAACAGCTTTTTCTGGCGCCGTTGCTGGGGAAGAGTGGAAGACTTCTGCGAGGGGAGTTTTCGCACGCACATCCTTTACTTTGTTATTGTTTTGCTTTACTTTATTTATTTTACCTGCATCGTTTTATATCAAAAACCCAAAAAAATTAGAATCCTTGGTAGTTGTTATTTCTTTACTTTTAGTTCATCATGCTGTTCCCTAAGTTCATTTTGGAGGACCTCTCAGTAGGTAGTGGTTCAATTATTGGAAAAAGTAACATTGAGGAGTTCTTTAATCACATTAGTATGCATAAGGAAGTTGAGAAAAAGTCTTTGGTTGAGCTAGCTCCTAGTATGGAAGTTGCTTCTGCTTATTTAATTCACATATTGGAAACTAGGTTTGCTAGTCTTAATCCTTTTATGCAATACATGTTCCTTAAGCTTCATGAAATTGAAGATCCTGAAAAGAAAGCTTTTATCTTGGAAGCTTTGCGCATAGAATTTAGAGATATTGCAATTGAGGCTAGGAAAGTTTTTAAGAAGTTTAATAAGCTTGGCTCGCCTGTTGAAATTGTTGGTACACCCAACGAAGATTCTAGATTGCCAATACCTTGTAAACTCATAGGAATTCATAATGCCTTGGTAACTAATTATAGTTGGATTTGTCCTGAAAATCTTTTTGATGAAAATAGTGTACCAAAGCGTTACTACAAGGGATACTCAAAACCTCAATTGGATAGTATTCATTTCTTTATTTCTATAGTGGATCCTGATCCCCCTTTCATTATTACTTGATTCGCAATTTTCTGCGCCTAGCTCAAAGGCGTTAAAGAAAAGCACTCTTGGGAGATAACCCAATGTTTTATTTTCAGTAATTTTTCTTTTATTTGAGTCTTGGAAGTCATTACTACTGTAATGACCTCTCCTTATCCTTTTTATTTTGTTTTTGTGCCAAGAGAAGCCTCTAATTTGAGTGAGGTAAAGATTTGGGGATGT